>CAWUFW010008923.1:0-600000 GCA_963921515.1 Calotriton arnoldi
CCAGGTCTAACAGGAAGCGTTATTTTCTACCTCATTCTTCTTCCAAGACGGTTCAGGGGGAACTTAGTATGAACACATTATTTCAGAAGGAGAAACAAAATGTCATTGGCAGGTGATCCCAATCAAACACTAAAGTACTCGCTCACTGTACACTCCCTCAATTGTTCCGGCAATCTTAGTAAACTAAAATCCAACATTTCTAAAGAGAGAAATATGGTTAAGCAACTCTTTTCTGCTTCCAACCCCACCTGTCGCCAAACAATTTTGCTCAGTCCACTTGAGAGGCTTTCAAGTTTGTTGCATTATCCCTAGAGGTTCCAGAGAGTAGGGAAACAGACTTAGAAATAGACATTCATTGAAAGTATTTATGTGATATCTTGTCCCTTAGTGCCAAAGGTCTAGTCAGTGAGCACATGTTAATATCTCCCCATCTTCTTCAGTTTGGTGTTTCTTTCTCTTGAAGTTCTTGGCCTGTCAGATGGCTTAGGCAGGGCCACTTAGAGATGTCGAGAGGTGTTAAGTGGCTTAAGTCCACATTTAAAAGTGGGGATGCTATTCATTCTCATTAAATCTATTTGAGTAACTTAAGCTGTTTGGGACATGCAAGATTTAATATCTAATAAGTACCAAAACTAAATAGGCAGATCTTACCTGCTCTCAGATTTGATCTTTTCAAGCCAATTTACATATTGGACCTGATTCTTATAATAATGACTCAAAAAATCGATATACATAACTAATTTACTGTTTTATTCTCATAAGACATGGCCGGCAGCAGTGATGTTAGGGGCAAAAAGTCTTTCTTATCTTAATGGCATTCATTTTAAATTATGGATTAAATTATTCTATTCCACACTTGTATAAATGACCCAGAGTCAAAGGGAAACGTGGCCCAAACTTTTACTTCTACTTTACAGTGGACATAAACCAATATTTAGTCATATGTCAGTCAATCAAAGAATCCTGTGTGTAGGTAGGGATGTGTGAGAAGTTGGCCTGGCATATGCTGTCCACTAATTATAGTGGGCACCTTGCACCAGTCCAAATCGACTCTTATGGTAGGTAGGTTAAAGACAACCTTATTGAAAGCTATCCTAGTGGTAGCTGTGGAGAGCAGCCTTCAGGCTAAGTCTTGAAGGAATGTAAAGCAGCTTGTTTTACCAGTCTATAATCTCTTGAGTGATCAAATGAAAGAGCACCACACCAGGTATATATTCAAAATATATGTATTTATTACTAAACACACCCCTCTAGTCTCTTTATGAGGCTAGAGTTCGAAGTACATAGGTTATAAGATCTTAAATCACAGTAATAGCACAAATACACGTTTGGGCCCTAGGGGCGTACCAAACCATATACCAATAAAGTGGTATGCGAACCACGACTGAACTAGACACTAGGCCTAGAGCCTCTAGAAGTGCTTGGACCACAAGGAACCACCCAAGGTAGTGACACAGGGGACCCACGGGAGACGCGTGCAGTGTAAATACACAACCGCGATACCCCGTTAACTTCTATGGAGAAAGTCGGGATCGGGAAAATAGAGGAAGGGGACACTTTAAAGAGGACTAGGACAAAACCCTTTGAGATCTAGGACTTTGAAGAGTCTCTACCCACGGGAGCACCGGAGTACTCGTGTTACCTCACCCAGGGAAGCCGGGTGCATAGGTGCCTTTCGGGGTCGGGTTTCGTCGTCGGTTCTTATGGCGATCTGCTGCAAAGTGCTGCTGGCGACCAGGAGAAAAGTGTCCGGGTGGATCCAAGAGTGGATCGGAGTTCTGAAGAACCTGAAAGCAGAGGGGACAGAGTCTGGGTCACTAGCCAGTGACCAGGGAGATGATGGACGGATGCCCACCGATGTCGAGTGCTTCAGGTGCGTTGACGGTCGTCTCGTTTCAGCAGCCACGAGGTCCAGGAGGCGTTGTCGGCGACCAGGAGCAGGATTCGGGCTGGTACACGATGTCTGTCGAGTGCTGCGGTGTCGGCGACCAGATTGGACCCAACAAGCCTTGGCAACGGCAAGTCTCGATGTAGCTGAAGATCGTCGATGGTGCAGACCAGCAAGGTCTGGGGAACTCACCCAGCAAGGGTAAGTGAGGGCAGGCCTGGAGCAACCAGACTGCCAAGTAAAGAAAAGATTGGCCTTCGGTAAGGGCTACTAGCCAACGGGCTAGCGACCGCAAAGGAGCCTCGTGACGCCGCACGTGGAGCTGGCTTACAGGACACTCGTGGAGTGGGGGCCAGTGATCTTCGGTGCAGGGGGTGCTGGAGGCTAGGGCTACTCGGAGCCCAAAGCACGACTTCTTGGGAGACCCAGAAGATGGTGCACTTGCAAGTGTGCTCGGTGTCCAGGGGTCACGGTCTCACGTTACCCACGATAGCCACGGGCCTCAGCTTTGCTGGGGACTCAGGGTAGCCTCGGGGAAGTCTGAGAATCCACCTCTGGTGATGCGATGACTTCGGCGTCCGACGGGAGCTTCAGTGATGCGAACCGGACAGATGCTTCTTTGGTGCCTGCCAAGCAGGGGAGTCACTCCTTGACCCCAAGGGAGATTCTTCAGTCCTCTAATCGTGAGTAGAGCGTCGAAGGTCCAGGATTCTGTGTCAGAGTTTCGTCCAGGTATAATCTAAAGTCCTAAGGACTGGGTTCCTACCTTTATTCCAAAAATAGGGATGGACTACTCTGTGGCCCCACCTATGGGTGGGTCAGGGCAGAGGGGTGGCTACACCCTTTCCCTTTGTCCAGTTCGCGCCAAAGCAGGGGCTGCAAGCCCCTGATCCGGTTTGAACTGGGGTATGCACAGGGACACCAAATGTGCCCCCAGTGCAGGACTTCAAAGCACCCGAAAGTGCTCCCGCCCAGCCCCAATACACTTTGTCCTGTCTGGGGAGGTGGTCACACCTCCCTGGGACAGGAAACCTATTGTCCAGGCCTCCCCTGCCGGAGTTTCGTCCAGCAGCAGGAGGCCAGACTCGTGTCTGTGGCAGTAGCATCCATTTTGTGATGCCAGGCTCTGGAAAGAAGTTACCGGACTCGTCAGAGTTAACATGCCTTTCCCTCTAGAAGGGTGGAATGCTACCCCCGCCGCCAGAATTGGCGGGGGGTAGTATTCCAAGATGTTTGACACCAAACACGACATGTTTTGGTGCAGCCATTCCATAGTTAGCATTTTACCGCGAGGATATAATGCGTTTAAGAGTATATGGTCAGGCTGCACTACAAACAGCATCAGAGATGGTCTCCGAACGCTGCAGAGGGGCCCTGCTCATGCAGGGGCACCCTCTCACATAGAAACCATGCACTCTGCCTTTAGGATTGATAAGGCCTGCCTTAGGAGTGACTTATAGGTTTATATGTGTGTATGCATTTAGTGATATAGGTAACCTATACCCCAGCAAGGGGTGCATGCACCACCTTACCCAGGCTGCAGTAGCAGACCTGTGGTGTCAGTTTGGATGGCCTACCAGGGGTGGCATAATATATGCTGCAGCCCCTGGCAGGCCTCTGAGGTACCTATGCCCTTGGTACATAGTATACCATATACTAGGGACTTACAAGGGCACTCCAGATCCCAATCAGAGATGTGCCTAAGGCACATGGATACCCTTTTAAAGAGGAAACAGCTAGGCTGGGGTTCTGAATAGCAGGGCCCCAGCCAGACTAATGTCGAAAACCAGTGAAGTATCAGCAAAAGTGGGGGTACCCCTGTGAAGCAGATCCTACTCTCCTACACAACCCCCCCCAAACGTAGGGACATTAAACTAACCTTGCCCAGTTAAGTCTTCATGTTCTAAGTGGAAATACCTAGAGAGTCCATCTGCATTCGCATGGTTACTCCCAGGCCTATGTTCCACTGTAAAGTCCATCCCCTGTAGGGAAATGGACCACCTAAGCAGTTTGGGGTTTTCACCCTTCATTTGTTTTAGCCATAAGAGGGGCTTATGGTCTGTCTGAACCAGGAAGTGTGTACCAAACAAGTATGGCCTCAACTTCTTCAGAGCCCAGACCACAGCAAAGGCCTCCTCTCTATGGCTGACCAACGTTTCTCTCTAGGGGTCAGCCTTCTGCTAATAAAAGCTACTGGCTGATCCTGACCTTCTTCATTCAATTGTGACAGTACAGCCCCTACCCCCAATTCAGATGCATCTGTTTGAACAATGAACTTCTTGGAGTAATCAGGACTCTGCAGAATTGGAGCAGTGCACATGGCCTGCTTGAGGTCATCAAATGCCTTTTGACAGCTAACTGTCCACTGAACCTTTTTGGGCATTTTCTTAGAAGTTAAGTCATTCAAGGGTGTCACTATTGATCCATACCCCTTGACAAATCTCCTATAGTACCCAGTCAGGCCTAAGAAGGCTCTCACCTGAGTCTGGGTAGTTGGAGCAGTCCAGTCCATGATGGTCTGGATCTTGCTCTGCAAAGGTTGAACCTGGCCTCCACCCACAAGGTGGCCCAGGTACACAACCTGACTCTGCCCTATCTGGCACTTAGTGGCCTTGATAGTCAGGCCTGCCTTTGCAGGGCCTGTAAAACATTCCTGAGGTGGACCAGGTGATCCTCCCAGGTGGAGCTAAAGACAGCAATATCATCTAGATAAGCTGCACTATAGGCCTCCAGTCCTGTGAGAACTGTGTTCACCAACCTCTGAAAGTGGCAGGTGCATTTTTCAGACCAAAGGGCATCACCACAAATTGATAATGCCCACTAGGGGTTGAAAATGCTGTTTTGGGCTTTGCAGCATCAGCTAGTCTGATCTGCCAGTAGCCAGCTGTTAGGTCAAATGTGCTGAGATATTTGGCAGAGGCCAAAGTATCTATGAGCTCATCTGCCCTGGGTATTGGATGGGCATCAGTCCTAGTGACTGCATTGAGGCCCCTGTAGTCTACACAAAACCTCATCTCTCTTTTCCCACCACTGGTGTGAGGTTTAGGTACCAGGACTACTGGACTAGCCCAAGGGCTATCTGAGGGCTCAATCACTCCCAATTCCAACATCTTCTGGACTTCAGTCCTGATACAGTCCCTGACATGGTCAGGTTGCCTATAAATCTTGTTTTTAATAGGCAGACTGTCCCCAGTGTCCACTTCATGAGTGCACCAGGTGGTCTGACTGGGTGTCAGAGAAAACATATGTCTAAACTGATTGAGGACTTGCCTGCAATCAGTTTGTTGCTGGGTAGTGAGGCTGCCTGCCAAGGCTACACCATCAACTGACCCATCGTCAGGGTTCTGTGAGAGCAGGTCAGGGAGTGGGTCACTCTCTTCCTCCTGCCCTTCATCAGTAGCCATGAGCAAGCCCATGTCTGCCCTGTCCACATATGGCTTAAGTCTGTTGACATGGAGAACCCTGTGGGGACTCCTGGGTGTTCCCAGGTCTACTAAGTAAGTGACCTCACCCTTCTGCTCAACAATAGTGTGGGGTCCACTCCATTTGTCTTGGAGAGCTGCTGGGGCCACTGGCTCCAACACCCACACCTTCTGTCCTGGCTGGTAAACAGTTAGGACAGCTCTTTGGTCATGCCAGGCCTTTTGAAGTTCCTGGCTAGCCTCAAGGTTTTTGGTTGCCTTTTTCATGTACTCAGCCATCCTGGAGCGGAGACCAAGTACATAGTCCACTATATCTTGCTTTGGGGGCTTGAGAGGTAACTCCCATCCTTCCTTCACCAAGCACAGTGGACCCCTCACAGGGTGGCCAAACAGAAGTTCAAAAGGGCTGTAACCAACCCCCTTCTGAGGCACCTC
Source organism: Calotriton arnoldi (assembly GCA_963921515.1). NCBI lineage: Eukaryota > Metazoa > Chordata > Amphibia > Caudata > Salamandridae > Calotriton > Calotriton arnoldi. The sequence continues at coordinate 5,746 of CAWUFW010008923.1, forward strand.
CCTATATGCGAATAAAAGGCAGGGCAAGAGTATGTCCCATCTACGCCTAAGCTTTTCTGGGAGCCCTTTAATCATGCCCTTCAAGGTTTTGTTGAATCTCTCAACTAAACCATTGCATTGTGGGTGATAGGGTGTGGTGAACTTATAAGTAACTCCACACTCCTTCCACATTGCCTTTAAGTACCCAGACATGAAGTTTGCACCCTGTCTGATACCACCTCCTTAGGAAAGCCCACTCTTGAGAAAATTCCCAGGAGGGCCCTTGCCACCACAGGTGCTGTAGTGGTCCTAAGGGGTATAGCCTCTGGATACCTGGTGGCATGATCCACTACCACCAGTATAAATCTGTGCCCAGATGCTGTTTGGGGATCCATGGGACCAACAATGTCAATCCCTACCCTCTCAAAGGGCACCCCCACCACAGGTAGTGGTATCAGGGGGGCCTTTGTAGTGCCACCTGCTTTGCCACTGGCTTGGCAGGTTACACAGGAGCGACAAAACTCCTTACTGTCTTCAGACATGTGGGGCCAGTGAAAGTGAGGGACAATTCTGTCCCAAGTCTTGTTCTGGCCCAGGTGTCCTGCTAAGGGAATATCATGGGCTAGGGTCAATAGGAAGCCCCTGAACTTCAAAGGTATTACCAACCTCCTGGTAGCACCAGGCTTGGGGTCTCTACTCTCTGAGTACAGGAGTCCATCATCCCAATACACTGTATGGGGACCACTAGCTTTCCCAGCAGCCTCAGCAGCAGCTTGCTGTCTGAGGGGTTCAAGGGAGGGGCAGCTCTGCTGCTCCTGGCTCAGATCTGCCCTAGAAGGTCCCCCTGTCCCCAAGAACTCAACCTGGTCAGGCTCAAGTTCCTCTGGGACAGTTCCTTCTTCAGGGCTGAGATCATCCCCCTCAAGGGACTGATCTTCCTCCTGAGCCAAGGGGAAGGCACTGCCTTAACCCTACTACTCCTCCTCTTGGAAGGCACTTGGTCCATTCTTCCAGAATCCAAGGCCTGTTCAGTTTTAGACAGTTTAGCTTGTGACCTGGTCACAGCAAACACATCTGCAGGGATCCCCAGCATTTCTGCATGGGTCCTGAGCTCCACTTCTGCCCAAGCAGAAGTCTCTAAGTCATTGCCAAGCAAGCATTCGACTGGTAGGTTTGCACTTACCACAACCTTCTTAAGGCCAGTTACCCCTCCCCAGGAGAAGTTAACAACTGCCAGAGTATGGTCTGTTCTGACATTGCTAGCATTGGTCACTTGGTACATTTCACCAAGTATAACTTGCCCAGGTAGCACAAGGTCTTGTGTCACCATTGTGACACTTGCCCCTGTGTCCCTAAATGCCAAAGCCTCTCGTCCATTGATTAAAGGCTGTTGTCTGTACTTGCCCAGATTACTGGGACTCACAGTGGAGGTCACATCCATGCCTCCATCACAGACTAACACAGCCTGAGTCAGCTCCCTGACTAAGTCAGAGCCCAACTCAGTTCCCAGGGTGAACCCTACTAAACCCTTTGCTGGAGCACTTCCACCAACTGTACTAGGGGGAACAGGTGCCTTAGGGGCATTGGTGGATGCTGGACTGGAGTCTTTGGACTTGGTGCAATCACTGGTCCAGTGGGTCTTTTGCTTACAGACCTTGCACCATGGTTTTCTTTGGCCTTTACCCTTGGTAGACTGGGAATCCCCACCAGAAGAAGATTTTTGGGGCCTGATGAAGACTTTTGATCTTTACCCTTCTCCCCACCCTTGTCAGAGTTCTTAGCATCTTGCTTCTTGGTTTCCCCACCTTGGTTCTGTACCTTCTGCTTCACCCTGGTTCTGACCCATTTGTCTGCCTTCTTTCCCAATTCTTGGGGAGAGGTCAGATCAGAGTCAACCAGGTACTGATGCAACAGCTGGTTTTGACAGTTATTAAGAATCTGCTCCCTCATTATCAGATTATACAATCCTGAGAAGTCACACACCTTACTGCCCATCAACCAGCCTTCCAGAGCCTTGGCAGAACAATCCACATAGTCTACCCAGTCTTGAGTCTGTGCTTTTGGGTGTCTCTGAACTTCAACCTGTACTGTTCAGTGGTTAGGCCAAACCCATCAATAAGAGCACTCTTCAAGACCTTGTAATTGTCAGCATCCTCCTCTCTAACAGTGAGGAGCTTGTCTCTACCTTTGTCAGCAAAGGAGAGCCACAAGATTGCTGCCCACTGCTCCTGAGGGACCTTCTGTACTTTACAGGCCCTCTCTAAAGCAGTTATCCATTTGTGGATATCATCCCCACTCTGGTAGGGAGGGACAATCTTGCTCAGGTTCCTATGGTCATAGGACCTTTCCCTATCTCTAGGGATATGGTTGCCACCATGGGACTCTAGTCCCAACTTTCTTCTCTCTTAAGGAGATCTAGGGATTCTCTATCTAAAGCCAATTGCTTCTTCCTGATCTCCAGTTGAGTTTCCTCATACTGGACCAGTCTCTTTCTTCTCTCATGAGAGGATTCCCTCCTGTGAGAAGAAACAGAGCTCCCTATTGAGGTGCCAGAGTGGTTAGACTCCTGAGAAGGAGACCTAGACTTTCTGAGCACACTCATAATCCTTCCTGGGGGACAAAGGTGTGGTTCTCCAGATCCTCATCTTCATCTTCCCCAGAAGGGATTGGGTTTTCCAGGTCAGGGTCATTGTCACCCTCCTGGTCAGTTTCAGAGGGGGGCTGGGGGTAGTAGTACCCCTGGTCCCTTCCTCATCTGCTGGCCCACCCTCTGCTCCTACCCCTTCAGTCTCTGAAGACTTACTAAGATCATAAGCCACCAACAACTCCTGGAGGTGTTGGGTGGTGGGACTTTGGCCTGTCCTTAATTTCCTCAAATTACACAAAGCTCTCAGTTCCAAGAATGGGAGTGTGTCATACTTGGAGGGGGAAGCTCAATGGCTTCCTGCAGGGCATCTCTAGATCCTGCTTTTAAAGACATTACTAGTGTGGTGTGGTGTATGCACTACCTACTCTAGTGTGGCCTACTAAACTCTCTTGAGTTGTAGAAAGGGTTGTGCTATCCCTTAACACACAACTCTAAGTTCAGTAGAACTTACTGATATTCTAAGCTTAAATTATATGTACCTTAGGTACCTTTAGTGGTTTTCAGTTGATCAATTCAATTGAGATTATCTGGTAAAACAATAGCAAGCTGGAATCCCACACGCTGCACACCAATGTGAGAAGTTGGCCTGGCATATGCTGTCCACTAATTATAGTGGGCACCTTGCACCAGTCCAAATCGACTCTTATGGTAGGTAGGTTAAAGACAACCTTATTGAAAGCTATCCTAGTGGTAGCTGTGGAGAGCAGCCTTCAGGCTAAGTCTTGAAGGAATGTAAAGCAGCTTGTTTTACCAGTCTATAATCTCTTGAGTGACCAAATGAAAGAGCACCACACCAGGTATATATTCAAAATATATGTATTTATTACTAAACACACCCTCTAGTCTCTTTATGAGGCTAGAGTTCGAAGTACATAGGTTATAAGATCTTAAATCACAGTAATAGCACAAATACACGTTTGGGCCCTAGGGGCGTACTCAAACCATATACCAATAAAGTGGTATGCGAACCACGACTGAACTAGACACTAGGCCTAGAGCCTCTAGAAGTGCTTGGACCACAAGGAACCACCCAAGGTAGTGACACAGGGGACCCACGGGAGACGCGTGCAGTGTAAATACACAACCGCGATACGCCGTTAACTTCTATGGAGAAAGTCGGGATCGGGAAAATAGAGGAAAGGGACACTTTAAAGAGGACTAGGACAAAACCCTTTGAGATCTAGGACTTTGAAGAGTCTCTACCCACGGGAGCACCGGAGTACTCGTGTTACCTCACCCAGGGAAGCCGGGTGCATAGGTGCCTTTCGGGGTCGGGTTTCGTCGTCGGTTCTTATGGCGATCTGCTGCAAAGTGCTGCTGGCGACCAGGAGAAAAGTGTCCGGGTGGATCCAAGAGTGGATCGGAGTTCTGAAGAACCTGAAAGCAGAGGGGACAGAGTCTGGGTCACTAGCCAGTGACCAGGGAGATGATGGACGGATGCCCACCGATGTCGAGTGCTTCAGGTGCGTTGACGGTCGTCTCGTTTCAGCAGCCACGAGGTCCAGGAGGCGTTGTCGGCGACCAGGAGCAGGATTCGGGCTGGTACACGATGTCTGTCGAGTGCTGCGGTGTCGGCGACCAGATTGGACCCAACAAGCCTTGGCAACGGCAAGTCTCGATGTAGCTGAAGATCGTCGATGGTGCAGACCAGCAAGGTCTGGGGAACTCACCCAGCAAGGGTAAGTGAGGGCAGGCCTGGAGCAACCAGACTGCCAAGTAAAGAAAAGATTGGCCTTCGGTAAGGGCTACTAGCCAACGGGCTAGCGACCGCGAAGGAGCCTCGTGACGCCGCACGTGGAGCTGGCTTACAGGACACTCGTGGAGTGGGGGCCAGTGATCTTCGGTGCAGGTGGTGCTGGAGGCTAGGGCTACTCGGAGCCCAAAGCACGACTTCTTGGGAGACCCAGAAGATGGTGCACTTGCAAGTGTGCTCGGTGTCCAGGGGTCACGGTCTCACGTTACCCACGATAGCCACGGGCCTCAGCTTTGCTGGGGACTCAGGGTAGCCTCGGGGAAGTCTGAGAATCCACCTCTGGTGATGCGATGACTTCGGCGTCCGACGGGAGCTTCAGTGATGCGAACCGGACAGATGCTTCTTTGGTGCCTGCCAAGCAGGGGAGTCACTCCTTGACCCCAAGGGAGATTCTTCAGTCCTCTAATCGTGAGTAGAGCGTCGAAGGTCCAGGATTCTGTGTCAGAGTTTCGTCCAGGTATAATCTAAAGTCCTAAGGACTGGGTTCCTACCTTTATTCCAAAAATAGGGGATGGACTACTCTGTGGCCCCACCTATGGGTGGGTCAGGGCAGAGGGGTGGCTACACCCCTTTCCTTTGTCCAGTTCGCGCCAAAGCAGGGGCTGCAAGCCCCTGATCCGGTTTGAACTGGGGTATGCACAGGGACACCAAATGTGCCCCCAGTGCAGGACTTCAAAGCACCCGAAAGTGCTCCCGCCCAGCCCCAATACACTTTGTCCTGTCTGGGGAGGTGGTCACACCTCCCTGGGACAGGAAACCTATTGTCCAGGCCTCCCCTGCCGGAGTTTCGTCCAGCAGCAGGAGGCCAGACTCGTGTCTGTGGCAGTAGCATCCATTTTGTGATGCCAGGCTCTGGAAAGAAGTTACCGGACTCGTCAGAGTTAACATGCCTTTCCTCTAGAAGGGTGGAATGCTACCCCCGCCGCCAGAATTGGCGGGGGGTAGTATTCCAAGATGTTTGACACCAAACACGACATGTTTTGGTGCAGCCATTCCATAGTTAGCATTTTACCGCGAGGATATAATGCGTTTAAGAGTATATGGTCAGGCTGCACTACAAACAGCATCAGAGATGGTCTCCGAACGCTGCAGAGGGGCCCTGCTCATGCAGGGGCACCCTCTCACATAGAAACCATGCACTCTGCCTTTAGGATTGATAAGGCCTGCCTTAGGAGTGACTTATAGGTTTATATGTGTGTATGCATTTAGTGATATAGGTAACCTATACCCCAGCAAGGGGTGCATGCACCACCTTACCCAGGCTGCAGTAGCAGACCTGTGGTGTCAGTTTGGATGGCCTACCAGGGGTGGCATAATATATGCTGCAGCCCCTGGCAGGCCTCTGAGGTACCTATGCCCTTGGTACATAGTATACCATATACTAGGGACTTACAAGGGCACTCCAGATCCCAATCAGAGATGTGCCTAAGGCACATGGATACCCTTTTAAAGAGGAAACAGCTAGGCTGGGGTTCTGAATAGCAGGGCCCCAGCCAGACTAATGTCGAAAACCAGTGAAGTATCAGCAAAAAGTGGGGGTACCCCTGTGAAGCAGATCCTACTCTCCTACAGGATGTGTTTTATTTAACTGAATATGGGTATGAAGAAAGTGAAGTACAGCAACTTCTGAAATAGCATAGTCTCAAAGAGAAGAAGCAGTTCCTATTTGTGTTAACTGCTCAAAAGCTAGCTTGCACTAATCTAGAAACAAGGCTGCCATTTACATCAAAGGCAAAAGTAAAAGTGAACATGTTAATGCAAATTGCACTTATATTTGACAACATCCCATATAAAAAATCGAGATCCATACATCCTCTAAGCCCTCCAAAGTAAAACAGCAATGCTTTGATTCCAACATTTGCAAAACTCCCACTTGGGTATTGTTGACCATGAAGTACCAATATCTTTGGTGCGTCCGGGATGCAGCAATATTGTCCTATTCAGAGATTCTCCCTAACAAAAGGGGACTATAATAGCCACTAGCGTTTCCTCACTTATAGCCCCATGTTAATCTTCAGTTGCAGAATATTTTTCCTCGATACATTTTTCGACCTTTGACAGAAGAAAGTGCCCACGGAAGAAAACATTGGGTATGCAATACACCTTGCAGTTCCTGATTCGGCTCCGGGCATTGTTGCCAGCCGAATCTGGAGTTATGCAGCCCTTGTAAAGGGGGCATAAGTATAAATCTTGAGCTGAACCCATGTGACTGCCTGGAATCAGGGCCGGACTGGCTACCGGGCGTTTTGGAATGCTGCCGAGCTGGGGGCTGATGTCACTGCGGTGGGGGCTACTTTCGTTGATGGATACCTGCGTGTGCTTCGAATTCAACAAAGCAAAACGAATTTCGTTCAGCACACGCAGGTCCCCATCAACGAAATCAGCCCCCAACTCGGCAGCATGCCAAAACGCCCGGTAGCCAGTCCGGCCCTGCCTGGAATGTATACACCATGTTAAGGATACTTTCGGCTTGGTGTTCTGAAAGCTTAGCAAAAGCCTCTGATGACACCTAATTCCATGATCCTGTTATGTATTAGTTTCTACACCTGTGATGAAATCTCTGTAGCTGGCAGAGCACAATAAATCAACATCTTTCAGAAGTGAGTGGTTCTCTCTGGACATTCACACTTGGCTGTTGCTAACACAGAAATCCAATGAGGATCAAGGCATTGAACCAAACTACAACAGGGGCAAAGACATTCTGTTCCTCGCAGCTGCCAAGAGTCTCCATAGCATGTGTCATATGTGCAGCCTGTCTTGGTTCTGAGGCAACCGTGCCTTCCAAACTAGGGCGTAGAAACCCAGGTCTATGATCAGGAAATGAAAAGTTTACAAATGAAGAGTGATTTTTACTAAAATGCCAATACTTCCTCAAGATGCCACACCGTGACCTGACCTAGTCTCCATCTGACAGTTATCTATCCTCATTTAAATGAGAAAAAAAAAATCATGTTCCTCCAATATTTCCTGTGCTTAGGAAAGCTATGAGTGCTTCAAATACATTTACTATTCATTTCTGCCGGTACCTTTTCTGATCTCCTTAGAACAAGTGTTAAGTACACAGGACAACTTGGATGATGCACAAAACGTTATTGTCTGGAGCCAAGTGAACACATCCTTACACCTCCAAGTACTGTGCTCCAATCCTCCTATATTCTAATACAGAATCTCTATTACCTAGCAACTAAACTGGAAGGAACACAACAAGTAAGCAACCAGAATCCTCGCACAGGGCCGGTGTATGTGTAAATGGGTTTCAAACAAGACTGTAATTGGATGAATCATGAGGATCACAAAAATAAATCTGTTAAAGAACTTGTTAATTAACGGGTATATAAAGCGTGATAATTTGACAAAAATCATCTAAGAAATTGCATGATGAATTCTAAATAGCAATGTACTCTCCTGTCCATGAAATTGAGTCGTCTTAACCAAAGAACATACATGAACTGGCACTTGCTTGATAAGAATGAAAATAATAACATGCCATTTAAATCACACTGTAAGCGTTACTTGTATTCAAATGGCAATTGTATTGAAATTTCATTTATAAAGCGCGTGAAACCTATATTTTACAATAACATACGATGCATGATAGTGTATGCATGCACCACGTTTGAGGTTGTTACACAGGCCCATTACACAATACGCGAGTACACTTGTCTCATACATCAGAGGTTTGAAATCTGGGGCGTCTTTTCGACAAGCAGGTTCTTTCGGAATAGGAGCAGGGTAGATCCGTGAAGATGAGAAACATTGAGCGCGAGACGGGCGCGAGAGGTGCACACCGGGCCGTCTCTGCAGGAGACTTTCAGAAGAGCGTGTTTTTGTAAGACGGGTTCGTTTCCCTGCCTGGCACACCACAGTTCCTCGCGCCCCAGCCATGCATACACGCAACGTTTCACATCCTAATTAGCAGCGCCCGTGAGCAGAGCGCGCTCGCATCCCAAGAAACTCGAAACTCATCACTTTGGGATTTGGGATTTCCTGGCATGAAGCAAATTGCCACCAATGGACCGGCTGCTCGAGGTTGCCAGCACCAACGGGCCCTTTGTGCGCGGTAAGCAGCTCTCTGGTCTGCATGAATAGGTTCAGCCAAGCATGGCGCTGGCATAACACCCCGGTGCTCGTCTCGTAGAGATAGGAGCAGCAGGTGAAGGTGTTTTGAAAGATTTACACATTTCACAGAGAAATGATTTGCTGGTTGGTATCCTGCAGGTGTAGTTAGGAAATCGGTGCTTTTGTCATTGTGTCTCAGAAAGAGGGCCGCTCTTGAACTTTTGAACTCCAGATGCACAATTTCGTCGGGAACCTGATTGATTCTGAAGTGATTGCACATCTGAAACCTCAATTTCAGCTATGTGTGACATGGTTTCCCCCCGTTTTCACACCAACACAGTAGGCCCCTCAAACATCCCATTTTAAAAATTGATTTTCTCAGATTGACAGGGAACAAAGAGGTCCCTGGGATTTTGCCACGCGAGGTCAAGTCAAGACATCGTGTTGGAAAGCGCTGTTACTCGGTACCACACAACAATGTTTTTGGCAAAGAAAACGTGCGACGCGCACAAAAGCAACTAATCGGTTACCCGCACGATCGAACAACTCACGGTGACGTGCAACTTTACGACCCTGGCTCCGCCAATTTAGCTCCAACCTTTTTTAAAGGCACGTTGTTGCTTTCCAACAGATGCACAGTACATCTTTCTCTAATTCATCATCCTTTTGCAATGCGATTGGTCAGTGCTTTAAATGGGATGAAACATGTGGGTGGATCCCTTCCAAGAATCTGTTCCAGGAGGTGTCACCTAAGGGCGTGGGTTAAATACGTGAAACATAACCCCTATGCTTCACACACCAACACCCACCCCCCAACGCCCCAACCAGTATTTGGGTGACTGCGAGTTTTCTGTTATTACATCCAGACATACCACCTAACAACAAACATGCACCTAAAGCAAGCCAGGACTATTGGCTTTGTCAAATAAATGAGTAAAGACAATGATTTTTTTGTGAATCATTATAATGTGTCAATATTTAAAATAAGAGACTGTGAATTAAACATTGTTAACATCTGTAGAAGGGGGAGTGGTGTTCAGTGTGTTAATCAGTTACGTTCTCCCTTTCAGGCCACTTTCCTCTCACTCTTTTTGTCACTAGGACGTTTTCACCCTAATACTTCCTTCTGTATATCTCACAAGTCATAACTGCCCTTTTCATAATGTTCTTTTCACTGTGTCCTTATGCATCTACTTCCTTGCATCACTTCCCATTCTCCATGCATTTTCTCATTCTCTAGTACACACAAACACACACACACTCACACACTCTTTTTCCTCATCTGCAAATACCACAGTCTTTCCAATTGGAACTGTCACTGTTTAAAAGCTGTGTACCTTCTTCATATACTTTTAAATAAAATTGTAATTACAATTGACACATATGTAACTGCTACTTCTTTCACTCAGCGGAGATTGGAGGCGTTTGTAGCCCCAACACCTTTTGGCTCATTGACAGTCACTGTTAGACACTTCGCTGCCTTCTGCTAGTATTCCAGTGCCCCATCATAAACACCCATTTACACCTGCACTCACTCAGACACCTAAATGCGACTCAGTTCACGGGTATGAATTATACCACAGTCATCTGTTGGCTGATACATTTTATAGAAACATAACAACTGGAAATGCAAATACTCTTGTGAATGCAAGATGAAGTAAAACGTGAAATGTGAACAAGGACTCCATTGCTCTCATGATTTACATTAGGGTTTTATTAGCCATTGCTCAGAAAAGGATCAGTGTTTTTGCCTGTAAGGGGTTGGCTATAGGGCCCGGTAGGGACCCATTTCAAAATAAGTTTTAAATTACTGCTGGATCTGAGACTGGGCAGGGCGCACCCCCCTTAAAGCCCGGTGTTCAGCGCTTATTTATTCACTGTTCTTTGGTTGTTCTATGCAATATTAGAACATTGGAATGTGGAGCACTCCATTGAATACAATGGAGTGCTCCCTGCTTCTACAGGCCGGTAAAAGCCCGCAGAGCACCATTCCACGTTGTGTTTGTTCACAGCTATTGCTGTGAACAAAGGCCTCTCGGAATTCGAGGGGATTTAAACCCCCTCGGGCTCCGAGAGGCCTTTGTTTTATTTGTTAAAACATTCTGCCCTCCAGTGGCAGAATGTTCTAATAGCCTTATAGCCCTTCGTAGCTGGGCTGTACTGGCCATTAAAGTCCCGCTCCCTTTTTAAAGGCCCTCGCCTTCGGCTCGGGCCTTTAACGCTGGAGCGGGCCTTTAATGGCCGGTATAGCCCGCTACGGCGGGCTATAAGGCTATATTAGTAGTTGAGTAACATGTCATCACAAGGAACTGACCAACTAGGTTATCTGAATATTTGAAGACAGTAGAGTCATTTTAAATAAACTAGTGAGAGAGAAAATCATGACCTTGGCGCCTAAACAGAAAGGAACCTGCTGAAGTCTCAATGAAAGCCTGGACTTCTTTCAATGGTCCTTGGAGGGTGATGTGTTGCTGCATTTTTGTTTTAAACCAACGACCCTCTCAAATGAAGTCATTTGTAATTTTGCGTCACTGATCCCTTATTTTCTTTCACAGCAACCCTTTTCTGTGGCTAGAGCCACTTCATTTCTGTGATGCTTGGCCACTGTTCCTGTTGGATTAACCCTTAATGCACCACTTTTTGTGATGGTAATGCATCGTTTTGCTGTTTTTGTTTTCTCAGTTTTATTCAAAATACTTAAGTGCTCAAATGTCCCCAACTCTTAGTCTTATAAGAAGTGTTGACTAAGCCAATAGATCTTGCCATGGACACCACTGCTCCCCCTCCCCCCAATGGCAATCATGTGTGCACACCCAGGTTTGATGGTAATCTTGGAATTATTTCTTTAAGCAAGAGAAAAATCATTCCAAGGTGGATGCTATAAGTGCTCATACTTATGTGTCAGCTATATTGGAATGGTTGTTCCTATGCTTGAAGGCAAATAATTATAAGATCCTCTGCCTTGCATTGTTTTATAACACACTTAAATGTCCAACAGACTTTAGAAATCGTCAGTTGGAAGGATGAAAGAATGAGAAAGGGCAGCTGAGGTTCATGCCTGTCTCCTGCAGGACACACAGCGAGATGGACAGCCGATACATTATCCATTGTGCCATCTTACTCCTTTAAATATGAGAAAACAGAAAAAGAATTCTGTCTGTAAGCTGTGTATTTAGCAGAAACTAGGTGCTTCTTTCCACTTTTCCTACTCTACTTTATGACTCATTAAACATGGTTTCCATTAGCAATAGTGATAGAATCTCCCTCAGATATTCTGCTACTCATCTCACAAAATGTTTTATGAGAACATTTTGTAGCTCTAGCCTGTGACACACCTTGGTGCCATTTGTTAGTACATTCCAATTAGAAGCATTTCATAAGTTGTTTAATCGTAAAGTCAGCGAACATTTTTATTAAGGAACAGTTTAATACCCAGAGTGAACATGGAAGAGGTAGAACATTTTCTTCTACTTATAAATTAGCTCATATAAATGACTGCTGGAGCTGAAATTATGCAATAGAGAGACCAGACCCACATGCAACGTTCCACTCAAAAGAATAAATCAGGATTTCCTTTTCTCGCTCGATAGTGATAATAGTGGAAAGTTCCTCAAGGCTTCAGTTATTTCAATTTAACAGGTGTCTTAAGATAAAGTTTTTTTTTCTTGAAGCCAGAATTGCTACTTTTTGATATTGCATAGATAGTGATAGAAGTTATTCAAATGAATGTCGCAGCAGTGGAAAATAATTAATATGTCTCATTTTATTAGGAGACAAACTATGCAGGATTTGAGACCATGAAAGTTAATAAGTTTTGCCCTTGTGCATTATCTTTATTTAGTAACAAAGGGCCTGATGTATGAAAAGGTTTTTGCCCATTCTGAGCCCATAGGGGCATATGTTGATACATAAGGCCACAGTCACTAGTAGTTATATAACTCGTATGCAGAATATATGTGCCCTTCATAGAAATGTGCCCACTCATAAATGGAAAGTACTAATACAGTATAATAGTGTACCAGTTCATGATAATTATACAGGTTACCTCTTATGCCACAACTGCAGTTTCTGTTTCAATCAGATAGCAAAGCAGGTGCCTTCTGGTTTGAAAAAACTCTTAACTAACATTCCAGAGCACCTTGACCGGCCGCTGAACAGCAGTGCTCCAATGCACAGCATCTAAAAACCAGTAATTGAGCAACAAATGGGGGAAACCATGCAGAAACAGGTATTTTCTCACACACACCGACATTTAAGGAGTTACGCTGAAGTATCTGAAAAATAGAAGAAATAAATTAAAGTAAATAAATAGAAAAGAAGGACATTTTTTTAAAGCAACAGTGACACTGGAAGGTTGCACATTTGACAACATGCTGCCAAGCGCTATCTCCTGTGGTAGATATTATCCAAATAACATCCTGGTTGGCTGCCAAATCTACATTTTCCACTGACAAATTCTAAGGGGGATCTCTGAAGTATTGAATGAAAAAGAATTGAGCTATACAATTGTAAATGGATCTTGACTTTGAATAAAACGAACATGTATACTATTTGGTGTACTCATATGATCAAGTGAGTAGCAAAACACTAAAGATTTTGATACAAAATCATCCAAGGGCCTGCTGAGATTTGATGAACTCTTGTTGTTGGAGAACATGTGCTTCACCTTCCTTGTCCCAAAACTCTGGAATGCTCTCCCACTGGAATTAAGAAGAACAGAGTCCGAATTAAAATTCAGAAAATACCAGAAAACTGTTCTTTTCAGCTAGAATGTCTGCTGTAGGCCTCATTACCTGAACATTGGCTCAGCACTACTAGGCCCTTCTGGGTAGCCATGCGCTCTAGAAATCCGCTAGAATAGAATAGAATAGCATGCTTTACACTGCGGGATACTGAATGCTTGGTTATGGCAATCCATTTTTTTTAATGTTATGCTTGATATTTCTATGTGTTTATTTCTTTTATAGAAATTAATAAACATCTGTATGAAGTTGTGGAGTCTAATTTGGCATACATTCTTAGAACAATTGAATTATGTTGCTATTGAGTGTCTACTTCTTCAGGCAGACACACATGCCTGGGATGCCTGGGGCATAGAATACTACAAATCCCTCTGTAGCCACCCATAACCAAGATTCAAAGGGAAGATTTGCATTATCCTGTCCATCAAATTTTCTTTTATTCTCACAAATAAGGCCTTGCATTCCATAGTCAAAAGGAAATCTAAATACAATTCACAGAGATTTCCAGTATTGCTGTTACAGGTAGCTACGTGAATGCCACATTGCTGGCAGGAATTATTTACTCTATGGGAATGCTAACTCTAGCAAGGTAGATAATCTAATTGCCTTGCTTCATTGACCAACAGTGCAACATTGAGGAGTGATCTGAGGGTAAGGTGCTCACCCATTCCATAAGAGTATTGAAATACATAAATAATAAATACATGGAAGAAATCAACGTGGTCCTTTTAGGCAGACATGCAGCAAGATGATCACAACTTGTAAATCAGGGTTGTCCTTACAAGGTATAGAATGTTCTTACATAGTTGCAGTTGAGTAAATCAAAATATTTTGTTGGACTGGTCACCCTTTGAAGGGCTGGTTAGCTTTTGTGCACATGTGTCTCCTGACGAATACTCTTGAATACTAAGTTAATCTTTGTTAAGTAAAAGGCTTTACGGGGAAAGGGAAGCAATAATTACTGCCTTTATCAAGCCCCTGGTATTTATAATTTTAGCAGATGACTGAGCTGAGCAGGAAAGACAGTGAAGGACATTTCATAGGGGTCATCCCTGGTTTCTTCCAAGGCTGCATGCCTGGAGTAGGAAGAAAGAGACAGACAGGCAAATGGGGAAGGAGTCTCTGACTAGAGTTTTGTAGAAGAGATCAACTGGAAGGGAATCATATCAGGCTCTAAAAGAAAAAAAAGGTAATCGAAAATATACTGTGGTTATGCAGTTTCAAGTAATGGGAGTCATTCTTCCTTATTGTCCATCCCAACAGACCTTTTCAAAACCCATAATACAGTCAAGTTGGCATAATGTAATTATGCTGCATTTGAGGAAATGCAATAAAGCTCCTGTTCCTTTATATAGATTAGAAAGTAGAACTGCCATCACCTCCCTCACACAACCCATATGTTAATCAGTAGACCCTTTAGAGAAAGAACAGGTGTGCTTACATCCATTTTAAATGGAAAATATGACTAGAGTGGATGGAAAGTTAGTAATAAAATATATAAATATATTTTAGAAGCGAATTAGATAGCCTTCACAGCTCATCTTACATCTCAGTGAGATATATTACGCAATCCCCTCTACTGTTACGATTTTGAAAATAGGGCAATCACAATATATGTTATAACTTTGAGACCGAGTTAGCAAAATATTTATCAATTTACTTTATAGTTTAAGCAAGACCCAGTTTAGACTATCCACCGAGGAGCTACATATTAATTGTGTTGTGTCCATTTAGAAATGAGGGAGCTTTTAAGTGGTTTCATCTAGCATGCATTTCTATGGCATTACATATGTAAACAGTGGCCTTAAACACATGTTCAAAGGGCCTGCAACATGGTCACGTTAAATAAATTAGATGGCATTTATGTTCGGCACACATCAAATTTGGCTAAGATAGCAAACATTCAGATCTATTACTGTATGTGCTATGTCATGTCATGTTATGTTATCAACATATGTATGGTAAGTTCCACCATTATTATACCTCTAGACCACTTTCTTGACCTCGGTGCCCCAGTATTTTAGTTCATTTTCTGTGTATGATTGTTGCATTCATTTTTGTTAGTACAGATTTGCTAAATGTGTGGTTTAGTAAGAATAAGTAAAATGAGTTTGATTCCGATAAAGATCTTTGTAATGTGATATGTGTGTTTGTGAGTCTGCCAAAGAATGTTTGTGTTGAACTGGGCCTCTAGTTCTCCGCTGTCTGTCTGTTGAATATTGATGTCTTGTCTGGTATATAGCTCTGATGTGATATTGTATCTCTGTGAGATTGTTGTGTGGTTAAGTTAACTTTGTTTGAATAGATTTACCATGTATGTTAGTGTAACGCGGCAAAGAGGCATTTGAATTGGCATAACCTTGCCAATTGGTTTTTAAGAAGTTGTTTATTTCTGTTTGGTTGAGTGAGGTTGTGTTTATCTCTTTTGCATCTGTTCTGAATACTTGTGCTTTATAGTATATATTTTGTGGTTATACCTCTTTACCAGCAGTTTGTACAGGAGCAATGCATATGGGTTTCAGATTTCCCATTACAGATGCCAAAGTGACACAAAAAGAGGTTACGGTTTAAATAAAAAACAATGAAAAAGGCAAGGAGGTTAAGTTCTGATATCCCTGTATACAAATCTTTAAATCAATATCTTTCAGTTTCATCCTGGAGGTCATATGTTTTATAAATTACAGAAAAGACTGGCTGCCGAAGGGTCTGTTATCACAAACATGCAACCATCGGGACAAGTGTGTAAAAATGAATAACACTCGATTTAGTGAAGTGCCTTTTAACGAATCACACTTTCTTCTTGCCAAATTCAAGCCTTAAAAGCAAGTGATAAGCGCAGAAACACACACGTGAGCACTAGTGCTCCCTAAGGGTGTCATTGTCAGGGATTTGGGTGTCAATAATTCCCTTCTGCGCGCCTGGCTTCAATTTTAATTACAGATTGAAAGGAAAGCCACAGTTAACCTGCACTGGAAAAATGTTAAGTCAATTATACTCTTGCAAGATTTATAGGAACTAAAGTGACTTTAAATATGAATTGTCAGAGGAAATTTGACATGCATTAACGACTCAGTAAAATCCATCATAGGTATTTAATTATGTACTGTGTTTCGAAGCACCCTCTCCAAAGCAGCGTAAGAAAATTATTTTTTCTCAAACTAGTTCTTTCACTTATGTTTCTTTGAATTATACATGCAGAAGATAGTTATGTGGTTTTCGAAAATGAAATCTTCTAGAAAGCAGACATGATCTTTCCATTTACTCTTTCAATACATGTATGAATTGGCAGCAGGCCCCTTTGATTTTCTAATTTCCAACCAGCTTTCCTAGCGTGTTCGGTCTGCAGATAAAACACCCGTTCCACATCCATAAATAATATTATCTGAAGAATAAATATTTGTTTTTTCTGCTGCTATCAGCATGGAGTACCAACTTGTACAGAGAAACAAAAAACACATCTGTTAATCGAAAAAACATTCAAGTTATGATGATCTCATCTTACATACAATATATAAGAGAATGCGGTCATCGGTTCATATCTAACAATTTTATATAAGGAGATTGGTCTTTTCTGGGGAAAAAAAAAACATTTGCTGGAAAAAACGAGACCGCGAAAAACATGCAGGTATTCAACGAGCGGCAGCCACCCCGCACATATCAAACACGATTCACACAGATTTTCTGTTACAGCCAGAGCTAAAATAATAATATGCTTTAGTTGTTTTGTGTTGCTGTTGTCATTATCACTAATATTATTAATGCAAGTATTACAACCAGGTCTAAGGTCTAACCATCAAAATATAAAAAGGACCATTGTAATTGGGAAGTAACAAAATAGAAAAGTTTATGAATTTTATAAAATAAAAGTCAATTTTATTACTGAAATGATAAATATTCACATTAGGCCCTCTCCTAAGCCCTCAGATTTCCATGTACAATTTCCCTTTTTATGGCACCTGAAATCTACAAGGCAAAAAATCTTAAAGCAAGTTAAGGGAAGAAGAGAAAAAGTGACTAATTCCATTCTCAGAGCAAATTTATGTAACAAGATCTTTTAGAAAGTACAGTAAAGATTATTTTAGAGGTGAAAAACAGAATAGGAAGCATCGCTAAACCTCTGCTGTATAAAAAGGATGGACAGGAGTAATAAAACTATAATGAACTACTTAGGGTATGGCGGGTGAAGAAATCTGCTAGTGTGATAATACAGATGATTGCTTCTTTACTCGCATCAGTGTATTATAATGTCCAAAATGACAAAGATCGTGGTGCAGAAATTGGTATATTCATAGTCCGTATTTAATGCACACAAAATAGCATATTTCATGAGTGAATGGATGCACGCCCAGATTATGTTTTGTGGAGTCAAACACTAACGAGAAACGAATAGGCATGCATCATACACATTTCAAGTGTGGTCTAGATATTCTTCTAAATCGTTAATTTAAGAGTAGGAATATTTTTTATCATAATACATATTTCAGAAAAGTAATGGCGGAATAGGATATTGTAGGTGGGTGGACAATATAAAACATGCAAATGGAAATGGCGAGAAAGGCACACAGGCCACAAGGTTACCTCAGAGATAATGACTGTGAAGAATCAATGGGACAGCAACACTAACAGTGCAGCAATGAATAGAGGAACATGTGTCCCAAGAGACTACATACGGGTTTCATTTCTATTTTCTATATATATTAATGTTTAAAAAATATTGAGCTATATAGAAGAAATTGCATAAATACAGATATATATACACAAAATATCAATTCATCAATATAATTCATTTTAACCCAAATAAATACTATTTAAAATATGCAACTTGAATTCATGTAATAATTAAATGTGTAAAAAAGAAATCTGAGATTCAGTGTCACCACAATGAATAAAAAACTAGTGCCAAAAGGTTGATGTCAAAATTCAATAGCCAGCCCACTGTATGGACAAAAAAGGAAGTCTTAGCATCCAATTGAAGTCCAGCACTTTATACCATGATTCATAATACACCGACAGATCAGCCCTCACCTTTCTGTTTAAAAACAAAAACGAAAAAAAACAGGTGCCCTTATTTTAGCCCTTTTTATTATTATTCCATTCCTTGTATAATAAAATCTTTCCTAAGAAGCTATAATCTTCCTCTCACCGATCCAATTCTTCTATTTTAGAGTTCCTAGATCGTTCTACTTTTTGGCAATCGATCTTTGAGCAGCCAGAGGTTTGAAATAAAGCACATTATCAATCTGGCACAATTTCAATCTAGGAAATAAAGCAAGTCTAGTGAGAGCTGTCTTGGCACTATTGATCACATATTTCCTAATAAGATCTCCCAATTGGGTCTGTAGTTATTCCCAGAACCTCTGCAGTACTGGGCAATATATGAACATGTACTCCCAAGAGTCAAACTCATTTTTACCCCTTGGACAATTCGGGCTAGCACTGGAAAACCAAGAATGGATTTTGGATGATGTATAGTGCAACTGGAAAAAAGTTTAATAGAGTGAGCATTAGATATTTGAAATGAGAAAACTTGTGCATCACTTCACAACTTTAGATTAAACTCTGAGTTTGTCCGTATCAGTCCAAATTCAGCCTGTTCCCTCTGAATGTGCTTGTATGGGTCAACATCTAACATCAGTGTTGATACCTACGCCTAGATATTTTACAGAGTTTTGTGATGTACATTTGATCGTATATTTACAGCTAATGCAGATAATGCAGTTACAAAAGTCACCACCTCAGTTTTGGAATGATTGTCCTTGTACCCCGTCAGTGTCAAGAAATGATCAACGATATTGAATACTTTAGTGATGTTATTCTCATCAGTGTCTAAATACAAAGCAATGTTGCTGGCAATGGTATTGATGTCATTAGTAGTGTGGATACATTTCTCCCTGTACAGCTACAAAAGCATTGGTGATATGGAGAAGAAATTCTGGTCTACCCTGATGCGTTTCATTTCCTCCCTTGTTCACTTGTTTTATGCCTGACAACCAAAAATTCTTTCAAGCTTGTTTCATTCCCTCTACATATGCACTGCCTTTTAATTATCTGTGATCATGATTTGCTCTTTTTTCATAGAATGTCTTCATTTCTTCTCAAGTCTTGTCCACCACTATTTGTGTGGTAGCTTCAGACAGTCATTCTAACAGTTAATCGGCATACTGTCAGTGTATAGAGCATCTATCACTTCCCACTCCAATCAGTAGTGCTTTAAAGCAGTATTATGCAACTTATTTATACACTATTTTGGTTTACTATAAAGTAAGGACTGATGCTTGTATTTATTTGTTCTCTAAATTTAACTGAATCTAGACCTCTAAACTTGAAGTGGTGTTGAATGTTTCTGCTCGATACCATCTATTAGCCAGCCAGTATATCTACTTGCATGACAAAATTAGAATGGTCTGAAAAAATGGTTAACTTCATCTCTACCTCTAAAACTAGCATTTGGGAAAAATATTTAAACTGGCAGCAGTTGCAAAGCCATTTCTTTTGTAGGCCTGTTGTTGTGCATCATGATGTTGGTTTCACCAAATATATCTCAGCTTACAACCTTCCATTAGTTTAAGTGAATGTCTTTTTACTAATCTCATGGATGTTTTAGCCCTAGTTTGCTTACCAGATTAATCTAAATGTGTCATGATTATATCGAAATCCTCTTAAAAAATAATATGTAAGTTGGGGTGTTAGCTATATCAGTGCCTCACAATAGTCTGAAGTTAGACTGTAATGTGATATTTGTGTCCCTTGGAATCACTTTCATATTTAATAATCTGCAGGTCTTTCAACCCCATAGCAACAATCATTTTTATATCCAACCAAATTTCTGACCCCATTTCTTCCTGCCTATGTGGGAGTCTTGAAGGATTATAATTTGTGCCCATGTATGCTTGAAGTACTAAAAGTTGGATCCAGACTTCCTAGGTTTATTTAAATCATTCATGTTCAATGTCAGAATTTGCACCACAAAGGTGTTCATGGTTTTATGGACATGATTATATTAAACATTACCCAACTTTTTTCTTGAAACTCTTCTCTTATTACCAGCTAACTCCTCCCAGCCACCAAACCTTCCCTATTGGCAGAATGGAATTTGAATTGTGTGCAATCCCTTCTCCGCACTGCACTCTTGACCACCCATATACAGGAATGCACAATGTGATATTAGTAAAATAGAAATGGCTCTACAAATTTTAGGTATCCATCCTTTTTGCTGTCAATTATCAATGATATATCAGTGACTTATCAGACCAGTATTGTCCATCATTTCAAACCTCTATCAATCCCCAAATTCTACATTTTCAGTCTAGAATTAAAAACCCTATTTACCCCACCCACTCCAACTCCGTAGTTTCATATTATCCACAACTGAAAATAACACAGGAGCCAACAAGAAATTAGACAGTAATCACTTTAATGTCTAAAAATTCTTAAAAAATATGATCGACACTGTAACTCATATCAAAAGCGGGCCACAAATCACCAGACAAAGTAATCCATGAGCAGTAAATGCCTCCGCTTCACGATATGCCGCCCTGTATCCTACGCATGTTGGCAAGACTTGCGTATCGTGACGCAGAGGCATTTACCGCTCATGGAATGCTTCGTCAGAGATTTGTGGCCCACTTTGGATAGGAGATACGGTGCCGATCACATTTTTCAGAATTTTTTAGTGTGCATGCAGCTCAAGCGCATTTGCCTATCACTTTAAAAATTGAACGACTCCTTTAGATATTCCCAGATTATTCTGAACCCTATCTGCAAACTTCATCACAGTGATTGATCCAAGGCTCAATGCTGCACCGCTCTAAAATGCTGAAGCAACCAGTGAAAAAGGAGAGTATAGTGTGATTCAAAGATAGATGATGGATGTTACCGAAAGGATAATGTCCAATCTTTCACCATTGACAACAACAGTAGGATGTCCAGAGCAAGGAGTCAAATGTCATTACTATGCTTTATAACTTTTCCTCCACACCCATCAGAAATGACATGCGTACATTGCTGTCATCATAAGGCAACAACTCTCTCCTAACTTGCAAAACATACTGGGAGACAAATAACTACCCACAGTTTTCCCAGGTAATTATTACATGTAGCTCATTGCAACTTATGGATCTAAACGATTCAGTACTCGGCGTGATTGCTGCCTCTGACATAATTGCAAAAGCATTATAGGTTTCCCAATACAATTTATCCTTTAACTTTATTTTATTTAACCATTTATGCAGCGTGCTCAAACTAGCAGCTAGCAATTTCTGAGCACGAGAAGAGAATTCATTATTGAGTAAAAGTGTCACGAGAGCAGTACTTTTCCAATTTAGGATATATATGTAGGTAGCAAACTTTTGCTCTTGCATAATAACTCAGCAGCGTTTTGTTTTTTAACAATGGCAGTCAAGGAAATTAATTTGAGGACCTTTTGACTTTTCCAAAGTGGATTATTGCAACATTAAATATCATATATGTCACTCGAGCATAAGCACAATTAGGAGAGAAACCGTTTGCCAGAGAACACCTTTGCAAAGGTCAGCATGTGGATGAATTTAAGTTGCCATTCAATGTGGCAGTGGAGTCTCAACATTCTGCCATTACCTAGAAAATTTCAAAGACATTGGCGTCTGTTTTTGACTTAGATGATTGATTGGGATATGGACAGCAGCTGCGTAAAGGAAATATAGTCTGCAAACAGTGGGTGGAAACGAATGAAGAGCACCAATTACTCTGTGTAAAGATGGGGCACTGCTCTATTTATCATGAGGCTCAGGGAGCATATTTTCCAAGTCTGCATAATTAGGCGGCAGACAGACAAAGTTGACAGCACCTTATCTGAGCTAAAGTATTCATGTAGTATAATAGGAGAAGTGGCTCAATCAGTCCTCAGAATTCTGACTTGGGGTTTTGTAGTATGCCCTGTTTTCATACATGTGAATTTACACAAAATGGCAGATGTAACAGAAGGGATATCATGCAAACTTTTTCCCTGCTCACCTCACAGGTTATGTCCTATGTCTCAGCCTTATCACCTATTCAGCCTCACGATTTTATGTGAGAGGCGAGAAAAATATCAAGCTGTGGAAACTACAGAACTGAAATAAAGCCCTTATTTCAATTTATCATTCTTACTTTTTTAAATATATCAGTGAATTTTTGATCTAGGAGCAGTGCCAGTGGTAGGAAAGGGAAAGATAGTGGTAGCAGCTAATACCAAGCGGTATCTTTATTTGATATTTGTGCCACTGCTGTGCTATGGGAAAGAATGATATATGTGAGGAGGGAGAATAACAGAGAAGAGCATAAGATAGAAGATTGAAGATGAGAAAAATGTCCAGAAAATGAAGAAGACAGCTCTAGGGATGTATAAGGAGGGAAATGGTCTAAGGCGGGAGAACTAAAGAGATGGCCTGAAAGAAGGAAGAAGATGAAGTGTTAAGGGAATGAGAAGGAAGGGCAAAGGCTAAGGGAAGTAAAAGTGGCAAATGGGTTACATAAGCAAAACAAAATAAAATGATGCTGGCAACTGGGAGGAAGAAAAATGGCCAAGAGATGGAGGAGGAAAGGCAGAGAGGAAAGACAGAGAGAAGGAGGAGGAAGAAGTTATGTAGGGCAGAGAATATAGGAAAAACGGTCTGAATGTTGATGAAATCAGGCTTAGGGATGGTTTCAGGAGATGTGAATAGGCTCTGATGAGACTGAGGAAGGAGTTTTGAGGGTAAGAAGAGAACGAATAAGTGATGTGTGGGGATCATTTGTCTACAAAAAATGGCTGTAAGGAATATAAGGGTGGTAAAGGCTAAGGGAGAAGGACAAAGAGGAGAAGTTTATTTGAGAGTTTGAGGATGATGTCAAAATGAGGAACCAACAGAAGCGAATGAAATAGAAGAACTAGAAAGACACTGTATTACTAATCCCATACACTTTAAATGGTTGTGGCTGCTCAGGCCAGGGGACTGAAATGATGGCTTTGTATTTGTGATGGAGATATGGAATACCACTCGCTGTGATATTAACTATAACAACTCACTTCACACAAGTTCAAACTTGTACGCTGAAGCCATCCTATGAAATGTGGCAGCTCACAATAAACTAAGGCCTATGCGTCTTGAGAATTTACACCAAAATAATTTGACAAAGGCAAAAACAAACAAATGAAAAGATGGGAAAGTGCTCTTCTGATCATTCATTGCACATAAATCAATACATTTCAGGAATTAACTAAATGCATATTTATATTTTGGATGAAGTATATTTCTTGCCAGATGGATGTATCATAATTTTACAGCAGATGGTAATTACATTTGGAAACACTTTAAATATTCTGCAGATCGCCAAAGTTAACCCTACCACTATAATGTAAATGAATGTCCTTCTCAGCTATCAGGGCCAGGTGCAATAAACTGAATGCTAGTCAACTGGCATTGGAATGAAGTGTCATCATCCAGTATACAACTCTGTGGATGTGTAGTTTCATTAGGAACTCCTGCGAGAGTACTGCTAAAGAAATACATGCATTTGAAATTGGAATTACATTGATCTTGGTTAATAAATAATCTCTGTTTTCTCCTACCATGCACTCTGAAGTAATAGAAACAAAATTCTGACGAGGGATAGAACAAAGAGCAGCCACACATTTGTGATCCTATGGCTCCCTAGCTAGGAAAAATATACATCAACACAATTCTGCCTAGTGCACAAAGATCACTGGACAACATTCAAATCTGTGCATCTCAAAATGGGATCACAGATTCTACATCTCAAACAAGATGAACCATTTATATGATTCCACTCTGGAGAAAAATCACTACAAATAGATCCCCCACATGCAAGAAATGATTCCTCCTGCAAGATCCGTAAACCCCATTGGTGACCTTCTGGAAAAAAACAAAGACAAGTAATCATTCACAAAAATGTATGGCTGATGAAGTGTGTGCTTACTCTTTTAGTACTTTTGCCTTACTTTCAGGAGTGAGCCATGAGCGCTCCTGGCCTAATCGTAGAATTCTGAAGTACTACTAGATTAAATCACAGGAAAATTGTTAGTAAAGTGAGGCCTATATTTTTCCACCAGGTACTCAAGTATATTAACGTGTGGATATCTATGGACTGAAATCTACCACTAATCGAAAGAATGAACACAAACATGTCTCCTCTGTAGATTTTAGCTAATGATTTATATTATGTCCCAATGTCATTGCAGTTCCGTGCACCACCGCATTGTAGGTAATGACAGAATTTCTTTTGAATGAATGTAAGAGAATTGCTAGCTCCTTGAATGAGCCTCACCCCAATAGCATTTAGCACCAAACAAATCACAAAAACCAACAAGCATTTGCAATGAAGCAAAAAGAGAGTGGGTAGTAGTGGAAAGAAATCACACCTCATACTCAAGATATGCTATTTAGTGAGCATATAATTACATGCTAAGTATATATGATACATTATTCAAACAGATGGTGTTTAATAGGTAGTCCCACACATTGCTACCAAGGTGAGAGTACACATTGGACTGAAGGCCCAATGTGCCAATATAGCAGAAAGGAATACCACAGCACTCCACTTAGAGTATACACAAAACAAATAAGATCCAAACAGTAAGGATTTGTCTTGAAGCAAGAAGTTTTCTTTAATATAGAAAAACGTAATTCGAGTGTTCCCAAGTAAAATCTTGTTCCACAGGTCCTATCCATCCAGTTTTCAATACATTGTTGACAGTCGACACGTGTTTGATCACACAGTGACTTTTACAAGGCTGTGTGACAATGATAAACAAATGTTGAGGAACATAGATCTTATATATGTATATATTTATATATATACACTGCAGAAAATAGGATGTCTCTAATGTTGCGTGACCATTGTTTACAGTTATTAGAAAAGTAAGCGTTACTCAGAAAGCAGCTGTGAAAAGTGTCAGAAAAGAGCCAGACCCGAGATCGTGTGCTGCGGTTGTGCATCGTGCGTTACAAGGAAACGTGAAGTACATAGAAGCGATCCATTGTGCACAATACTCAAGAAGGAATACAAAGATGAGAAAAGTACCACTCAATCACCAGTGATAATACGAGTGCAAACAGTCTATTGCAGCATCTTACCTTGAATATCTCAAAATTGGCGGTTAACAGAAAGAAAGGCAAAAGAATGTTCGGTTTTGAAGAGGCAATTCTTGTGACGGCCTCACACTGCTCACATTGCCGCAGGTTGATTTAGTAAACAGAAGACAGCAGATCTAGTAAGTATGATAAAATAAAGGTGATTTAAACCCCATGAAATCCTGATAACAACCCCCAATAACTGCACATGTCACTCACATGTCAACATCCAAACAGAAACAGAAACCCGGTGCAAATACTTAACTAAGAGGATGCTCTGGGTCACAGTAGTCCCCCAAGTTAATTAGGCGCCCAGAGGACGACGAGCTGCTGCTTCTAGGGGCCTGGACACATCCAGCATGTGAGAGGGGAAGAGGGAGTGGTGAAAGCAGTGCAGCTACACGCAAGTCAGGATTTAAAGGTGCAGGAACCTCTAAGAAGTGCTTGATGTCAATAATAACTAAACAACATCACGTGAAGCATGGAGTCTGGTGTGCAACAATGGTTTTGGGGGGACTGAGAGGACGTGAAAGCACAACGAGAGAGAGGCTGGGGAGGGGGTGGAACAAACAGAGCGGGAGGTGTACAGGCCCTGACAGTGTAAGATGAGTATCGTGCCCATACACTCTGCAACATAAAAACAAGAGTGCGCAAACGCAAATGGAAAAACACTCCCAAGCAAGAATACCCGTAAGAGGTCAATACTCCAGGGGAGGAGTAAGACAGGAAAAGGTGGGACAGATACGGTCAATAAACCATACAGAAGAAAGCTTTTCAGAAGGATACACACTTAAACTAATCGACAGCGAGGGCGTGGCCAAACCCCATAGAAGTAAATACAGCATGCCTCACAGGGCAGCGCATGCGCGCTGCTAAGCTCAACCTAAAAATGACATTTATTTTCTGCAGCTGTTTAAAGGTTTTTATATTTGTCCTTAGCTTATTCATGTGATTCATCCACAAGTAACTTATTGTTCAATACTTACGATCAAAACGTGTCTACTAATAACACATGTAAGAATGTTAGCATTAATTCCATTATCCATTGCAGGTGCATTCTTAGATGACAAACGAATTAATCCAACAGCTATTATAAAGATTGTTCTTCTAAAGGAAACATTAGTATGAATCAGTTTATAGAACACCCTTAACTTTAAAGCTGAATAAGCAATAGCTATGCAAACATGTAAACTAGGACTCTTTGTGTGACTTTTAGAACACAATAAAAAGGTTCTGAAAAGTACAGCCTGATAAAATTTCACAGTGAATTTTAACATGTAGCTGAATTAACATTACCTTATTTCTATAAAGCACTTGATAACTTCAAAGTTTTTTATTGGTGCTGAAAATAAATGCTACTATTGCCCATCTCAATCATTCTTATTTTTCCAAAATCAAAATTATGAAAACCTGTTAGTACTTTGCAAGGACAGTGACTGCTGACCTCCAAATTACCAGTTTCAAACACAGTGGTCCCTAAACAGAAGATTAAACAAACAATGAATATAGACTCAATCAGTACTATATTTGAAGCTGTCCAGCCGGACAGATACTTTTATATTCAATTAGTTTCCAAAAAATGAACGAAAGACATTTGAAGTGGGACACAAGCCTGCATCCAACTCAGCAAAATAGGACGAACAACGTGTAACAGAAAAGGCTCAGGCAGAGTAAGTTGTTTGTATGTAGCACATACTGATGTTACAAAGAAAATATAGTGGGATTGATGCCGGCAGGAAGCACGCCCATGCAGCAGTGTCCTCATTACTAGGCTGATTCAGACCTAACCCTTCTAAATGATATAGTGACCGCGCACGCAGCGCCATCTCCACCACCTCTTGCAGCTCTGACCGCAACCAGGTCCGGATGCTTAATCTGCCCCAGCGCGGGTCGCTCCCGCCTCCATGCTGCTCTCTTCTGGACATTAGGCAAATGTACCCAGGCATGCTTATGTAAATGTCCTGATGATGATCCTAATATGTTTTGTAAGGATCGAAACACCTTCGACTTAATGCACACCATATACACTTCTCAACTAAATATCGCTCATGTGTAATGGTGTCCCACTATATTTTGTTTGTTTAATCTTCTGTTTAGGGACCACTGTGTTTGAAACTAGTAAACTACCCAAGGTCCCTGACCAATAGTAATTGGGACCCCTTGTCTTTCGGACCTCCAAATTACCAGCAGGCACTTACCTCACTATGCTATCATCACTATTACACAATAAAGAAAATGAGGGATAATCCATAGTAAATGTTGTGAATATATAATGATAGTTATGATGGTGAAATGCTGATAGTTTGGATGACTGAATTTCTGCTGTTATAAGTGTAGTTTATAGTTCTAAAATTCCACTAATTTACATGAGGTGTTTGTGAACATGAATACATTTTTGCAGGTTTAACTGACATGTAAGTGTGCAAAATTGTTTGTGAATTAGTCGCTTTGTAAATTTTTAAAGTCCAAGATTAGCATGCACTTCTTAAGAAGATTTATGTGTTACCTTTACTGATTAGTTAAATATATGTCATTGACAATTGCTCACCATTTTTCTATTATTTTTAGACCAAACATAATGTCATGTCAAGGATGCTTTGGGCTTTTATTTTTACTAAAGACTTGAATATTTGTTATAGTATGGTATAATATAGTATAGTATTAGGGTAGTATAGTATAGCATTGTTTTTAACTTCTGTATCACTGCCTATTCCATATAAAACAACATGTAAATAATGCACTCTTATGCAATCCCTTTATAATATCAATTACAGAACCAGAGGTATTATTCAGCTCTTGTAGAACAGCTGACTGTTACTGGGAATACTTAGTTGCTATATTTAAATTCGGGAAGATGGAGGGCAGAGAGCCAATCCTTATTTACAAATGCCTTCTTTGTGACAATCATTCCTCTACTTCTGAAAATATTTTTCCCAACATGCTTCCTCTAACATTTCCCTCAGTAGAATGTCACTTTTTTTCACTTCCTGTCGACCTTTAGGGAAAGAAGGGGTCTCCATGTTTTGAAGTGAGGGACTGAAGGAATTCTGTGCTTCAGTGTTCACACGAGTCAGGAGGTTATTTAGAGATTTGCAAACGTGAAACATCCAACAGAAAATGTCTGATATCCCACCTGCCCTCTTACAGTGCAGATAAAATACCCTACTTAGAGATGATACACATGCATGCACTTTAATTAAGGGAGGCAGCACATCTGCCAATTGTTGGAGGAAGTTCCATACCTGAAAAACTATAAATAACATCCCGAGTCTCTACACAGCATTGATGAGCGTAGTCTTTCATATTTGGCACTGCCATCTGCTTTTTTATGACATTATGATTTTGGTAATAATAGTGCATACTTTGCCACACTGACCAGCAATTCCCCAAAACTAAAAATCATCTGACTTGGACCATTCCTAGGTTAACTATAGACAATATGACCCATCGCAGTGACATCAGCAAGAACCTACTCTATGGCGCGTAGTTGTGTCACCAGCAACATCTTGGTATTTAATCATTTTATCAGAAAATAGCGACTCCTGCCAGAAGTGAATATTTCCTGCCAGAAGTGAATGTTGTACTCCTCTATAGTGGGATCTTTTCATAGTGAGCAAATATCACTAGAAAATAGCATGCCAGTGCATTCATTGTTATCCAAAGTGTCATTTAGTTGGTCATCCATGTACTTAAATGGCAAATAAAGAGATTCCTTTGAAGAACTACAGGTAATCACACCATTCTCCAGAACTTCAAGTGCCCCACCACATGAATGTAGAGAAAAAATGATGATTGTTTTAATCAGACTTCAGTATCATCATTACAACTAAAAGTGATTACATTTATTTAGAGTCCCAGATAAAAAAAATCCACTGTTTTTAAAGAGAAATGTCTAAATAAATTGGCCTTGTAATGCTAGTTAGAATAGTTGAGGTTTAATGTAGTGATCTATGCATAGCGTTGAGGTTACAGAATCATTGTTATTGTTCTTTGTTATTATTATTATTATCATCATCATCATCATCATCATCATCATCATCATCATCATCATTATTGTTGTTGTTGCTGTTGTACTCGCCTCGGACATTGTACAACACTTAAATTATACACATTAAACACATATTAACAAGTCACTCTGGTCATTAAGTTAAAATTAAATGTTCCATTTATTATTTCTTCAAAAATACATTGGTGTGACATATTTCTGATCGGCCAGGCAGAGATCGCCTTCATGATACCGTACAGTAATTCGCAATGGATACGTTGTGCAAAACGCTTGCATCAAATGTCAGAGCATCACATGACATAAAATGAACTGTCGCATAACACTATATCGCTCGTAAGATTTCCACAACACACATGATAGATATTTCAAAGCATGCATGCTATGTATTCCCATCTTGGTCTCTGGCAGTGGCATAACAAAAGTGCAGGCGGTGCCAGTCACTAGGAGGTCTCCTCCGACACTGTGCATGGGCGGCAGGTAAGAGCTCCTGACTGGGTCCGGAGGGTGGGGGCCCTGTCCAGGTACTCTGAAAGGGAAGCCCCTTCAAGCTTTGTTACGCCACTGGTCCCTGGGGCTAACAAGCGGTGGAGCAGAGTACAGTCCCTCTGTTATAGGGAATCTTCCCCTGCTGCTGTGAGAAGGAGAAATTGTAATGTTCTTCAAGCTGCAGGAACTCAGGGTCCAGGCCAGAGGCGACTGTGATTTAGATTGGTCTAAACCATGTCTCCTGTTCCATTACCAACAAATGTCTCCTCTTCAGCAGTCTATCTGCATTTAGAAAACAAACAGAACAAGATGGCTATTTTAAAGATATTCCACTGGGATTGTTCTGGTCGTTTTTTCCTTGTAGTTATCCTGCCTGAATCTTGTTTATATGTATGTATGGGTGTACATATATGACTATATGTACGCATTCACGTATTTAAAGTTCCCTGATTAAAGAAAGTGAAGGATTACCAGTACTCTGGTAAAGGAATGCAATTCACCTTTGGGGTTGAAGTGAAGGTTCTTCAGACAATGCACATTGTTGAAAGTGTGCACGATGTTACTTCCTGGGGTACTTTGCGAGGTCTTAATGTCTGGAGGGAGTAACTATTCTGGTTACATTAAAAGTAATCCATTCAAACACATTGATATTTGTGTAGCGCAATCCCATGGAGCGCTGTACTTTAAATTACTTGAAAAGAAGGCAATACAAGATTATGTATAGCAGTGTATAAAGGTACATATTTAAATTGCCAATATACATTTCACACATTTACAATCACATTTCACATTTGTTACAATGTTTGACACAGGATGATTAAGTGATTTGCTCAGAATCACACAGTTCCAGTCAAGAATTTGTAAATTACCTGTGCAGGAATTAGAATATAGGACCACAGGTTAAGCAGTCAACAGGTCAACCACTAGACGAAATCTCTTCCTTCAAAGGCTAGGTTGATACCGACCCTTTAGTTATTTTGAATTCAATTTCTTTGTTGTTGTTTGTTGGTCAAATGGCCAAGGTGTGATCATGGGCCATACGGGATCTAGAAAAAGATGAACTTCAGTCTTAGCCTGAACTTCATGAACTCTGGTTCTCTGTTGAGAAGGGGGACAGTGGAGCTCCAGAGGGTAAATCCTTGTGTATGAAGGGTGCTCCCCCCAAAAAAAACACTTGCACCTTTTGGGGGTTAGGCATTTTTTGTTTTTGGAAAGTTGGGTCTCTGATTGGTTTTTAAGGTGACAGCAGTCTTGTATTATGTTATTCTCTCATATCATGTCATAAACATCTAGAGTTCTAGCATTTAAGGGGACATGCAAAGCCTATATATGACCAGTAACCCAGCCCAAACTGTCCCAGCCCAAAGATTTCGCAGGATATTTTGCGTACTTCTTTAAGGTGACCATCCTGCAGTGGTGACTTTTACTACCCTCTCCCCACAACCTTTTCTGACTACAAATAATAAATGTTAGGTGTAACTACACTGAGCAGGTCCACTATTCTCCTAAATGTGCTGACTTAATATGCACTGTTTGTAGAGTTTAACAAAATGATGAAAAGCATGAGCATAAGTTGTAATTGTTATAGAGCAAAACGATTAAGAAACCACTATCAAGCACACGAGAAAACAAACATAATATAAAGATAATTATGCTACCAGGAAAATCACTAGACCACGTGTGTCCAAAGTTAGTTCATGGGTTCTAGACCCATGCCACATTTTCAGAATATCACCATAAGGTACATGCACATGTAATTAACCTAAATGGGAATCATTTACTTAGTCTGTTCTTATAATAAAAGTGTGACACAGACCTGGGAATTCTATAACAATGTTGGACACTGTTGTTTTCAATTGTTTGTTTATAATATAAAGTGAAATTCTATTTTTTTAATGCTACCATCTTTAAGTAACTCTTAGTAAGCTGCGCTCGCTTCATCCCTTATTTATCAATGCTTCAAATAAAGTTTGTTAACCGAAATATGCCAACTAATACATAAAACATTCTTTATGTCTTTAGTGTTATTTTGTCTTCTCCTTACATGCGACCACACAATAGTATTTACTAGCCAGACATTGTGGTGTGATGCACTGCATGGGTAATACTCGCCTTTCTCCAATTTTACAGGTGGAAGACTTCAAAGAAAAACAGTAAGCCACAATGCCAGACTCTGTCTGCAACCTGATATCAACCAAATCCTGGACACTAAAGGTATGTCATATTTTGTGTTCAAATCAAACTAATGTTTTTTTTTACAGGCAACAACTACATTAAGGGCCTCATTTAGTGTGCGGTGGATGGGATACTTCATCAAAAACACAGCAGATATCTCATCTGGCAAATTTCCACTTCCCCCACTCTATTTAGAAAGGGGGAAATCACCATGCTTCTGTTGGCAAAGCCAACGTTAGCTTCGCTGGCAGAAAATATTTCTGACAGCCTGCCAGATAATGAATGGCACGTTGAAAAAATAACCTCAGACCATTCACCCTATTTAGGACAGACGTTCCAACATACTTTTTTCCTGTCCTGGACTGCCATAGAGAGCCTGCAGGTTCTGACCAGCAAAAAAGGAATTGAGCCCCCACACACATAGATACAACTACTAGAATGCCAATAACGAACTCCCAGTTGGTAATATATTTTTGAAAAATAATAAAAAATGTTACTGAGCAGGCACATTAAGCATGGGGCATTCTCTGCTAAGCTTCAGTGCCTTCAAAAGTTCCGCCTATGTACAATAACACAATTTCTGAAAACACATTGCCAATGTCACAGATGGAACTGCACTTATACACCTATGCTTATACATTAACCATAGCATCACCAATATTGAGTCTCATAGACTAGATGTAATGAGGAGCAACGGATCAGCTGCCAAACTCTAAATGAAACCCCAATGTACTGTACAGCCAGCTTTTCTGGCACAGTCCACAAAGAAAAATATTGTCTGGGATTCCATCATGCTAGAAATCAGTGGCGTAGCATGGGGGTGGGGGTGGGGGTGGGGGTAACGAGGCAGTTGTCCAGGGCGCAAAATTATTAGGGTGCGCACATTTTTAAAAGAAACAAATTTGTACTACAATTTTTTTTCTTTTTAAATTTTGCACTAGGAAGTGCTAACGGTCCACGGGTTAGGGGGCGCTATACTTGCCTTGCCCCGGGTGCTGGCAGCCCATGCTACGTCTCTGCTAGAAACCAACATCTCTGCCTCAGAGATATAGGTTATAGTATGAGTAATCACACAATCTTTCACTCTTACTCATCCATGAGAAACCTAAATCAATTTGCACGAAAGACTTCAGGATGCATTTATAGTTGAACAGATTGGGACATCGCTAGTAATTTGACAGATTACCCTTTTCAACCACTTTGCGTCTCTGCCGCCTCATTTAGAGCCGCTCATACGTACCTGCGGAGAGGCAACTGTCAACTGCACCATTGTAAACTCCCTGCTGGCAGCCCAACCACCACAGGGTCCCTGGCATGAGGTGCAATGCAGTTTTTCCCGTTCACAACTGACACATGGTCACACACAGAAAAATTCAAAAAAGAGCCCACGTCCTGGTTGAAACTCCCAGCGTGTCCAACAAATAGATTTTTTGTGTTTTATACAAACAGAATCACTTTTGATCTTTTTTTTAATTGCCTGCCCTCTAGCTCATAGTGTCATTAGTCATTTGTTAGCAGCAGTAGGCAGCATAATTATCCAAAGATTTACATTCTATCACTAGATCTTGCCTGGGTGATGTTTATGGTCTGTAAAACATGTCTAACACTTTACCTTGAATTGAGTTAATGGTTTGCCCTCTATAAAGTGTGCTGCTATCCAGAATGGGACATGTAGGTGCTGATTGATAATTTGGAGAAAGAAAATCTATTCAGATTGTTTTATGATTCTCTGTAATATATGATAAAGTTCATATACCTTTACAGAACTTTTTAGTGTGTTTTTAGGATATACGGCAGTAGGAAGTGCGTATAGCAGATTCTGTTATGTCCGATGGATCTGTAAATGCTGGGTCGGGTAGATCAGTGGACAAATGCGTCCACTACAGGAATCTGTGCTTGACCTCATGGTCACTTTCATAACCACATGTGTCCAGTCAGATTTTCGTCTTTCCATGGTCAATAAAATGAGTACTATTGAGTTGGATAACAATAAACAAATGTTATGCAGTGCTGACATACCCCTTGTTGTGAACATTTGAAAGCTTTTTTTTTTACTTTTTTCGGTACAAGGAGAACGATATTTGAACGCTGCTGGACTTGGCCCTTTTAGCAGAGTCATCCCTGAACTTTTTACCATCCTCCTAGTCTTTTTTCTGACATGGTGTTGGTGGTTTTAGGTCTCTGGGCACTTTATCACTGCTGTCCAGTGTAAAGTCCATGTGCTCTCTATGGTAAAACATGTTAAGATTGGTCTACACCTGTTTGGCGTATTTAATTTACCTATCAGTCCCCAGTAAAGTGATATCTCATATACCCGGGTCCAGTAAATTAAATGCTACTGGTGGGCTTGTAGCGCTGATTGCGCCACCCACCAAAGTAGCCTTTCAAACCTGTCTCAGGCCTCTGCCATTGCAGGGCCTGCGTGCGCAGTTTACTGCCACAGTGACGTGGCACATAAAGTGGGTGCCACAACTGTGACTCCCCTTTTACTACATATCAGTCACCCCTAAGGTAGGCCCTAGCCAGCCCTATGGGCAGGGTGCATTGTAGGTAAAAGGTAGGACATGCGCCTTAATTGTGTGGCATGTCCTGGGAGTGACAAACAGCCAGTTTGGTTTCTGTCTACTGTGAGGCTGCCCTCTCATAGGAATGCATTGGGGATTCACTGATAAGTGTTTCAGTGGTAATTTCTGATCTGAGAGCAGTAGCGTGATCAAGTTTGGTATGTTTGGAATAGTGGTAATAAATGCTGCGTAATGATGTGCGCAGATTTATTGTCACTATTTTAGAAATGCCACTTTTAGAAGTTGGCATTTCTGTGTGCTATGTGTCTTTGTGCCTGACTGATGTGTATTGCATGTCTGGTTCTGGAGTGACAGGGGCTGGGGAGGTGCAGTGGCTCCAGAGAGGCCGGGTGAGTCAGCGCTAGGCTGAATGGGCCTGATCAGTATTTGGAGTAGTGGGAGGAGTAGCCCCTGACCCTGAATAGGTCTGTGCCTGCCTTGTACAATGCTGGCTCCGCCCCCCCTG
Organism: Calotriton arnoldi; assembly: GCA_963921515.1. Taxonomy (NCBI): domain Eukaryota; kingdom Metazoa; phylum Chordata; class Amphibia; order Caudata; family Salamandridae; genus Calotriton; species Calotriton arnoldi. Next base: position 40,712 of record CAWUFW010008923.1, read on the forward strand.
TGGTGTGTCTGGGGGCAGGACCTACACTGTCAATGGGGACTGTTGTGCACTTGTTAAGTGCCCCCCAGAACTGGTTTGAACTAGGTCCCAAGCCCTGTGCCAGGGCAGAACAAAGACTGACATGGTATAAGTACTTGGGCTGTGACCCCATGTGTTGTTGAACTGGTGCTTACTTGGTTGGAGAAGGACTGCTGGGCGCCAGGAGGAACCACCACAAAGGACTGCCCCTCTGCTGGAGGGCCCTGTGAGCTGGCCTGCCTGGGCCCAGCTCTACTCGATGTGCTGCTCCTGCTTGGAGCATAGGAGGAACTGGACTGTCATTCTTCCTGCTACTCTAGAGGAAAAGTGTCTGGAGCGCTCAAGGGTGCTCGCCGGTTCTGTCGCCTACGGGTGAAGCGCTTTCCTTTTCATTGCCCTGCCACCCTTGCTGGTGGCTGTCGAGGGACGAGAGAGGGGAGCTGAGCCAGGAAACCTGTCCTCCTGCGTTGCGCAGCTGGGGCTCTGCTGAGTGGCTCCAGGCTGCAGAGGATCGCACCGCAGTTTATTTTCCCCGGGCTGGAGTTCCCTGGTGTTGCAGGGCAACGTCGAGACCGGAGGAAGCAGGCGGAAGTCAGGCAGAGCCTGACTGCGGGCAGGGCTCCTGTGAGGAAAGGGGGAGCCACGCAGGTCGTCGGAAGCCCATTGGGAGCGTGGCTGGTGGAGAAGTTGGGCCGGCTGCTTCGCGTGCCTCCTGGGCAGCAGAAATAAAGACCAAGGAGAGCTGCAGGAAGGAAGCACTCTCCCTCTCTTTTCTGTGGATTGCCGTGGCAGGGAAGCCGCTGGAGACTCCGCTCCGTGGTCAGGGGAAGGAGAAAGGAAGTCAGGCGACGGACGCCTGGCTGTGGGCTGGTGCCGACGGAGACTTCGCTCCGTGCCCGACTGCCCGGATTTTCCATTTGGCTACCGGGCGGCTGCACTGCATGGTTGTGGGAGACCCCAGAGGGAGGAACTAGGGTGAAACCTCGACGGAGGCCCCTGGGGGAAGTTCCTCCACATTTCTTTCCTGTCCGTCATTGCGCCGCACTATCGTGGGCAGCTGCGGTATCCTCGCAGCGCAACAAGAGAAGCCCCGGTGAGTGGGGCTGGGAGGGCACACTGTTGGTGCTGATTTTTGCTTATACAGCTGCACCGCCAGATCGCGGGCAGCTACAACGTGGGGCACACCTGGTTGGTGAGGACAGGGGTGAGTTGCACCCCCTCCCCAGGAGTGGATTTTGCCCAGAATTGAGGGCTGAATTGGCAGCCAGGAAAGCCCTGACTTTTGGGACAAGGGCATTACGGGACAGCCCAAGATGGGCCCCCGAGCATAAGGCCAGTTGACCTGGGGGATCACCTGGTGTTCCGATGGGGCGCAAGGCCCTAAGGCGATGTGTGCACCGTGCTAGTGGTACTGTAGTGCCCTGCTAAATTTAGGATGTGTGCCTAATGAGACTTATGCATAATGCGTTTATGCTACCTGTGATGTTGCCAGTAATTACTGGTTGCTTTTCTAACTGTGCATTCTAATGGTTATGACAGTGGCCCGATTTGCCCTGTAATGTATATAATCCCCTGTAAAGTGATACCTAGTGCCAGGTGGCACAGTGTATATATGTGATTGCGTTCTAATGTGTTTTATTAGTAGTACAAAGGCTATTTTTTATATAACCTTGTGTGGAGTTTCTTTTGTGGTGTGCCTAGTGTGTCGCTGCTGTGTGAGTGTGTTGCGCAAACGCTTTACACATTGCCTCTGGGATAAGCCTGACTACTCGTGCCAAGCTACCAAGGGGGGGAGCAGGGGTTATCTTCAGTGTGTAACTTCCTTGCCCTGACTAGAGTGGTGGTTTCTGCCTGGCTTAGGCGCATGCCCTAGCCAACCAGAAATCCCATTTCTAACATTGGTTGTCAGCGGTGAGGATAGGACTTGCGTTTGCGCAGTACCACAGTGACGCATGGTTGCACTGCAAACTCTGCATTTAGATAATCACATGTTTGGGGATTTCTCCTGATTATTTTTTCTCCTGAAAGTGTCATTTTTTAATTGTGTATTCCTGTTGCAGCTCTGACACCTAGGTCGCCCGTGTTGCACTTGTGTCTTGCCAAAAATTGAATCTGCCTTTAATGTAAGGGAGTTGCTCAAATACAGTATGTTGGAGTTGAGGGGGTTCTGTGAAGAGAGAGACCTAGTAGTGAAGGGGTCAGACACCCAGCTAGATCTTCAGGAAACCCTACTCCAGTGGCAAGAGAAAATATGGGCATGGGAGGACCATGAGAGGGAGGGTTCCCAGTCCGCATGCCAAGAGGGTAGTGGGTCTGGGGAGGCCCTGAAGAGTCTGCGCAGGAGGGAGAAAATGATAGGGCAGGGACACCAGTAGATAGTGAGGACCCCGTAGAGAGGGAGTCCCTTGCTGGGTCTAGGGCCAGGGGTAGTGCCCAATCCCTTTCATGGTCCCCAGAGGAGTTGGTGGACAGGCAGGAGGAGAGGGAGCATCAGCTGGCTTTAGAGAAGCTCAAATTGGAGCATGCCATGGGGCTAGCACAGCTGGATGCGAGGCACAGAGAGGCCCAGAGAGCCTTAGAGGAGAAAAAGGCATTGTTGGCTCAGGAGTTGAGTCTCAGGGCTTTGGGCCTTGAAGAGAAAAAGCTAGAGACTGAAAGGGTCTTAGCGCAGGAGAGGATGGCGGAGGCAGAGAGGGCCTTCGCCAGAGAAAAGCTAGCTCTTGAGGATATGTCCCGAGTGTAGTTTTAGTGGTCTGGATTCACCAGTGAGGGTGGGGTCCAATGGTGGCAGCAATATGGAGTCCAGTGTCCGAAGTTCCACTCCCAGAGTCCAGTGTATGGGACCTAGTTCCCAGGAAGAGGGTGTCACACCTGAAGGGTATAGGTTGAGGTTCAGGGGCAGTAGGAAACTGTCTCACCAGTCTTGGGGGGAGTTTGTGGATGAATGTTGTGATGCACTGGAAGGTTGGGTGATGGGTAGCATGGCAAACTATTTAGAAGGGCTGTTCAATCTGATTGTCAGAGAGCACATGTTCCGTTGTTGTTTTCCAGGGTTATGCCAACACCTGTTGGAGTGTGGGTTCTCTGATCCCAGGGAGCTTGCACGGGAGGCAGACCTCTGGGTGAGTGCCAGAGGGTCTGAGGAGGCATTGGGGAGTGACCCTAAGAGGAGTGGCTCAGGTATTTCCCAGCCCAAGGAGGTGGGAAAGGTTCTTAGTAGCCCTGATAGGTCCCGGTGTAGTGGGAGGGGTGTAGGGACTCACGTCCTGTCTCCGCAGAGAAGGAGTGAGAATGGGATGCGTCCCAGGGTGCCCGAAACCCAGTCTCTGGGCCTGGAGGGTTACTTCAGGTAACACCAGGTAGGGAGCCTAGGCTGTACTGATAGGTCGTCCATTGAGGGGGATCTCCTAGTGTCAGGACTACTTGGAGCATCTGTAAGCGGAGCTCCATCAGTTCTGGTGTCTGGCGGTGCCGCTCCAAAGTGGAGGGTGCAGAAGTCCAGATGGAAGGGTGAGAGGGGAGAGAGTCCCCAGTGGGAGAACCAGTGGGTCAGGGGCCAGCCATAAGGGCTGAGCCTCCTAGGAGTGACCATGGTGACACCACTTCTGTCCTGGGGGATCTTCGCGCACTGTCACATGGACAGGGGTCGGGAGATCAGCATCAGGCAGACTGTCACGCAACACATGAGGTATGTGTTACCCTTGGGGGGGCATGCGTGCTCCCCAGGAAGTCCTGGTGTGCCAGGCGGGTGCTTAGCCGCAGGGTTTAGTCCCTGGGTTGCGAGGCCAGGTTCAGGTTCTGCCTGACCTGTAGGGAAGGACAACTGTAAGCAGTGTCCTGACCGGTTTGTCTTCTAGGGGTACCACTCTGGATGGGAGGGTACAGAACTGTGGAAGGGGGTGCAGAGGGAGGGAGTCCTCGCCTCTGACCCCGGTGCAACCTGAGGGTTTAGATCCTAGGTTTGGAGACCAGTTGCAGGGTCAAGGTCCTGAACTGGTGGGAGAATTGTGTAGGAGGGCTGATTCCAGCATCCTGACAGTTTTTGGTTTTGGGGGTGCTTCTCCTGGGAGGAGAGTGCGGGACACCAGAAGGAGAGGTAGGGGAGGAGAGCCTCGCCCATGACCTCTGGTCAGCCTGAGGGTGCAAACCCTCGGTTGGAGGATCAGTGGCAGTTTAGAACTGCACTGATGAGAGGAAGAGTGGAGAATGGATACTATGTACCAGGGGTTACTGCCTCCCACTCTGTGAGATGGCAAGGACCAGAGACATCTGGATGGCCTAGGGCCTGGTCCTGGCCGCGGACAGCTAGGGAGTCCCAGTGGGGTAGCTTAGTTGGTCCTGGGAGCTTAGACAGAGGGAACCACATGGGTTCAGATTGGCATAGAACTGGAGTGTGCCCCTGCAGTTGCGGGCCCGCGTCCGTGTTTTATCGCCCCAAGCAGGGAAGCCCATCAAGGTAATGATTGGTCTACCCTGGCTTTTGGCTGGAAGGGGGTTGTGTTGGACTTGGCCCTTTTTGCAGGGTCATCCCTGAACTTTTTGCCTTCCTCCTAGTCTTTTTTCTGACATGGTGTTGGTGGTTTTAGGACTCTGGGCACTTTATTACTGCTGTCCAGTGTAATGTGCATGTGCTCTCTATGGTAAAACATGGTAAGATTGGTCTACACCTGTTTGGCGTATTTAATTTACCTATCAGTCCCCAGTAAAGTGGTATCTCATATACCTGGGGCCAGTAAATTAAATGCTACTGGTGGGCTTGCAGCGCTGATTGTGCCACCCCCAAAGTAGCCTTTCAAACCTGTCTCAGGCCTCTGCCATTGCAGGGCCTGCACGCGCAGTTTACTGCTGCTGTGATGTGACACATAAAGTGGGTGCCACGTCTGTGACTCCCCTTTTACTACATATCAGTCACCCCTAAGGAAGGCCCTAGGTAGCCCTATGGGCAGGGTGCATTGTAGGTAAAAGGTAGGACATGTGCCTTAATTGTGTGGCATGTCCTGGTAGTGACAAACAGCCATTTTGGTTTCTCACTACTGTGAGGCTGCCCTCTCATAGGAATGCATTGGGGATTCCCTGATAAGTGTTTCAGTGGTAATTCCTGATCTGAGAGGAGTAGCGTGATCAAGTTTGGTATGTTTGGAATAGTGGTAATAAATGCTGCGTAATGATGTGCGCAGATTTATTGTCACTATTTTAGAAATGCCACTTTTAGAAGTTGGCATTTCTGTGTGCTATGTGTCTTTGTGCCTGCCTGATGTGTATTGCATGTCTGGCTCTGGAGTGATAGGGGCTGGGGAGGTGCAGTGGCTCCAGAGAGGCTGGGTGAGACAGCGCTAGGCTGAATGGGCCTGATCTGCAGTTGGAGTAGTGGGAGGAGTAGCCCCTGACCCTGAATAGGTCTGTGCCTGCCTTGTACAATTCTGGCTCTGCCCCCCTGTGGTGTGTCTGGGGCCAGGACCTACACTGTCAATGGGGACTGTTGTGCACTTGTTAAGTGCCCCCCAGAACTGGTTTGAACCAGGTCCCAAGCCCTGTGTCAGGACAGAACAAAGACTGATATGGTATAAGTACTGGGGCTGTGACCCCATGAGTGGTTGTTGAACTGGTGCTTACTTGGTTGGAGAAGGACTGCTGGATGCCAGGAGGAACTGCCACAAAGGACTGCCCCTCTGCTGGAGGGCCCTGTGAGCTGGCCTGCCTGGGCCCAGCTCTACCCAATGTGCTGCTCCTGCTTGGAGCATAGGAGGGACTGGACTGTCATTCTTCCTGCTACTCTAGAGGGAAAGTGTCTGGAGCGCTCAAGGGTGCTCCCTCACCGGTTCTGTCACCTACGGGTGAAGCGCTTTCCTTTTCATTGCCCTGCCACCCTTGCTGGTGGCTGTCGAGGGATGAGAGAGGGGAGCTGAGCCGGGAAACCTGTCCTCCTGCGGTGCGCAGCTGGGGCTCTGCTGAGTGGCCCCAGGCTGCAGAGGATCGCACCGCAGTTTATTTTCCCCAGGCTGGAGTTCCCTGGTGTTGCAGGGCAACGTCGAGAACGGAGGAAGCAGGCGGAAGTCAGGCATAGCCTGACTGTGGGCAGGGCTTCTGTGAGGAAAGGAGGAGCCCCGCGGGTCATCAGAAGCCCATTGGGAGCGTGGCCGGTGGAGAAGTTGGGCCGGCTGCCTCGCGTGCATCCTGGGCAGCAGAAATAAAGTCCAAGGAGAGCTGCGGGAAGGAAGCACTTTCCCTCTCTTTTCTGTGGATTGCCGTGGCAGGGAAGCCGCCAGAGACTCCACTCCGTGGTCAGGGGGAGGAGACAGGAAGTCAGGCGACGGATGCCTGGTTGTGGGCGGGGCCCACGGAGGCTTCGCTATGTGCCCGACTGCCCGGGTTTTCCATTTGGCAACCGGGCGGCTGCACCGCATGGTTGTGGGACACCCCAGAGGGAGGAACCAGGGTGAAACCTCGACGGAGGCCCCTGGGGAAGTTCCTCCACATTTCTTTCCTGACCGCCGCTGCGCTGCACGATCGCGGGCAGCTGCGGTATCCTCGCAGCGCAACAAGAGAAGCCCCGGTGAGTGGGCCTGGGAGGGCACACTGTTGGTGCCGATTTTTGCTTATACAGCTGCACCACCAGATCGCGGGCAGCTGCAACGTGGGGCACACCTGGTTGGTGAGGACAAGGGTGAGTTGCACCCCCTCCCCAGGAGAGGATTGTGCCCTTAATTGAGGGCTGCATTGGCAGCCAGGAAAGCCCTGACTTTTGGGACAAGGGCATTACAGGACAGCCCAAGATGGGCCCCCGAGGAAAAGGCCAGTTGGCCTGGGGGATCATCTGGTGTTCCGGTGGGGCGCAAGGCCCTAAGGTGATGTGTGCAGCGTGCTAGTGGCACTGTAGTGCCCTGCTAAATTTAGGATGTGTGCCTAATGAGTCTTATGGATAATGCGTTTATGCTACCTGTGATGTTGCCAGTAATTACTGGTTGCCTTTCTAATTGTGCATTCTAATGGTTATGACAGTGGCCCGATTTGCCCTGTAATGTATATAATCCCCTGTAAAGTGATACCTAGTGCCAGGTGGCACAGTGTATATATGTGGTTGCGTTCTAATGTGTTTTATGAATAATACAAAGGCTATTTTTTATATAACCTTGTGTGGAGTTTCTTTTGTGGTGTACCTAGTGTGTCGCTGCTGTGTGAGTGTGTTGCGCAAATTCTTTACACATTGCCTCTGGTATAAGCCTGACTGCTCGTGCCAAGCTACCAAGGGGGTGAGCAGGGGTTATCTTCAGTGTGCAACTCCCCTTCCCTGACTAGAGTGGTGGTTTCTTCCTGGCTTAGACGCATGCCCTAGCCAACTAGAAATCCCATTTCTAACAGACGCGATACGCAGAAAATAGGGGGCTTATCAAGGAGCTCCTTGACGGTATTATCCAATTAATATATCAACAAGATATACATTCAGTGGTCTCAGGACCGCACTAGTTGTTTTATAAGACCGGATAAGACTGGTTCTTCTATGCATGGAAAACGTTGGACACCTTTGAGGAAGCTCATATAGCCGATCGACTTTGACCACATTGGGATTATTATTTTTCGCTGACAACATTCTTTGAATATTGCCCTGTTGAAAAACATTTCTTACAATCTACCATGTGGAACAGTTGGATACCTTTGAGGACCTATGGATGACATATCCATTCTAGGCTCTGACTTTTAAGAATATTTTCTCACTCACGCTTGTTGATCTATGGGATCGTGACAACAATATCAATCTACTTAGCCTTGAAGAAGTCACTTGTGTGACAAAACACTTATCGGCTGTTTTCTGGATTGCAATACAAGCTTCTTTAAAAAATCTTTGACTCCTTTTCTATGATTATGTTTTTTGGACAACACTGTATATGGTGACAACACCATTTATTTACTATATGTTGAGTGCTTTGGTACATCAGTTTTTCATGTTAACGGAGGTGTTTTACCAATGTATTTGCATATTGGGTAGTATGATGCATCTGTTCCATATAGCACCAAAATAAGACTATTCTTTGTGTAATTTCTTTGACAAATATACTGGCACACGCCAATAGTGGTGCGATGGAAAAAGCCATTACTTCCCATCTCAGTTTTGAACATTTGAAAGTTGATAATGATTCTTAAATATCCATATTTTACAATGGTGCTATTTCGGATAGTAAGGCCGGTTTGTAGTAGACAGAAAAATGAAAGGGCTTTGTGGCTGTTATTTGTTAGTGTTGGTGTTATACAGTTGTTTTCTTCTGAACGATTCATGATGTAGAAATTCTAAGTGTCAAAATTAATAAACATGCATCAAAAAAGGGAAATGATGCCTGCATATATAACTAAGAGAAACCTTTGAGTTCCCACTGCCTCAGAAGTCTCGCAATTGGAATGTGGTTTGTGACAAAGCCCAAACATGCCTGATACTGGATACCATTTTTAATGAAGTGCTTTCTATTTTACATAGTTTAAAATAGAATGTAACATGGAGTTGAATTTCTGTAATGTGCATGACAAGGTCAATTTGCTCAGAGAAGGAGCAGCTGGTGCAGGTACGCACGGTGGGGCACCGGGGGAAGTCAAAAGACGACTCCGAGTTAAAATAACATTTAAAAAAAGAAAGCCACTTAACCTTGCTCTCGCTGCTTCACCGACTCTGTCAGAGGCTGCGACCTCGTAGCACTTAAAATACACAAGTTACAACTCCCCACTCACCAACAAGGATTCCGTTCTGTGACTCTCTGGTTTCACAGACATAAATCTTTTGAGATCGCATTAAAAACTGAGATTTTGTAACTTAAAAGAGTCCATTTTTCACCGATTAACATGCATACATTTATTTTTCATTTAAGGAGTCCCTTATTTTATATGCAGTTACCTGAAGGTGACAGACCAACAAAATAGTTGCAGAATATTTTGTTCTTCATTGCAACAATACTTAATCTGTCCACATTGCACTCATGATCATTGTTCCCACTCTTTTTATGCACTTCGACTCAGTCGCAGAACTGAATCCTTGTTTGTGAGTGGGGAGTTGTGACTTGTGTATTTTAAGTGCTACGATGTCCCAGCCTCTTACAGAAAGTGCTATGAATATGTAAGCCATTTTTTTATTAAATTGTATTGCATTGACAGTATAAGTTAGGCTACCACAAAATGTGCAAAATCATTTGGGGTCTAATTCACAAAGGTAAACTTCCACTTTTTTGTAAGTTTACTAATTTTCGGTATTCACAAACCACGTGTGGAGTTGTACGACTCTGCAATCCCTATACTTATGTGTGCAAAGGTCTCCGCACCTGGGGACTTCACGATTGGGGCAGAGAACTCTGCACATATAAGTATAAGGAGTACGGAGCTGTAAAACTCAGGGGCTTATTTTAGAGCGCTGCATCACTTTTGCACCAAGTAAAGTGGTACATGCGTGACACAGGGATCTCATACAGAATTATGAAGTCACCCTATGTGGCTTTGAGTGGTCTCATAAATCATGACTAAGGCGATGCAGTGCAAATCACTGCTTCACAGAGGCGTTCCATGGGCGTTCCGGTGCGTTTTCCCATGCATCACCCATGGACTTTGATGCTGCTGCAGATTTACAAAGTGATGTAAACCTGTGGAGGTGCCAAATCCTTACGCCTCCCAAGGTTAGGTGCAACAAGGAGAAATATGTTTATTTCTCCTTGTTTTTTCCTCTTTCCATGCATGCTGTGAATACAGCACACATAGAAAGACTAAAATGCCTCATAGGATTGTTTTTGTGCAGAAAGGGCCCCCTTCCTGCACAAAAACAATCCTGCCTGCAATTGAGACACCCTTGCACCTTGGTGCACGGGTGCCTTCGTTGGCACTAGGCAGAAAGGCAGGAATGCACCATATTGCTTAAACACGGTGCATTCCTGCCTTTTCACTTTGGCTGGGGCAGCACAGCAAGGTGCCTTGCTGCACTGCACTTTGCCAAAATGCCATAAATGAGGCCCTCAGTACATAGTTTGTAAATACTGAAAAGAAGTATACTTATACAAAAGTGTAAGTTTACCTTTGTGAATCAGGTCCTTCGTGTTTAAGATACACTCAAAATATATATTTTAGTAATTGAGTCAGACTGCGCTCAGTGCAAACATTTTTTATAAGTGTAAATTAAAAGGACTCAAATCTTTATCACCATGGAAGCTTTAAGTGACTGCAGCGAGTAAGGCTTAACGCCTACACTGGCTCCGAAGCAGCCTTTACATCAGTTGTTTAACCAATTGCACACATTTATGCTTTTTCAGATAGCAGACACCCTGCTCAGAAGTCGTGTTGTTTCGTTTATAGCTTTCTCTCCCTTCTTCCAATGGAGCCCCTTCCATCCCTTTCAGCTGCAGGCATCTGAAGGGCGGCATTAACCGTCCAGGGATGTGGATGTTTGTTTTTAATAAAAAGTATAGGAAATGTTTTTGTACATTTAAAAAAACAAGGGCACATTGTCCTCACAGAACCTGCTCACTCCCAGCTCTGAATCCGATTGATTTTATTCTGGTATCCGAGCTGACATGGATTAAAATGTTATCAGGACTTTCCGACAATTGCTCTATACTGCCCATATGTATATTTAAAATAAACAGAAACACAGTGGTAGTAGAGTGAGTGCTTTTAACACATACCCTACAGGGCCTCCTAAAAGGTACAAAGTTCCTTGCCGCTTATTTTGTTACATTTAGGAGTTACTTCTGTTTAAAAAGTTCGCTAAATAAACGGCACAGCGAACATCCATATTCGACTCTCACAATTCTAAGATAATGACCACTCATTACCCTACACCCACCTCAGATATAAAACAAGGATTTGTTTGGATTAAGCAAAAGACTTCGCATTTTGCTTGGCATAGCTTTTGAGGTATCGATTCAACGTTTTTTTTTTCTCGAGTGCTGTAGTGTGACGTGCACCGGTGAAGGAAAGAGAAGGATGACTCCGAGCGGCCACAGGGTGGTGCTCTTCTCACTAAAGTAAAGCGAGCAAGCTGGAAGGCTGAGACAGTCCCTTCATTCTGAATTGATAAAGGAACGAACGAACGACAATATTAGCGGAAAAAAGAGTTTTGACTCATGATAATATGAACAGCCGTTAGCAGCGCAGCTCCTGCAACACATTAAATAGACGTGTTTTGTGACACGCTCTGCAGTGAATGGACTATTCTGCTTTGCTTGCAAAATGTCAAGCAAAACGTATGCAGGAACGGACACGTAATGTATATATGGTCATTTTACTTTTAGTGATTTAACAACAATGTTGTTAGTGTTGTGTAACTATTCGTGTCCAAAGAGTGTTGCACGGAGAAAAGACTGCGGCATAAAACGCCGTAGTCCTTTACGTCGTTTTCCTGCTCGTTTTGTTTACCGCGACAGCATTTTCTAATTGTGAAAACACGGCATTGTTTGACGCCGACTGCAGCACAATGCGCATTCTGGTGGCAAACGAGCTCTAAGTGGCTTTGTTTTATGATTTAATTTAAAGCATTGCTGTGTCTAATAAGCCTCTCTGTTAAAATCCGAGCGCCGAGCTTTCAGAGGGCTACGTGGCCTACATATAAACGCTTTGCAAACAGCTTCTAAATAACAGGCAGAGGGGCGCACATTAGTAGCTGCCAGGGTGGTGTTTGTTGTGGCGGCCCCTGTCCTCTTTGCTAGACAGCTGAAGGAGCAGCGTATTGATCGGCTAATGCCAGCTCAAACACGGGGGCTGCCAGCCCACAGGGCACGCCGAGGAAAGCAGGGCCCGGGGAGGCGCGCGCTCCGGCGCGGCTACTTTACAGGCTTACGCCGAATATTGCGGTTTTCACGACGTGCAAATGTTTATAAACTTGTTTATCTAAGACCATCGTCCTTAGTTGCATGTCCCACGCAAATTGCTTTCACTGGGCTTTGTAGTGTGATGGCAAACATGAGCTTAGATGTCAGTCAATAATGAGATGTGTCTGAGTTCCTGTTCTGTTATTGCATTAGAGCACACCTGTGATTTTTCTATGTCTAAATTAATGTAAATTTGTCTGTCCTTTGCTTTGCTTTTTTAAAATACTGTATAATTTCTCTCTTTTTCCGATGCGTGGTTATCGGGGCTCATGTGCCGTGTTGTCACTTCTAGTGCAGTCTCCCACCTGCAGCATTTGTTGGCCCAGCGTGTCACTAGCTTAGGAATATGGCATGGGAGACCTCTCAATGACCCATAGCTGCCAAGGTTTCAGATTGCTTATGTGTGACATTTTCATAATTTCAGTGCAATTATGAGTGACATTCAACAACTATGAGTGACATTTTCTCGCGAGCAAAATCAACCAATGAAGACGAGGGAAACACATAAATATCAGAAATTAAACCCATTTGAGCAACAAGAAACTCTACGAAGATCTTAAAACTACTGCAAAGCACCAGAAATGGAAGGGCAATTTAGTGGTCAGTAGTAGAGCCAAGGATTTATTTTTAAAATTCTTCAGACCATCCACAAGGCCTGCTGGAATGAAGGCTGCAGCTACTTGTTGGGACTTTCCTTACGACATTCCTGTCCGATACTTATGCTCGGACAACTCACATATGATTTCCATTCAAGCCTTCAAACATCAGAAACAAAGAGATACATCAGTGGGCATGGGGGTCCCAGGCTGTAAAATGTTTTAAACACCCTGCCTTTAGAACAGAACTCAGGCTCCATTCCTTCAGGAAACTCTTGAACGTCAAACTCTTAAACACAACGTTCTGTTGAAGACACATGACTACAATGGCAGTGAATGAAAAATGCCAAGTTGCAGTACATTTTCAGACTTGCTTTATCCTTAATTACACTTTGCATCGTTAGTATCGTGACATGTCTTACTTAATAGAAAGTACCAAATAAATAAAGAACTTTCAGGTTTAAAGAACATGGAGAGGTACACACAAACAGCCATTTGCTTTTTTGTTCTAAAGGTTGACTGCACTGCAGACTGCACCACTACCTCTTTTTATTCTCTGTAAGCAACAACTATTCGAATTCAGATGAGTTGACATTTCACTTGCAGCCAGTCCATTTTCCTCAAAGCTGTTTTGTCATGTATGCACCTTTAAAATATATAGCAATGTCACTGGATGACATCTCAGTATACAGTGTGGTTTTGCTTTTTGCTCTGCTTGTTTACTTTTTCCTTTAGTGTTTAAGTTTTTAACATTTATAATGAATCTCTTGCAGTGTCTCAGAGTGTCCTTTATCTCTGCGACATTTACGTTGATTAAACGCATGTTCCCTTGCATTTGCTTTTATGTATTTATTTTTCTATAGCAGAGCCTCCGTCCTCTGAAGTTCTTCACATCCATACGCTAGACCTCCCCATTGTTCACGGTGGCTAGAGGGTTCCCAGCTCCAGTTCTTCTATCAGTGTTGTGCAGTTCTTGATAGGACACTAACCAGGCAAATAAAAGGAGGGCGGATATTACGTCACTGAAAACTACACTTCAGCTGTAACACACACAGGAGGGCAGGCAGCTGATGACCGCACGCTAAATTATTATTATTATGATTTATAAACCATAATTGTATTAGCATCAGAGCGAGAGTCGGATAGATTATAAACACCAGGAAACTGACAGACACACTCACTTTGCTGCGAGCTGCGATTCTGTTTACGGGCCGCCTCTTGCCTGGCCGCAACGACTCCCGTGGTAAACGCGCCACCCGAGCACGAATATTCACTCTCAGCTGCAGCACAGTGGTGTGCTCTCCTCTGGGATCCAGTGCCTGGAGCTGAAAACATGAGTCTGCTGTCCATCCAGTGACAGAAGTCTGTCCTGAGCGACCGCTGCAAACGCGGTCACTGGCTCCGTGACGTGATGCCCGGCAATGATTGAATGCCATGCGGGTGATTTTTGACGGCCCGGGACGAGCAGAACTTAACGCAGTTCTGCGAGCACCATGATTGCGGAGTCTGTGAGAGGACTGTGGGGCCTCTGAATGACGCGTGAGTCCCGCGTTGAGGTGACAATCAAATGGACTGTACTGCATACCCCCACCCCCACAGATGAGATGAGAGAGAGAGCTCAGCCCTCCTGAGTCCTGGCAAAACGAAAACACCACCAATGACCACGCGCACCGTAATCACACCAGATCACACACGACACTGAGTCTCAGACACTGTCACTCACACACCTGGCAGGCCGCAGTACTGAGCTGCGACGTGTACTTACTGTGAGAACTTGTGTGCTGGCTGCCTCGGCCTGCCTCTCGGGCCCGCGCCGCATGACATGATGCCTGCAGTGCTGCAGCAGGTGTGCAGCGCCAGTCTCCCCGCACACGCTGCGTAGCTGCGCGCCCGATGATGAATGCACTTCATCATCTCGACATGACTCACACAATGTGGTCAGCGCCGCGGCCGGGCGGAACTGCAGTTTTGCAACATAGTATTGATTTTTTCCGGCAAGCACAGGCTCAGCAGCATGATCCCATGTGTCAATTACTGCCCCTGGAGTCTCGGAAGCGGAGATCAGTGTGCACTACGCAGAGCAGCGAGCCCAGCACCCACCCCCCCCTCGCACGGCACACAGGTCAGAGGCACCACACCACAGCCAGGCAGCGCGCGCTAGCAGCAGGGTTAATTTAGCCAACTTTCAGCGCGTCAGCAGAGAGTGGGCAAATGCGTGACAATGCATTTCAGTGCGGTGATGCGGAACACCACACTGAAATGCGTTAGCGTCACGCCTGCTGCGTGACACTTGGCAGGACTGATGATCGTCACATATTTCTGCGTGTCCTCCCTCTCTCCCCCCGCTTCTGCATGAATGGCCCTTTTGGGTCTATTTTGTAGCGACCTGTTGTCACTCCCAGTGAGTCCACAAATCCAAATTCCCTTAGATTTAGTAGTAACCAGCTTTAACTGCCAGGAGTAGTACTGAGTTGCATAGCTGGGAAAGGTTGGTAGTTAGACAGCAGCTTAAAAGGTTTTTTCCCAATGTGAATATGCCCTTTTTTTAAAGCTCCTGACTCGCGCATTCAGTGGGAGCTGCGGTCTCAGTGGCCCACACCCCACTGATAAAGAGGCCTTCTTGGCCTCTCTGCAGCATGGTTTGTGACATGGCAGGGGAAATGTGTTAACAACAGTGTCCGCTCCTGATCCCATGTGCACCTTCTATAGAACATAACTGGGACAGGTGAACATCAGGGTTCTCCTTATGCCTGAATTTCTGTGGGTGTAAGTTACAGGTCTGACTGGTTCTCCACCCTATTGTGCATAACTGCCAGCAGTATGAACGCACTGGCTTTGGGAGGAACCACCTGCGGCCATTACTGCCAGATGCTAAAAAGTACAGCTGTCAGAATATGGATATTTATTTAACTACCAAACAAATGCAACTGGAGGGTAATATTTACCACTGGAGGGACAAATACATATTATTAGAATGTTCTGAACGTCAGGGGCAAAGATAAGGTCCTTTCATGTTAAAAAAAAAAAGTTTCCTGCTTTTGTAGCTGGGTGCTTATGGCCACACGAAAGTAAGGTTTCTTCCAGAGGAAGATAATCATGGATTTTAATCCATTTATCAATAGGTCAAAGCAGATGAAATGTTGAGCACACATTGTTCCCTCATATTTGGGCCGTATGATTCCTGCAATGTAGATTGTGATTGGTAATACTGTATTCATACCACCTCTCTGACTTTGACCTCAGAATCACAGTTCTGTCTGTACTGACTATATCTTGCGGTGTAGGGGCCTAAAAAGGAGGTAACAGGCCAGCTCCCAACATCCCTCCAGTGTTCTCTGTGCAATTAGGTAGGGCTGTGGCAGCAGGAGGGTCTCCCTCACCACAATGGTTGGTCAAAATACCAGCTCCATTGTCCCCTCCGCTGCATCGCATGAGAATCAGCCGAGCGCACACATGGCTGTCAAAGCTCCCCTGTTTGCTTGTAGTGAGAGAGACGCCCAGTCTGCGGAAGATAAATTAAAAACGTTTTGTATTTTTATTTAGCTGACTGGGTTTTCCTCTCACCAAAAGCAATGGGAGCAGCCTGGGCAGCCATATGTGAACCCCGCTAATTGCAAACCAGTAGATGAAGTTCCACAGGAGAATCTAGCCATTTCTTTTGCTCAGCCAGTAAGGTGGGAGAGCTCCCATACAAGCAGCGCTCTGTATTTTGAGTGGGGATAACCGAAAGGGGGGGCTACCAGCCTTATTGCCCTTACCTGTGGGGCAATAACGGTAGTTATTAAACCCTCCCCCCTTTATGCGCCCCCACCTGTAGCTTGGGATCACAACTGCGGGAACGATAATTAACAACTGTTATTCCCTCAGGTGCAGCCTTTGTTATGCAGTAGGGAGCATGTGGAATATTTTTCCTCAACAGCAGTGCAAACTATTTCTGTTTATTTATACATTTGTTTTGTTACACACCAACTTGTGATTATTGCCAGTTCGTTGCACGCTGTGCATTATTGAATGATGCCTTCACTTGTAACCAGATAGCAGCCTACAACGCGCATGCATTTATGACAGTGCAAACTACATAGCTTCTCAATAACTGCAGCACAAGATCGCATTTACAAGTCCCCTTTATTCTCTAAACGTATTTCTGCCATACTTTGAAGAGAACAGAGACAAATGTTTTTCCTGGTTTTGAATCTTGTTTTTGAGTAAATCCATTGACAGGATCAATGTGTATGTAAAATTGCCAAGATGATGAAATGTGAAAGTGCCGCCCTGGCCACATTGACTAGGATCGGCCACCCACTCGCTCTGCATACTGATGACCGCTGTCAAAGGGCACTCCTCCTGAGTGATATTGATTGGATCTCTGATTAATGCTATACATTGATGGCATTATTTTCGAGTGTTTCCTATATCTGTCTTTGGATCTTAGGAACCCTTTGGGACATTAACTGCTTTGCAAAATATTACTATGTATGTACATTAGGCTGACAAGTAAATCCGTTCAGAACACATCAATATGGAGTGCTCAATACCAGTAAATGATTTTTAAGTCACATGCGGCCCACAATGCATCTGCAATCACATTAGACCTCTTAGTAACATCTACCCATGGACCCCTTGGTCCTCTGTGTTGATTGTAGAGCACTGGACAACCCCTTGCAATGAAGGGCTGGGAAGAGTGAGATTGGCTGCCAAGTGGGAGTTATATGTGTGGTTATAGTTTCTGTAATTAACAGGTGAGAGCCTTCTCCTGCCCTGAGCTGCCCTGGTTTTCAAATTATGGCTGTGTGGTCTTAACAGGAACATACTGTGACAATGGAATTGGGAATTAGACATTTGAGCTACAGTCTTAGTTGGTTCTTGAATTGGAATGTCAAACATTACTGTTTGTTGGAGTATACCAATGACTGACTCATCGCTGCACTTTGGGAAGTATGAGCAAATCAGGAGCCTAAATCTATGTTGTCGGAGTTTAGGATGGTACGTCAGAACGGATTTTTAATACTGACATAGACCAACCATCAAATAGTTTATATTAGAGAACTGCAACTGCTAAAGAGTAAGAACATTATACTTTCAGGGTATTACACTGAAACAATCTCGCCCTCCCTCCCCTCCTACCTACCTCCCTCCCTCCCTCTCTCCCATTCCCTGACCACTGTATTTTGGAGACACTGTGGGGCATATTACCAAGCCCCTATCGCCACCACAACGTCACTTTTTGTGACGTTGTGGTGGCGATAGGGTCAGCGCCCTACCACGTTAAGTGGCTTAACGCTGCCTTGGTAATAGTGCCCCTTTCACGCTAAACTTAGCATGAAAGGGGTGTGCAGTGGGTGTTACGGTGGGCGTTCCACGGCAACACCCATTCACTTCGACGCTGCCACCTATTATAAAGAGAGGTGATAATAGGTGGCAGCGCCGAACTTAAGACCAGGAAAATCCTGGTCTTTAGGTGGCGATACGAGGAGAAATGCTTTATTTCTCCTCGTTTTTGCTTTTTTTATGTGTGCTGCCTTGTGCAGCACACATGGAAAAAGCAAAATGCCAAGGTATGTTTATGTACAGGAAGGTGTCCCTTCCTGCACATAAACAAACCTTTTTAAAATGCCATTTTGTAACTTACATGTGTGCTGCATGAAGCAGCACACATGTAAGTTACAAAATGGCATTTAAAAAAGGTTTGTTTATGTACAGGAAGGGACACCTTCCTGTACATAAACAAACCTCCCTGCTCGCAGACACCCTTGCACTCTGGTGCAAGGGTGCCTGCGTTGACGTTAAGTCGTGAGACTTAGCACCATCGCAGGGGGAAACGCCAGGCTGCACCATATCCTTGGTAATATGGTGCAGCCGTGCGTTTCCGAAGTGGCGATAAGAGGCGTTAAGCCAAGGAGGCTAACGCCTCTCACCGCCACTTCCTAGATAATATGCCCCTAAGTATTTAACTCTGCACTGAGTAAATGAGTTATACATACTGCATTACAATCTATATAAGTGGTGCAAGAGATCCCCCTTTTATATGATGTTCATTTAAAATATGGTATCCTACGTGAATAATCAAGTTAAAAAAAAATCGAAGTCTTTCCCATGAATACTGCAATAGGCCAATCGCTCCCTGTATTATGCCCCACACAATTTTCACAACGCACCATTTTTGTTGGCTTAGACAATCTCTAATGCCATTCTGTGTATGTCTGAACTTCAGACACATTTTAAGCATGCCGCTCCCGAAGTCTGCATGTCTATTGACGCGCATTTGTATACTGTGTCCTCTACACACAGTGGCAGGGTAATAGATAGACATAAACTCAGTGAAAGGCCCATTAAGAAGCATGCTCTGAGCACAGCAGTTTAGAAAAGAAACAAAAGCCATATTGGGAGGCTTGGGAAGCACTTCATATGATAACAATGGGCAACTGCAGAATAAAGCATCTCTGTGCTGGTCTCAGCCGCTTGAATGACTGGGGGGGAAACGCTCATTGTTTTCTCAGAGGAAAATAGGACATTTGTCGCAGGCAGCGATGAGAGATGTCAATAGAATTTCCCCTGGGGACAGCTGCTATTTCATTTGCAGAGAGTACGCACTGACTTTGTTTCCTAGCTTTTCATTTCTGAGAACAGTAACGTATTTAGTGTTGAAAACAAAATATAAATAGCCTATATTATTTTCTCAGTTCTGTTTGTCTCTCTTTGTCTTTCCTTGGTACTAAAATCTTTTCCACCTTCGTGTAGTGCCCGGTTAATTTCTGACCACGCGCTTCCTGTCCCTTACACCTTACTCCATTATATCTCATAACTTGCTCTCTTTAGCTTGCTTTCTGTCTCGCAGTTTTACTCTTTCTTTACATCTTTCTCATTCTTACTCTTCTCTCTCTCGCTCTCTTATTCCCTATCATGCTTTCTCCCCTCCCTAACAATCTTTCTTTGCTATATTAGTTCGATTGCATGCCATTGGTATAACTATCACCCCTGTCTCTCTGCACTCATCCCCCCAGGCTTCTCTCTCTTATCCCATGTCTTGAAAAGTCTGAAAAATTCATGAAGGTTGCAAAGTTGCACATGAGTTGGGCTTTTGCATGGAAATTAGGTCTTTCACATGTCATGAAAAGTCTGAAAAATTCATGAAGGTTGCAAAGATCCATGTGAGTTGGGCTTTTGCATGAAAATTCGGTATTTCACAAGTATTTTGTATTGGAGTGTAATTTGGTAAAAATGACTGTAGCTCACCAAGGTCATGCACTTGCAAATGAAAGGTTCATGAGTTAGCAGCCCTAATTAGCATGTGCAAGAGAAAACTATGTGAATGCACAGGACTAGGTGGAGACTCGGTATACTAGGGTCAGGTCTGTAAAATGGAACTCTAAAAGACTATAATCACCCTACTTAAAAACAGGGGTTACAAATGACTCAACGGTACATTGAGTGGTTCCAGTCTGTTGTAAGGAATGTAATCAATCAATGTTTTACTCATACCTGTAATGACAATAGAGAATGTCTATCAAAACTCAAACAATTGAGCATTCAAAAAGAAACTCAATCCAAACAAAAAGGATAAATCAATTAGTCAAGAAATACAGATTTTGAATAACATGGTTAAGGTGACCATAGGTGTGCTCAGTGCAAAAAAGGAGTTAGCCAATGGAAAATGAAGGAAGATTATTGGGAAAACCAATAAGCCCCAATGTAAACTGCAAGTAGCGAAACGTTATGCTAAAGGGCCCAAGCTAACAAAGTCATGTTGTGATCTTAGCAGTTCTGCGTCAAAAGTCTAAGCATTCCATTGACGCACTGGTAGTAAATCAACATTTCTACTTGGGTATTTTACTCCAAGGATCATCATCGGCACTGTCAAATATTTAACAGTGCATTTGAGAACGAGGTTGTGAATAAACATAGTACATGCCAAGGAGGTGCTGTGAAAACTGGATAGTGATAGTCTTGGTCTTCATAGAAAATTGAGAGATCTACTTTGATCTCGGAGGCTAGAAATTATGTGTAGAACTCCTCAACAGGGAATATGAGAGAGACTCATGCACCCAGAGAGGAGAGGGTGTATTTGGCTCTCTTATTACGAGTTGAAGAGTAATCATCCACTTGGACTTAGGGCCTGATTATGACTGGTTGCGGTCTGTGGGCTGCCAGACTTGCGGTCCACCTGCAGTTTAACGAATTTGGCAGTTGGACCTCCACTAGACCGCTGCCACCGCTGGGGATCCGTAATCCCGCAGCAGTGGCGGAGCTGCCGAGAAAGTATTATGCACCACAGAGCACATTATGAGTTTCTTCACTGCCCTTCTTTTTATGGCAGTAAGCCTGCCATGAAAAGGGTGGTGGTGAGAAAACTAAGGGGGCCCTAGCAGGGTCTCCTGTCACCTCTGTGCATGGGGGTGCATGCAAGGGGGCACATGGTGTGCTGCCCTGTATTTCTGTACCTCCTGTTCCTGCACGGGAAGAAATGCACAACATTGTGCATTTCTTCCTGTGCAGGAACGTGCTACGGCTCTCCCATGGCAGTGCCTTTCTAAGGCTCTCCTTTGAACATTAGAAAGGCACCGCCGTAGGACCGCTGCAGCATGCACCGCCTGACAGGATACAACTCGTAATCTGGCGGGCAGTCTGACTACAAGATTGGCGGTCTTCTTGTGGGGCACTAAAGTGGCGACCCGCAAAAGACCGCCAAACTTGCAATCAGGCCCATAATAATGGAAGCACTCCAAAACATTGAACATTTATGACTATATCAATAATGCCAGCAGGGAATACAATAAAAGGATATTGGAAAGTAAACTAGGTCTAATGTGGTCAGTTGGCTTTGCTCATGAGCTGCAGAAGTTGCTAACTGACAGCCAACTGTTAGTGGAATTGGGGTGATTTCAAATTAACTCACACCCCCATACAGCTTTGTATTTCACATCACACCGTTGACTAAGTTGACAAACTGACATACTCCATCAATATAGAGGAATTCTGTTGTTGCTAAATCACCCTTATTTTACTGACTAATAGGTGAAAAACAATTCGGTGATAGATAGCGCGCTGTAGATAGAAGACTCAAGTTTGACTTGAGGTGCATGGTACCAGGTCTTATGTACATCACACAAGAAGTCCAGTTAATAAGCTGTGTTTGGCTAATCAGGCACGAAAGTCAGCTGCCTAAGCTGTAGAGCATCGTAATTAACTTTGTGAAAAAGATCACAACATTGTAATAGACTTTGTGAAAAAGGGGGGTATTTGCTAACATTTTGCGGGAGTTGCTCACTTGGTGCAAAGTGACACAAAGCATTGCATTGATTTGCTTATCATTAAAAAGTCCTTGGGTGTAGCACTAAATTGTGCAGTGCCACCTGTGTGACCACGCAACTCTTAGTAAAGGAGGACGTAGAATCAGTAATCATAGTAGAGCTGGTTAAGGTCCAAGCAGGAAACATTAGACATTGAGAATGGTACCCTCAGAAGAGCATGAAAGACGTATTTATTTGATAGAGATGATGGTGGCTGAGATGGCCAAGGCAATGAGTCTTCTTCGTTGAACTAAATAATTCGTCCACAATAGTTGCTTGATGCCTCCTTGTGCTTGCTCGCCGTCCATCATCTTTAGTATTCGACAGATAATGCAAACCATGTTGCAGAGTTCAAATGTGAAGAAAGATCAAGGAAGAGAAGAAACTGGTTTACAAAAATGTTCAATTGCCATCATCTTTAAGAACATATTTTACGTATTCACTAGAGACCTGTAATTTAATGTTAGAGTGTAACTGCTAGATTTAGTACAAGGTATTTTTGGTTTGACATATATAACAAAAACAATAAATAAATCTGATTTTGCCCCAGATTTAATCTCATGGTAAATGCTAAAGGAAAGTAGGTGAAATGGGTAAAAGGAGTAAAATCCTCCCCCAGTCACAGTTTGCTAAGTTTTCGTACAAATAGGGTTTACAAATGCTGATGTGCAGTTGTTTATCTGCCAACAAATCCAGTTTAAATTCACCCTGTGAAATGCTTGACGTGGCTAATTCCCCCTTGAAGGGTCCAAGAGTGCAGGTGAGGGCATAAGTCAGGGAATCTCATTTGAAGGAATCTGAAACCGGGAGCTTGACAAGCATCAACAGAGCAGACCAACAAGTGACAGCCTTAAAGTGCTTCAATATTTCAGAAGAAAAGGAGTAGTTGGTCGTGTCAATATTTGCACTCTTGTGTTTCTCTTGTATTGAGCTGCTAAGCCTGGCATCTGAACTGCATAATTGCAAAGGCTTTACTGTTCTACAGAGGAAAAAAAAAGATTTTGCTTTGATGGCTGTAGCCACTGGCATCAAACTTTTGAACCCATCTTTATACAGCATATCTTTCATTTCAGGTGAACAACACCTTCTGTTCATATGAGTAACGTATATTATTGTTAACTCCCCACTCAGTGACTGACCGTTTGATCAGATTGACATGTGTGTTTGCAAACCCTACGCCTGAAGACAAACTGCAGACTTGAAAGATTAAAGGAAGATGAAATACATCTCAGTCCAGATGTAAAAAAGAGTTTGCATCGGGTTGGTGGCATTCCATGGGCGGTGCATGGGCGTTCTCATGCAACCGCCCATGGATTTTAACCCAGATCCCTATCTACAGATGATTGTAGACAGGGATCTGCCCCAAAATCATAGCCCTCCCTAAGGCAGGTGTAACAAAGGGAAATGTTTTCATTTCTCCCTATTTTTTCTTCTTTGCATGTGTGCTGCATTCTGCTCACAAAGAGGGAAATGTCTTAAAGCATAGATTTTGTGCAGAAAGGTTTTGCAAAGGCTCTTCCTGCACAAAAACGATTCTAACTACAACGTTGACACCCTTGCATTATGGCTCAAGGGTGCCCTCATTGGTGGATGCCCGCTACAACTGTGCCAGCGTAGGAAGAAAGAAGAACTGCATCACTGCTAAGTAGATGTGACGCAGTTTTGCTTTCTCTTGCAACGCAACGCAATGCAGCGCAGCATAGCAATTTTACTTCCTGCGCTGCATGAACTCTTTGTAAACATATCCCTTCATATTTACATCCAATGACAAGCAGCAATAAAAGGCACTGACATGTAAAGTTACTATGCCTGCTTGTGAACACTAAGAGAGGCAGAATCAAGAATTTAAATTTTTTTAAACTGCTGAGAATCTTCCATAACTTTTGGAGGTTTTTTATGTTGCCACAAAAAAGCAATGGCAAGTAAAACTCACTAAGCCGTTGTGCATTCTGAGACTGTGGAGGCCTAGAAATGAAACATGAGACGTAAAACTGATGCTCTACTAGGGTTGCAGCAGTGTAGTCATTGTTTAGAGAAGTGACCCAACAAATGGTATAAATTTGTATTTTTTCAAAATGTACAAGCGGCCAACTTTGAAGCTGCGGAACCAGGTTCGAGTCTGGCGGAAGGCTCAAACATCCTGTGATTCTGGGCAAATGACATAATTTCACTGTGCCTCAAAAAAAAAAAAATGAATGTGTCTGTCTCTAATGCAACTGGTGCTCATGTAAAGCACTCTGATACCTTCGGGTCGAGTTCGTGCTAATAAAGCTGCAAAAGAAAATAATAAAAAAAACACAATGTAGAAAACTCAGACATCCAAGGTTTAGAAATGCATTTCAGGGGGCACAACATGGGCCTTTGGAGTCCTTTTGTCCTAGGACCCCAACAATCATCGAAGCCAAATCAACCCATTATGTTTGTGTCAGGACCTCACCTGCAGGGAGCCACACAGCAGGTGGCAAAGCACAGGGTGGCATTTTACCCTTTTCCGGGAGGAGGGGTAGTCTTTTCATGTTATGTCACTTCTCAGTCAATTCACAAGGTCAAAAGAAATAACTGAATGTGATTTATTAATTATAATGGTGCCCATGAAAAGAAGAGACACATCCTATTATCATGGCTTTTCCACTTAAACAAATGTGTGTGAATTTGACCCCATCGCGTTACCTATTTTCACTTTACTTAACTTAATTGTTTTAACTTGAGAGTGCTTAGAAGCCATGTGTGAAATTAAAATTCTATATTTCTACAAGAAGTTAGGCGAAGCAAACCTTAAATCAAGTAAGCCAACTTTCACTAAAGCTAGCCTTCACTTCACGCAAGATCAATTGTGTATGACAGTGAGGTAGGGATTTGTTGTCGTAGACTAGGAAGCCGCACATGGGTCAAAAGGAAATGTGAGATACAGAAAGGCAGGTAGAAACTGTTAAGCACATATTTGTGCCTCTTCCTAAGTGACTTTCCTGAGATAGTAAAAGAAATACAATTGATGCAGCTTTGGGGAGATCGAGCAACACTTACCTCCTTTCGATTTGCATTGCTTCTGCCAAACAGCATTAAGCGGCCAATCAGGCAGCAAACAGGTTTCGTGCTGCTTCAGTATTGAGCATGGGTCTGACTGGCAGCCCGCATTTGCTCAGTCGCCTTTTCGCCTTGGAAAATCTGCAAGGGTTTCCATTTGTGTGATTACGGAGCCAGCAGGCTTGAAATACAGCTAGAAATAAACTGCTGAGCTTTCTGATCAAGCTGACAGATTTGTAATCAGTTGTCATATCCTATTTACCATAAAGGTCTTTAGAAAATGGAATTGCATTTTTTTGTCACTGGGTTTGCTTTGGACAGAATGCTGAACTCTAAAGTGCTCATTCAGATAATGACAAATATTGAACTGCTACATTAGCCAGATGAAAATTGCATCTTTGATATGATTAACAGGTCGTTTGTTAAAAGTTACAGTTCAGTCAAATCAGGAAGAACTCATAAAATGAGCAGTTTTTAACTATATAGTTACATTTGATGTTTGGCTGTTTGACACTTGTGATCATATTCCCCTAAATTTCTATGATCTACGATTTGTTTATGAGCGTGTTCCACACTGAAAAGAAACACTTGTGACTTTGACGTGACAAGATAGCATATGTTTGCAGAATACAAGTGTCTTTGTTCTGCATGCAATTGTAACAAATAGAGGAATACTGTTACCTGTTCGAGCCTAGTCGCACACGAATTAGACCCACACACCAGCATGAGTTACTCATGAATGTACAGCCTCCCTGTGCGAGAAACGTACAACTATTTGAACAAAATTAGTCAAAAAAAAAAAAAAGCCTTGGCATCTGAGAAGTTTCCCCATCCTGCCATTTCTCAGGGAGTCAGCTCCTTACATTTATAATCCCCATTTAATCTTAGTGGATAGTGACATGTTTTGCGGAAATATAGGTAAATATTACTATTAGCCGTCCATCAAAATGATGGTCACATACCTGATGTAGATGCTGGATACAAGTATATCACCTCGTCGCTAATTAGGTAAACATGGCTGAGCCATTGAATGGGCTCAAGTGATTACTCGTTGTTGGATCTGTATGGGAAGGTTCGAGGTTAGCAAATCATAAATTCTTAAATGTTCTCTTTATGCTGCATCGTAGGGGCTCCGAACCTTCAGGTATGCGCTCAGTTGCAAAACCTATAAAATGTATAAATGCAGGCGTGAAGCCAACACTGTGCATTCCAAGTTACAGCATGCCTCCAGGCCATCAAATACAGGCTAGCCATGAATTTGCTTACACCGAAGTTGAGTTCAGAGGCGCTACACAGGATCTTTCTGCCGTTATCCGTGATATACCAGTAAAGGGACCAAGTTGTAGCCCAGTCAACAAATCATGATATGTGAGCATTACCATGGACCAAACATTGAATGCGGTCATATATAGGTCACTTCCTTATGTTGACATTATCTCCATCACTTGACAGGTCTCTTTAGGAACTTTATCATTTCTGGGATTTTCTCTTCAGGAGAGTATGACTATGGTCGTCCTCCCTGAGTATTTCCTGTAACCAAACACTATGCTATGATATATTACCGAACATATTTCCCCCCATACCATAGGATTGCATGGTAGGAGCTGGTATTCGCATTTTGACATAGACTGTCTGGACGTTAATTGACAAAAAGGTTTAGGATTAAAGCCCATGGCATGGAATCACGGATGTTACCCTGCAGTCTAAATTGATTGGATTAAAAAACAATCCTCCTACAGGCCCAATGATTTTAAAATATGGGCAGATACTTGTGAACCCGCATGAGCAGTTGTGCGATGATGTTAGATAATTCTGTATTAAGGGTGCTGGTCTACGAATAACCATATTCCTCACCGTCTGTCACACTAATTGTCACTGTCCATCCATCCAGGAAAGAAATGATAATATGCCAGTTCCCTCAATAAATCTACAGAGATTATAAGTGGCTGTCTAGAGATTTCGTTTTTTTTATGCTTTACCATTACTCACTATGCAGAAGCGATGACGCCACCTTTCTCCTCTGAGCAGTTCGTTTGGTAAAGATTCCTTCTGTTTATTCCCGGAGTGTTCAGGTATATTTGAGAAACCAACAACCAGAACTGTGTTATGGGTTGATGCTGTGTATAGCTCAGCTAATTTTTTCTGTAGCATCAGGGACTGGTTAACTCTTCTGTTCCTTTTAGACGTCTCAAATGCGGGAAGTGCATTCAGTAATTGTAATATTTCAACTGTTGAAAAACCTACTGTCCTGATGAAGTAGCCCAGGAATGACTGGGCTCTGAAATACCAATGCTCTGACACCACGTGGGAGGTGGACAGATGCTATTGTTGAAATATTTAATAAGATTCTGATTAGCAAAATAATTGAATTGTCCAATTTTATATGACCATTATTTGGGCACTATCACACAGGGGTGAATACGTTTAAGAATAATGCAAATAGAAGTATGTACCGAGGAGGGCGCACATTTATTGTTCAATATTTTTGAATACTAAATTAATTAAATTGAGATTATTACTGTTTTAGTATGCTTTGTTTATCTGTAATTGAATTTTAAAATACATTTTGTAGAAGATGTTTGTGAAGTAAAGATTATGTAAGCGGTTCCATTTGATGTATATAGACTGCCCTGCAACCCTGGCAACTCCTGTGTCATCAGCTGCGTTTTAAAATACAACAAAATAAAACTCAAACTGTAAAGATCCTTTGCTTTAGTTTCAGCCTAAGACTAGACTGTCATGGCCGCCATTGAGCGTAAGTCTGTGCTGTTCGTATGGATGGGTAAGAGGCGCTGCAAGCGTAGTGCACTTTCTAAGTCAGAGTGGGTTGTCGTGCGTTGTTGTGCCTTTGTTCTGGTGATCAGCAATGCAGGACGATATGGACAGCTATAGTCACTGACATAAGCAAGATGTTTTCCACAAGCAATTCTTTCCTGTTCACTGAAAGTCTTAGTAACTGTGATACATGTTATTTTCAATTCATGGCAACTCTGTTGCTTTTGTATGGAGAAGGGAGTAAGGGCTTTCATGCAAACTGATAAGCTTGCGATTGGCGTTTTGGTTTGTGCCAGAAATGGACGAGGCCTTGGTTTCCACTCTGTTTCAGCAGCAGGTGTGGCAAGAAGAAGGAGGTGGTGAGTGCAGGCTTGCCCGAGAACTGGTGTGTGGAGTGCAGGGCCGGCACCTTGGCTGCCAAGGCAGTTCATTTGAGCAGGGGATAGTTTATGGTCACAAATTGTCTGGCAAAAGTACAATTTGGCATTGCAATTCTTTGAGGATCGATCGTGTGTGTGTTTTATATTTTGATGTTCACCAGTAGGTTTTGTGTTTAGGTGTTGTGATTCACATTATCTGCCTCTTCTGAATCTTTTTGGGAGTGGGGCTCAATGAAAGTGAAAGGCGTTGAATTGCAATGTGGAAAATCCTTGGCAAACTACTATTAGGAACTATACATGAGCTGAAAAGTCCTTTGATGATGTGGACAGTAAAACGCAAGCAGCGCTTTTCCTCTACGCATGCCTTTTAGTTGATGCTCCTTATTGCATTCAGATTTCATCATATTTTGAGACAATTGTGTATGGGATCTTGGATTGATCTCACCATGTTTCTTAATTTTATGTTCACCAATGTGTTTTCATTCAGTAAACTAGAGGAAAGGAACATCACATTGAGAATTTTAGTCTGTTTTTGCAACATTAGCAAATATTCTACATTTCCAAATGTTTGTAACTGTCTCATGCTGCAGAACCAGTTTTGTTTGGTTCGTTTCAAGTTGTCCTTCTCTGGCTCTCTGTTTTTGTGTAGAGTGCTGCTTCTCACAGTAGGTAGCTCTAGGGCTGACTTCAGACAGGAGTACCAAAAACATAAGCACAATGAAGTAAACGGTCTCTGCACCTGAGTTTTATTAACCGTTTTGAAAGAGCAATTAGAGACATACAAAGGGTATGCCTGGTTAAGCAACTTCCTGAAATTGAACAGCTGAAGCTACTGTCTCACCCTCCACCACTACAATCTACTAAAAAGAAGAGCTCAAGATGAACTAATCAGGATCCTCTTGCTAACAAGGTTTATGGAAGTGCTAAAAGTAGCCCTATCTACACCCTCCTCACTTCATTGTCTGGGTGCCCAAGCTCCAGCCACAGGAATGCAGGCAATTCACTTCTGCAGAAGCTATCCTCAGTTTGCGTCATGCCACAACCAGGGGCATCCAAAATGGATCCCTCTCCACCCTCATAATAATTACTTGGAGCCAAACTTTGTGGACGACCATCAGAAGACATTTGCTTCGGCATCTGCATAGTCTCCTTTTAAATGTTTGCATTATTTATCCCATTTACACTCTCACATTGCTATGATCATGATGTTACTGCTGCCTTTGAGCACAATATTTTTCAATATATGCAACCAAGCATTATGTTATGCTTCCAGCCTTTGAGCTGATCAGCTGTTCTTGCTAAAGCGATGGTCTAGTGGTAGCCTTTCAGGGGATAGACTGGTCACCTGATTCTAGTGCTTATCAAAAGTAGTTAATATAGCACTATATTATGCAAATATTGATGTTTGGATCTACAGTTTTGCATCCTACGATTGTATGCAAGCTCAAAAAAGCCTCCTTTGTATGCACCTGAAAATGTTCCTTGACTTAAAACTTCTGATTGTTGCCTCTCTTTTCTTGCAGCTGAACCTCTCCTTACTTTCCATCATTTGCATATCTCCTCTCTCTAAGTACAGCATACTTTAAATCACATGCATGTTTACCATAATCCTTCTTATTGTATTTCTGCCTTTTGCCCACACATTATCTCAAAGATCACAATCTCTCATTTGAAAGTCATACCCCTGCAACCTAGCAATACATAATCTCCTGCAACAAATCTATTAATAACAACGAACATCTTCGTGAATTCACATACACCATCTCACTAAAGACCACGCCTAACTTCTATTAATTTAATCTATCAATCAATCAAACATCGTACGGCAAGTCACCTGTGAGGTTCTCGAGGCACTGGAGCTGTAAGTTGCTGCATGGAGGTTCGATAATTCGAACATCCAAGTCTTTAGCTCTCTCCTGAATTGCTGGAGCAGCCCTGAGGTACAGGGGGGGTGGGGTTTCCAGGCTTTAGCAGCCAGGTGTGAGAAGGAGTGTCCTCTGCTTTTGGCTCAGCAGATCCGTGGGGTTTATGAAAGGGAGAGGGAGCATAATCGGAGGTGTCTGATCGGTTGGTGGAAGGTCAGATGTTTGTTGATGTATGCTGGTCCTTCGTTGTGCAGGGCCTTGTAGACATGGGTCAACATCTTGAACTGGCATCTATTTTGAATCTATCACATAGCAACTGGATTAAAAGCATCATGGGTGGGTCTCCTTAAGAGCAGAAGACTACTCCCAATAACTAACGTAGCAATAAAAAAAAAAATTATCTACCATTCTGGAGTATTCTGTTTCCTGGTGTAAAGCACTTCAGTGCATCATCAGATGTATTAAGCACTTTGTAAATCAAGTACAATGCAATACAATATATAAAATTCATGGCCCACACTAATACCAATACCATAACTCTCAGAGATTGGGCAGTTGATTGCAGTTCATACAGACTGCATAATGATTTCCTTATATTGCTTGACACTCACACACAACACAAAACTGCTACAGGTAATGTCTGTCATTCAGAACTATAGTAGACTACAGCAATAAACCACCCATCAGCCAATGAACAGGCATTCAATAACTGAAGAGATCTACCACATTTCTCTGGCCCACGAAGTGCTTAAATTTAGTCCTCCACTGAAAGTCCCAACAATCAACATGCTATGATTGCTTCTTAACATCTCACAATGACAGCCATATATGGGATGATATTACTAAAGTATATCCCAGCAGATCTCTCCACCATGCCTTCCTATGAAATATGCCTGCTATGAACCATAAACTTTAAGCAAAATATATCAGAATGCTGCCAGAATAGTAACCAGCTAAGTGGACTTTGATCTTAGGAATTACCAAAAGGAAAGCTATTCAAAGCTGCCAGCTGTTAGACCTGGCATCTTTTGGCGTGGTCTTCCCTGACCTTTTTGGCTTCCCGCCTCCTGTTTGGACCTTGTATTGCTGGCATAGGACTTTAAGCACTTTGACACTGCTATTCAGTGCCAAAGCTCTGTGCTTGTCATATACATACAGGTGACTAGTGTATATATACATGATTGAATGATTTGAGTTAGCTGTAAGTCCCTTGTCTAGGGGTAAGACATATACCTAGGGCATGTAACTTAAATGCTCCTCCATGGGCCTGCAGCTCTGGTTGTGCAACCCACGGAGGTAGCTCTTCAAACTTCCCACAGGTTTTTTGCCATGGTGGGGGCTGTGTGTGCAGGTTACTGTTACTCAGCTTGGCATGTAAAAAGCTACTTGCGAAGGTTCAGCATGTCCCTTGACATATTGGAGTACTCCCTGGGGACATGGTGCTGTGTCAGGAAGAGGTAGGGCATGTGTGCGATACATGCCCTGGTAGTGAATGGCATTGGATGGTGTGTGCGATATGAAGGGGCCTGCTTCTTGCATTGGATTGACATGAGGGATCTGCAGAAAGGCTATTGAGCTTTATTTCCTATGTTTGAAGAGTGGCAGTATAGTGTTTGATATCGATGAGTTAGTAAAGGCGAATCCGCTCTAGTGGTGTGAGTGGATTCGACATTACTACTGTGGAAATACCACTTTGGGAAAGTGGGCATTTCTGTGCTTGTTGCTCTGTGTGCCTGTCCAACTGTCTCCTATCCACAGCTGGGTACTGGGGGACAGCTACATCTGTGCATTCCTGATAAGACAGCCATAACCTAGGGGCTCAATGGAAACTGCAGACCTCTGACTCTGAGGGGCCTGCCTTGGATAGTTAAGAGGGGGTGGAATTGGCACCTTGATTCCAAGGGGCAGGGTTTTGGCCCCACTAAATATATTGATCAAGTCTCCTGTAGTAGGATGGCAGACAGGACAATATTTAGAGAGGGCCCGTGCACTTCAAAGGTGGCCTTCTGAAATGATCTCATCTTTAAAGGCCATTGTTGGTATAACTTCTGGGGTTCTGCCCTCAGGAGTTAGAGACACTTTCGGGATTGGAACCATACTATGCTGGTTCAATGCTGGGACATCGACAAGAGGAACTATTGGGGCAGGAGGGACTGCAACTGCATTATCCGCAGACTTGTAGTTACATGAGGCTTGTTGTGCTCTAGGAAGGGGGCTATCACTTGGTGGATTTTGCCTTGATGCTGCTGGCCTGTAGCTAATTGCCAACTGTCGTATCCCGGATCCCTAAGCACTCTCCAAGGGACGGTTGGCTGGCCTCCTGTCCACGAGATAACAGGGACAGAAAGGATCTCCCCATTTCTACGAGATCATACGGATCACGCAGGGTGCAGCGAAAATGGGTGGAAGTGATCGTTGGTTGGGACAAGGAGTGTCCTGA
This sequence comes from Calotriton arnoldi, assembly GCA_963921515.1. Lineage (NCBI taxonomy): Eukaryota > Metazoa > Chordata > Amphibia > Caudata > Salamandridae > Calotriton > Calotriton arnoldi. The sequence continues at coordinate 72,928 of CAWUFW010008923.1, forward strand.
CATGTACAGTATTCACACTATGCCGAGGGGTGTGCTGGAAATGATCAGCAGCCCACCTGGGAGTGCCGTAGCATGAGGAGTGTGAATAGTGTGGGGGAAGTTTGCGGAGTCCGAGGGACCCAAGCTTACAACCGGAAAGCTATAATAGCTTGCATTCTGTAGAGTGTGGTATCCGAAGGGTGTTGGGGGAAGTTTGGCAAGTCCGCAGGACCCGAGCTGGCAGCTTAGGATGTCTCCAACCTCCAGATCTGTAGGACGATAGTGCCTGACATCGCGACCTCAGTCCGAGGTCGCAGGCTTCCTCTTCCCGGACCCGCGCCGCAAGGTACTCTGTTGTTGAGAATACTGTGACTGGACCTGAGGAGTCTTGTTGTGCCTTGTGTGCACCCACGGCTGGCTGCCTGGAGCAACAGCAGCTCACACCTCCACCTGAGGGGAAACCATTCTCCCAATTGGAAGCGTGCCAGCTTCTGGTGTCACAGTCTTTTGCCTACGGTGGGGATAATGATACTGCACTCATGAAGGTGCCGCTGGGTGACTGAGGACCTGATCTGGATGGACGAGAACACGTAACTGTGTCTTTCCACTTTAGGTGGTCCTGCCAAGCGGGTGCAACGTTTATTGTTGGCTGGTGTAGTTTGAGGAGCTGGACAAAACATGCGATTTCTTGACCATTATAACTCTACCATGTATGTGATGTTGGGAATGTTGTGTTTAATGCCAATGTGTTAGCGGGAATGTGGAATACCTTTGAACAGCATGCATATATGTTTCTGTTGCTTTTGATGTTGGAGGGATTGCTTGGATTGTGAACACCTCGGGGAAGTACACACATTGGCTTATGTTGCTTATGAAGCTGAGGGGATAACGAGGCATGTGGATACCTAGGACTAGTACATATATGTTCATGCCATTCTGCTGCTAATGGAAGAGTTCGACAATTGCATATAACTGTAAAGTATATATCCAATGTGTATGGCATTTTGATTTCAATGTGTGTGTAATACAAAGACCAGTGTTTTATACATATGGTGTGGTCTTTTTGTAGCATACACAGTGTGTTGCGAGGGTGGGGGTTGTGCCAATACTTTACACTTTGACCCTAAGGATAAGCCTGCCTGCTCTATGTCAAGCTAACCAAGGGTGAGCACAGGCTATCAGACAAGTGTTTTGTACTCATCTTATATAGGACAGTGGATTCTGCCTGGCTTCGATGCATCCCAGTAAGCCAAAAACCACAGGGCCTAACACCAGCTTACTGAAAACGAAAAAGTGTGCGCCCCTCTCTCTCACTTCCTCATCTATTACACTACAGAGCACTGAGGAGCCTATTTATGAGAATGCCATGCAGTGCAGTGCAGTTGAGCAAGTAACCTGCTGCGCTGCGTGACAGGGAAAGGGCAGGAATGTGCTGTATTTAAAAGAATACTGCGCATTCCTGCCTTTGTCTCTGCATTGGCACCATTTTTGCTGTCTTGCGTTAACGCCCGCACCCTTGCACCATGGTGCAAGGGTGCCTATGTTGCATGCAGGATTGTTTCGGTGCAGGAAAGGAGGGGAACCTTCCTGCAAAAAAACAATCCTGAAAGGCATATTCCTTTCTATGTGTGCTGCCAACTGCAGCACACATAGAAAAAGGAAGTAACAATGAGAAATAAAGATATTTCTCCTCGCTATGCCTCCCCTGAGAAGGCGTATCTTTTTGGCGCATTCCCAGGTCTACCACTTTGGGTAAATCTGGGAGTGCATTAAAACCATTGGAGCTGCATTGCAACACCATGGAACACCTTCCCAGGGCAGGGTAACGCAATGCAGCGCTTTGCTCTTCCGTACTCCAGATTTATGAAGCCACTCAGGGCCATGGAATGTGGCCTTGCATGGCTTCATAAATCTCATTTTGGACTTGCATCGCTTTGCACCACAATGCGTGGTGCAAGAGAAATGCAACTCCGCTCATAAATATGCCCCTGAATCCCATAACACGATAACCAATACGATAACCACATTTTAATGGTCATCCTGCTCAACAGGGAAACACGCCCCACAGGATCCAATCAAAGACAGCATTCTTCCAAGCACATACCCTACATTGTGAAGCATAGTACCGATGCACGCATGCTCTTCAGCGTCCTACACAGAGGTAGTAAGCATTAGATAAATATCGCAATACAATATAAAATAAAAATGTTAAACCTCCATGGTAATTAGCTTGTAAAATTCTACATCTGCTACTCTCTCTTGCTTGTCAACAACCTTTCCTCTACAACACGTACAACTTATTCTCCATTGAGCACTCCAATTAACTCTCCATGTATGACCTAATGACAGAGCTATCATCCTTCAAAGAACCTTAAATGAGACTGCAGTACTCTCTTCCCACCTTATCAGATCTCTCCTTCTCATGGTGTTCACTCACCACCTGCAAATAATTAACATGCCCTTCCTGTCTGGTCCTACTCAATATCTTTCAAAAGGAAAAAAAACTCTGGGGCATATTAGCAAGACCCACGTTAAAATTATCGCCGTTTTAGCGGCAGGAAACTGCCGCTAAAACGGCGATAATGGGCTTGCTAATATGCGTTAAAGAATTCCAATAGAAGCCCAGGTTAGATGTGCAGGACATCTAACCTGGGCTTCTATTGGAATTCCATAACGCATATTAGCAAGCCCATTATCGCCGTTTTAGCGGCAGTTTCCTGCCGCTAAAACGGCGATAATTTTAACGTGGGTCTTGCTAATATGCCCTCTGTTTTCTAGGAGTCAAGGATATTTAAGAATCAGGATTCGTTTAAGTCTAATTTTACCTCCACCCTATACTTTCTACCTTTTTTTTTTTTTATCTATGAAGGCTATAATGTTCTTTTACAAAGCCAAATTAAAAAGGTTGAATAATGCAGTTCAAGCTATTTCTATTTTAATAGCTAGAATATTTGTAAACAATATAATTTCTAGATTAATCAAACCCTTTATCCACTATGACAATGCATTTTTGTGTCATTACCAGGATTGGCGAAAAGACAGATACATGATTTAGGTGTAGCCAACCAGCTATTTCTTCCCTATAGCTCATTGTGAGCTTTGCCTATACAGTTAAAAAAAAGTCTCCTGACTACTCTTGTGACTCTACATACAGTGGGGCAGCTTTACTAAGGGCTTGTGTTGTCCATGTGTCATGCAAGGTGACGCAAGGCAACACAAACCCTTAACTGGGATTTACTAAGCCACTGAAAGCCACCTTAGGTGGCTATGCCTGGTTTAGTAATTCCAAAGTAATGCAAGTCAGCGCATTTTGCTGCCTTGCGTTACCTTGTGGCAGAAGCCCTTTGGAGTGTGTGCATTCCCAACCATCCACCTGTGACTTTTGACACAATCCCAGATTTATATAGGTCTGTAAACCTGGGATTGAACCAGAATGGTGCGTCTCCATGACCTCAGCATAAAGAGGAGAAATATCTTCATTTCTCCTCATTGCATACTCTTTGTATTTGTGAGGCATTCAGCAGCACACATACAAGGAGGAAAATGCCTTTCAGGAAGGTGTCCCTTTCTGCACAAAAACAATACTACTTGTAACACAGGCACCCTTGCACCATGGTGTAAAGGTGCCTGCGTTGGCGTTAGGCAGACACAAGTGCACCAGCGCTAGGAGACAGAAAAATGTGCCATATCTTACTAGATATGGCCCATTTCTGCTCTCTCCCTTTCATGCAACGCAGCACAAATATTGTAAATTTACCTCGCTGACTCTTAGTAAGAGACAATTCCTAATGTATCTTTCCTGGCTGCTTTTAATTATCACTCCTCGGAAACCTTGTGATGTAGGCCTGTTTCTGCTATTATGAAACATTAGATCCAAATTATGCAGGTATTTGCTCCACTTTTCTTCACAGAACTTTACTTAAATGTTGGGCTTTGTGCTCTATCTGTTGCCAGATCCTGATCATCTGCGGCTTTTAAGCATCTTAATCAGTTCATTTTTCTTTCACCAAGCATCTTGCCAGGAAATATGCATTATCACTCCCCATGGTGTTCACTCCCCTATTCACATTCCATGCTTGCTACATGTGTTCTTCTTTAGGTTATACACATCAGTCACTCTTGTTTTGTCCTTTCTAGGAAATATTCAATAAAACTGGGGAAGCTTCGGTCTTAACTCTTTGCATGATCTGCTTCTTAGCAGGACCATTTTTCACTCTTCTATTGAGTCAAGATGCTAGGCTCCACTTGTGCTCTAATATAGCCTTATAGCCCGCCGTAGTGGGCTATACTGGCTATTAAAGGCCCGCTCCAGCGTTAAAGGCCCGAGCCGAAGGCGAGGGACTTTAACAAGGGAGCGGGCCTTTAATAGCCGGTATAGCCCAGCTACGAAGGGCTATAAGGCTATTAGAACATTCTGCCACTGGAGGGCAGAATGTTCTAACAAATAAAACAAAAGCTTCAGGGAGCGCGACGGGATTGAAATCCCCTCAGGCTCACATTAAAATGTTGGAGCTCCGGACTTATACCAGCCATTATAAGCCCGGAGCTACTCCATTGTTTTCAATGGAGCTCCCAACATTCCAATGTTCTAATGATTCACAATTTGCTCCCACAATCCCAAGTCTTTCCAACGTCTCAGTTTTTGATTTAAGCCCCAGCAACAGCCACCTCAACCACTGGACCCCTTTCCTCACCTAGAGAGCACACAATTCCTGGTTCTGAGGTGTTTCACCTCTAGCTCTTCAGCACCTCTAGCCTTGGCCATTTCTTTCCAGTTCAAGGTTGCCAAGCATAGGCATGACTCAGGGGCTGTCATGTTTAGTTCCGGATTACCAAATAGGCAACGTAGGCAGCGACTTATGGGCCCCGCAACAACAGATCAAAATTATATTGATTTCATCCTGAAAGAAAACTACAATCAAGCTTTCTTAAATACTGTTTCCAAAAGATAGAAAAAAATGAATCAACTGAAAGAAACGAAAACTTTACATTAAAGACTCCGTTAGAGAAAATACTGTATTAATGTACAATTAATTAACAATGTAAAGTACATAAACCAGAGACATCAGATTCACATAGCAGTTTGTCTCTTAAAAGCTCATCTTCAGCAGCTGTCATGTAAAAATATCTTGTGAATTGGATATTAGGAGATAATTTGCAGGGGGCCCCGAAATTGCGACTGCCTAGGGGCCTCCACAGGGTTTAATCTGGCACTGGTCGTGTTCGACTGTGATCTCAGTGTAATTAAACGCAAAGATATTGCACCTGTCAGCCTTCTTTGGTTTCCTGCTGCTTTTGGCTGATGGTTGTTCCTTCATTTTATCACGTGTGATCTTCACATATTTATTCCTTACAGTTCTTAATGAGCGAGTATATTGAAATATTCCATATAATATCACTTTTTTGTATTCCTCCGTATACTGGTAGTAAATCGCGGCGGTACAGGCTAGATATGTTCACATTTGCATCCGTCCAGGCCCCATTGCAAATCAAGTAATGCCAAACACTCATTGAAGAACACAAAAGGTAGACCCACTAATAGAGCTTTACAGAAAGGGTCGCACAAGAAGTGGCGGTTCGCAGAGGGAGTGCTGCGGGGCGGTGTGCGGGGAGGGGCTGGGTGGGGATGCAGCAAGCTCAAGGTAAATAGTTTTATTTATTTATTTACTTACCTTACTCCTGCCCGTCGTATGTCTGACTCCACTACCGCCCCACCCAGACCCTCCCCCGCCCACCCCACTGCCTCGCAGCACTCCCTCTGCGAGCCGCCACTGCGCACAAGCATCTAAGCTTCTTTTCTAACACGAAAGTGTGCCCGTGGAAGGGCAAAGGGCCCAATGGCCCAGTAGCACAACCACCCTGTTGGAATGACCGAACGACAGGCCTCACCTATATGTTTACTTCCTGTTAAAGAGTGAAGGTAAAATACAAGTAATTTACAGTGCAGCACTATATGCTCAGAAACGAACTTTACACAACCTTCCAGCTCACTAACACTCCTGCTTTTCAGAAGCCACTGCTTCATCTTTCTTATAAATAATTTGCAATCAGACGCTACACAGTTCCACGAGAGCTTCCCACTGTTATTTAATTATATATCATAATATCCATAGCATAAGGCGCATGGCTCTTTAATTGTTCTCTGTAAGATGTAGGCGGTAGTTTCTCTGATTGTTTTTCACATCGCCAGGCTCCGAACCTCAGGGTGTGATTATCTACACATGCTCAGTTCCTCTTGTTTTCTCACAAACCGCAGCTGTATGCTTAATTCACACCTGATGCCAGGAGCCAAGTCCCAGCCCTCAAATTATAGGCGTCTCTAGAGCGAGAAAGACTATGATAATGAAGTGCTATTTGCCTTCTTATGAGTAATAGAGGACTGATGTTTACCTGATTTAGAAGAAGGAAAAACAGTGTGTCTGCTGCACAATGTTAAGCATTTAAAAATACAAAATTCAAGCAGGATTTTCCGTGAAAGGTTCATGCTTGTTTAATTGGATTGCTGGATCTTTCTTTTACATTGTTGCTTGTCATAGATAACATTAGACTTTGGAAACTGGGAAACGTTTTATTTAAAAGCATATTATTTTATCAGAATATTGTAACAGTGAGATATCTGTTTAGTTTCCTCTGGCGGTAGAAACGCTCTGTCTTCGTACATCTTTCATTCTTATGCCACTGAATTATCATTTTACAATGCCGATGGAAAATTGGGTAAATCATAGATTCTGAGGACGATTTGGTCTATGTAAAATTATGAAGAAAAAACAAAACATTTGAAGTATTTGGCTGGTTGCTTATATTCGTGTACACGTAAGGCCATGTGAATACGTGTGTTGACTCTGCAAATGGCGGCGCCATTTGTCTTTCTTGGTCATGATTTGTTATACCAAAAGGAGTGCCCACTTTTGCAGTGGCCACCCATTCAAGGGTGAACTTAGGGAGAAGGCATGAAACCCTTGCCCTCCCATATAAGGTCCAGTGACAGACTGCAAACGGGTGGATACACACCGTGCACTTAGGTTCCATGCAAGAGCGGCTCGGTTCTGCATGACAGATGTGCAGTCTGGGACTACATTCACACTTTTATGTGAATTTATTGTCTCGCTCAACGATAGAGGGGCTGTGAGCACACAGTGATAGAGGTTATAGCATTGCTCTGGGCAGCTGTTCAATGTCTCTGTGCACCAACAAAACGGAACCCTTATTTTCTGAATGTGGCATATAAAAGGTGCCCTTGTGTCTGTGCGTTCTAGGGCTATGCATCCTGTTGTTAATTAAGGCGGAGGTCGCATTAATAAAACGTGAAGCATTTTATTCTTTACTACAGTGGCGGCTGGTAGGGAAACGGTAGCGGGGAGCAGGGGAAGGTGGGGGGTAGAAAAAAGAAAAGAAAAGAAAACTTACCTGGTGGTCACTGTCGCCAGCCACCCGCTCTTCTCAGACGCAGGAACCGGGAAGCACCCAAGCTCCCAGACTCCCCTGACCAGTCGCCAGCCGCCTGCTCTCCTCCAACGCAAGAACCGGGAAGCACCCAGGCTCACAGACTCCCCTGACCAATCACAACGCTGCCTTGCAGCAGCGTTGTGATTGGACTCAGCGCCGTGGTTTGGCGCTCAGAGAGGTACTAGGAGGCTGGGCATTTTCTCCACTCAGGCTGTGCAATACAGCGTGTGGAGAACATGCAAAGTGCACATTACTGTTTGGCCGGCCCGAGACAGCCAGGTAAACCGTCATGCACACTTAAGGTGCAGCCACCACTCCTCCTCCCTTGACATCACAGGAGCCTGGCTCCACCCGCCCTAACTTAACCTGGCTGCCGTGCAACTGCAACACTAAAAATAAAATGATAATAACGGAGGTCTTAGGAATGGTGTACTGAGATGACACTAACACCACCCCGACGGACCATGCCCGGAACCTCGGCATCATTCTAGACTCCTCCCTCACCATGACTCGCCAGATCAACGCCGTCGCCTCCACCTGCTTCAACTCCCTCCGCATCCTCCGCAAGACCTTCAAGTGGCTTTAAAAGCCCTTGATTGATTGATTGATTGTTTCATGGTTGGATTGGAGTTCATGCATTCATGCTCCCTTTATCCTTCCCTCTAGGACCCCCTCCCCCGCAGTTGGGTGCAACCTGTTGCACTGTCACTGACAAAAAAACATAGGGCTGAGTGATACAATACACCCCAAACAAAATGGAATACATACTTAAAAAGTAAAAATGAAAAAAAGAACCAAATTTCCTCCAGTGAGCACCATGGTCCACAGTTTAAAAGATCTTAGTGTTGTCTCGTCTGTTTAGATCCATCAGATGGCAGTGGATGGGAGCAATGTTTTTAGTAGCCTTTTCAACACTGAGGGCTTTAGTTATGGCTGGTTTCTTTAGCTGGAGGATCTTTTGAAGGGAAGGGGGCTACCAAGAGGCATGTCAGGGTTTCTCCGCTCTGCTGACATGTCTTAATACTGCATGTATCTTTAGTGCGTGTTAGATTGATAAGTGTTTGTAATGGATTGTTGGCAGCCTGTGAAAACCACCAAAAGCTAATCTGCACATTTGATCAGCGCATGTGTATCAAAGGAACAGTTCAGCATTGGTTCTCAACTTAAATTGCTTGATTGAAAGCAGGGGGGCGACGCTCCTCCGCCTTAGTGGAGGAGACGACGCTGATTGTCCACTTACTTCCTAAACATGCACACAGCCGCGCCCCGTGCAGGTAAGAGAGGTGGGGTGGTGGGGCCGGGTGGGGGGGATTTCGACAGGCAACGACGAGGGAAAATTAATGATTTATTTAATTTCCCCTCGTGGTCGTCTATTGAATCCACCCCAACCCGGCCCCACTGCTCTTGCCTGCACGGGCTGCGGCTGCATGCACACACTGGCAGCCTACATGATGGTAACATCGAATGTGCTGATTTCTTGGAAGAGATAGCAAACCTACGACCTTGTAAAACATCATTGTGTGTGTCACGTAAATATTGCCTTTCTTAGTAGTGGGGTAGGTCAAAGTTTGAGAGTTAATGTCCCGGACATCCCTACTTGGAAGAAAAGACTGCAAGAAACTAGCATAAGTCTGGTGAAGAAAGTAAAGAGCAATTAAACTACGGTCATTCAGAAATACTATTTCGTTTTCACAATCATTCCATTCAACGTGTGCTAACACTCGTCTTGTTTTTTTTATGTATTTTCCCTAAGCGTAGCCAGATTACATTATTGGATATTCTCCATTTAACGCGGTACCTGATTTTATTTATCATTAAGCCATCCAAGCGGAACAATAATGTCGGCCAAGTAAGTGGTCACTGGGGAACCTTTAACTCATTTATTCCGTGTGCAGAGCAAGGAGCCGCCACAGAGTGCTTGATTAGAGAAAAAAGATTTCCCATTAGTTAAATTAAATGGTCCATATAGCACGTCCCATATATTTCTAGCACAGGATGGGAGAAGTGTATTTGGTACATTGGAAAAGGTTTGGCCTCTCTTCAATTTCCTTATTCAGCCATTAGAGTTAGATTGATTCATCGTGTTTTTACATCACTAGGTTAATCAGTTTTCCTATCTATTACGAGATTGAAAATCTGTACAGTCTTGGTGCATTCGATACGGCTTGGAGTTACCTTTCCCTAAATTACCTCTTTCTTCATGTTTTTCACATTTAAATATGTAACTGTTTCAGTACTTGTGTTTTTTAAGGTAGAAACAACCACTTCTCTTACTACAACATTGGTCATGTACTTTAGTAAATATAATTCAGTGTGTCTAATTCCTTGATGAGTTGTGTACATAGAAAGACTTCAAGTTAATACATTGTCTGGTAACTCTGCTATCCCTGTTATGTGGCACAGCAGGCCTCACGCAGGTCTTGGGAATGGTGTACTGAGAATGACAATGGTTCATGGTCGGATTGGAGTTAATGCAATCATGCTCCCTTTATACTTCCCTCTAGGACCCCCTCCCCCGCAGTTGGGTGCAACCTGTTGCACTGTCTCCGACAAAAAAACATAGCGCTGAGTGGTGCAATACACCTCAAATAAAATGGAATATATAATTAAAAAGTAAAAATAAAAAAAGAACCAAACTTCCTCCAGTGGGCAACCATGGTCCACAGTTTAAAAGATCTTAGTGCTTTCTAGTCTGTTTAGACTCATCAGATGGGAGTGGAGGGGAGCAATGTTCTTAGTAGCCTTTTCAACACTGAAGGCTCGATTAGCCGGAGGATCTTTTGAAGGGAAGGGGGCTACCAAGAGGCATGTCAGGGTTGCTCCACTCTGCTGACATGTCTTAATACTGCATGTATCCTCAGTGCGTGTTAGATTGATAAGTGTTTGTAATGGTTTGTTGGCAGCCTGTGAAAACCATCAAAAGCTAATCTGCACATTTGATCAGCGCATGTGTATCAAAGGAACAGTTCAGCATTGGTTCTCATCTTACCTCTCAAATCAAAAACACCTTGTGAGAATTGGCAATTTCAGTTCTGGCATTGCTCCAATATTATGTGGTGACCGTCAAGGTTCTGTCTTACACCCTACCCTAAATCTTTAGCATATACATAGAGCCACTCAGAATATTGTTCAAAGGGACTGAAATTGCATTTCATCAATATGTAAATACTACTCAATTGAATCTCAAAATATCATATTTGAAGACACAGGAGCCCTGACATCCTGTCTATCAAAACTTATAGACTAAAACCTAAAAAAACCAGAATATTTTTACTGTCATAGATCTAATGACATTCAATGGCATCCCAAGTGTTGTTGGACCTGCGCTCAATCGGATTCTCTTTCTCACCAGGAATGTAGGTAAATTGCTGGCTATCTAGCTGGATAACCAGCTTACCATATGTTCTCGTGTGGCACGCACAGTTTCAGCAGTTACATCAACACAGTACTCTCTTACAATGTACTCTCTAAAAAAGGTAAAGCCTTTTTTCTCCAACCTTTAGATTTCAGGCAGGTTGCTTGGGCACTTGTGGTTTCTCGTATTTGTTATGGAGACTCAGATCTGGTCGAAGTGCCAAAATCCAACCTTGAGCCTTAAAAACTTCTCTTCACTCGTCAGCCAGGCTGGTTTTGGTACAAACAAATTTGATCGCATGACTCCTGAACTAACAGACCTGCATTAGCTCTCTTGGAAGTGAGAATTACATTCAAAACTCCCTGCAGTGTTCTCAAATCACTCCATGAAACAATACCTGCATAACTCACTGAAACTTTCTGGTGGTCAGAGAAGTTTGAGGAACAATGATACTTTCTCACAAAAAAAAAAAGATCTTACATAATTCGGCTCCTAACCAGCCTGCCTCTGGTGCTGTCCCAACCATTTGGAATTCACTGTGTTAGAAATTGGGTCTCTAGATGGCAAAGGTTTGCACCCTGTCTAAGTAGGGACCACAATCCTAGTCAGGGTAAGTCAGTCACACACTTAAATCATCCTGTGCTCACCCTCTGGAAGCTTGGCACAGAGCAGTCAGGCTAAACATAAGAGGCAATGTGTAAAGTATGTGTGCACACTATAAAAATGCAGTAGCACAGTGAAAACACCACAAAAAGGCTCCAAATTGAGTTAGAAAAATAGTATATCTTTTACTTTAAAACGGGGCCAAAATGACAAAAATTCAATCATAGGTACTCAATTTATGAATTTCCATGAAAATACTGTGCTTCACGAAGCACCCATGGTTTACAGATTACTGACGGTCATGCTAGACCAGGTAAAAAAATGACACAAATCCAATCCGGGGATGGGAATAGCTATTTGCACACAGTATTGTGATTAAGACATTGCTCGAAGAGGCACTGTAGTGAAAAATGAGAAGTCTGGTCACTCGGGACCGGGGCTATTGCATGTTCTTGAGTCGCACAGAAAGGAGCACAGGCTGGCTATAAACAATCCACAGACCCCGCTGAGCACAATACCTTTGCTGGCTGGGGCCACCGACGTCGACTGTGCTGACTGTTGAGTCCAAGGCATTGAGGCTGCTGATGGGGAGCCGGTGGGCCTCGTAGGTGGGGCCCGCATCGGTTCTTTCCAAAGGGGCCACCGGTGGCGGCGTACACAGGGCTACTCCTGCTGATGCTGTATCAACGAGTGTTGCTAGGGGAACTCCTTGTAACCACGCCAATGTGTCGCAGTAGAGTCATGATGGAAAGTCTTCCCGCAGCACTGCAGCAGTGTTCATAGCCAATATGGAGATTTCACTGGACGCTGATCCTTGTAATCCTCAGTGCAGGTGAGAGGCAAAGCGCTGACCTTTGTGGGGCCCCTCTGCAGGTTGGAGAACAAACGCTGGAGCTGGGCTGCAAGACTAATGAGTGGCAGAGTCTAACAGCAGCGTATAAAGGGCAAAACAAAGTATTTTACGACCCCAAGACCTCTTAAACAGGAGGCAAGCCCTTGTAGTTACTTTAACTCTTTGTAGAGGTTGCAGAGAGAAGAGCCAGTCCTTCTCACTGCCAGACAAGAGGCAGCAAGCCAATGCAGCAGAGCAAGTAGCAGAGTGGCAGACCCTCCTACAGCATAGTAATCAACAGGCAGCAGGCGAACACAGCAGAGCAGTTAGCAAACTGGCAGTCATTCTGCAACACAGGTCCTCTTACTGGCAGAGTCTCATCTGGTCTCAAAAGTGAGATGAGAACATGGTGTCAGAGGCCCAGTACTTATAACCATTTCAGTCTTTGAAGTAGGCAAACTTCAAAGAGACCTATGAACTTCACAAGGTTCCTCCCTTTCCTTCCGTGTCTCCAAACGCACTACAGGGGAGCAGGTAGCTCTGTGTTGGGGACAGGCACAGCCCTATTCAGGTGCACACATCAGCTTCTCCATCTCACTCTAGCTCAGGAAGACCCATCAGGAAGACCCCTCAGCCTGGTGATGTAAACTAACTGGCTAAAGTAAGAAAATGCATACTTTCTAAAAAGTGACATTTTCAGACTGTAAACATAAAATCCAACTTCACTATAAGTTGAGATTCTAAGTTGTTAGTGCAGGGACACCAAACTCAAAATGTAAATCTCTTCTCATTTGGATACTATGCTTAAAAGATGTTTTAAGGCAATCCCAATGTTAGCCTATGGGAGGGATAGGCCTTACAGTAGTGAAAAACTCAAAAGTACATGTCCTACCTTGTAATAAAAGGGAAGGTTTGGGCCTGGCAAGTAGGTGAACTTGCCAGGTTGAAATGGGAGTTTAAACTGCACATACAGACTCTGCAGTGGCAGGCCTGAGCCATGTTTAATAGGCTACTGAAGTAGGTGGCACAATCAGTGCGGCAGCCCACTAGTTGCATTTAATTTACAGGCCCTGAGCACATATATTGCACTATACTAGGGACTTATAAGTAAATTAAATATGCCAATTGTGGATAAGCCAATGTTACCATGTTCTGAGTACAGAGCATATGCACTTTAGTACTGGCTAGCAGTCTTAAAGTGCCCAGAATCCTAAAGCCAACAAAAACGAGGTCAGCAAAAAAGGAGGAGGAATGCAAAACGTTTGGGGTGACCCTGCAGAAAGGGCCATTTCCAAGACACTGCAATAAGACATTGGATGTGCTATGGACTTGCTTTGTTTCTGGAAAACTCTAACCACACCTGTTTCAGCTCCATCTGAATTATTAAGTCTCCTTCATTTAAAACACATTCCTGACTCATCACTTACTTTTTTTTCTTTCCTGTTCACTCATCATCCTTTAGATTGTTACACATATCCTTTTATCCATTACTCTTTCCTCTAAATCTTTCTCTCATTCATGATTCAACTAAATACCAAAATTGCTTCTCAATTAACTAAATGTCATCTTCCCTTCCTAACACTCAAGTCTGCTCTTTCACTTTGTCCGTCTTTCAGTCATATATGTTTTCATTGTTTGCTCAGTATCTCTGTTCTCACTGGCTCTCATTTTCTTCTCTTATCTTTGCCCGCTCCCGTCATCCCTCTCTAACACTTCTCTCCGATTCTTAAACCTCTGCATTCTCCAGGTTCTATATCTTCCTCCTCTCGAATATACTCACCTCATTGTTCTGGCCTCTCCTTGCCCCTCTGTTTTTTGCTTCTCTGCGTTTATTCTGCAGTATATTCAATATGAATATCTGTTCAGAGTTCACTCGTTGTCTGGCACAACTTTGTTTATGCTGCGCTATATATTAATGTAAAATAAATTAAATGATGGTTCAACATTCCCACATTGCCACATTTTGGGTTATCATATGCCATGAATCTGATGCTGTCTGTTGAGATCACCGTCTATGGACCACATTCGAAAGGTGCACAGGACTTCACTCCCCCCAAAAGGGCAATCTTGAAACACTGCTTGATCGCCTGTCTTCAGCAATGCTGTCTTTTTATGTTGGCTTCAGCTGACACACTTGCTCATCATAAATTGCTTTCTCTGCTCAGCATCTTCAGGGGTTAATTTGGGCTGGACGTTTTCAAATGCTGCGAAACTGTTTAGATAGCAGTGAACTTGGAGCAGGAATCAATTAGAACTGGAGCATTCTACGCATCAGGCAACGCACAGAGGGGCATATGTATAACAAAAGTGGCGGAGTGAGGCGTTAGCCGTCATGGCTTAACGCCTCATTCCGCCACTTCAGAAACACAATGCTGCACCATATTTTCGGAAATATGGTGCAGCCTTGCGTTTTGCCCTTCGCTGGCGCTACACTTGACAGTGTAGCGCCAACGCAGGCACCCTTGCACCATAGTGCAGCACACATGGAAGTCACAAAATGGCATTTAAAGATTGTTTATGTGCAGGAAGGGGGACCTTCCTGTACATAAACAATCCAAGGCTTTTGGCTATTTCCATGTGTGCTGCCTTGTGCAGCACACATGGTAAAAGCAAAAACGAGGAGAAATAAAGCATTTCTCCTCGTTTCGCCAATTTAAGACCAGGTTTTCCCTGGTCTTAATTTTGGCGCTGCCTCCTATTTACGCTGCCATTGTAAATAGGGGGCAGCGTCAAAATCAATGGGTGTTGCGGTGGAACGCCCACCACAACACCCACTGCCCATCCTTTTCATGCTAAGCATTGCATGAAAGGGAGCCTTATTTACAAGGCAGCGTTAAGCCACCTTAAGTGGCTTAGCACTGCATTGTAAATAAGGCAAGGCCCCTTTCGCCACAAGAACGTCACAAAAAGTGGCGTTCCCATGGCGATAGGGGCTTGTACATATGCCCCAGAATTTGGTGCTGACATAGACCCCTGGGGTCCGAAAACCCCCTTTCTGTAATGACCAGGGAGGAGAATGTCCAGCTGTATGGTAAATTGGCAGAGTTTAGCTGAGTTTGGTGCGACCTATATTCAGCCTCACATGTTAAACTTCAGGACAGGATGATGGAGTCTAGTAAGATCCCCTGTACAGTTAAATGGAAACATATTTGACGTATTCTTTTATTGTTATTAAATGTTGTGCTTGTATGCCAGTGGTACTGGCAGACCAATAACGGATAATAGAACAACATAAACAACATCCTTAGGTTTGCTCTGAAATCGGTTAGATTTTTAATGGTTTCCAAAATAAGAAGATAATTAAGCTGAAGGGGAATCAGGTGAGTCCAGAGCTCCTGGGAATTGAGGCCTGCACACCAAAGGTCCGTACTGCGAAGCCAGGACGGCAGAGGGCTAAGCAGGGCCGGACTGGGAAACGAAACCGGCCCTGGCAAACAGCTCGGCCGGCCCACCTGGGGGTGAGAAGGGGGGTGCGGTCGAGCTGTTTGATACGGCCGATTTGGGCCGTTTTTGTTTCTGGGGGCCGATATTGCCGGCCGCCGGTAACAAAAACGGCCCCTCGGGGCCTAAAACCGCCCCCTCCCTGGCGGCCTACCGGGGAAATGCCCAGTGCCCGCAACGGCCAGTCCGGCCCTGGGGCTAAGGGAGTGCGCATCTGCGCTGATGGCACAACCAAACTACTTTTCTGATTAAAAAAAAAGGTTGGTTACGGTCATATTAGTTCCAAACATCTAGCATGAACTAGCAGACAGAGCCTCCTCCTGGTGACCAGCCCAGGTGTGAACATTTTCCCTCAGGTTGGGGAAATCATTAAATTGCTTCGTGTTATGTACAAATAAGTAAAGCTTGTTTGTTAAATAATTGCAGTGCTATGCACATATACCGTCGGAATTTAGAAATTAATTAGTTTAATTAAACCTCGATTTTTTAACATAAATAAAAGCAAAAGTTTAAATGACTCCACGGTGTCCCAGAGAGATGCTGAGCTCTTCGTGTCCCTATAAGAATGCACTATAAAAAGAACACCGCATCTTCCAGTAAACATACTGTTTTGAAAATGTTTGTCAGTGTGGTCTGCGAGCTGAAAAAGATGCACATTACACATTGTAATTCTCTCATAGGCACAAAAGCCATTACCTCTCTGGTCGCCCTCTAACATAGAGGACGCGCGTTGAAGGGTTTATTCGAGGACTATTGCATGTATGGCCAGGGAAGTAATGTTTTAAGATCGGTTGAAGAGAGATATCACGGTAGCATGATGTGGGGATGTGCGTTTTGGAGAGAACAGCGTTTTTCATGTCGACAGGTAGGGTCGGAACATCTGCCTTTCCGAGACCAGCTTTTAGAATGGATTTGACCCATTATCCTAAGAAGTATTTACAGCTGGAAGGAGCTGGGAATGAAAACAGCAATAATGCTAGAATTGCAGCTTAGGTGGGTACTATGAAGAGACTGGCACCTGGTGAAATGCCCTTCAACGCCACAAAGTATGCAGACAGAAAGCGTTGCATAGTCATTTTACACACACTTCCTTTAAGCTGGATTTGCATAAATGCAGAGAATTATCCTGTCTGCATTCCAGTCTGAAAAGAATAGAGAAAGCCATGCAAGAAGTAGGCAATTATGCCATTTAAGAAAATATACAGGTTATTCTGACTGGGATACTTATCCAAAACACTACTTTTGTTGCCTTCTAATTGCTTTGTTCCTATCAAGAAAACTGTTGGCATGCTCCTCTATTCATTGGCATTGTGCTGGCTTATACCCAGACTTGTGCTTTACCAGCAGAGTTCGACCTCCCCACTGAGATCAGCATGCACTCTTTCTCCATCTAACCATTTCTTTCCAAAAGTTGAACATAAGCTGAGGATTACATATGCAGGTAGACCATGCACTTTACATTGAGTTACGTGTGTTGCATGCTGACAATGCAGGTCTACTTGGGTTCAATCACTGGTTCAGATCCAAGAAAAAAAAATATGTTTACAATGCATGAGTTCGCTTGCATAAAAGTTTCCAGTCTCCTTTGTGGTAGCACAGCATGCACAAATACTTGAGCCCTTGAGGCTGCGTCTTGGTTCTGTAAGGACACTCATTATGGTATTTTGCCTTTTAAGACATTCTTATCCTAATACCATCTTTTGCTGTCCTATGCAAGCGTGTCTCTCTAATTTAAACCCATATCTAGTGTCAATGTTCCACTCTACATACTCCATAACCATGTAATCACATTATTTCATACTGTACCGAAAACAGCGTGACGAAGGAGAACTTGTACTTTGCATCCAGTGAAACTTGTAAGAGACCACTGAATGTATCGCTCTTTGAATGATTGCTCAGGCACGAGGATTCTAAATACTGTAAGTGCATTTCTTTGGTGCACTTACACTACAGCAATGCATTACGGTGCGAAATAGCAGTGGCCACCTCACAAATCTCAAAGCCAGAACTCAGGTTAGTCACAGCCTGG
Organism: Calotriton arnoldi; assembly: GCA_963921515.1. NCBI lineage: Eukaryota > Metazoa > Chordata > Amphibia > Caudata > Salamandridae > Calotriton > Calotriton arnoldi. Next base: position 90,613 of record CAWUFW010008923.1, read on the forward strand.
CTAACAATGACTGCAGTGGTTTCCCTCACTGCTATGTGTCGTTTTATGATGTGGACCACATTAGAGTGGTGACTGCTACTCACTGGCTACAATGATCATGCAATAAGGATCATTTGGTTAGTGACAGAGGCCCTGATTCTCAATGGCATGCGGCATGTGGAATGCTGTGTGTGGGGCAGTTCCCAGCATGAGTAAATGCCTCAATGCTTTTTTGTCTGGTGACACACACACACACGCACGCGTGCGTATTGGACCATCATGGGCCTCATATCTATACTTGAGCATCAGGGGTTTCTTTCTTTTAGTGCCACATGCTTTGCAATTGCTTTTGTATGGGGCACATAGACAGCAATAGCTCATTTGCCCCTAATTGAAGAATGGCAATTTTAAAGCTTGACGCAGTGTAGGAAAGCAGCACCAATCACAATATCTCCCCATCATTTGTTCTGTAGGGATTAACGTTCTGGGATTTAGCAATCGGCAGTATGTCTGGAAACAAGTGCACAAGCGCATATAAAATGTGCTTTTCCAAAGCCTCTTTTGGGTAAATGCTGATCAATCACACTCACCTGGCTCCTCCTCCTTGCAGCTCAAGCTGCAACTAAGGCCCAGGGCAAGAGTATTAAAGTGTACAAAAAGTAATGGATGGAATGCTTGAATTAATCTCAGCCACTGGTAATTACTTGGGCCGCATCCCATTCCATCATAATTTTGCACACCATGCCACCGCAGTTTGGATTCAGCTTTATGCAAATCAGTCTTGAGCCTGCTCCAATGAGAACAGTCCAGCCCGAATTGCTGAGCCAGGTGCTCCCTGAACCAAAACATAAGCAACCCAGGACCGGTTTTGCCATTGTTGTGGGCTCATCAGCCAGATGTAGCTTGATTCTAGTGATATAGTGTGCACGGGACCCATTTCTTTAGTGTATACCAGGACAAAAACGTGCCACCTCAGACTTTCTATATTAAAATCAAAGTTGCTGTCATATACCCAGTTTGAGGGGGGGGCACTGATAAATGGATTTTCACTTAATGAAAGGGCCTTAAAATTGGCCACCATATCTGTCCCTCTTTTTCACTTGGAACAGGGGGACTTATTTATGAGAGGCTTGTGCTGTCAGAGCGTGACTTTTTCTGACACTCCGGTGGCGCAAACCTCTCAATCTTATCTATGAGACCACACAAAGCCACTCTGTGTGGCTTTGTATGGCCTCGTAGATATGGAGTAAGACAATGCAGCGCAAGTCGCTGCGTTGCCTTACTCTGCCAGGGAGGCATTCCAAGGGGGAGCAGAGGGTTATCCCTAGCAACACCCATGGATTTTGACATTGCCCCAGATTTACTTAATCATTTAAACCTGTAGAAGCACCAAAACCTTTTGCCTCTCCATTCTGCAGCACACATTGAAAGAGGAAAATGCCTCCCTGGTTTGTTTTTATGCAGGAAGGGGCAAACAATCCTGAATGTCACGCAGAAACCTGGTGCAAGGGTGCCTGAGTTGGCGCTAGGCAGCCAATTGTGCGCTAGCACAGGGGGAAAGGACAGGAATGTACCGTATTGCAAATAATACGGTGCATTCCTGCCCTTTCACATTGGCTTAGTGCAGCGCAGCAAGTAGACTTGTGGCGCTGCCCTACACCAATTCCCCATAAATAAGCCCCAAGGTATTAAGTCATTTAAAGATGACGTCGGTCTGAAGTGGGAGTGGCCTGCAACTCCCCAATGAGACCTGACATTCCACCTCATTGTTCTATAATTCGCTTTTCCAGTACTCTGTTCGACCCATGTGCCCCAGTTTTCTCATAGTGCTCATACATCAATCAAAGAACTATAAATCTGTGCACAAAGCACACAGGCAGCCAATAGCGAGAGCATATTAATCCCGCACGTGCGTACCTCGACACAAGCATGGGTGTTTTTGCTTTCAATAATAAAATAATTTGGACAACATAATATGGTGTGAAGGCGCAGTTTTCTCTGCGCGGCAGCAATTAAAATGTGTTAACACATTTCAGCAGTCACAGAAAAGTCTAACAAAAATGGTTCCATGCAAATTAGTTAAATCTTGGTGAAGTGCACACTAAATTGATATTAGGCGTTTGCTTTCAGCCCACTTGCTGCACAATATCCCACACCACGATTGCAAAGGCCTTTCTGAAAAAATCTAAATGATTAAAATCAATCTTACTGGCCTTTTCACCGGTAAATTACAGGATGAAAAGGCATCCATTCTTGAATGAAAGCCCCCTTTCTCTCCATTCAATTTATTCTGCCTGTGTTTGCTCATTGCATACGAACAGCATTGCTGTCATTACTTTACGAGCAGAAGAAATGCTGATTTATTTTCCAGCCGCCTGCCTCCCCCTCTCCCATTTCTTCATCACTGAGCACAGTCCAAGAGAGAGAGAGGAAAGCGACCACCTATGCATGTTTCTCTGATATCGCCCAGTTAATGCTAATATACAATGTGCAGACATTTCTCACATCGGTATTTCTTTTGTCAGGGTTTAGCACGCACAGATTTTAAAAGGCTGTGCAGAAAATGTATGCCTGCACAACCCATATTTCTTACTCCAGTCTTAAATAAAATTCAAGAATAAACCAGGAGAAAGGTCGAGTGAGGACAGGGCATGACACTTCTTACCAAATAAAACAAAAGAATGCGTTTCACAGCCGTAGTGACAAGATGAATTTAGTAGCTCTGAACTGTGAATAATTTGTGACAGTGCATCGTGAAGATATTTTTTTTAAGTAGGCCCATTTCCAGCATTTTGCTAAGCCAGGCCCTCGTGTTCTGTCTTTTAACAAGAACATTTCTTTGCCACTTACTCATGTTCTGCGTGACTCTTATGAGCCTGCACTCAAAACGGGCGGTTTATGTCTGATTCAAAAAAGCAGCTGGCTGTGATCTAAAGAAATATTATTTCCAATTATATGCTTTCATACTAATGGGATATAAAACATTTATTTGATATTTCATCAAATGTGTCATCTGGCTTTTTTCATTACTATTCAGATTCAGTGCTTACGTATTTGATTTATTTAAAATAAAATGAGATTCAGTAGGCTGTTTAAGTTTGAACCGCTTTTGTTTTGTGGTGAAACAACACTTCTCCGTTTCTGTCGTGTAACAACAGTTAGTCCATGAGACCAACTTCCGTCAATGTGGTATTTTCAGTATTTTGTCTTAATTTAATTTTTAGCGCTTGCTTTAGGTGTTTTATTAATGAGGCATGACATTGTAGGGCAATATTGTAGAACTATTACCAGAAACCATCTTAAAAGGTCCCACACAGTGAGCAGCTTTAATGACCAAACACAGCTAGAAGTATTAATGGGCCCACCCAGCAGTGGTCTGGTCTTCGAGCTGGCGCAAGTTCCTGGTGTTGTTGATGGGTCGGTGTCAGCAGGCTTTAGGCACTGCAAGCACCCTGGGGTTCTGGGGATGCATGCCAGCTTCAGTCTGTCTGAAGGAAGGAACTTGGCCAGCTACCATAAGCGAGTTGCCACAGCCAATAAGTACAGATGTCAGTGAATGTCTTTGCTAGAGCCAGTAGGGATTGCAAATGCTTGCAGAGGGAATCTGCTTTTGACATGTATTGTAAGTGCTAAGATATGGCCTTAGATGTGCATGGCAGCTGTATACTATTTTCCATGGCAACTATCTGTAGCAGTAGCTTCTCTTCCCAAGTTCTTTCAGGGTATACACGTACATTAGTTTACCATTAGTGATTCTGTACCCCAAAAAGTCAAAAGGAAAAAGAAAAGTGCAATTAATGGTGCTATCAAAATTGAGCTGAAACATTGTTGAATGGGTGATGTTGAAATTAGATGCCACCGATGTCAATGGAGATGAACAGTTGTTGCAAGGATGATGCATAACTTGGATCCATTGAAGTCAGTCCAAGGTTCACCGCAGGTGGGGGCGGTACTGATTTGTGAGAGAGAAATTCTGTTGAACCCATTGGAAATGAACCATTGCTTCAAGGGTTACACTGGTCCATTGGAATATAATGTCATTAAAGTCACAGGAGGTGAGCCGTTGTTGAGAGACATATGTCCGTGAAGTTACTGAAGATGCGCCATTGATTGGAGGATGATGCCATCAAAGCTAATGTGAGTTAACCACTGCTGGGAGGGTGATCCAATTGGCGTTTATAGAAGCATTTGGACTGTTTGGAAAGGGGCTTTGATGGCGGACGATTATTAGAAAATGAGACGAAGCCTCTATACATTGGTTAGCTGAAAGGAAAGTGGTGCATCACATATCTTCCACAATATATTTAACTCTAAATGCAACTCTTTTCATTCCTTAGTGCCAATGAGTTAGGTAACATTACCTATGATCCCAGCACCGAGGCATTTAATTTGAGGCCAAAATGAATTTCTTTATTGTACTTTTCAGATCAGGTGCTATACAGTGCTCTAAAGGTTGTGTGTTGTGTGTAGCTTTAGGCCATTTTTAACAAGATTATCTGTAATTGTGCAAAATCTCAAGGGGCCTCATGTCTAAATTCAGGTGTCCAGTCAGACCTGTATCATTTGTCTAAAGAGCTCTTCATCTCGGATGTTTTAATTTCATTTCCACATGGGATAAACAGAACTAGGGCTACCACAATGTAGTTATGTGAGCTAAAAAGACCTTGCTTGCTAAAGATCTGATGAGAGATTTCAGTTTGGTGCAGTTATAGGAATTAGCTCATTTATGTCTCATTTTCTTATCATTCTTTTTATGCGTTACCTTGAGTTTTTCATTATAAACACAGGACCACAAGTACCAGATTGCAAAGAAGAGTCAATTGGACTAAAGATCTGACCAGTCATCCTCTCGCCCCAGCGTGGGGCATGTGGAGTCTTCCTCCCAGCCTCAATGGAATTTCTCATTTCCTGCTCACCATCTTGGCCATATCCATTGTTTCCCACTCCAAAACTGTAGACTTCCGGAATGAGGCAGCTGAGCTCATTTATGAATGGGAATGATATGGTAATGCAGGGAGGCACTGCAAGAGCAGAAAACAATGAAGGCACAGCGATTCTTACAAGAAGTTAGTGGGAAAGTTAGTGGGAAAGCAAAGACCAGTGGAGGGATTATTTTATTTGCATGGTTTTCCAGTGGAATGATTTTGTCAGCATGCTGGAAGGAAGTACTTTGTTTTCTCTAACAACGATGTGGATCAGCTGTTTGATTCACCAATAGTTGTTTCAAGGAAAACCTTAACTTATTGATCGTCCTAATGTTACTGTGCACCATTAAGTTATAACATAAAAAGGACCCCTTGGTGAAGTTATCTTTGTATCAAAATAGTAAATTTAATTCAAGCAGGAGACTACCAAACTGGATGTTTATGTTTCATAGTCTCCGACAACCTGCTTGATCAACAAATAACTTCATGTCTTTCCATCAAATTATTTTTGCAACAGGGCTCAAATTGCATACAGTGAAATTTGAACAGAAAAGATAAAAAAACCACTGTGTCACATTTCGCACGCCAAGAGTAATCAATAGATTTCTGTATTAGGGCTGTGAAAAAATAAGACCTTTTCAAGTAGTTACTGCTTAATATCATCTGTAATTGACCTCTCAAATAATATAGTGTTACTCAATGAATGCAGTTAGTGAATTTGGAAAAATCTCCTAGTGTAATGTATTAAAGTATAAAATATCTTTATGTGAATATATTCTTCATATAAAAATGGCAATACTACAAGGTAATAAGGGAATACAATGATGTTCTCTTAGTGGACCCTGATCAGGAATATGCCTCACAAAGTGAGTGCACAGAACCATCAAATAGCTCTAGACTGCATAGTGCTTGCTGATACCCTTCTGAGCGTGACATACTTTATCTTATTATTCCTCAAGCTCTAGCCAAAAGGAGACTTGGTTTCTGCCAGTCAAAATATATACCAGGACTTTATAAGTCCTTTACCACCAGCTGAAAATACATTTATTTTGGACAACTCTCTGTGAATTACATTGCTTAACATTAACCTCAAAGGCCATTTTTATTTTCTTTGACGATAAAGAGCCTTAGTAACACTTTTGAAAGAACTGATTATCCTGGTGGGCCAATAATTCTATAGATTTGTAGAAATGTTCTTGTGGAAACACTCAAATGGTGATACCAGTGAGAAGGTGCCAATAACATTGACATTACTTTGCCCATTAATAAGAACTTTTCAAATGTAAAGTGTGGAAAAAAAAGATGTAGACATAAAGGTCTTTTCAACACAGCAACAAAATTAAAGTTTAAATAGGCAGTATGACGTGTGTTAAGAGCAGGGAAGGGTCATCATGTGCAGAATTGTGATTGAAAACGAGCAGATTCAACGAGTAGGGTTGTCGGTTTCTATTTCATCTTTCTGACTTTGCACTGGTGTATGTACATGGATACCATGGCATGCACAAGATGCTGGGCACTAGAAAATGTATTAGAAGCTGCTATTAACAAACTGCGATTTTGTAGTAACTTACGCTTTGTAGTAAATTGCACTTTTTTACACTGCAAAAGATTAAGTCGCTTCAAAAGGGCAGTTTGTGAATACTTAAAAGTAGTACACTTACTCAAAAGTGTAAACTAACTCAAAAGTTTACATTACTTTTGTGAATTATGCCCAATTATTTTTGACATTCTTGAAGGGGTCACAGGTGAATCACGAGTTCTTGTGAATTGTTGGAGAGAAGTTCTGGTGTATGCAATGATGCATGTAAGCATAAGTTTTTCTATAGCATTAACATAGCTAGACAGTGACAGAATGCTGACCAAGTGAGAAAGTCTTGAGTTACGATTTAAGATATCTAACAGTGAAGCATTATTTTAATTTGTGAAGAATTGTGTTGTAGTGCTGTCTGTAAATGTGGGTCTTCAGTTTCTTTCTGAATTGCTGACGGCTTGAGGCTGTTCTGATGTCTATGGGGTGATGATCCAGAGCCTGGCAGCATAGATGGAGAAGGCTTGTCTTCTGGCTTTTTTTTGCATTTTTTTATTGCCAGTCTGGTCATCTCCTGACGTCTGGTGTGGCGCTGTGCAACTGAGCTAGTTAGTTTCTCTGCCAGGTATGATGGGTGTCAGTTCGCATGAAATATATACTAACCTGTTTTCTCCTGGCTTCAGTTTGGTAATCTGTTAAAGTAGTCCCCATCACCTGTGACATGTACAGAATGCTTTTATTGTGCACTTATCTGTTGCCTTGAAATGGGAGCAGTGAAAAAAGACTTCAATGGATTCGGGCAATTTCAATCTATTGTCAAAAGGGCTATATTTTTACAATGTATATGCTTTCAGATTATGACTCACTAACCCTGTTCCTTATTTGTTCCCTCTGAAGGAAACCTCTGTTTTTTCTCCTCTCCTCTTGTAATTTGCACAGAGCGCTCCGCAGCGCTTCGTCATGGGCTATTACTTAGAGTAGGCCAGACTATCCCGGCGCTTTCCTCTTCATGCAGTGAATGGATACAAATTGCTTTTAATGCAGGCTGCGGAGGGATCTTGTAATGCATTTTTATTGCACACATGTTGTGTTTCACTCATCCGTTTCTGTGTGGTAAAATGGGCATTTTGCTTTACTGAATCCATAAATAATGTATGGAGAGTATTACTTTCATCTCCACAAAACATAACCCGGCAGAGGCTGAAATATACACTTCATTTTAAACCTATTGAATGATGCAGAGTCCCTGTGTACAGATTTGAGACACACAGCTACATCATGGCTAGATAATTAGGACTCTTTTTGCCGGACAGCATTTCACATAATTAAATGAAGCTTCTTAACGCAGCGTAAAAGCTAAACGAATCCCTCAGGTCACTGCTAGTTTCCATAGAGCTTGGCAACTTTTTCTTGACAGTTACTTAAAAAGACAAGTAGTCTCAAGGTATTTATTTGCTCCTTTAAATTCCTGCACTTTTGCACTTGAGCCTTGCATTATTTAGAGGATGGTTAGCATGTGCAACGTGAAGAGGCTTCTAAGCTTCACTCTCCTTTATTTGATAGCAATTTAATACACGCTAACCGGAATGCTGACGCGATTGCATTATGGGTACTAGCGTTGATGTCACAGGTTTTAAAAAACAGAGACAATATTCAATTCTGACACGTTCGTTAAATTCAGTGTCACAGATAAACAAGCATTTGCAATGCAATAGGTCTTGCATTTGAGAAACTTTGAGGTAGTTATGTGTTTTGAAAACTTGCAAGAGGGCTTGCAGGTTTTCAAACCACATAAATAAAAGGCATTGTCATTTAATAATGCAAATACCTTAAAATCTTGAAAATGCAAGACCTTTGTGGCACTCGCGCTTTAGCTGTAAACATCGTAATCTAAATAAACCGCGAGTGCTTAAAAAGCAAATATTTTTTTTCTATTTCTTTACTTTTTAAGCAATCGCAGCACCCTATTTCTTTACTTTTTAAGCAATCGCAGCACCTGCGCTTTAGCTTGCAATGTTTACAGCTAAAGCGCGAGTGCCACAATTGTAACAAAAGTAAGCAAAGAGAAAAAGAAAATGGCAGCCGCACACTTTTATTTTTTATTTGTTCACTTTTGTTACAATTGCGGCACCCACGCTTAGGCTTTGAACATCTTAAGCTAAAGCGCGGGTGCCGCGATTGCTGCAGAAGTAAAGAAATAGAAAAAAAAATGCATTTTTTTTCTCCATTTCTTTGTTTTTGAAGTAATCACGCCACCCACGTTTTAGCTTAAGTTGTTTAAAGCTAAAGCACGGTTGAAGGCATGGTAAAAAAAGTAAATAAATTTAAACAAAGGCTTGCAGCCGCCATTATTAGTGCTGGCCATGCTAGTTAAATGAAAAAAAAAATACTTTGTGGGAGACTGTGTCCTGCCTGCAAAAGCAGGCAGCATAAAGACCATTAACAAAAGAGTGCTCAGAGGTTGTAATTGAAAGCTACCGAGCAACAACACATGTAAGAGGGGATGTCCTGGAGGTAACAACAGAAGACGGGGAGGTACTAAGAATGGACTAATAAGCCCTTTACAAAGGACAGTGAGAGGAGACAATTAAAAAGATGGGCGGAGAGTGGGTGGAGCTTACAATCCATACCTGAATACAGCATGTCTCGAAGAGACAGCGCATGCGCTGCCTAGGCGAGACCTAAAAAGAACCCTGTGTTTCAAACATGAAGTCCATACAAGCGATTAGGGAATAAATATACTGATTATATGCACAAAGCTAAAATAGTCATTTGTTAGGAGTACTGTCAAGTTTTCATTTCACATTCAATGGCGGGATAGCTTGTTTCTAAGCATTCCCAATGTTTTCTTTTATGGTATTACGCCAGAATGAGGTGATTTACTCAGGATTACACAGGTGTGGCAAAAAGAGGAATCCTGGATTAGAATTGCTCTAGGCAAACAAAACTGCCGTTTTTTTTCTAAAATGTGTCTTTGCTCTTCAAGCTTAACGGTGGAGTTAGAACGGGCCATGACACCTCACAAAAACAAACTCAATGCATCATACAAATTGTCTGCATTTTTTTAAATGTTGTTTTTTCCCCAAGTCAGTTGTTTTAAAATTACACACAAATATAATGTCAGTTTTGATTTGTACTCGTATTATGTTTGGACTGCAGCCTTTTTAGAATCTGCTTTACCCGATACAGCTCAGGACACTGCAAGGTTAGATGGTAATCTGTTTCAGGTTATAGTCCTTCTAGCTGAAGTTCAACAAGTGTCATTCATATTTGTTTACTTAGTATATTTGAATTGTACACCATACGTAAAAGGTTCACGGTAGGTGATATAAGTTTCCAAGCATGAAGAAACACCAACACTGTTTTTACACAAACAACTTCATAGGTGTTGATTTGTAGACAAAATATGACTGAGACAAAAGTTCTTAAACAGTCGCACTTGGGTATATAATTTATTAGTTTCAGGCTGAATTGTCATTTGTTTTACAAATTTAAAATTGAAAAAACTAATCAAACAAACTTTAAGTTTCTCACTGTTAAAAATAGTCACTCTTTGGTGTAAATTAAGAAATGCATGCACAATTACCACTGTTTTCTGAGCAGTAAACAGAAACAGACGAACATTGGCTACAAAAATCCTCTGAAAAGTTGTCGGTTCACAAAAATGTGAGCCCATCTTAGCACTGGCAAATTTTGCTCACCACATACAGTGCAAATACTTGTCACCACAAGATTAAGCACTTTGTGAAAATATTGTGCTTCGCAAGTAGTCTGGCTCCGAGGTGGGAGGATGAGTCAGGTCTGGGACTTTGTAAGCAGAGCAGGGCAGTAACGGTGCATAGGTAGAGCAGAAGATTGTTCCAGAGTCTGGGTGCCTGGACTGAAATCTGATTTTCACCTCTGCCTATTTATTTGGAGTGGAGCTTGGTGAGGAGTAGACTGTTGGCATGTCACTGAGGCATTTTTGGGGTGTACAAATGAATTTAATGCAGAAGTAATGTGGAATCTATCCTGGCATCTGTAAGTCAAGCAGATTTTGTTTACGCCATGATAGTTGTACAATGGGGTAATGTGTACAGAGTTGATTTAAAGTGTTCTTTTCTCTTGAATCTTAGAATTGTGACAAACTTATAGAATTTCTAGAGTCAGTCCAGTTGATATTCTGGGATGCCAGGCCCGATCGAGATGCAATGTAAAACTTGGTGTTGATTAGGGACGTTAGTACTGCAACATTGGGCTCTGGTTTAATGCTTACAATCATGAAGTGAAGAAGATTGATCTTCAAGTAGTAGATTACTTTAAACTTCTTAATATCACAGTACTGTGTGTGTGTGTGTGTGTGTGTACGTACCTGCAGCAGCACCTGAGAGGCTTTTAATGAACTTCTCCAATTGTAAATCCTATTATAGCATGACAATGTAATTGATATAATGGCAGGTCTATCATTAAAATCAGGTTCTGAGTTAATATAAGCTAAGAGGTCATTATAGTAGCTAACAGCCTCCTAGAGCAAACCTGACAATTATTTGTCCTTGTGAAGCATGCCAGCAACTCGTTAAAATATCTTATTTGGTAAAAAAGGGAAGAGGAAGCCTAATTTGGCATCATACTCTTGAAATGTTCTTGAATAAAATCATTCAGTGAACTCTAAGAAGGTCCAGCATTGGGAAGTTCTGAGAGATTGAAAAGGACTTTGCAAATACTGCAGTGCAATACATTTTATAATCATTGCAAATATTATGCCAGTACTGGTGGTGATCCAGATTGTGCACGGTGTTAAACTGCTAAAGCGTTGTTGAAAATCAGAATTTGAAATGGTATCGTTTTTCTCCAGGACCTTTTTGGTATATTATTCATAACTATAGTGTCCTTAAGTGGTTTAATTAGAAGATTAAAAGAATATTCTGTTAGGAGACCTATGTGTTTTTTGAATTATGGAGGTAAAAAAAAAGGAGGATGTGTAAGAAAGTAGGGATAATCTGTTCTTGATTGAGGGGCTAGCATTATGGGTTATCAGCCCATATTACTTGTCTGTGCGTGCACCAAGTAACCAGGTACGATCATTTTACTGTGATTAGCTACAAAATTATGTTGATGTAAGCTCTGATTCATACTTTCACAAAGACATCTTTGGTAGTGATGACATTTTAATTGCACCATGCGCTGTTTCAGCTGAGACTCACTCGACTTGCTCAACATAGATTCGTTGTACCGGAAAAATAAAAACCTGTGTAATTTGACATTGTGACAGATTAACACTTAATCATTAGACCAGTAGACAACTAGACAGGATTAACGTCTTCACATCTTCCTGTCTGTGCTACTGTAGGCAGACACATCAAACAATTCTCCTGAAAGGCCTGTTTTCATTTGATTGATAGAAATACTCCAGTGGTTTACACCCTGGGATTTAGCAGGATTAGAACAAGACTGCCAACAATTACATCTAACTTTAGGAAATTAAAACCTTGAGGTTTGCATATATTAATGTTGCTATCTTGAAAAGTGGTTATTTTGTAGTAGAGTCTACGTATATTTTCCATTAAATGAACATTGCTGATAAGATTTCAAATGAATCAAGATAACATTTAAAAGTTTACTCATTATGTTCTGAAGGCAATACTTTAAAGCAGACCGCTAGTAGTGGAATCTAATTAACTTCGTAATGATTTACAGATGGCAGACAGCAATGTTGACTAACTTTCTACCTTTGTCGACAATACAAAATTAAAAAAACGTAATAATCTCAGTAGAAATATGATTACTCTTCGATACCGAGATGATGTGAGCACGTGCACTCATGTTTCGTAAATAATGGTATATGAACTTTCATAAACAATTTTTTTTTTCCTAACCTGTATTTTTTGTAAATAAGAATAGATTGGTCCAAAATGTGGGTACCAAAGTTCCATTCAGGTGCCCAGAAAAGGCCATCTGCTCTCACAAGTGTCAGATCCAGATGAATCGACATTTGACATTTCTGCCCACAAATGGAATTTATCACAGTGGTAAATCAACAAGTGCAACATATTTTTCTGAGTATAAATTCGGGGCCTTGACTGCACAGGAAAAAAAAAACAAAGTTTGGGAGTTAACAATACAAATTAATTATTGTCTTGTTACTTCCGAGGGAACGCGCCGCAATCCTTAAATTAATTGGCACAATACAGATTCATGGCCTTACTACATCTTGTAAGGATGCTGCTAGGCGATATCTCTGGGTGTCTTATACATGCCAGCGGCCCTAGGCATCCACGTACCTGCATAGCACAGCCAGTGGCTCCATATGGGAGGTTGAACAGGTGGGGAATCAGGATCGATCCTTGGGAAGCATTACCAGAGTATAGGTATGAGCCTATGTGTTGGAAAACGAGGCAGTATCTGTGAGGCCTGCACAAATAACATGACTACATTTGTCCTTCACTGGGAACCAAACACCCAATTGTAGCGCCTGACTCTCAGAGGGTAGCGTTGCAGAGCAGTCTGAGGCTTTACTCAAGGGAGGTGGTGTGGGCTAGTAATCGCCATTTGCAGGTGCGCCGAAATAACACTCAATAATTGATTGTCCAGTCTGTACTTTGCTTTATAAAAGTAAGAGTACATTTATTAAACACACACACTACTCAATACTATGCACCAATTTACAAATATACATAAGCTGTTGGAATTACTTTGTGGCATTGCGTAACATCTCCACCCCTCCCAAAAGGGGGTGGGGTCTAGTACCACCACTCCCATGTATGCACATCATCTTGCCCCCTAATGCAGTGTGTTGAGCCTAACCTGGAGCGAGGGCCCTGCGCACTGGCACCATCCCAGTGGCGACCCACCCCATTACCTCAACACGCATTAAAAATGGGTACACCTGCCTTGGTGACACATAACCCTGACTGAGCATTTCCTACTGACCATAAAGTATGCACCTCTATATCTTAAGGGCTAGCAGTCTGGGTCTTCACCTAAGTGCAGCAGCAAGAATACATGTTTACGCACACCTTAGAATGACAGTACTCATCACCTTTGTTGGACATTAGAATGCATTGCAATTACAGCCCCTAAGGGCATCAGAGATGAAATCACAGGATTACGCATATCCAGCCAGACACCCTAGCAGGAGTGTCTGGCAACATAACCCACTTTGCTTATGACATCACCTTACACATGTACTTCACATTACATATGTGACCTTCAGTCCCTCTAAAAAGGAATAACAGTTAGTAAATGCAGTGCTGGTGCAATTACATCTCTTCACCTCCAGGGAATGCCCTTCTCCAGACATCCCCAACTCAGCCCTTCACTCCTTGAGGCACTTCTCAAAACACCCTCAGCTGTAGAACAAAAGTTCCAGCCTAAAGGGAGTTAAATGCTGGCTGAGCCCTTGAGGAGTTATTCTTTTAGAATCCCTATGACACTTAGGGAGGGACTTTTCTTCGTGCTGGGGGGAGACTGCGCTTCTCCAGCAGCTCCCCCAGCACCTTTGCGCCTGTGTGGTGGTGACCCCGTTCTCCTGGGGCCACCACAAGCCAAGAAAACGCTGTTTTGCCCTTGCAGGCCGATCCTGGCCTGCAAGGCATTATGGGATTCGCCGCATATTTGATGAGCGGCTCTCCCGCTGTGCCGGGGAGAGCCGCGCTGGCGCTTCGCGCCTCGCTCCTTCCTCGGTGGGGGGCCCGGTCCCACCCGGACCCCCAGGTGAGGGTAACGGCTCGGGGAGCCCACCCCCGGCCGCTTGGCTCATTTTTCGGGGGCCCGGTCCCACCCGGGACCCGCGACGGCCTCTCGGGGTGGAGGGCAGCCTGGGGAGCCCACCCCCGGCTGCCCCCGCCGGCTCCACGCCCGGCCAGCACCCTCGCGTGCTGCCGCGGGAGTCGGCACTCGTCTTCTGGTCTGCCCGCTCCAGCGGGCAGACACGGAGGTTCCCGCCGGTCCCGGCGGACCTCGGGGGAGTGCGACGGCACTCCCCCCGCCACCTCGCCAGCACCTCGGGGGCCGGGGATGGGGTCCCGGGCCCCTGGACAGTCTTCACGGGGGCGCGACGGCGCCTCCCCGACTTCAGTCTTCTCGCCGGGGGCCAGGGTGGGCTCCTGGTACCCCCGCCTCTCGGCATCTTCACGGGGAGCGCGACGGCGCTCCCCGGCTTCGGGGCACATCTTCGCGGGGGCGCGACGGCGCTCCCCCGCCCCCCTCCTCGGCACACGGGGCCCGGAGTTGGGATCCCGGGCCCCTCCTCCTCCACACCTTCGCGGGGAGCACGCCGGCGCTCCCCGGCTTCTTGTTCGGAGGGGGGCCAGGGTGGGCTCCTGGCACCCCGCGGCCAGCTCTTCACGAGGAGCACGGCGGTACTCCCCGACTTGGCTTCGTGTTGGGGGCAGCCCCCGGGACCTGATCCACCCCGGGGGCACATGCAAGACCGGCGGCGGAGCCCCTTGTGCTTCGTCGTCGGTCTTCTTGTAGGTCAAAGGTCGCTCACCTTCTGGGGGGCATATCTCGGCCCCCTGGAGTCCGATTCCCTTCATTTTCGTCTCCTCTCGCTCCTCTTGACCAGCCCCCACCACTGGGAGCACTCTCCTTTGCCCTCGGGGTCTCTGAGAGGGGGGATTCGGCAGGGAGCTGTCTTCACTGGCTCCCTGCGCCAGCCTTTCGCCTGTCTCTCCTCCT
This sequence comes from Calotriton arnoldi, assembly GCA_963921515.1. Classification (NCBI taxonomy): domain Eukaryota; kingdom Metazoa; phylum Chordata; class Amphibia; order Caudata; family Salamandridae; genus Calotriton; species Calotriton arnoldi. The sequence goes on from CAWUFW010008923.1 coordinate 105,703, forward strand.
TGGCCTCTCTTCTCCTTGCGCAGAGGCCTCTGCGCACTGGTCCTGGGCTCCTCTTCTGGTGCTGGCAGGGCCCTGGGGGACAGTCAGGGGGTTCCTCCTTCCAACTGCCCATTGCGCCAGGCTCCAGCACCTTCAGCCTCCACAGACCACACCCCAGAAAAAGCTTCTCTTCCTGCGCAGACACTTTTAAAAGTTGAGTAGGGGGGCTGGCAGGAAGTCTCTGTTGATCCTATCAAACAGCGACACATCACTTCCCTGCCCCTGCTCCCTCCTCCTGGTCCAGCCTCTGGGCTTGTTCAAAATGGCGTCGTCCAGGGTCTCTGGCCACATGGTCTCTAAAACCAGACCCCTTCCCTCCTCGCTGCCTTCCCTCCTTGGTGCAGCCTGGTGCCTGGCACACAGTGATAGCTGCTGATGGATGAGCCTGTAGCCCCACCCATCTTCTCTTCGTGGAGAGGAGGCCTTAGCTTGTGGAAGAAAGGTTATCAATCCATCCAGCTGAGGTCAGCCCTCAGCCTGGCCCTGGTTATGACTGACTCAGAGAAATGTGACATTTCTGGATGACCCAAAAGCAGTACAAATATGACTTTGGACTCTGCAGAATACTCCTTTTCACATCCGCTACAGTGGACTTTAGTGCGTGTCTGGAATCTGTAGGCCTTAGGAAAGTTAATCTAGCACATGGGCTCCACATCCCCATAGGGGAATAATGAAGTGAAAAACACAGTAAAACACACTGACTTTCCCTGGCATGTTCCTTCCCAGTGTATAAGGCCTATTCCGTGTCACCACCCACTTCTGCATAAGTCCCGCCACACCATTAACTTTGTAGCTGCTCCTGGACTGCGCATGCCAGGAATCTCCCCTGCGCAGCCCCTACACGTGTGCACACCCTTGTACACAGGTGTCTGCATGTAACCAGCCCGGTGCCCCTTACTCCAGCTGCTGCGCAGCGGCCTAGTCAAGCTAGGGGGACACCAGTAAAATCCACATGCTGTCTCCTTCATTATGAGTTCACTGTGGATGAGTCCCAATTTATGAGGCTCTCCCACAGTAAAAGCTCCACACATAGGTGCTCAAAAAGCGAAAAATCTGGGCGGCCCATCGTGTCAGAACCACCTTCTAACACACGCCGCGCCCAGCTGATTCCTACAGGGAAGAAGTAGCCACTCTACATGGGTATTCTTCCCGTAGTCAGCGATAACTAGTTATAAGGGGTTCTGACCAGACCCCCTTACTCACCAGTTATCCGCTTAGACCACCTACTCCTCCCATCCATGAAATCTCCACCCATGATAGGGATCCCAGACTACCCTAAGCACCCTCCGGGCTCTAGGTTAGATACCTCTAGGTCACTCATGGTCTACATGGACTTGGCCTCACTAGGCCCACCTTTGCCCTTGGGCATGCAACACTATGCCTACCCCTTCTCTGGACAAGGGTCCAGTGCCTCAGCACCGATGTGGTCTTCTGGGATAGGTCTACATCCCATCCCCTGGGTCACTAGCTGGTCTCCCTTCTGGAGTTTGTTCCAACCAGTACCCTCGCTCCGTTTGGTCCTTGCACCCCAAAGATGCAACCTCTCTGGACCCTCAGCCTGCCGCTGAGGTCATTATGCTGCCACCACCCTTTCGGGACGACTGGCTTCCCTAAAGAAAGCACAGCCACTCGTGCTTTCCCCACACAGAAAAGCACCCTTTGGCCACTGGCCTGGCTCCCTGATAGGACCTCAGACCGGCCTCACTACCACACTGGCAGTGCCAGGGAGGAACACTGAGGGTGCCCCGTCAGACATCCTACAGCTCATTACCCCCGTCAGTAGCTCCACACGGAAACTACCCCAGGAACCTAGACCCCTTCCTTGTTCTCCGCTGCGAGAACAGGGCCTATGCACCCTTCCCTCCGAGAGGCGCGCCCTCCTCCCAGAGTACCCTTAGAGAGCCTGGGGGCCCCGAGTTAGCTAGACCCAGGCCCACCTCTCATGGTCCTCCCCGGTCTCCCAGCAGCGCCATGGGAGACCGCCCAGGACCTACCTGGTCCCAGGATGGCCTGCACCACCCCTTATGAAGAGCAGGGTCCCCTCCTTAAGATAGGCCCCACCTGCCTTCAGGGTAGCACGACCACACCAAGCCAGGGACCCTAAAGATCCCGGCTAGGCCTGCACCACCCCTTTGCGGACCACAGGGTCCCGTCACTTAAGATAGGCCCCACCTGTGTTCAGGGTGGTACTACCTTGCAGAAGTCCACCTCCTGCCCCGAGCTAGGGGAACACCCCCAGGCTCCTGGTCCTTGGGTTCAAGACCCACAGGACCTACCGGACTGGTCACCTTCCACCCGACCCTGACGCCTTCCACCCTTCCACCCTTCACCTGGAAACTAGGGAGTACATCACCCCCACTCCGATCTCCACTGGGTCAGTTACCTAGCCCACCTAGGGTACCTAGGGGCTACCACTACACACCATCACTCAAGAGCTACCCTCCCCTGGGGCCACCCCCTACCAGGGGCCACCCCTGGGTCGCTCACCTCCCCACCAGTTAACCTGGGGGCCTGCCGGACACCCAACTCTACCACACCCTCCTCCCAGCGTGGGAAAAGCTTCTTGCGGTCCCCCACCATGGGAACCCTGGGGTGTTACTACCCGGGGTAAAGAAACCTCCTGCCCCACCCTTCCAGTGGTTTTGGCCTGCGCCAATGCCAAGTAAACGTTCCGCGGGGGAAGGATACCTGGGGCCCCTTCTGTGGAAACCCTCCCTGCCCTTAACAAGCGCAGGAATCTCCCAGGACCCCCTCTCTCTCCTGTCCCCCACAAAGGTCAATCCACCCCTACCTGTGATGTAGGTATCAGTTGCTGTCCCTATCTCTTGAGGAGACACCCTCCTCATGCAGGTGTAGTGTATGTAGTGTTAGGGTTCAAAGGTGTACAATATGGCTCAGAACATTTGTATGCAATCATTTCCTGGAAAGCACCATCCCGCTAGCACATGAAAATCAACATAGCGCGGTCATATCAATACAGTTTACATTTCAACCATAATATCTTCACATGACCCGTATGTGCGCGGGGCTTTCCTTTCCCATACCTTTAGTTCACCTAACCAAAACTTTGAACCCTTCTCAGAGCCTTGCACTCTTCCATTTGCTCATTACTGCATAGGTAATGTGTGGCAAAACTGGACTTATCAAATGCTATAAATGCGCACCAGAATGGGATACTATGTATCCCGCCGCTGGACACCAATGTTGGAAAACGAGGCAGTATCTGTGAGGCCTGCACAAATAACATGACTACATTTGTCCTTCACTGGGAACCAAACACCCAATTGTAGCGCCTGACTCTCAGAGGGTAGCGTTGCAGAGCAGTCTGAGGCTTTACTCAAGGGAGGTGGTGTGGGCTAGTAATCGCCATTTGCAGGTGCGCCGAAATAACACTCAATAATTGATTGTCCAGTCTGTACTTTGCTTTATAAAAGTAAGAGTACATTTATTAAACACACACACTACTCAATACTATGCACCAATTTACAAATATACATAAGCTGCTGGAATTACTTTGTGGCATTGCGTAACATCTCCACCCCTCCCAAAAGGGGGGTGGGGTCTAGTACCACCACTCCCATGTATGCACATCATCTTGCCCCCTAATTCAGTGTGTTGAGCCTAACCTGGAGCGAGGGCCCTGCGCACTGGCACCATCCCAGTGGCGACCCACCCCATTACCTCAACGCGCATTAAAAATGGGTACACCTGCCTTGGTGACACATAACCCTGACTGAGCATTTCCTACTGACCATAAAGTATGCACCTCTATATCTTAAGGGCTAGCAGTCTGGGTCTTCACCTAAGTGCAGCAGCAAGAATACAAGTTTACGCACACCTTAGAATGACAGTACTCATCACCTTTGTTGGACATTAGAATGCATTGCAATTACAGCCCCTAAGGGCATCAGAGATGAAATCACAGGATTACGCATATCCAGCCAGACACCCTAGCAGGAGTGTCTGGCAACATCACCTTACACATGTACTTCACATTACATATGTGACCTTCAGTCCCTCTAAAAAGGAATAACAGTTAGTAAATGCAGTGCTGGTGCAATTACACGTCTTCACCTCCAGGGGATGCCCTTCTCCAGACATCCCCAACTCAGCCCTTCACTCCTTGAGGCACTTCTCAAAACACCCTCAGCTGTAGAACAAAAGTTCCAGCCTAAAGGGAGTTAAATGCTGGCTGAGCCCTTGAGGAGTTATTCTTTTAGAATCCCTATGACACTTAGGGAGGGACTTTTCTTCGTGCTGGGGGGAGACTGCACTTCTCCAGCAGCTCCCCCAGCACCTTTGCGCCTGTGTGGTGGTGACCCCGTTCTCCTGGGGCCACCACGAGCCAAGAAAACGCTGTTTTGCCCTTGCAGGCCGATCCTGGCCTGCAAGGCATTATGGGATTCGCCGCATATTTGATGAACGGCTCTCCCGCTGTGCCGGGGAGAGCCGCGCTGGCGCTTCGCGCCTCGCTCCTTCCTCGGTGGGGGGCCCGGTCCCACCCGGACCCCCAGGTGAGGGTAACGGCTCGGGGAGCCCACCCCAGGCCGCTTGGCTCATTTTTCGGGGGCCAGGTCCCACCCGGGCCCCGCGATGCCCCAACTCGGTTTCGGCGGGTCCCGGTCCCACCCGGGACCCGAGACGGCCTCTCGGGGTGGAGGGCAGCCTGGGGAGCCCACCCCCGGCTGCCCCCGCCGGCTCCACGCCCGGCCAGCACCCTCGCGTGCTGCCGCGGGAGCCGGCACTCGTCTTCTGGTCTGCCCGCTCCAGCGGACCTCGGGGGAGTGCGACGGCACTCCCCCCGCCACCTCGCCAGCACCTCGGGGGCCGGGGATGGGGTCCCGGGCCCCTGGGCAGTCTTCACGGGGGGCGCGACGGCGCCTCCCCCGACTTCAGTCTTCTCGCCGGGGGCCAGGGTGGGCTCCTGGTACCCCCGCCTCTCGGCATCTTCACGGGGAGCGCGACGGCGCTCCCCGGCTTCGGGGCACATCTTCGCGGGGGGCGCGACGGCACTCCCCCGCCCCCCTCCTCGGCACACGGGGCCCGGAGTTGGGATCCCGGGCCCCTCCTCCTCCATACCTTCGCGGGGAGCGCGCCAGCGCTCCCCGGCTTCTTGTTCGGAGGGGGGCCAGGGTGGGCACCTGGCACCCCGCGGCCAGCTCTTCACGGGGAGCACGACGGTGCTCCCCGACTTGGCTTCGTGTTGGGGGCAACCCCCGGGACCTGATCCACCCCGGGGGCACATGCAAGACCGGCGGCGGAGCCCCTCGTGCTTCGTCGTCGGTCTTCTTGTAGGTCAAAGGTCGCTCACCTTCTGGGGTGCATATCTTGGCCCCCTGGAATCCGATTCCCTTCATTTTCGTCTCCTCTCGCTCCTCTTGACCAGCCCCCACCACTGGGAACACTCTCCTTCGCCCTCGGGGTCTCTGAGAGGGGGGATTCGGCAGGGAGCTGTCTTCACTGGCTCCCTGCGCCAGCCTTTCGCCTGTCTCTCCTCCTTGGCCTCTCTTCTCCTTGCGCAGAGGCCTCTGCTTCTGCGCACTGGTCCTGGGCTCCTCTTCTGGTGCTGGCAGGGCCCTGGGGGACAGTCAGGGGTTCCTCCTTCCAACTGCCCATTGCGCCAGGCTCCAGCACCTTCAGCCTCCACAGACCACACCCCAGAAAAAGCTTCTCTTCCTGCGCAGACACTTTTAAAAGTTGAGTAGGGGGCTGGCAGGAAGTCTCTGTTGATCCTATCAAACAGCGACACATCACTTCCCTGCCCCTGCTCCCTCCTCCTGGTCCAGCCTCTGGGCTTGTTCAAAATGGCGTCGTCCAGGGTCTCTGGCCACATGGTCTCTAAAACCAGACCCCTTCCCTCCTCGCTGCCTTCCCTCCTTGGTGCAGCCTGGTGCCTGGCACACAGTGATAGCTGCTGATGGATGAGCCTGTAGCCCCACCCATCTTCTCTTCGTGGAGAGGAGGCCTTAGCTTGTGGAAGAAAGGTTATCAATCCATCCAGCTGAGGTCAGCCCTCAGCCTGGCCCTGGTTATGACTGACTCAGAGAAATGTGACATTTCTGGATGACCCAAAAGTAGTACAAATATGACTTTGGACTCTGCAGAATACTCCTTTTCACATCCGCTACAGTGGACTTTAGTGCGTGTCTGGAATCTGTAGGCCTTAGGAAAGTTAATCTAGCACATGGGCTCCACATCCCCATAGGGGAATAATGAAGTGAAAAACTCAGTAAAACACACTGACTTTCCCTGGCATGTTCCTTCCCAGTGTATAAGGCCTATTCCGTGTCACCACCCACTTCTGCATAAGTCCCGCCACACCATTAACTTTGTAGCTGCTCCTGGACTGCGCACGCCAGGAATCTCCCCTGCGCAGCCCCTACACGTGTGCACACGCTTGTACACAGGTGTCTGCATGTAACCAGCCCGGTGCCCCTTACTCCAGCTGCTGCGCAGCGGCCTAGTCAAGCTAGGGGGACACCAGTAAAATCCACATGCCATCTCCTTCATTATGAGTTCACTGTGGATGAGTCCCAATTTATGAGGCTCTCCCACAGTAAAAGCTCCACACATAGGTGCTCAAAAAGCGAAAAATCTGGGCGGCCCATCGTGTCAGAACCACCTTCTAACACTATGGCTCACACATTTTCCCATATTTGCAAACTTTTAGTTAAGAGGGATGTGCGCAAGTGACTCCTTATGTGGAATTACAGGGCATTATATATTTAGAAGCATGATTTTTAACACGAAGGACACAAAAATAAAAACATTAATGCCTGAAATCTAGTCTCTGCTCACCCTCAGCTGTAAAAGGCATGGAAATTCCAGAGTTAACATAAAACCTTGCATTATTTCTTCTTTGAAGTCAAGGGAGAACACCCAAAGTTTTCTTAGTTAGTGTGTTTTATTTGTACTTGTTTGTTTCGTTTCGATTTTAAACACCTATTAGCTAGAGTCAATGAGCAATCACGCCTCTCAGCTCCTTCTTATGTTCCTTTTTAGTATATTTTGGATAACAATGTGTAATGCTGGGGATTACCTCACTAAGAAGAATGTTGACATTCCTCAGTTCCTTTCCAAATATTTGTCTGCCCAGTTATGGTAATAATAGCATTACTGACAATCTTATTGACTTTTCTATTATAATTAGGGCTCCCGGTTTTCCGTTTAAACGGATTTTTACATATAAATACAGACGGAAAACAAGTTTTCCTTTGTCTGTATTTATATGTAAAAACGGGAAAATACTAGCACATTTTGCCGTGCTCCAGCAGTGTTGCCTCGCTACGCCCTCTTCCTGATTCTACAGCTGTGGCTGCCTAAAGTAACACGAAACACCAGCTTCAGATTTGCTGGAGATTTCTTCTAATGAGGTGTCTTTTTGAGCTCCTGCCGACCTTTTGTTTTCTGCCCCAGCCATGTCCGGGGCACCGCTCCGCCCCTCGAGTGAGCTCTGGCCAGCCATTTCAAAACAAAGGTAAGTGCTGGGGGGGGGGGGAGGCTGGAGTCAGTGGCGTATACAGTTTTGGGGGCAGCAAAAGCAGGAATCGGATGCCAGCTCCCCCCCCCCACTCCCCCTGCCGTGGGGCGGCACAGCCTAGCTACGGCAGTGTAGTGATTGTCGAGTTTGTGGCCGGACTGCAGAGCAGTACACAGTGTGCGTGTGGCTGCAAGAACAGTCTGACCACAAACTCGGCAAAGCCTTGCTACGCCACTGACTGGAGTATTTGCAGAGTTTGTGACCGGACTGCACAGCCCATACCCGTTGCTGTCTCTTCCTTTTTGCCCGAACAAGACCAGGACAGTGTTCACTTCTGCTGCCCCCCTCTTTCTTCCCCTTATTCCCTCTCTTTCTGTCGCGCTTCTCCTCATTTGCAGAAAACCGTGACTGTTCTTTCCTCTCCTTTCCGTCATTCGTTCCCCAGTGAAATGGATCCAAAAAAAAAAGGGAAACACTTTTCTTTCAAATGTCTTTTTCTGGCATTTTTCTATTCCAAAACGCGGCCTCAGGAGGAGAGAAAAAAGGTTTTAAAATACGAACAATAAATACATAACTACATAAAACAAGACCGAGTAGTCGCAAAGTGGCCAGATTGGTTTTATTCACACCCAAACACATTAGCGCCACCTTACAGTGTTTGCCAGTGAAGCACTACTTTTCTTTTCATGTCCTTAGCTTTCTGAATAATGAGTGTAAAAGCTTTAAGTTGTATTCCCTATGAGTGTTTGTTTTTTCCAGAATGTTGTAACTTTTTTCAGACAGCAAATTACTCTTGTCTAGTGTATAGTTTGAATTGAGTTGCTTCCAGGTTTTTATAGGGGGGCACAATTGGGTTGTAGCTGAAGGCAGTGTGAGTTTCTCTCAGTGGGGCAGTATGGTGTTCAGTGGGGAGAGGATGCAGCACTCTGTGCTGATGACAGAAACTGCAAGGCTCTGAAACAAATGGCTTGTGCTAGCACTTATATGCGTATTTGGGACATTCTGCGAATGGCAACGTTTTCAGATGAATGTATTGTGTTGACCAATGACAACCGAGTGCATGTGTGTATTGTCGATTTAAATAAATGTGGAAAAATACTAGCTGCAGCGTCGTCTTCTGCTTGTGGCAAAAATAAATGTGGATAAATACAGATAAAATGCCCAAAAAATAAATATGGATAAATACAGACGGAAATGGCAAAAAAATAAATACCATAAAACCGGGAGCCCTAATTATAATTAAATACATATTGGCAGAGTTTAAAAATCAGTGGTACATTGTTGGTTCTGATCGCATTAGGAGCTCTTTGCTCACAGAGATAGTCCAGAACTTAGTAATGCCCTGGTCATTAAAGCAAAAAGTAGGGACTCCTCCGAGTGTATCTAGGTGAGCGGCCAGTCATATTTGTTTTCAAGCAGAGCATAATCAAATGATTTTGATGTTGTTGCAGTTTTTTTAACAAAGTGTTGACTATGCAAAAAAAGTCATAATTATTTAACTCATTCATGATATCAATATTTTCAGCCATAGAATTATGACGTGTTGCGTCCATAACGTTTTTAGGAGAAGAAATTGGATAATGTATCCCTGGATTAGCCTGGATATTTCATGTATTTCCTTTCTAGACACAGGAAGGTATTCAGGGATTCTTGGAGTGCAGGGCACTATACAGAAGAAGTAGGTCTTTACATTATCTGAATCAGTGATTATTCATGATTAAAATCAATTAAACAATCAATCACTATCAAGTTTAGGAACTGAAAACATTTCCGTAGCATTTCGGACGTGTATTTTTAGTATGAGAAAAATGTTCCCGTTAAAAATAAGGCTAGAAATACAGCCTTTTCAGGAAATGCCCCCAGGATATGGAACTCACTCCCCAAAGATCTCAGAGGAACCCCTCTTTTTCTTGCTTCAAAAGAGACCTCAAATCTTTGCTACTTAACTATTGCTTCAACTCACATACAAGTTATCTATGTTTCCCAAAGACCTTGCCCCAGTCTACATACTCTCTCGTTTTAATCTCCTGACCCAGTCAGTCCCTACTTTGGCACTAATGTCATTACCTTTTTGCTGTATTGTGTAACATCATCACCTTTTTGCTATATTGTTATGTAGTTTGCTTGAGGGTTCTCACTATTTTAATGATGTTTTATATATACCCGCTGTTGACGGCATTGGAACTACACGTATCCTCACATGAATCTCGAATTATCCTATGTACACTACTTGTAAAGCGCTCTGATACCTTTGGGTCTAGCTAACGCTATTTAAAACTCTAAATAAATAAAGATTTAAGTCTGCTGTTGCTACCATTCTTTCATGATTATTTCTTGCTCTGCTTTCATTTAACTACCTTGAAAAGATTACTTGTAATATGTCAGTTTCTTTAAAGATGTTAGCCAATTGACATGCGTGATGGCATTTGAGTGAAAACAATTCTAGATTTTACAGGCAAAGATGCTTTGAAAAACAACTTCCTCAATCCAATCCCTTTCAATCAATCACGTTAATTATAGTTTTTATTACACTCAAACTTTAACAAGCTGAGTACAAGCAAGACGGCTTTTCAATCAAAGAAAGGATACAGCCACATCTACTTAACCCAAAAGGTGTGTCTGATTATATAGTTCTGAGACTTTTGGACTCCTGTGCCCTCATTCAAAATAGTGTTTCTGATGTTAACTCTTTATTTCCCACACTACTAAGTGCAAGGATAATTGTAAACAATGGCATTTATAATAAATCACACACTAAATCTGCTTTAGCAAATGCAACCTGATTTTTTCTACAAAATATTTACACACCATTGCCCTTGTATTATTGTATTCTGTTTTGATGTTGCATTTGTAGAAATAGCTCATCCAGTGAAAAATCGAGGATTTTAAATTCTGCATACTTTAAATGTAGATTCAGAAAGTGGATCACATAACACAAGAAAAGAATGCCAGTACACATCTGTCTTCAATTGTTTTGAGAAACTTTGACATCTCATAAAATGTGAATTTCTGCAAGATCTACATCATGATAGTTTTAAAAGATTCTGGCTTTTGAGTAATAGCTTGTGCCCCATACTACAAAATACGAGGATGATTGTGAACGATGACATTCACATTTAATGAGCTCTTTAATACTGATTTTATATAAACAAATAAATAATCCTTTTTTATCTAGCTAATTCTTACACATAACATTGTACAGATGTCATCTTATGTTGATGAAATATTTTCTAAAGCAGCTAAAACATTTTTAAAAGAAGATATTGCGACTTTATTGTGAGCATTCCATGCATTTTCATTGTGGATACAAAAAGTGGGTCACCTAACTCAAGCAAAGAATACCCGTACAAATCTGTCTTCATTTCTTCTGAGAATCTTTGGCATCTGAAAAATAAGAACATCATAAATCGTAAAGACATGATAGCTTTTAAAGGTCTCTGTTTTATGTGACATGCTAACTCTACGACTAGTTTAAACAATGCACTGATTCACAATGGTATGCAGGGGAAGGTTTTACTTAATTGCAAGGGGCCTTCACCCCATGCAGATGAATGAGCCCCTCTTCACATTGCAAGAGTGCAAAAATGTATCCACACTTTATTAGAGAAACGGCTGCGCAAACATCTGTGGCCCCTGCCAGAATATGGAGATTGCCTGTGGACAAAGAAATCAGGCCTAAAAGCTCATTGCTCTTCTGAGGCTTTTATGTAATCCGGCTTCAGGGGCACCCAACTTAAACATAGTTTGCAAAGTTGTGATTTTGCTCCATACTTCACACTATAAATCTAATGAAACTAGTCCTTTTTTTATTTTAAATTGAACCATTTTCTCTGGGCAGATTTGATTGTGTTCCCTAGCTGTTTAGAAGGTATTTTTGATTGCTGTGATTCCCATCACTTCTGAAGTTAAAATCACTCTGATACCCAAGAGAAGCAACTATGATCACCAGGAAACCTTTGTTTTCTCTTTGTACTCTCTTATTCATGCACATCACATTGAGGACTCGGGAAAAAGCTCAGACTTACCTTAGCCTATGTCTTCGCACAGGAAGAGTATTACCTGTGCACAACAAAAAGAAGATTGGAATTCAGTGTTATTAAAGTTCCACTCTGGAAAATAAGTTTACCAATAATGTAAACAAGAACAGTGATATAGCTCTGAGTTTTATGTTGCGTTTGGAAGGGGAAGGGAGGGATATGGCCTTCTGCATACTCTACATGTCACATAAAAATAAATTTTTGGCATGAGAGAGTTATCCTTCACCTGCTCAAGTGAATTGCTTCCATGCCTGTCATGCAGTGGCAGAGTCATACAGACAAAAAGTGGTAAGAAAATGTAAAGTGCCGATCAGAAGTCACTGTGGTTGAATGGGAATAAGGCGGGTTTTAAAGCAGACCAAGAGGGAGTGGAGGTCATATACACCAGCCAGGTCTCTTAATCAAAGGTTTTACATGCAGACTTAGGGCCTGATTACGAGTTCAGCGGTCCATGGGACGGCCAAACCCATGGCGGCAGTCCGAGTACCGCCACACTGCAGCACCCCCCTCCATATTCTGACTGTGGCTGATGGACCACCATAGGACCACTGCAACTGCAGGGGATCCATGATCTCATGGTGGTAGCGCAGCGTTCAGAGGCAACAATATGCTGGCAGTGCCGCTGCAGCACCGCTGAACATATTACGAGTTGCCTTACTGCCATCCTTTTCACGATGGTGAGCCTGCCTTGGAAAGGGTGGTGGTAAGGCAACACAGGGTCCCTTACAAGGCCCCTTGTCACCTCTTTGCTAGGGGATGCATGCAGGGGGGCACATGCTCTGCCCCCCTGTATTTTTGCATCCCCAGTTCCTGCGCGGGAATGAATGCACGACATGGTGCTTTTCTTCCCGTGCAGAAATGTGCTGTGGCGGTCCCACAGCACTGCCTTTCTAAGGCTCTCCTTTGAGCCTTAGAAAGGCACCACTGTGGGACTGCCACAGCCCTCTCCGCCTTACCTCGATTCTAGTTGGAATCCGGTGGGCGGTCTCAATATGGGTTTGGCAGTCCTCCCGTAGAGCACTGGCCTGGCGCTCCACTCAAGGACCGCCAAACTCGTAATCAGGCCCTTAGTCTTTTTTGTGGAAGTCAAATTCCTCCAATGGCGCAAGGCTGCAGGGTGTATCTCGCAAAGTCCTCTTGAAGTGGGATGGCCATTGGACGAGGTCTCACTGAAGCTGTTGGTATTAGCAAGAAAAGCTGTGAGTAAAATATGTACATTTCACCCCCAGGAAGCACTTGAATGGGGTTGATACTTTTTCTGCCTTTTGGCCAGTGAAGGTTTCTATATTGGGATGTAGTCTGTTTTTTTAGCTCAAAACCTGCAGCTGAACAAACCTGGAATCTGTACCTGGACATGGCACACTATAGTTGGATGTCATAGCCATGATGCTGTGCTTCAAAGGCGACTGTAAGAAATTGGGTTACTGGTTAAGGGAGGTGAAACCTTACTTAAGCAGCAACTGCAATCCTTGTTAAGGTGAGGCACAAGCAAACCTCGAATTAACCTGTGGTCAACCCTCTGGTAGGTTGGCACAGAACAGTAAGGCTTAACTTAGAGGCAATGTATAAAGTATTTATGCAGCACTTCAAACAGTAATAAAGTGAAAACACAACACACGAAAAATCCCACACTAATTTAGAAAAATAGACTACTTTCTAGGACATAAACAAGACCAAAATGGTAAAAATCCAACCAGTTGAACTGGAGATATGCAATTTTAGAGATGTAGGTGAAAATAGCACCAAAAAGCACAAAGCGCCTACTGTGGATGTCTCGTCACACTGTACTCGAACAAAGTCAACAGTTTAGGCTGACTGTGATGGATAACTTTAAATTCTGGTTTGCGGAGCGTTGCGAGGTCTTGCGCCGAGGAAGCCTTGTGCAGTCGGGCAGGTGTGTTGGTTCCGAGGAGCTGTGATGTACGTCCTGTGTCATCGCCGAGGATCCTTACAATGAGGACTTAAGATGGGAACGCCCAGAATTGGTGGTGCGTCGCACAGTCTAAGCAATGCGGCAGTTCTGAAGAGCTGTGAGGTTGTGACCTGCGTTGTCATTGGTGCTGTGATACAAGAGCCTGCGTTGATGAAGCTTCACATAGCGGGATTGCGCCACCCAGCAGAGGAGATGCGTTGGCTCTGCTGTTACACAGATGGGCTGACAGAGCAAATTTAGGCCTACTTACAAATGTCGAGGATTGGGGTGGCAAGGAATGACTCACAGATGGCATATTCCAGGTGCTGGGTTCAAGGTTGTTGGAGCCTTATGTCCCTAAGGCTCTAGTCAAGATGTCAGAAAACTAGACCTTGAAGTCACTTTGGGGTTTTGGGTTAAACAGATGCAGATCCAGTCCTTCTCACCTTGGCAAGAGGTCAGCGCAGCAGGGCAGCAGTTCAGCAGAGTGGCAGTCCTTCTTCCTGGCAGAGTATCCACAGGTCTAGAAGTGTACTGAAGAGTTGATTTCTGGAGTCTAATATTTAAACCTGGTGCTGACTTTGAAGTGGAGGTAGTGTATAGAGTTTCCACCCCCCAGAGGTGTCGGGCATTCCCTTCCTCCCTGTCCTTGCTCCTGATTGTCTGGGGTCAAAATAGACTAGTCTCAAACCCTTTGTGAGTGTGCTCAGGCAAAGGCTTTTTGATGTGCAAGTCTGATAGATGACAACTCCTCCCCCTCATCATGTCAGCGGTAGCTCATCCTGCCAACACCTATCTTCCCTTTGTCTCACTGTCTGAGAGCAATACACAAAGACCAACTGCCAGCTACACCTAGTCATGTGACTCAAGAACAGGCTGCAGGCAGCAAATGGTCAAGACAAGAAAATGGCAAATTTCTTAAAGTAGCATGTTCAGAATTGTGATTAGAAATCTGACTTTACCTTTAAAGAGGGTTTTTAATTCCAATTCTTTAGACACAAAACTTAACTTGTCTACCTGTTCCCAGTTTGAAGTTACATTTTATTAAATGGGATAAGGTTACTCCAGTGTTATCCTAGTGGAGAAGTAGGTCTTGTAGATGTGAAAAACGAATATAGGGTTTTTTCACTACCAGGACATATAATACTTAAAAATACGTGTCCATCTTTTTGAATACACTGCACTCTGGGCTGTCCAGGGCCTAAACTAGGGCTGACATATGTATTAAAAAGGAAGGTTTGGGACTGGCAAAAGATTTATTTTGCCAGCTCGAAATGGCAGTTTAAAACTGCACACAGGTTGCAATGGCAGGCCTGAGGCATGTTTGAAGTTCTACTTATGTGGGTGGCACAATCAGAGCTGCAGGCCCACTGGTAACATTTAAATTACAGTCCCTGGGTAGAGGTAGTACCACTTTACTAGGGACTTACAAGTAAATTAAATGTACCAATTGGGTGTAAGCCAATTATACCATGTTTAAAGGCAAGAGAGCACAAGCACGTTAGCACTGGTTAGCAGTGGTAAGGTGCACAGTGTACGAAAAACCAACACAAAATGGTTTCAGGAAGGAGAAGGCAAAAGGTTTGCAGAAAGGGCCATGTCCAACAGGGACCAACTACTTGGTAAGGCCGCTGAAGGGTGCCTGCTGAGGTCACTCCAAGGGTGGATAGCTTTTGGTGGTTTGTCCTGATCCCCCAGAAGTCTGGAAGTTGAATATCTTTCTCTGTCCCAACATTGTCCAGCTCTCTGGGGTAGCTCCTCTTGGTCACTTTTAAGGCTCCCAGGACCTTAGGGTACTTTGAATCTAAGACCCTCTCTAGCGAATGTCACTAGCACAGTTCAGCCCAGGACCACTTGTTGACACTCTACTAGTCATACCAGGAAAAAGTTCATGCTGTATATGATACCCTGTAGTTACATAGCAGATCAGCAACTGACCCTTGGAGTCCACATTTCAGTACTGACAGCAGGTCCAGTCTTCAGGTTTCTAAACAGGTTACAGAGAGCAGACATCTTCCTAGTCTGATCTTCCACATATCCAGATTTGTTCTGAGGAGTTGAGGGTAATGTGCCCCTTTTGTAGAAATCAATAGCCAGTGGATGGGAATAACACTTTGACACTCCCTGATCAATGGGTAAAAAGTTCCCATAGGCAAACTTGTACTCCTTCTCAGCACATCCTGATTGTCTTACAGCAAAGTATCGCACAGTGCACCTTTCTGTGTGAAATCCAATATGCAAGAACTTTGTGCTCCTGGAGGAGGCCGGTGGACCAACCAGAGGTGTGTCTACGGAAATGGGAAGCTCCCTCCTCCTCAAACATATCAAACCGTTGTATGACCAGATCCCCCTCCCACTGGAATGAAGCCAGGCTGGCTACACTTCACCCTGCGATCAAAAGACCCACTTCCCCAGGTCTTACACTTAACTATGAATGGGCAGGCTTCACCCTGGTACCTTTCAAGTTAATGAAGTTTCTAAAACCTCTCCAGCTGCCTTTCCTGTGAGGGGTTGAGTCACATTCCTCACACTCTATTCTTCCTGCAAAAAGGCCCGAACTAATCAATCTGTTCTGGGAGCAGTTGTTACACCTACACAAGGGAAAAGCACTGGCAGGCAGCAGAGCTCTAGGTAGGCTAATGCTAATTAGTCTGTGGGAGCTAGAGGCAGGGAAAGCTTAATTTTCTAAATGTTACTTTTCCTATATAGTTGACAAAAATCCAAATTCATTGTTGAATTGGATGTTTAATAAATGTTGAAAACAGTGGTTTAATTGACTCTATAGTTTATTTCAAACTAAAGTTATCAAAATAGATGGTAATCATCTCAAACGATACCAAGTTTGGCTTTAGACATGGCCACAGCATAGAATCTGCACTAATTGTGGCCACTAAGGAAATCAGATCAGTGTTAGATGAGGGTGGAAATGCTGCCTTCATCTTGCTAAATTTGCCTCCAGCTTTCAATAAGGTCAACCATGTTCCTCTGGTTGACGTTATCCATAGCTTTGGAATAGAAGTCCCGCCTCTGGCGTTGCTGCAATCATTTCTGTCAGGAAAGGTTCAGTCAGTGTCTTTTGATGGATTCAACTCTGAGCCCTACTCTTTGCCTTGTGGAGCACCACAGGGTTCGACATTGAGCCCAAAACTGTTCAACCTTTATGTAACACCTTTAGCTGTTCTGATAAAATCTTTTGGTTTTTCATTAGTGTCTTATGCATATGATACACAAATAGTAGTTTCACTTTAAAAAAATAATGCCCACTCAAGTGATCTATTTAGGAACTGTATGAGCACAGTCCGCAAATGGATGGACAGCAATTGCCTAAAGATGAATTCATCCAACACAGAGGTCATTCTTTTTGGGAATAACTCTTCTGTTTGGTCCCCTTCATGGTGGCCTGATGAGCTGGGTTCGCTTCCAGCACCCGTTACGAAGGTCAGAAATCATGGGGTGTTGATAGATGACAAACTGAAATATGAGAGTCAAGTCAGTAAGGTTGCTTAGTCCTTTTTCAATGCACTTAGAATGATCAAAAAAATTAAAAATGTATACCTTTCAATCTTTTAAAAGCTGTGGCCATCGTGCTGGTCTTAGGCATATTGGATTACTGCAATAGTCTTTATTTAGATCTTCTTAGGGGTTCTTTAAATAAGTTACAAAACCTTCAAAATGCGGCTGCGTTTTTTTGTTGAAAATTCCTATTTTCCATTCTACGACAGCTGGCATCAGCAAACTACACTGGTTGCCGGTGAAGAAACAAAACATTATCAAAGCCCTATATACAGCTTATTGGACTCTTCATGGGCAGGGTCCCACATACTTTGGGACCTGAGATGGTATGTGCCTGGTAGGTTCTGACATTCTAGTTCTGCCATGCACTTAGTGGTGCCATCTTTTAAACGGTCCTCCTGGAGCGTCAGGAGTTTCTTTAGATGCATGCCGTTGCATTAGAATCACCTCCCTCACAGTCTAAAGGCTGCAAGCTCGCTTTCAGCATTCAGGAAGTCACTAAAAACCTTTCTTTTTGTACAGTAGATATTAGTTGAGGTTTGTTATCACAAGGGTAGAGAGCGAAAGATTACAAGACCAGTTGCACTCTCCCAGAGTCATTGATCACACACAAAAAGCAACAGGTATATTGCAACGAGTTTGATTTATCTAAGAACCCCCTTCTGATGAAAGAACCTATTTTCCTTCGATCAACTTGTTGAAATATTCCAGTTGCTTTTTGTGTGTGATTAGTTGAGTTTTCACTTTTTTCCTTGTTTCGCACAGTGCCAAGATGCCTCAGGGCCAATCGTTGCGCTTTATAAATGACTTCATTCATTCATTCATTCAAGACAGGGCCTCAAAGCTATATGCCACTTGTAGACTTCAGCACCTATTGTCCAATCCACTTTAGTGGCAGTGCAAACATGGCTACAGGCCTACTTTGTGCACCCTGACTACTGCAGGGTAAAACCTGCAAAATGACCTGTCAAAATATCCCTTTTAGACTGCTGAAAACCTCCCTTTTAAATATCAGTAAGCCCCTCTTATGTTTGCCTTGTAGCCCACAAAGCAGGGTGCATGGTATTTAAAAATGAGACATTTAGAAAATTAACATTTCTGTGTCCCTAGAGAGATGATGCGCAAGCAATGTTTTCACTGTGGCCCAGGCCCAGCTGTCCTATGTAGAAATTAGAGTACAGATTAAAATAGGAATGCTGTATGTCCAGAATGGAACCAGCTTGGAAAATCATTAAACCACTATTTTAATAGGTTTTAAAAATCCAGTTCATTCATGATGTCAGAAAAGTTTTGTATATCTCTTATCTGGGCACTCAGGGACCATGCAATATTTCACTAGACAGTCTGTCTCCTGGTTTGTTGTAGTTCTAGTATCTGCTTCAAACTGGATCTTAGTGTTAAATGTGGCAGAACACTGTTGATTTCTCAATGACACACACATGCACACACCCCCAACTCTTTCACACACACACACACACACCCACCCCTCAGTGCCCAAGCGTAGTGTGACTAAAGACTTTTTCCATCATGAAAATGCACTAGAATTTAGCATTTGGAGACTGTTTGCAGTAAGGCAAAGAGGAGCCACTGAAAAAGGGGTAGGGTTGCCCAAAGAATTTTTACCTCATTGGTTAAGGACTGCTCAGGAGTTACTCCCATACGCTAGTTTGTGGCAGGCATAAATGTGGCACACAAGGCACCTTCTCAGAATGCTATTTGAAGGTGTGGAAGAAATGTAGAGAACTGGGCCTGCTGTCTGTGACCAGGGAGGAGCCCTGAAAGACTACACCTGTCCTCCCTGTACTCAGGATAAGGAATTAGACTCCAAGAGTCAGTTGACTGACTTCCCTTGTGGCTACAGGGGAACAACAAGATTAAGCAACCTTTTTCTAAAGTGACCAGCTGACCAGTCTGAACTGGACTTTGGTGTTGGCTTCTACCTGATACCCTGCAAGCCTTTAAGTGCTCCCTGATGCCCTGGGGGACTTAGACATGCATCCTGTGGTTGATTGGGCAACAAATGGAAGTTTTGGAAACTATGAATAACATTTGGTCTGTCGAGGCAAGCCTCAAATTATGCCCAGGTCATGACCTACCACCTCAAATTGAATTTCATTGATGTATTGAGCATTTTAGAGCTATATTTATCAAAAAGTTTGAAAAATTGGTATCTTCTGATCCCCTTTTTGTCATTTTGGTGTCAGTTTGTTTATTACATTTTACTCCCTTAAATTTACCCATACCTCCATCTACCTCCACCCACCTCTAAACCCTACATTTACCATTACCTACCTTTACCTCTACCCACCCCATAACCCTAAAAACAGCCTTATTTCCCTTTACTGCTACCCACCCCAAAACCCAGAAATTACTATTACCTACCTTTACATTAACCAATCTCTTAATTCTAAAACCAGCCATACCTCCATTTTACCTCTATCCACACTTTACCTTTTTTAAAAAAAATAACCGAAAAAAATAATGTTATTTAAAAATGACTGCTTGGTAAAGTACCTTGTAGCATAGCTATATTACATGGTAAAGGTGCTGTGTCGTAAAGACTATGTTGTAAAGCATGATTCCACTATGTCTTTATATTTAACTCACAATAAAAATATTTTGTAGACAGAACACAATCATGCAGGAAGATGCAACTACTGACCAAAGGAAGTGGTAGTAAAAAAAAATTAAATTTTCAAACGGCAGCACATTCTGAGGGCATCACTACCCATAGGAGCACAATATTTATTCATTTTAAATATGAGGTACTCTGCAAATAGGCCCCCACACCTCTACTAATCTACTTGCATCTGTTTAAATTGAAAATAAAAATTAATTCTATGTCTAGTATAATGCTACTATTTTCAAATTTAGGTGACACGAACAGACAGAGGATGTACAGTCTGAGAAAACAGATGTGGATGGGGATGGTGGACCTAGAGATTTGTCATTAACTATTTTCAAACATTCATAAATATATAATGCTATAAATTACAAAAACCCTTTCTTTCCCTCTTATTTTGTACACTTACTCAGCTTGTTTCATATTGACATTAACCCCTTATAAATCATTTACATCAGCCTGCTTGATAGGAAAGGCTATACATTTAAAAATGACTACTCCCGCAAAATGGGATTCAGTAGTACCTCATTTTTGACATTAATATAGAATGTTAGCTTTTTAGTTGTTCATTAAATCTATCTGGTAAAGCTGCAGTACAACACAGAAAAATAAACTGGCAGATTGCTGCTGCTGTTGGAAGTATGTGTTGTACTCAGCACTGTAGACTTTTTCTCACATGAATGAGGATGGTATTTGAGAATTTACATAAAACTTGTACTCATTTTAGCTTTCTGGAGCATTAACCATAATTTCAATAACACATTTTAGGCCTTGATTTTATTCCTTTCCTGCAGACTTCTACGCACAATATGTTTCCAATTCTCCTACTCCTTTTACAGCAACTTGACATACAGGAGTATCACAGTTCTCATTAATATGGAATGTTTATCCTCTAACTGTTCATTAAAACTCTGTGGTTAAGCTACAGTTGAAAACTGGGAAATCAATTGAGGGGCTGTTGCTTTTAGAAGTACATGTTTTACTCAACATGTTAGATTTCTTCTCACATGAATGGTAGATATCTCTGAATGTCTTGAAAATACATCCACAGTTTAGTTCTGTAGCACTAACCATAATTCTATGAAAAATCAAGAGGGACAACCGTTCCCTCTCAAAGATAGTTCAAGAAATCCAAACAGAGGACCATTATTTTTCATTGGGTGAAAACACCTTATCTCACCACAATTCCTAAAATTAATGTGGCACAACAAATGAATGATGTATATTGTCACTAACAGCTGTTCTGCTGCTCTCTATGTGCTCCTGACCATAAAAAACATGCATTCACTAGTAAGCATTTCTATGGGTGAACAGGGCAAACCCTGCAGCCTGAACTTTTGACTTTGACCCAGCCCAATGCAACCAGATAGCCACGGTTCATGATTTATGCTTTTGGTGCTATTTTTCAGTTTATTCTATAAAATACATAACTCCAGTTCTACTGATTGGATTTTTGTCATTTTGGTCTTCTTGTGTTATTTATTAAATTCTGCTATATGTTACTAACCTGGTGTGGGGTACTTTGTGTGTGGTGTTTTCACTGTTTTACTGTTTGAAGTGTTGCACAAATACTTTACGCATTGCCTCTAAGTTAAGCCTGACTGTTCCGTGCCAAGCTACCAGGGGGTTGAACACAGGTTAATTTGGGGTTTGCTTGTGCCAAGTGGTTACTGATTGACCAGGGCTCATATTCCAGTCAACCAGTAACCCTTTGTCTTTGAAAGACATCTTTTAGGGCCTTATAAAGCAATATTTATTTTCTCACTGTTACAGATTATACAATTATTCTCTGTTTCTGTGTGGTATCAAAATAAAAGTGTTATGGACCAAAATTCAAGACCTGCTATACTGGATCACTATAATATCCTGATAGAAAAACTTCCTGACTATGACCTTAGGTCTCCAAGCCAACCAACATGCAAGAAATTTGACTCTTCCAACTCCTTACTGACAGACCTCCTCCTCCCCCTAGGCACCAAAACTGTCCTTTCTGATTAGAAATCCTCTACACCTATAGCCTTTGACAAATGGCAGAACTTATTATTCTCAGTTAGAGGCACTGATAACATCCTATACTCTAAATGTCATGGTCCCTCGTACCCCCGATGACTATGGGATGCCTTTGACGAATACTTACAAAAAAATAAACCAACATAAGTTCCCCCGTACATCTCCATTTGTGTCACAAGGGATCATATTCGCATTATATCTCAGTTGGGTGACATCCTCCCCAAGGATCTACCGTTGGCCCCACACCAACTCTGCCTAGCGTAGCCTTCTCCCTCTTTACCCCTAGACCTATCCCCGTCTGACCTCCCTTTTTCTTTTCCCACATTCTCACTCTTTAGCCAGAGGACCTGGTTTGCCTACATTCCAGGCCGAATAATATCATTGATATTGGACTTGGTCTACCACTTGCTGGATGTAACTATCTCCACGTTTACATTGTGATAACAACTGCTATAATTACAGAGTAATTAGTAATGTATATTAAGTAGATCAATGTCTCTCCTTTTAATTCTCCGGAACATTCAGAGTGTCTGGCTTATATGTGCTGTCGCTGTAATTTTTTTCTCCTGTTTTGTGTGTTTCTTTGAAAATAAATAACAACTCTTTGAAAAAGAAAAGTGTATGGGCCATATTATCAAGAACGGCAATAACATTATCGCTGCTTTAGCGGCAGGAAACTGCCGCTAAAGCGGCGATAAGGGGCTTGATAATATGCCCTATAGTATTCCAATAGAAGCCCAGGTTTGATGTCCTTCACACCAGAACCTGGGCTTCTATTGGAATTCTATAGGGCATATTATCAAGCCCCTTATCGCCACTTTAGCGGCAGGTTCCTGCCGCTAAAGCGGCGATAACGTTATCGCCGTTCTTGATAATATCGCCCTATGTTTCTTAAAAATGTTTAAACCTCTGCTTTCACTAATGAGACAGAGTGATAGGATAAGAACGCTTCTTGATTGAGGCCACCCCACTGTAAATCCATAAGAAACAACTAAGAGAATATTTATGAATTCTGAAAATTCTGTGTTTACCTCTTGTCTCCAAACCTTGCCTCTTCCTTGACCTCATTTGGATTGGTATGGCCCAACATGCCGATAGTGTGCATAACTTTGCTAACCCTTCACAAGTGCATTCTTTGATTTATTTAGTTTGGAATGAGTTCTTCCTCTGCATTCCAGCAACTGGTTGGTGCAGGCATAGAAGATTGCTGGGCAGACCTCAAACGAATAATCAGTCAAGGAAAATATAGTATAATCCATATGCAAGCTTCAATAGATCATTCACAAGTTAATTAAATCTTGTGATGGTAAAGTAGTTCTGCATGCTACCTATTTTTAAGTACAACTACATAAGTTGTACACAGATTTTTCTAGACAAACAATTAATGTGAAGACATTACTTTATGTACCTTTTTATGTATAAAATAACTGCTTTTTATGATTCAGTTATGCATTTAGGAAAATGCTTTTACTTTATAGAGGAACGTTTACAAGGATGCGATTTTCTTGAAATGTAACGTCACACACTGGTCACTGTCAACAATTTTTAAGGTGCAGCACCAACAATTTCAGCAGGTGCAGCTGCAATGTCACATATGCACCAAAGTCTGAGTCCGCTTCCAGGAGGTGGGGGCACGTTGAGTCTTATTGACGGGGACCTTTACAGAAGTGCACCTAAAAGCTTAGCCTATGCACTGAAGGTGATTCCATAAGGAGACCATTGGTAAGGGACATAGCAGTATGTAAACTTTCTTCTGATTCCTCCTTGAATCTGTCATCATGATCCTGGAGCCTATAGTTACCCATCTATGGCCACCAAATATCTTATAGCCGACGAGGAAATTTTTACTTGCCAACCTAAAGCATTCGCATGATAGTAAAACATGATGAAAGTTGGTGGAGGTAACTGGTAGTTAATCCTGTTGTGAGCAATTATGTATCCTACAGCACTGCTGTAGGCTTGACATCATGTCAACAGCGCCCATCAGGTGTTCATAGCTAGATAACCGACACTAAGAATGCAGGAAGCGGAGGTTTCTGGTTCAACTTACATTCCATCCACCAGAGACATTTTTATTTGTCCTAGGTTCAGGCTATACACAGGGACGGACTGGTAACCCAAAGCAGCCCTGGCAATTTTCTAGGACCAGCCCCTGGTGAAGGACTGGTTGGCCCCGGGAGTCTGGAAACGCTTGCTTGCTGCAGACGCTTGCTTGCTGCAGAAGCTTGCTTGCTGCTTTTGTTACTGGGGGCCGATATTGCAGCACTGCTGCAAAACTGGACCCCAGTAACAAAACCGGCCCTCATCATTGCAAAACCGCCCCCCCCCCACCCTTTCAAAATCCTGGGGAAACGACCCAGTACGGCCAGTCCAGCCCTGGATATACATGAAGCTATTCATTATTTTTTGGAAAGTACTGCACCACTCTTGGGATCCTATTGAGGAGCTGAGGGAAAGACAGCAGATATCTCTTCCCATCTGCATTGGCTTTATTTGCATGTGAATTGTGCCAAGCAAATGTGGCACCCCTCTGTCTTCATTAACTCTGTCATGTATTTTGCAGTTTCAGTGATGGGGTAACACGCATTGGCAAAGCCAATAGGTCTCACTTGTGAATTGTATTAGCTTGACAATGCTTTTTTTGCTCTGGATGTCTGCTGTGTCTAAGCCCACATGTGCAGCGACCATCGTGAATTTATTTTGCTTAAAGTAACGATCATCTTGAATTTATTTTGCTTAAAGTAGCGATCATCTTGAATTTATTTTGCTTAAAGCAAAAGAAAAAATATTCACAAATTACCATTTATGCTTGTGCACACTTGCTTGCCTGTGCACTCATGTTAGACACCCTCAAAGTATTTTTCTTAAAATAAAAATAAAAAATCTTCTAATGTTTGCACAGCATATGTGTGTGCAAGCATGGCCACCATCTTTGAATGATTTAATCAAAGCAAAAGAGAATTCATTCAAAGTTGGCCACAATGTGTGCACAAGCGTAAAAGTGGTCATTGTTATACTTTATTTTTAATTTTCTGTTAAAAGCGTAAAATAATGCATGTGCACAAATGTGGTAAGCAAGCATTCCGGCAGCAACCAAAAAAGGGAACATAGATTAAAATATACATGGAGCAGTGGGTGGGAATATGGTGAAGAGGGAATGCATGAGCAGCTGCTCTACCATCGCAATAATAAAAGAAAGAGTACAGGGAGAGGGGAAAAGAGAGAACAAACAAGGAGCAAAGCAGTCCTGTAGTAGTGTGCTGATGCCAGGCTCTCTAAAAAGTAACATAATTAAAAGATAAATTAGAAAGCAAAGTAGGCAAGAAAAGCAATCAAAACATGGCAAGAAAATGCTCCATGTGTTGGACAAGAATAGAGAGCAAATCCTTTGAATCAAGAGCTGGCAACTGAAATTGGATGAAGACATCCAATCATGAGCAAGGGGTGGACCCAAAGCCCATTTAAGTCTGTAACATACAGTTCGATCAGTCTATAGACAAGACTTTAAAAAAAAAAGTAGTGATAACATCAGTTTCTTGTCACATTCTGGCAGTTTTTCAGATGGACATTGCTGTTCTTCCTAAAACAGTTGTCCTCACTTTGGATCAGGGTTCTTCATACTGGGGGGGCGGCCTCCCTAGGGGGGCCTCAAGTGATCCCAGGGAGGTGTCAGGCTCTGGCCAAAAGAAGCATTATGCGGATAGCAGTCCTTTGTTTTAACCTGAAAAAATGAGTGGCAGTAAGCATCTCTGTAATGGGCCATCACTAACATCTTTTGTCACTTATATTCTTTTTTTTAAAACTTGCTTTTATTATTCGCCACGTTGCATCATATCACATTTTTGACAGATAGCATATACATTTTACATGGAAAACCATCATACTTTTGTGATAGAGGTGTCCATGCTAACCAACATCAGCTCAACTCACCCCGTGGTACACAGTACTTTGCAATGTGTGTTGGCTCTATACATCTATCAAACCTAATAGATAAACAATAAAAACAACAAAAAAAGGATTAAACCCCTCCCACCTCCATCCTCTGTCATTTATATTCTAACTGGGAGTTTGCGACAAAAGGGAAGGGACTCTAAATATTCTTCAAAATCCCCACCCCCATTTCTAATAATCACACTTTGGATACTTTTACACATTAGTAAGTCCTGTCTGACCAGAATAGTATGTTTGGCAATCATGCATTTGGTTGCATTTTTAAAACAGTAACATAACTTAACTGCAATGTTTAAATAAGTCTAGACAGTAAAACATTGCCAATTTAATAGTATAATTATGAAAAATCCTGAGGAGGGGTCTGATGATTTTTGTATTTTTTCACTTGGGGGCGTGAAGACCACTGCTTTGGATAAAAGCTGGAGGGGTGGAGGTCTGAGTAAGCTGCATCTTTAATAACCCTTTCTTACACAGCACATTACCTTCATTGTATCCCCACTCTACAAAAAGACCTGTTGCATTGTACCTCAGTTAGCACTACACAAATCCCACATACTTTTGTGCAAAAACTGAATATGGATGCTCACTATTTTGGTAACAAATCAAGGGTCGGCAAATTCACATAATTTTTTCCACAAAATGTTTAAAAAATCCATAAACATTTTTCAAAATTCTCTTTTTAGAGCACAGTGTGGTTAGCCACTATCTTGTTTTTCTTTTTTCATATGAGCACGAACTTGGGGTAATCTTCCGAGAAGACAGGTGTCAGGTTCGAGCAAAAAATATTTCTTGGTAAGATGTTTTCTGTACAAACAAGTTCCTTGCCTGCAACAATTACGCAAAATTGTGTAATGTGAAATTTGAAGTCGTTTCAGGAACTTCATGTAGTACAAATCTGGGGAATTATGCACATTACACCAGTGTAGTTAAACGGTCTCTAAAACTGGCACACAGCCAATGCGTTTCGTTCCCAATTTTGCCAGAGGGAACTTCGTCAGGGCTCCTAAATATCCAGCTGGTCGGTAGTTGTATGTACAGTGAATTTGGACCTCAGGGGACAAATTTGGCCTCAATAGCGGTATGTGTTACGAAATCTCGCGCCCAAGAACTGCGGGGTTTCAAGTATCCAGAGTAATATAATGGAAATAAAGCAAGGTCCCAGTCACCACTATTCCATCAAGGGACTTTATTGATGTGAAGTCATGCTGTATGTTCTTTAGACCAGCGTCATCTTGTGTAGCGGCATGATAACCGGCAGTCCCTTGATGGAATAGTGGTGACTGGGACCTTGCTTTATTTCCATTATATTACTCTGGATACTTGAAACCCCGCAGTTCTTGGGCGCGAGATTTCGTAACACATACCGCTATTGAGGCCAAATTTGTCCCCTGAGGTCCAAATTCACCGTACATACTTCTCACAACTACCGACCAGCTGGATATTTAGGAGCCCTGACGAAGTTCCCTCTGGCAAAATTGGGAACGAAACGCGTTGGCTGTGTGCCAGTTTTAAAGATTGATTGAATAAAAGAAGCAATTTTGGAACATATTCTTGCTTGCTTGATTGACTCCGCAACGAGTGCACCTTCCATTTTTTCTTGAAAATGTGGCTACTGTTGACACCTCCAGGCGGCGGGTGCAGGAAGTGATTGCACCACTTTCATATATATTGTACATGTGGACTGGATGTGCTTGACCTTGGTCTGCCGTTTTTTTTTTAGTTAAACGGTCTCCCAGGGCTATGCAAATTCTGACTAAGACATAGACATAGAGCCCGATTTAGAGTTTGGTAGGCAGGCTACTCCATTCCTAACATGATGGAGTACACTCCCAGCCAAACAATCAGGGGCATATTTACAAGCCCCTATTGCCACCACAACGTCACCTTTCACGACATTGTAGTGGCGATAGGGGCTACGCCTTATTTACAAGGCAGCGTTAAGCCACTTAACATGGCTTAACGCTGCCTTGTAAATAAGGCACCCTTGCAAGCTATACTTAGCGTGAAAGGGGAGGGCAATGGGTGTTGTGGTGGGCATTCTACTGCAAAACCCATTGATTTTGACGCTGCCCATATTTACAAGGGTGGCGGAAATATGGGGCAGCGCCAAAAATTAAGACCAGGGAAAACCTGGTCTTACCCTGGTGCAACGAGGAGAAATGTTGAATTTCTCCTCGTTTTTGCTGTTTCCACGTGAGCTGCATTGTGCAGCACACATGGAAACAGCAACATGCCATTGATTGTTTATGTCCAGGAAGGTGTCCCTTCCTGGACATAAACAATCATTAAACAAATTGACGTTTTGCAACTTCTATGTGTGCTGCATTGAGCAGCACACATAGAAGTTACAAAACACCATTAAAAAATGGTTTATGTGCAGAAAGGGACACCTTCCTGCACAGAAAAAATATTCCCTTGCAACACAGACACCCTTGCACTATGGTGCAAGGGTGCCTGCGTTGGCGCTAGGCTACTAAATTTAGCACCAGCGCAGGGGAAAACGCAGGACTGCACCATATTGTTGTAAATATGGTGCAGCCCTGCGTTTCAGAAGTGGTGGAATGCGGCGTTAAGCCAAGGAGGCATACACCTCGCTCTGCACCTTCTATTGTAAATATGCCCCTCAGTCTGCCTGCCTCAAGGTGGCCTTAAGTATTGCGTCAACTGACCGCTGCCCCGTTGCCTCAGTTGATAGAATACTTCCTCGGACAGCCCAACGGAGTAGGGGCCATCAGGGGAAGGACATTACACTGTCTGCCCTAATTAGGGTGTACAGTTTAATGCCTTTTTTCCAGTCCCTTTGCGAGGAAAAGCCTGTCAGTGAGGGACAGGAAAAAAAACAAAATTACCTCCGTACTCTGTGAGAAAACAGCTTGACTGCCGGCTGTCATAGCTGACGGTACTGTCTGTCAAACATTCCATACATTGACAGGACCCACCATAACAGCTGTTCGTGTCACTATAAAGAGTCTGTA
The DNA here is from genome assembly GCA_963921515.1 of Calotriton arnoldi. Lineage (NCBI taxonomy): Eukaryota > Metazoa > Chordata > Amphibia > Caudata > Salamandridae > Calotriton > Calotriton arnoldi. Next base: position 134,243 of record CAWUFW010008923.1, read on the forward strand.
GGGCTGGTGAACATCTCTAAATAAGGCAGGCGGTGGTCCCACGAGATGGTGGAGGTAATTCCCCAATCTCTAAATCGACTACATAGTCTGCCTTAGAGGAGAGATACTACCACACGATATTTTGCACATAGCAAATTTTATTTCACCCATCTGTAATTGTTTATTTTTATCTACACATACATTATTACTTGTGACGTCTGAAGTTGCAATAAAAGCATTTGATAGCTTTGTGCAATTCTCACAAGAACAACACACATTAGCATCAAATTAAGCCAGGCAAGTTTAAATAGACATAATGTTCACAAAATGTCTGGACTTCTCCTAACACACTGAGGTTAAGCGCTAGAAATCACATATAAATTGCATTTTGTCCACAAGCAAATGGTCTCTGTGGCTAACCCATGACTACTTCCTTGTCTCAAATGGATGATTTATGTTTGAATGTATTCTGCAAGACTGGTTTAGAGATGGCATGCGCTATCTCTGGGGTGCAAGCTCACGCTGCATTCGGAATGACAGCGGCCCCAGCCTTAGGGCAGTATATGCTTCTTGAGATATATTCAATTGCTGTTCAAGTCTATTTTAGCCCTAGGCGCAAAAGCGAATTTGCTGTTGCTTTCAAACATGTTTAAGGTTTGTAATAGTGTACTGGAATGTCAGAATGTGTCAGTCTACTGTAATTTAGCAATTTGCTGCAGTGAATGTGTAGTTCGTCATCTTTCCTCCATTTTCATTAAATGTACCCCCCTCATTGGTGCAATGTGCAACTCTGTGTGAAGTACCTTGTGGGTAGTTTCTGGAATTCATTCTGAGGCCGGGATCTGCTCAACTATTAAATCAAGGAAACATTGAAGATTCTCTTCAGCTAATCTACACAAGTACATAATTTAAGTAGCTGTTCTTATGCTGTTCAATCAGTCAGCTCTTGACTTCCATTTTAAAAGAAAACATTTGCGAAAAACTTCAAGTATTATATCATCTAATGAAATGAAAATACGAAAGGCATTTGGTTTAATCAATTTATTTTCATGCAAAGCGTAGGCAATTTAGCAGAGAAATGCTTCCTGCAGAGAGGAAATAAGGAATACATTTTTATCTAAAATAGACCGCAGCTATGTGGGGTGAGAAGCAACATAAAGTAAAGTTGCCACAGACCTTATTTTCTTTGTTTATGCAAGAATGTTCAACTTTTGTGGTCTCACCGAAATGAACAATGTTCATGCATGATGGTTGGATATACATTCAATGTTCAATAATGCATGCATAAGTATTTTATTTCCGAATTATTTCGGAACAGGACTTTAGGCAACTTTGTTCTGGCCTTAAAATCATGAGTTATATATATATATGACGCAATCCTGATTGGTGCGCTAAAAATACATTTGGTGCAAACTTCCATTTGAGTTTGACTTGGTTTTGTAACCTGTGCCCAAATTGCACACAGTGGGTGGTTTTGCGTGTCAGATTGTCATCAGGTAAAATCTGATCAGGCAGTCGAGTACTACAAAGAGAGGCTATTTGCGCACATCTGAATAGAAAACATTACAATTCCGAATAGACACAAACTGCACACATTGTGAGTACCAAAACCCTCACCAAACAATTTGCAACAAGGAATCTGTGCAATTTGAGCGCCTATCATAATCCGGGCCAAAGTGGCAGGAAGTGGCATTTCCGAAATAATCTCAGATCTCTCTCATGAGCTCAGACGTTCACAATCAAAAAGTGAATATTCTGATGTGACATACTCTACAACACTCTGACCATGTATCTGTTAAAAAACCCAGTAACCTCTTTTATAGGACTAAGAAATGACTCCTATTGTAGTTTCCAAAAGATGTTGTTCATGGTACTGCAAAACTGCTCCATAATAGTGTAGCACTATAAATAATTGACGTGTTTCATTACACACTATTATGCTTGCCAAACTAGCCTCACATTGAAATACAAACCTTGGTCTACATGTTGTTGTTATTGGGAAGAAGCCCTTGTATAGCGCACAGTATGCCATGAATATCATGGGCGTAAGAACTATGGAAACAAGGGGGTATTTATCTGGAGTGCTTCTCCTACTCTAGATTTTGCAGTGGGAGGACACATTGCATAATATCCCATCCCCCAATATTTTGAAGTGTAAAAAGATGAGCATGTCTCTTTGAAGCTACTCTGCACGTCACCTAAGCCTCTATGAAGCACTGTAACCAGAGGAGCATACTCTTGGGGGGCCCTGTACTTAATAATTACTTAATTGCAGACTTTGAGGTGCTGAGCCTTTCCTAAAATTATTCTGTTTGACAAGACAGGCGAGCCAGCAGAGTAAGGTAAGCGAGGAAATGCTTTTTTATGCTGACATTTCTGCTGGTTCGGCTGAACTCGGAAAAAGAACGATTTTGAGAGAGGCTCAACACCTCAATGACTGCAGTTAAATAAATTCCAAATATAAACAGCTTCAGAGCCCCTACAGGGTTTTCTTACTAGGTTACAGCTCTTCAAAAAAAACACTTGTGAAGTGCAACTTAATCTAAGACTCTGATTTTGACCATCAATGTCTGTGAACCATTCTATAAAAAAATAGTCCACCTTTAAATCTCTTTTTATTCTTTTTATTTAGCTCCAGCTCTACTCGAAGGTATTGGAGCGCTTTCCATAAGCATCAGTTACATTACACAAGGACACATTCATTTTTGGTAGGCACGGGTAAATTAAGTGATTGCCCAGAATCACAGAATGTTGAGCCGAAGCCGGGACCCAAACCTGAATCCCCAAATTCAGAGTTGGAAGCTCTGGCCATTATGCCACATCCTCTAACTAATCCCAGATACATGTGTGTATGGTGTAAGTTTGATTTAAAGTGCAATAAGTGTATTTATTGAACTCTGTACACTAACAATAATTGAATAACTGAACACAAAGCACTGATCTTTGGTGATAAATTGAAGAGAGAAGGATGTAACCCTACAGTCTATGAAAGGCACCATCTGCAGTCCTGGGCTCAAATCCACTCCAACCTCATGACCAAATTGTGTGATCCACGGCCTACCGCTTTACTTCATTATATATCAATATCCTTAACTATCCATTTTGAGAGCACATTGAAGCAATTTAGTAGAGGATCTGTGCTCTACAAAAACCTTGGGTGTATATGGTTAGTATAAAATATTCTTGCTTCACATTTAATGAAAAATATATGACATATAAAAAGAAAACATGACAAAGAGACACATTATGGTAAAGTCATCAGGGCACGGGGTATTCGTGAATGTTTAATGTTTAAAAAATATTACTTCAAATAAATGTCACTCAATTCAGTAATATAATCAAATGTCCTTGAAACACTGATGTACACTGTGTATATGTTTTACTATTCCAACGGATTCCAAAAAGACAGGATTGCACTTAGTCTGCTTGATTTGCAGAGCATCCCTTTTTATTCGGGCGTGAAGGGTGATCTTCTGTCACATTCCCTGTCGGATACACTGCTACAATGAGTGTTGAACAAATGTATATGCAGACATATGGCATGACACCTCATTCTTGGATAGAATGAACAGTCCATTGAAGTCTACTGTTCCAAAAGCATCATTGTGAATGGTGCAGTAGATCATGAACTGCATGCTGTCTTCCCAGGGCCGGCTGAAAAGGAAGAGGGACCCATGCAAAAATGAGGCAGGCGGCTATCTTGCCTAAACTTGCTAAGACATTCCAGAGCCAGGTGTGCACTATAAAGATACTGATATCAGAGTGTAAAATACCAGCAAAATGAATAAAGACAGAATTGGACCTGCTAAACATTGCACAGATTGAGCACCTCTGGTGGAGGTCAAGGCTTACTGTGAATTCTGCTATCATGCTTGCAGCTGGACCACTACACTCTAAGCTCTCGGCATCATAGGATGCTGTCCCTTGTGGGAATTGGAACCCCTTGCAGTTGAAATACATGAAGTTGTCTGATGCTGTGCTTTTTATCTTCCGGGGGAAAACGTAAACTTCATATTAGTTTGATCGTGTAAGGGAGGCGGCAGAGATGAAATATTTTTTTGGAAGGCATAATAGACATTAAGCCAACAAAATAAATAATTTAATATACTTTGATAAAAAGCAATAAGGTACCGTTAGTATAGTGCAATATATCAATGAACTGTAGCAGTAATACAACTTCTAAGGATTTGAAAATATTCTCGGATGTCATATAAACTACGCTTTTTATTTAAAACATTGACTGATACACATTCCCTCCTCTTGTTGTTTACAAACTTTTCTCTTCCTATTTCATGTAGCCTGCACCATTCTTTCAATACTTCATATTTTCTCACCCATATTTGTGGCATTTGAAGACTCCTCAGCGTTATTTCACAGAAAGGCAGGCAAATTAAAAAAAAGCCACTTTTTTCATCTGAAAAGAAGGGAAGTAACCTTCGACAGTGCTGTGGTACACCACTCACCACTTAGTCTTGTCAACATGGCATCCTCTGAATGTCACATCACTCCCATTTGGAGTCTCAGTGCTACTAGTTCAAAGTGTGGCAGCCCACCTAGCTTGACGCAGTAGGCCAAGCCTTTAAATAACCCTCTGCTGGCTGCGAATTGTATCTTTGATTGACAAAGCATGACACCAATATCATTAGTAAATATCTGGATCTGCACTAATTTGTAAGTTTAATGAACTGAGAACATGAAAGCATTCTAGAACAAGGCATATGGATTTCCAACTGAATACAATTGATAAAGAAACTCCTGTGATGAATATCAATTGATCTTCTAGCTAGAGTTCCTCAGTGTTTGTAGACTACACCATCCAGTCGTACAAGATACTACCATAAACGAGCCTCTCATGTTTGAATAAGAGGCTTAAACCATTCACCCTTCCCATTAGTTAAAACATGAATCATTCACGTCTATCAACAACAGGACCCATCATGAGCACTATCATTTAATTACAGCTATGAGAACCTTTACGAATGTGCTAATTTGTCAGCTAAACTATGTATATCTCACTTTTTAATCTGAACATTGGCTCTCAGTACTGCTGTGCTTGAAGGGAAAGTGTGTAGCTGCCATAACAACCAGCCACGACTAGCCAGCAAGATGACTAAACAATTCAAACAGTTGCCTCTGGTATCCTAAGTGATCTTCATATCATGAGTTCTTATTCCACCCTGACAGAGTCGATTTTTCTTCCTACAGGGTCAATATCTTGAGTGGCATTGTAACGCTGTCATAGTCATTTACACAACTTAGAAACAGCAAGACTCTGGCATTTAGCAAACATATAAAAAAAAAAGTTATTTGCATTCCAATTGTACATCAGTAGTTAGTTTACACTGAATTTATTTTAAGGTAGTGCATTGATCCAACGGTCAATTTCTCCTTCAATCAGTATAAAGTCCTTACCTGACATTATCGATTTGCAATCCTGTTGATACACTTTCAAGTGCTCTATTTGAAGAATAGATTGAATCTGCCAACTGGGATTACTGACCATGTGCTGGACTCCCAGCAAAAGTACTTCAAATTTATGAAAAGTTATAAGGTAGCTGTGAGAGACTCCTCCTGTTAGACCTTTGCCATTTTGACAGGTTTATCCCCAAACTTTTTGCCTTATGCCTCCTATTTTTGTTGGCTATATGATTCTGGGCACTTTACCACTGATGAACAGTGCTAAAGTGCATATGCTCTATGTACAAATTCTGATATGATTGGTTATCCATGATTGGCATATTTGATTTACTGGTAAGTCCCTAGTAAAGTGCACGGTGTGTGCTAGGGCCTGTAAATCACATGCTACTAGTGGGATTGCAGCATTGGTTGTGCCACCCACATGAGTAGCCCTGTAAATGTGTCTCAGACTTACCAATGTAGTGTCTGCGCGTGCAGTTGTACACTGCCACATTGCCCTGGCAAGTGCACCGACATGCTAGGCCCAAATCTTCCCTTTCCATACATGTAAGGCATCTCTAAGGTAGGCCCAAGGTACCCCCATGGGCAGGGTGCAGTGTATGTGAAAGGTAAGACATGAACTGGTGTGTGTGACATGTCCTGATAATGAAATACTGTGTATTTAATTTTTCACTATTGAAGGCTATCTGTTCCATAGGCCTATCATTGGGGCTGCACTGTAACAATTTCACATGTGTAACTCGCAGTAGGGACAAGATAGAAAAATGGAGTATAGGCTCTCTCAACTCAGAAGTTATTAACGCACCTTTTGGTGAAGGTGGTTTTTAAATTCTTTGTTTGGAAATGCCACTTTTAGAAAGTGGCCTTTTCTTACTTTACCATTCTGTGTGCCTCTGGTTGTTTATGTATTCAGCATCTAGTGTTTGAGTGACAGGAGCTGGGATGTGCATTCTCTCTAGACAGTCACTGGTGGGGTTGAGGTGTGCCCTGCCTTTCCTGGGTGACTCATCGCTGGGCTGAATAGACCTGGTCTGCATTTAGAGTGGTGGGAGGAGTTTCGCTGGCATCTGAATAGGCTGTGTCTCCATTTTCACAATGCTGTCTCCGCCCCCTGTGTCATGCTGCACCTGGGAGTACAGGACTGGTTTGGACTGGGTTCTGAGACCCTTACAGCAAACAGAACAATGACAATTTGGGGTATAAGTATTACACCTAAATCCCCAGGACTTTAGATTGCTTCCAGGAACAAGAGGACCCTGCCTAAAAGAAGAGCGGAAGGACTGTGTGAGGAGCTCTGCCTTTTCTGAGTGAGGGGCGGGTTGGCCTGCAGTTTCTGCTTCTGTCTGTGGTGGAGGAAAAGGACTGACTCTTTTTGCCCTGCTGTGGTATCCTGCTTGTGAAGAATCTCCAAGGGTTTGCGTGTGCTGGCCTCCTGTTGGAAGTCTCAGGGATACAAAAGACTTCAGGAAAGATCTGTGCTATATCTAACAAAAACCTGCCTGGGAGGAGAGCTGGAGAAGCTGTGTGAGGAGCACTGTCCTTGATGTGTGTGGGGTAGGACTGCCTGCAGTGGCCTCTCCTGCCTGGAGCGGGGAAAGGACTGGACTGTTGTTAGAAATGGGATTTCTGGTTGGCTAGGGCATGCGCCTAAGCCAGGCAGAAACCACCACTCTAGTCAGGGCAAGGTAGTTACACGCTGAAGATAACCCCTGCTCACCCCCTTGGTAGCTTGGCACGAACAGTCAGGCTTATCCCAGAGGCAATGTGTAAAGCGTTTGCGCAACACACACACACAGCAGCAACACACTAGGCGCACTACAAAAGAAACTCCGCACAAGGTTATATCAAAAATAGCCTTTGTAGTATCATAAACACATTAGAATCATAATCACAAAATATACACTGTGCCAACTGGCACCAGGCAATAATTTACAGGGGGATTATATACATGACTGGGCCAATCGGGCCACTGTCAGAACCATCACAAGCACAAGTAGTAAAAATATCACAACCAGTAACTACTGGCAAAATACTGTTCTCAGCATTATCACATCAGCATTAGGCCTAATCATCAGCATACCCACATTATGCAATCTCTGTAGGCATAAACACATTATGCATAAACATCCTAAGCATAAACACATTATGTCATAGGCATCACAGTAGGCATAGACACATTAGGAATAAACACAATTAAGAATAAGCACATTATGCCTAGAACATGAGTACTGCACCCCAGTACCACAGATAAAGTGCACACAGCACCTTAGTATACACACTGAAATGACCCCAGGCCAACTGGCCTTCTCTAGGGGCTCAAATGCCCTTTGTCCAAAATGTCAGGGCGCGATCCGAATGCTTTCCAGGTGCCCTTTTGCTGCCAATGCAGCCAAAGCAAAGTGTGCAATGCGCTGGGGCAGAGGAGCTTATCTCACTCCTTTATCATTATGGAAACAAAATGCCCCCGTGTTGCAGCTGCCCGCTCTCTCTCGCGGTGCAGCTGGAAATTATGCCTGGCACCACTGTGCCTTCTGAGCCCCACTCCGGGACTCTTAAATACAAACTTGCCCCCACGGTGCAGCTGCCCGCAACGGCGGTGCAGCTGAGGAAATTTCGCAAGCACTGGCAGCAACTGTGCCTGGTGAGCCCCCTTCACTGGGACCCTTCCTGTGCCGCTCACGGCACCAACAATGCACAAATTGAAGCCCCACTCACCGGGGCTCTCTGGTGGACTCCTCCTTGGGGCAGGAAGAGATCTGCTGGTCGGCGCTCGGGGCCCTGGTGGCTCCGGTCGAGCCCAGACGGCAGGATGCAGCAGAGGGGGGTCCGCCGGGCTCCGGACCTTCCTTCCCTCTCGCCGGTCACCAATGAACATGCAGGGCTCTCCCTTTTCTACTGGGAGCCTCGCCTCTAGGCAGGCACAAGTGCACCTGACTTCTGGCCACTGCGGAGGGGATTGGCTGCTCCCGCCGGCCACGCCCAGGGTCAGGCTCTTCCTGACTTCCGGCTACGGCAATTTCTACGGAGCGAAGTCTCTGTCGGGACTTCTTCCTTCCTCCTTTGGGGTCGGGCCGCGGCGGTGATTCCTTCGGCGGCTCCTCAGTGCGGGGTGGGCTCCCGCCATTAAGCACACACTTGCGGGGTGGGCTCCCGCTCAAAGGAGCACAAACGCGGGGTGGGCTTCCGCTATTAAATAAGTATTAATGTGGGGTGGGCTCCCGCCAAAGCCAGCTATGCGGGGGAATCCCCACGTCGGGATTCCCTCGGAATCAATCGCAGCTCAGCGCTGCACAGGCACAGGCACTCCTCCTGTCCTGGAGCCACCCACAATAAAGGTGCAGCGCTCACTAGGTGCTGTGCCCCCAACAGTTCCAGGGCAAAGCTGGGTCCAGGCAGGCCAGCACACAGGGCCCTCCAGCAGGGAGGCAGTCCCTCATGGCGGTTCCTCCTGGGGCCCAGCAGCAACAAGTCACAAGGAAGCACAAAAAGCACAACCTTTTCATGGGGTCACAGCCCCAATATTTATAGTACATTTTCTTTGTCTGCCCTTGGCACAGGGCTTGGGGGAACCAGCCTGAACTGGTTCTGGGGGGTTTTGGAGCACTCTGTTTACAGGGCTCCTCTTCCCTATTGTCAGGTGGGGGCTCGGTCATCAGACCACCACAGGGGGGCGGAGCCAGCATTCACCCAGGCAGGCACAGACTTATTCAGGGTCAGGGGACTACTCCTCCCACTACTCCAAATGCAGATCAGGCCCATTCAGCCTAGCGCTGACTCACCCTGCCCTCCCTGGAGCCACACACACCTCACCAGCCCCTGTCACTCCAAAGCCAGACATGCAATACACATCAGGCAGGCAGACACATAGCACACAGAAATGCCAACTTCTAAAAGTGGCATTTCTAAAAGAGTGATAATAAATCTGCGCACACCATTGCGCAGCATTTATTATTACTATTCCAACCATACCAAACTTGACCACGCTGCTCTTCTCATTTCAGGGATTACCACTGAAACACTTATCAGGGAATCCCCAATGCATTCCTATGGGAGGGCAGCCTCACAGCAGTGAGAAACCAAAATGGCTGTTTGTCACTACCAGAACATGTCACACACTTAAGGTACATGTCCTACCTTTTACCTACAATGCACCCTGCCCATAGGGCTAGCTAGGGCCTACCTTAGGGGTGACTGACATGCAGTAAAAGGGGGGTCACAGACATGGCACACACTTTAGGTGCCACGCCACAGCGGCATTAACACTGCGCGCACAGGCCCTGCAATGGCAGAGGCCTGAGATAGGTTTGAAAGGCTACTTTGGTGGGTGGCGCAATCAGCGCTGCAAGCCCACCAGTAGCATTTAATTTACTGGCCCTGGGTATCTGAGATACCACTTTACAAGGGACTGACAGGTAAATTAAATATGCCAAACAGGTGTAGACCAATCTTACCATGTTTACCACAGAGAGCACACGCACGTTACACTGGACAGCAGTGCTAAAGTGCTGAGAGTCCTAGAACCACCAACATCATGTCAGAAAAAAGGCTAGGAGGAATGCAAAAAGTTCAGGGATGACCCTGCAAAAAGGGCCAAGTCCAACAACTGTTCTTTTCTCTTTTATAAAAAGAAAGTCTGCAGGAGCGCTGGGGTTTCCAGGCTAGAGTATGTGAAGCACTTTTGACCTGCAGGAAGCGCTTGGGGAGCGCTGTGCTCTTCACCTGTCAGAGTTGGGCCCCCCCTTGCTCCTGTGAAGCAGAGCAAGTTGCCACATAGCTCAAGGAGGAGCCCTGGACACCCAGCGACAGAGCAGGCCTGGAGACTGCTCCCTTCCTGCCAGCACGAGAAAAAGGTTATCCCCGCAGCCGTAACCCAGATTGCAGAGCACCGACTGGAGGCCAGGTAGCGGAAAGGCGGAGTCAACAGGGCGGCTGCCGTAAGGCAGCAGCGAGGAAGGGCAGAGTCAGCAGCGGGGCCGCCATGAAAGACGGCAGCTGCAACCCTCACCAGGAGCCTGGAGGACAAGTCAGGCCCTGTTTCCAGGCTGGCAGAGAGGTCAGACCGGGAGCCCTACAAAGGCTCAGGGCCAGCAAACGCCTCTGGGCCGGGCTCCTCGACTTTGTTCCGGCTGCGCCGCAGTCTAGCGGGCAGCTGCCTGGTGTTAGTTGGAAAGAGGGGGACTAGCGAGGTCTCCCCCATAAGCATACCTGTTGGGGGTGAGCTACCCCTTCTCATTGTGGTGAGCGACCCCTTCTCATTGTGGTGGGGGGCCTCAGTGAGGTCTGCTCACCACCTGTGGCCCTTTTACCTACAGTAGCAGCTCCTCAGTGCGATTGTGGGCTGCTGCCCTCAACTTCTACACATGGGGAGGACAGGCGAGGTCCCCCGCTGACTTGGGCATTTACCAGGGGGCACTTGTTCCATGTTGGGACACCATGGGGTGGAGCCTTGACAGAAGCCCCTACATAGGAACTTGCCGCATTTCAGGATTACCCCCGTAATAGGGCAGAGGCCCCTGGGCCCTACGTTAGGTTTGCAATATAGGGATATCTGGTGATTTATGGGTGCCCTAACAGATGTGTACACTGATGGCTGCATTTGTATGCCCTGATGCTAACGCATAGGGGGTCTCACCTTACAGTAGTTCTGGGGTTACCTTGATATGTACAGTAATGATGTTCTTTATGACATTTGCAAGTTAGGAGTATTTACCTTAGTGCACTAAATGTGATGTTATAACTATTGCCTTATAGCAGAGTGATTTAAGATCTAAGTGATGTCATGACAATCGCCTGGTTGGTGAAGTGATTATGTGATCTAATGTATTTTATTTATAATACAAAGGATATTTTTATATAACCTTGTGTGGCGTCTCTTTTTGTGGTGTGCCAAGTCTGTCGCTGGGGTGTGTGTGTGTGTTGCGTAAACGCTTTACACATTGCCAGTGGCGGCTGGTGGGATTTGAAACTGGTGGGGGGGGGAAGCTGAACGAATCAACGTATGCGAGCGAGCGCAGCGAGCGAGCCCGACGGCAATAAGGGGGGCTCGGTGGGGTTCTCCCCCCGTGAAGAAATTTTTTAAAAATTGGCATCTTTTTGGTGCGATTTTCAGCACTATTTCTGTGATAAATGGACTAAAAGTTCAATACTTCTAGGCATTCATAAAAGAAAACTCATACATTACTTCAGAGAATTTCTTGGTTGCCAAGCAAGTCTGACTTCTGAAGAGGGCTAGGGTACTAAGCAAGACTGCTTTGGCTCTACCTTTTCCAATAGAAAACACTAGTTAGCGATGTGAACAAGTTCAATGGACAAACCTGGGGTCTAGGGAGAGTCCCTTTCCTGAGAAAGAAATTTAACAAAGATTGGCAAATGGTGCATTTTAAAGCAAATGAATGCAGCGATAAAGCAAGGCTTGTTAAGCAGTGGGAACGTATAGTCTTGAAATATTAAACACATAAAAAACTGCCCCGTATCTTCTTGCATTAATTTGTTCAACAGTTACTGTAATATGTAAATTGTTCTGATTGACAACTTTAGCCCTTTAAAATGTATGCTTGCCCAGTGTCTTGCACTGCATGCAGCATTAACTTTGGAAAAATATGCTCTAACCAGACTTCGGGAAGCACCCACAGCTGCTGGCTGTAACCAGTCATATAGAAATATGTGCAGACAGGTCTTTAAGTGAGATGAAAAAGTGGGTGCTCCCTATAAAGGAACATGCCAAATACATTTCTGTGATTCCCATAGTGTGCCATCAGACCGGTATTTTGGTTTCTCTCTGAGATGTAATTTTATCCAGATAAATGGCACAGCAACTGACATACGCCTAAAGCCTGTCAGTATGATTGGCTTTGTCACTGGGTGTTAGCTGTTTAAGATAAATGAGTAACAACAATGATTTCTTATAAATAATTAACATTGAAAATGTTTAAATTCTGAAATTCTGAAATAGTGAGTCTTTGAATTAAATAGCATTGAGGCCTGTGGAAGGAGTTTTGGCCTTCAGTTATGTGTGCTTTATGTTAGATATGTATCCTCTTTTTCTCTGCATATCTTGTCCATCGGCACATCTTCAACCCCCTCTCTTTCCTCTTCAGCATCCTCTTTTCACTCTTCCCCGAATGCCCTTCCTCACATCTCTGTCACTTCACCGCCCCCAACATGCACTGCACTCCCTCAATTATAAGCACTTTAATTTCTCTTTCTTTTGCCTTGCAAATATTTTGACATCAGTGTACCCCCTTCACACACATTTCCACAGAATTTCAGTTGCAAATGGAATACACAAATATTGTTCTGTGTGCTCTGCAGAGAGGCCAACCCACTGACAGGCACTTTGTTTGGCTTTAGCCTTAGCGCCTGTGTGCTCAATCAAAGCCCCTCAAACACCTGGCATGGCTCAAGCCTCAAAGTATGCACAGAAACAAATACAGATAAACAACAACATTATAAAATAGCTCACTCGTGGGGAATGCAAGGTCAAGTAAACATGTAAAATAAGAGAGGAACTAAATCGCTGAAATGCATTCCCTCGACGTTTTTAACATTCATTGTTTGCAAGTCAATCCATGTTTTTGGCATCAGAAGCAGCAATGGCAGGATGCACAAGATCATCTATGCAAATAACCTTATGCCGCATGACCACACCTTGGCACGGCACAGAACTCCATATTGGTAAACATGGGGTGGAACAGAACATAATCTATGTAAATAACTCCATGCCACACGACAGCATCATGGCACGTAACTCCATCTTGGTAAAGCATGGCATGACACAACATATTCTATGTAAATAACACCATATCACACGACAGAGTCACAGCATGGCACAGAACTCCGTCTAGGTAAAGCATGACACATAGCATAATCTATGTAAATAAAACCACATTGGATGCAAAAAGAATAATCAAAGAAACAAAACATGGTGTACTAATAACACTTGTCCATGTTCCGGAATGCATGCTCCGTTTTATCAGGTACCTATATAGAATTGTTGGGGAGTATGCTCCACCGCCAGTCAACCTTAATACAGATCTGCATTGATATATACTTTTATCTGCTAAACACTTTACTCAAGCTCAAAAGTCGATACGGGAAATGAAGGAGAACTGAAACAATAAAGTGCAGCCAATTAAGAAGAGAAAAGAAAACAAAGTAAAGAACCAAAAAGAAATATTAAGAAACTAAACCATTCATGCAGTGGTGTGCGCACAGCTATTCATCTTCACACTGTGGATAATGGATCGTGAAACAACTTGAGAGCAGAGGTAGCAGGGGGAAAATAAAATACTTTTGTTATATGTGGATGTACCAGAAAGGCAAAGAAATGACAAGCTTGCATAAGCTACTGGTGTCTAACATGTCACAACTTGAGACCTCTGACGTCTAGCGGCTAAAAGCCGCGGACTAGCTGACTGTGCCACGCCACCCTGGAGGTCCTTGGAAACAAGTGAAGTCCTGATATCGTCATGCCTCTTATGCAGGCGATGGGATTTCTCGTAGAGCAGTTTTGGCATCACGGGGGCAGTCTCCCTACTCCATTTGTCTGTTCCAAGTCTCTCTGTCTCACAAATATTTTCTTTTCTCCAGGCAAGATTTTATTTCCCATGAGAGTGCTCCCCGCATACTAATGAAGAAGGTTCCAGGCCTTGTTGTCATTCGGCGCCCCCTAGTGGTGGTGCTTTACGGCTTCTGTCTTTCCTCGTTTCCTGGAAGTACAGACATATGCCTCCACATGTCAGCGTCTCTCAAGGTGAAATGCAAACGTGGCTTCAGCCCTGTCAAGCTCTCTTCCACCACGTGGCAAGTCTTCCAATATATACAGAAGCGTAGCCATCAATAGTGCAGCAAGTATAGTGGCACTGGCGCCCGCTGCCCACTGGTTATGAAGGGCCAAATGCCCCATAACTATAGCTGTATGTTTTTAACCACTAAACCAGGGGACAGTGTCGGGGGGGGGGGCGGCTTGGTTGCATGGGGTCCCAGGGCCTAAGTTTTGTACCCATCACCTTTGGAGACACAAACTCCCGCGTCAGCTTTGCGCACACGCCTCACGACATGACGCACATTGCAAGACACATTTTGACATGTACCAATTAGTTTTTCTGGCTGAATGCGCAAATTCACTTACACTAACCTTTCACCAGCGCCATTCTTTTCAAATCACCGAAATCCCTGTGTGACTCTCTGGGCTGGTCTGAGCCCAACCCTCACAGAAACGGACACCGTCATGCCAATGTATGAATTGATTTATCTGTGGACGGGCCTATGTCCTGCAGAGACGCCGTCCCGGCTGCTCTTCACATATCCACTGGACCCCCCTTGTCTCCCGGAGAGGCTCATGCATACATTTTTATCAGGCCAGCCGCATAAAAGTAGAATGAGGGGAGACTTTGACCAAGACACGGCGGAATGTGTCAAGATTTGGAAAGAAAGGGGGTAGGAACGGCGACAAGGCGGGGGAGTTTTAATAAAATGTCAAAAAAAAAAAACTTACCTGACCGTGACCGGTCCACGCCGCCTTTGCTTCTGCTCCACGCCGCCTCTGCTTCTGCTCTGTGACGGTGGCACTACAGGTTGTGTTACAAGCACAAAAAACCTGGGAGGCCTTACCATAGTTTATAGGAGGGTCAACAAACTGTATTACAAGCAGCGTACATTTAGATGGACAGGCCACATCCCATACGAGGGGTGACAAGTTACAAAAGGAACACCAGGGAAGATACAGCATGACTTCTAGAAGGGAGGACAAATTGTATTACAAGCAAAAAACATCTGGCGTGTCACCTTAAAGCCTTTTGCAACTATGTAGGACCAAATTATGTGGCAGATCTGACTAAAGTATGTGGTAAGGAAACACAAATTCTCATGCAAGTGAACACAAATGATGCTGCATGTTCTGTGGTATTTTGACCCTGCTAACTTAACAATTTTAACACATACTGAGACAAAAGGAATCCTTATTTTATACAAAAGCACAGGATTCTATAGGTGAAGAACCATACGCATTCAGCAGATTGTTTTCGAAGTATTCCTTACCAATAATTAATAATTATGTCATACACTAAAGCTCAAGGACGCCTGTTCTTTCTACCTTCCAAACTAAAATAGTTTGATTAAAACATGTACAATGTCACACTGCCCAAAAAAATAACCCTACATAGATACAGTCTGTGTAATAAAAGGTGCGTCTCTTTTATTCTACGCACCCCAGCTTTGTTTTAAAGCCTTTTGCCAGTTGCGAGTTTGGCCAGTGCTCCCCTTAGCGTCTCTGAAAGCACCACTCACCTTTGAGAGCTACCTAGTGAACACGTTATGTTAATTGTCCAAGTGCCTCACCACAGCACTTCACGATTTAATGTATCGGTTCTAAAAACATAAAAGGATGCGTTGTGTTTGGGAATCATCTAAACTCCGAGAGTCCTCATAAAATTAGTGGCACTTTCAGAATTTGTGAACGTGAATTTACATTTATATAGCGCTTACGCCCCCTGATGAGACGTTGATTTGTGTGAACAGGGAAACAAATCATGTTCATGACGAAGAAGGAATCATTCTTTCAACCCTGTTTCAATCATACGTCTGTATTTCAGGTTTTTCTTTCCTTCTGTAGACACCTGGCTTTGACCCGATCTAGTGACTGGGTGAAGCTACATATTGGCTTATTAGTTGTTGGCCCTTTAAATGCCAGAATACAGCAGCCAACCGCTGAAATGTGACCAGTTTACTTTTGCGAAGTGTGGCACTCTATGCTCAGCATTTTAATGTCTTTCAATCTCTTTGAGCTACAGACATACTTTTGTTACAGCTGCTAATAATGACGCAGCAGATAGTGGAAGATGCTGCAGGGGGGCCAAATCCAGATTTACGCTGAAGAAGTCACGGCTATTGGGTCATAGGATTTCAGTAGGAACAGCCACTGCCTTTCGGATATTAAACATTTCAGTCGCTGCTAGTGATTGATGGTTGGTGGCCCGCCTGTATACCTGTTTCGCACTTGGACAGACACTGTTTGTTTCATCTGTGTGCCACGGACCGAGCCCTTCTCTGATCACACCTACGTGCTCTGTTTGCCTTTCCAGAGTTCATCGCTCCCTCCCACGCCGGTGAGTGCCAGCTTCCCGTCCCGGCTCTGCCCGTTGTCTTTCGGAGAAGGTGTTGAGTTCGATCCATTGCCACCCAAGGAAGTCAGCATTCGCGGCTCGTGCTCCAATATTCGCGAGAGGGGGTCGCGGCGGCGCGGGGAAGGTTAAAATAATGCACCATTATTAATATTAAGCATAAGCAAACTAAACTTACCGGATCCGCGCCGTCTCTGCGAGTCCTCCTGAGCCGGGGTCCGACTCCCACGTTGGCGCCTTGGCAAGTACAGCCTGCTCTCAGCCAATCCAGACGCTGCTCCAGCAGCAGCGCCAGGATTGGCTTGAGCAGTAATGCGCATGTTCTGTTTAGGGCTTAACATTTTTTGTGACCAGCCCGAACATGCGCATTAGGCTGCTCATTAGAAGAGCGGCATGGAACAACCCTCGCTCTTCTAATGAGCAGCCTAGTGTGCGCATGTTCAGGGCTGGTCGCAAAATGTTTAAGCCCTAAACAGAACATGCGCACTCTTGCTGTGCGCTCCGCCGACGACCACCTGCTGTGATACGTTATGGTGGATGTCAATCAGACACTGTCTTGCAACTCCTCTCCTGTAGTGCTGCCCCGCCCTCTTCTAAGCCGACTGCCTCCGGCTCTTGCGGCCTGGGATACAGGGATTGCTGCCAGAGTTAGAGTGACGGCAACGCTCAGTGGGGCAACGCCCAAGCGCCCTAATGGACGCACCGCCCCTGCACATTGCCTCTGGGATAAGCCTGACTGCTCTGCCAAGTTACCAAGGGGGTGAGCAGGGGTTTTCTTGTGTGTGCAACTCCCTTACCCTGACTAGAGTGGTGGGTTCTGCCTGGCTTAGGTGCATAGCGTAGCCAACCAGAAACCCCATTTCTAACACCTCATGTTTGCATTTTCCACTGTTTTACATTCAATGTGATCCGATGTATACTAATCTACCAATACTTTTATAGCTCCACTTTCATGTTTGCCTGCTTGCCTCATATGCACTTCAGAACTTGGTAAGTTCATTCGCCATGTACAGTACTTCTAGAGATCAAGCAGTCAGTTTTCTAAGCCCATAGATGTATTAGGATTCTCTCTGCTAGTATAACTGTCAACTGAGAGGGCTTGGTCAAACATGAGTGTGCTAAAAGCTATTAAGTAGTGATCTACAGGAAAATGCTGACCAAAGAGTACCCCGAACCAAGTGGAGTGCCTCCTACAAATCCAGTTGTTAAAGAGATGAATATGAACATCCATTCGTATATGAGTGGAGTCTTGCTGTCCTGTTTGAATTTCCTTCTGACCCATGGTACAACTTTAAAAAATCTTTGAAATATTTCAGAACATTCCCATTGCAGAAGTGTGCATTGATTCAAGATAACTTGCTATTTTCAAGCTCTTTAGGTCTTCCTCTGATGGCTTGCTTCCCCTCAAGAAACAATTTTAATGCCCTGCTGGTTGCTGTTAGATGCTTTGGATAATGCAACACATATCTTGTCCTTTTCATATCCATTTGCAATTATCTATGTTTTTGTCAGTCTTGTCTCTGATCCCATTATCCTATCCGTAGCATTTTTGAAGTACTTTATTTAGTGATGATGTGTGCTTTTCCCTATTCATGGCCGTGGTTTTACTCTTTATTCGGCATGATTCAGCAGTGTGGATTGTATTGCCGTATTTAAGGGAAACCTCTTTAACCTTGTGAACTGAATTGCTGGTCCTCATACTAATGCCCACGTTTCAATATTTAATAAAGAAGCTTAACTACTTCCTGATAGACCAGGCCACGAGTTATAAATGACTTGGTGTTTCATCCTTGTATGGACAATAACATTAGTGTTTTTGTGTTGGGTGGGCTGGCAAGCAACTAGAGAGAACTTAGTTTGAGGCATGTGCTTTATAAATAGCCACTGCCATAATTCATTTCAAAACAAAACTTTACGGTCGTTTATTCCAACCACATCTGCCCTACCACTACTGGTTTAAAACCCCATGATCAATAAACCATTTCTAACACCCCAGAAACGTCTCATTTGCAATCTACTCTATGTGCTTTCCAAAATGAAATCTATGTATGGCACCCTAGTCTTTTCTGCTGAAAAAATTCCTTCAATCTCCTCTCTGGTAAGTTAGTTCTAAAAACATGTTCTGTACTTGACATCATTAACAAAACTCTCATAATAAGTAGTTTAACTGTTCCATGTAAGCACCAACTAAGCTTATAATTAGCTCTTCTTCTTGTCAGTGATTGAGGTTTTGAGTAGCATTCTCTAATATAACCCACCTACTTTCAAACACATTGTAGGAAGTCGTCGACCTATGTATAAAATACCCTGATCTATTATGATTATTTGATTGGATACTTTTGTAATGCCTACAGAGCTTTTTCCTGAGAAATGTCATTTTCTGCCACTATTAACATGAGCATTAAAAGATGCATTTTATCATTAGGCGTTAAAGCTTCTGAGCCTAACCTTAACAATGACTTAACAGACCAGGCATGACACAGAATCAGTTCAATTCAGGCACTCATCACTTCTAAGTCCCCTATTCCGATTGAAAGAAAACAAATGCAAAATAATTGGGTGGTTTGTATTCACAACATGAGTTCAGCTGCAAAATACAATCATGTACATTCTTCTTTAGTTAGTATAATCAACCTTTATCACAGGAATGTTGCCAAAATAGATGGCATCACAACAAAAATATAATTCATAAGACAATGCAGGATCGTTCTTTTCTAGCAAAGTCGGTATCAAATGGTGAAAACATGTGAAAGCAACTTATGAAATACATTTGCATATTTTTTTAGCAACCCTCACAGCCACATGTTTAACAATAAACAACAGCCTTTTCAGCAACAGGATCCTGATTGTAACCAGCAGATTGAAAATAACCTGTTAACATTTTCCCACAATTCACACAATCTCCCATCCCTTCCCTTTGGAAACTACCATTCTTAAGAAATATGTGAGAACCTCTCCACCTATCTGGGATTTGCAGCAGACCCTAATAAGATAACAATCATATTGTCTCTTTAACATCTCCTCTTCCTGATTAAAGTCATTAGGGGTGATCATCTTCGTCATCTTCAGGACTAAATTGTCATAATGAACCCTGTACAAATATTAAACAGGCTTCAAACGTCTACATGGATGCAAAATGAGGCGATTCTTGCTTCATTTGATTCAGGAAAGCCTGAAATCCTTCTTTTCCCAAACCATCGTGTTGCATATGAAACTGGGAAGAATCTTGAAAATCATGGACCAAGGTTAGGCAAGGCCCTTCACTGTTGCTGAAGCATCATATGAGACAAGAGAGACAGCAGACCGAGGTCCACCTCTCACCATGCAGACTAAAGACACCATCCTGCAAAGTCAAAGCTACCACTGAATAAAGGGAGTTCATCGAGCAACTAAATAACCTAAAAAATGAGATCCTGCTCCCATGGAGTCACATTGATACAATTCTATATTTTCTCTTTCACTAGAAAATGGTGTTGTGTGTTTCCCTGTGTGAGCCTAATTATGCATATTGTAGGCCGCTTTTGTTTTGCACATGTTACTAAATATCAAGCTTGCTTTTGTGCCAAATTGCATTTTCACACAGAATCAGCAACTTTTTTCACATTTTATTCTTTTCTGAACAGTCTAGGCAAGGTCTAACAACATTGCCCCTTGTTATTTTCTCTGGTCAGGTACTAGCACCTATCCATAATAAAAGAATACAGCCTGCTGTTTTGAATACACATATCTTGTAATATATCTGATGACAGAGGTTCTGAAAACAGTCTCACTGAGCGAAGGTCCTGAGACAAGAGCGCTACGTCAGCCGAGATGTAGAACATCCACCTATGGATGCTAGGTACAGGGTCCACCACCAAACCTAGAAATCTATAATCTATAAACGCTTAGCTTTAGTAGTGTGGGAGGGCTTAAACCGATCTGTCAGATAACATGTCAGGGCTCTTCATTGTATATGGTTTATTAACCATGTTGATGACATTATTGAGATGTATCAGTTTAATAATTGTGGTGCAATTATTGCATATTAGAGCACAATAGTTTAAATAAACATTGTAAACTTCCTTCATGTCTCTTTTTTATCTTATTGTGGACACATACGAGTGAGAGAGTGAAAGGGTGTGCCCTGTTACTGCGATCCCTGAGAGGGTCGAGAGTGTTGTGTTCTGGACTGCAAAATCGCTTGTCTCTCTGGAAAGGATAGGAGGGCAAGTGAGGCACTATAGCTAGTCGGACTTGGGTGCATAGATACTGGGGTGGTATGGTGACTCGGTCCCGCACATACTGATGTTCTGTGGTCCCAAGCATAGTTCTTTTCCTGAGCACAATCCCTGCGACACTGAGAACAATCTCTTTTCCATCCCAGAAAGTAAAAAAAAAATCACAATACGGTCTGGCTCATTCACAAATCAAATCACTGTTCAGTTGATTTTGAGTGCGACAGATGAGCCACCACATTGTATAAGGTCTCTAACCAAGGTGTGATATCCTTGATTAGACTCAATTACATGCTCTCAGTGAAAGATCAAAGCTCTTGTAGACATTCATGTTGTGTAGATTTTTAGTCGAAGATTTCTAACCTGAATTGGTGAAAACTTTCCTCTGGATCTTTTTTCTTGTTCTTGCAAAAAGATCATTGGTTGTACCCAACAGTTAGGACATTGGTCAGACACTACTCAGGGAATTTGAAGTAAAAATCTGTTGAAAAGAAAAATTGGATCTTCAAAGTGTCAGTAAAGGTTGGTGCCAACGTGGTGAATTTTGCAGTTTCACAAAATTATTTGAAACAATTATGTCTGAGATGCGAGGACCATACAGACAATAATACGTAACAGCACGATGACTCAGGTTGATGATATTTTTTCTTACTCAAAAAAGTGTCAGGCTTCTCAAGGACATGCTGGGGTTTTCACCATAAATAATAATACTTGGTGCTGCAAGAGACAGATAACTAATGCCTCAATAAAGTTGTGGACTAGTGAAAATTCTCATATCATCCATTTTTGAAATACATACATCAAATTCTGAAGTCTTGTAAGGTTTCGGGTAAGTTCTTGTTGAATGGTACAATACTTACACCAGGTTGATTCAAAGTGTGACATGAAATACTGGCGCATTTATACAGATTTGTAAGAATCAGATTGGTGCAGTGTTGATTCCATTTAGGGTGTTGTATTCAAAAAAGAAAAAAGTGATTGCTTGAATGCTTGAATTAAACTTAGATACTGGCAATTACATGGAGCTGCATGCCAGTCCAGGAGGATTTTTTGCCTTGCATACCACCTTGGATAGGAACCTGTCATATGCAAATAATCCTGGGTACTGCTCCAATAGGGACAGTCCAGCTCGAAATATCAGGCCAGGTCCTCTTGGAACAGGAACAAATTAAATATGGGCCTGTTTGCTTCCATTTCCCAACCAGGAAAGATACACCACAGGTCATTTTCACATGAACACATCTGTGTGTGTTTCCAGGTTGATATGTACATGTATGAGCCTACTGCAAACCTACAACTTTGTGGATGATCAACTTACTCATGCGCCGTAGGTACCAAGATATATTGACAAGCCTCAGAAAAACCCACAGGCTCCCGAAAAACCCTAATGTTCTTAATAGAGAAACAGTGCAGAGATTTTCACATTCGGAACTATAATTCAAAACATAAAACTCTACCAGTCCAAATTCTCTGACTCAAAATTTGGAATATACTTTCATAAAATGCAGCTTTGCCTCATAAGATATGCTTAAATACAGTTATAGAAAGATGAGTGAGTTACTCCTGCTTAGAGTAGATGCCCAAGTAAATTACTGTGATTTAGCAAAGGTAGAACATTTCTCTCAGTAGGCGTAACACATGAATTTAGTC
The DNA here is from genome assembly GCA_963921515.1 of Calotriton arnoldi. Taxonomy (NCBI): domain Eukaryota; kingdom Metazoa; phylum Chordata; class Amphibia; order Caudata; family Salamandridae; genus Calotriton; species Calotriton arnoldi. Next base: position 156,624 of record CAWUFW010008923.1, read on the forward strand.
TTTAGAAGATTTTTGTCAATGTCTTCCCCTTAGTGTCTAAGGCCTTGAACACAGAGCCTGTTTGTTATGCTTAGCTATCTGAATTTGTTACATACACACGACTGTCTTGCTGTTTGATTGACCGCTTTCATCCTGATTCTTATTCCTCTCACATTGAAAGTTTGAATTTATAAAATATGAAATGAATTCTCAAGACATTCGATATTGCGAATGTCAGCCTAGTGTTTTGACTACTCCCATCTTAAAAATCAAAATACCGGCTTGTTTGCACCGATAATAAATAATTATATAGGTGTCTTCCCTCTGCGAGAAAGAAAGAGTAATTCTTTGTCTGCTGTGATGAGGTGGAACTTCTTTGTTGTAGTTTCTGCCTACTGCGCACAACTCCCACACCACAGTGCTTTAGAAATTGATGGGCTAAAAAATTTCAATATTCCTCTTATCTATCACTGGGGATGGAATCTACAGGAGCCAGGGGCGTAGCTAGGCCTTTGGCTGCCCGTGGCGGCCCCTGCGTTTGCCGCCCTCGGCAAAATGATAGAAGAGCCGGGGGGGGTGGTAGCGGATTACGTAGCGTGAATTCAAAGGTATTTGGAAAGCTCATTGAACATTAATGAGTGCACACAGCCTTAATACCAAAGGATTTATTTATAAATTAAAACGGAATACCAATTCATATATGGAGACAACGTGTACAGGCATGCATATTTCTATAATGAGGATACGCTTGTTTTCACGAGTATGTACATCACATTTTTAAAAAAAATATTTAAAGCTACAACAGAATGTTGATCATAAATTTACTTTGCTCTTGACGCAGGCAAACTAACTTAAGTTTAGGGTTTTGGTAGAAACCGAAATGGCTGATGCCAGACTTGTTGGAATGGAATATTTTAAAAGAGTTTGAATGTGTCTTCTCTTTTCCGTGAAACAATGATAGATAAAGTTGCACGTCTTTTAATTCATTTACGTGGATCAGTCTTATAAAGTTAACCCATTCTGGAAACTTCTAACTTACTGCATATTGAATATATTATACACCAGAAAGTTACAAGAATGGCAATCAAAAAATCATGATTTTAGATTAATTTATTCCCAGATTTTAGTACAGTCCCAAAGATAGAGTGAAAAACCTAAACGGTGTCGGCAGAGGAAAGATGCAGGATCTGAGCATGCTTTTCCAACATCTTATAGATAGTACTTGTACATTTTGCTTCCTTTAATATGGTGCACAACTGTAATTGCTCAGGCTATATTTTAGCATTTGTCCATTGGGAAAATAGTATTCCCCGTACGGAAACATTTTACACTTTACCCCCACCGAATTTTGAGAGTGTTTCCTCCCTTCTCCTACCATGAAACAAGCTTTTGCAATGCAATAGGTCTCACATTTTAGAAACTGACCTATTGGTATTGTGAATGGCAATGTCTTTTATTTATGTGTTGTTTTTTAAACACTTAAATAAAAGGCATTGTCATTTACAATGCCAATAGCTCAAAATCTCGCAATTGCGAGACCTATTGCATTGAAAATGCTTGTTTTTAAGGGGGTGCAAGCGGGAGGTAGCAGAAGGAACACAGACGGTGCAGGTTTTGAGAAGCAAAACTGAAGGCGCAGGTGGGGAATGGGCACAGAGGGTATGGGTAAGCAAAGGATAGATAGAGCAACGTGGAGGGCAGGGGGAGTAAAGCAAATGAGCGAGAGCAGCGTGAAGCTGGGGGTGAAAACAGACAAGCACACCCTTTACAGGTAGTCAGTTGTATGCCTCGTATATCGGTGACTCACTTCAGCTGCAGCAGCTTTGTGCAAAGTTTGCTTTCTCAGTCTGCCTCTAGTGGGGAGAGGTGGAGGCTCTGGATCAGTGACACTTCAGTGTCCTTTCATGTCGGGATGTAACGCTAGCTGCGGGGACAGAATATTAGCAGGCAAAGGCAGCGTGAGGGGAGGAGAGGAGCGTGCCTGAGCCCGGCCTGTGTACACTGGCAAAGCTACCCGCTGTCCCCCTCACGCCTCCAATGCTTGCTGTCTACGGCGAGGGACCAATAAAAAAAACCTGTCCGGCCATGCTTTATAATTGAGCTCTGTGCTGCGCTGTATGTTCCAAATAAAGCATAGACAAAAGGAAACTGGGCAGACGTGTTCCATCAGGGCTGAAATTTAATGTGAAAGCGCCCGCCGCTGTGTGATAAAGCACATCAGTATCAGGAAAGTACGTCAAGGGTGAAAAGGGTGAAAATCATTAAAGAAAATAGTGCTCACAGAGGGAGATAAAACAGACCGTGTAACACCACCAGCAAAAGGTCCAGTCCTCATGGGAGGTTACAAATAAAGACAAGGCGGTACTAAGGAGGGACCAACAAGCCTATTACCGAATCAGAAGCCAGCATTTACAGAGAACAACGACACAAGCCAATGAAAAATATGTGCGGAGAGTGGGTGGAGCTTCATGGCCATTCTCTAATACAGCATGCCTCGCAGAGCAGCGCATGCGCTGCTCAGGCTCAACCTAAAAAGACATACTCCTTCCCTTGTCAGATGTAATGTGCACCTGTTTAATGGATGAGAAACGACATGCAAAAGCTGAATACATCCACAATGTGAATCTGTGTGTGTTTCCTACCTGCTGCTGCTACCTTACTCTGTGAGATTTACTTGATTTAAAATTAGGCTATACTTCCAGAACATTTTAAGTGTCCACATTTGCTCAGAAGTACAAAATTTGCCCTTGTAAATGTTGTTGTTTAGGTAACAAAGTTATACTTAAATGCACAATTGGTTTAGCGCCACCTTGCAGTTTAGGAAGTCATAAGTAGACATTTTCAATTTTTGATGGATGACCTTCAGGTCTGAAAATTGTAAACCTGTTTGCTCTTCAATGATTACAGACCTCAGTTGCACATTCATCCGACTCTTTCCTATGTTTTTGTTTTTACTGGTAGACTGGCTTAACAATGAGCCCAAAGAAAAATCAGCTGGTAGGATAAATAAGATTTTCAGTATGTGAATCGAAAGCACCCAGCAGGTTTTACTAATAGTAACACACACACAGACACATGCTCACACACATAAGCACCCAAGCTCACAAACACACACACACAGATTGCAAGTTGAAAATTTTATAAATGCTGTACAGTATGCTCGGCCCTGAAGTCTTATCTGAATCATTCATACTTGAAACGTAATCAAGATAAGTGCTGACCTAGATTCTGGACTTGATTTCGGGTTGAGTAGAAATGAGGAAAGATATGCTGGGCTGTGAGCTGAGTTTGGGTTGGACTGGTTTGGGTTGGAATAGTCAGGCTGAGGCCAGACATATCTGTACTTATGAGCCAAATGCTTTCAGTTTACATTGAAAAAACATTAGACCTATTCAGTTGTTTGCCCCTCAGCAGAACACAAGTCATTTTGGAGATGAATTTGACTGACCAAGTGTAAAGATGAAAGAGTGCTTTGGTCAAACACTCACCACCAGGACGCCTCGAGAGTACTAGTAAACATTTAAGGAGATTAAGAAAAAGATACTTGAAAAATGGATCTCCTGGCTGGATGGTCCTTTTAAAATCTTGAGTCACTGGATACAAGGAAAGAATTTGTTGACTTTGTTTTGTGTAAATTAGACCTAGCTGAACATGTTGTAGAAGCTCATCCACCCAATTTTCGTCAGTTGTTTGCTGATGCAAAGGTTCAGGACTGTAAAGTGATTTCTGTTGCGTTGAGCTACTGTTTCGAATAAGATGAACCAGAAGGGCAATCTGGGTCTGTATTACAAACTGGGCACGTTGTCCCTATTTGCAGCTCAGTGTACCTTCAAATTGATGTGCCAGGAGCAAACAGGGACAGTAGGCCCTGTTACGGATAATACACTGTCCCAAGATATACGTGAACTCGCAGCTCTCCTAGGGTCAGTAAATTAGTGAAAGACAGAGTGGCTGCATATAGCAGCCGCTCTGTCGTTGCCCAAGCTTGAGGCACCCACCTGTACTTCAAAGACGGGACAGAGACCCCTCCCTGCTGGCCGGTGCAGTGAATGGCTGCACCTTTCTGCACCAGGATATCTGGAGGGCTGCCCTTTGAGGCTCACTGACTGTGCACCACCTTTTTGTACTGCACAGTCAGTGCACCTCTTTGCTTTTGTGCCGTGCCCAAAATACAATGCAGAATCAGAAACAAAGTGTCTCCCTCTTTTGCATGGGACCACACTGCCATTTAAATGTGGGAATACTACTTTAGGAAAGCACCTGAGCTACAAGTCTGAATCATCTGCAGCCCTTTCTGTAGTACACCAGTTTCCAGGGTGGGGGTACAGGGGGGAGAGGGGGGGAGAATGCAGAATTTGGGCATACATGCCCAACAACGTAAGTTGGATGATTCTTCAAAACATTCAATGCAGAAACCCTCTGGAGGCTTATCAGCATCCAGGGGATCCAAAGCTGGGGAGAAAGCCGCAAGTAGTGGCTTCAGTCCTAGTGCTACTAAGCATTTACTGGTTTCAGTATGTGTTCTCATTGCAAACTGTGTGAGGCAGAGCAAGAATATGAAGGTATGTCTACTGAGTTGTTTATGATCTCCATGAAAGTGTGTGCAGAGTACCCCGAGAACTTATGTCAGGTTCCCAAAACCTGTCCCCAATTCTTGTAAAATATACTAAGTAACTACTAGCAGGACTCTTGATAAAGAGTTATCATGGTTAGGGAGGAGTGCAGTGCTCCAGAGAAGATACTGGGGGGACAGTGTGGTTAATGCTAAACTGACTTTATCAAAAAGAGCCAGCTCAAACAATTCTATGAGATCTCATCACCTGCAGGGTTATGGAAATACTGTAAGAATTAAGATGGGGATATAGATGATCTCCCCACGGATTGTCTATTATGGAATTACCAAGTTGCTTTGTGGTTGAAATAGACTGTTGCCATATGCACATGCAACCCACTTAGAGTGCTCCAAAGGCCAGGATTATCAGCTGAAAAAAACTAAGACAAGTGCTATTGCACCTTGTTACTGTTGAGACTTCTATGAACAGTAAGATGTCTTACACTCTACAGAGTCAAGTGCAGGGAAATTCCCAGATTTCCAGGTTTCCACATTAAAATACAGCCTGCTGTTGCAGGATTTATGCCTTGAGAATGCCATGGCAGAGCAGAGTTTGTGCTGGAAAAACAAGTGTGCCCCAGGCAATCTGCCTCCACCACTGCTCTGCTCTGGTGCAGACTGGAAGGGAAGGGGCTGGGTATTTGAAGGTTTCGAAATTGGTTTACTGGTTAAGGGAGTGAATCCCTACTCAAACAGCAACCACAATCTCTTTCAGGGTGAAACACAGGCAAACCCCAAATTAACCTGTGCTTAACCCTCTGGTATCTTGGCACAAAAGTAGTCAGGCTTCACTTAGAGACAATGTGTAAAGTATTTATGCAGCACTTCAAATGATGATAAAGTGAAAATACAACCAAGAAATATCCTTCGCCAATTTGGAACAAAAATTAAAATTTAATAAATTATTTAACACCAAATTTATACAAATCCAATCAGTAGAATCAGAGATATGCAATTTAAACGTCTGAGGGAAAATACTGCCTAGAAGCACAAAGTGCGAACTGTGGTTATCTGGTTGCACTGGACTGGGACAAAGTCACTAGTTCAGGGTGACCGCAATGGAGCACAAGCCTGATACAAGGACCGAGTTAGGCCTGCTAAACAGAGTACTTTAAATCCGAGTATATGGAGAGCCTAATGTTTAGTCTTATTAAATTATGGCTTTGCTTATCTTTTTTATGATGTTAATATTGCTACTGGTTTGCACTGAGGCCCGGCAGGCCTGCTATATGTCACTATTTCTATCTACATTTGATGCTACTACATCCAGACTCTTTTCAAATGCACATGGAGGTGCTTTCAAAGTTGGTTGGATCCTATTTATCTCTATTAGTAAAACAACTGGGGTGTCTTGGTATTTCTGACTTTTAAATCTCCCAATTTTCAAGTGCATACAAATTAGCTATATACTTTCAATATCTGGAGACCTGCTATGTTACTGTTCACATAGTTGTTTGCAGTAGACATTTCTTAGTACAACACCCTGTTGATTTAAACATGTTTTTCTTGACATGTTCTTAAACAGTGCACAAAATTCACTAAATATGCCCTTCCTCATAGCATTGAAAATATTGTGAATCTTCCTTAGTTCTCTTAAATTTGGATTTATTTTCAATTTAATTAGAACTATAACAATAAACTGAACCTATAACATCATTTAACCTATTGACAACTCAAAAAATAAATTGAAAATGTGGCTTCTGACCAAACCTTTAATAAGATGTGCTAGAAATGGTTGGCTAGGGTATGCACCTAAGCCAAGCAGAACCCCCCACTCTAGTCAGGGCAAGGGAGTTACATACCCAAGATGACTCCTGCTCACCCCCTTGGTAGCTTGACAGAGCAGTCAGGCTTATCCCAGAGGCAATGTGTAAAGCGTTTGTGCAACCCACACACCAGTGACGCAATAAATACACCACAAAAGGGACTTCACACAATATTATATAATTATATATTGTATATAACGCATAGACCAAACATGACATAAACCATAAATCACTTTGCCAACTAGGCAATTGTCATAACAACACAGTTAGTCCAATAAGATAAAGATTTACATGTTGCACATGTCATGAAAACACCATCACTGTACATATTCTGCAGGTCCTGAAATGATACTCGTTATCCTGTCATTGCAAGGCATAAAACAACACATATCATAACATCAGAGCTGGAAATGCAGCAGTTAGGTTAGAGGGAGAAAACACATAGAATCATAAATGCTGTGCATTCCAGGCAATCCTGCTTTGGTACTCGTTATCCTGACTGTGCAAGGCATAAACACGATATACTTCCTCACATAAGGGCCCAAAAAGGCAACAGGCTATGAAATAAATCCCACGAATCATCACCTGTCGCCATAAAAACATAACAGCATGTATCATCAAATATCCCTAAAAGAATATAGGTTGCAGCGCATCTGCATGCCTAAAATGGGTTATACGGTAAATAATTACCAAGAGTAGGGCCCAGAGCACCTCTGTGCCTATTCCACGGGATACCGTAGTTTTCAACTTCCTTATTCAAGGACGCAGGGGCCTCCGATGAGGACTCTCCCCGGAAATGCCATCACTGCCAAATAAATGCCCCCAAGGTAGGAGCTAACATGGGGGGGACCCGTACTGTAGATATACGAGAGACCTCGCTGGTTCCTCCCGCATGAAGAATGGTCAAAGGCAGCTGCCAGCGAACCCACGGTGCAGCTGTTGCCAAATGCAGCCTTTCACAGTAACCAAGACGCTCACCTGGGCAAAGCTGCTCATGACGGAGCACGGCACTTCCCAGTGCCTATTCCACAGGAGTGGGGAAAAGCTCTATAGGCCCCGGGAACTCCTTGGAGCCGAGCAGGAAGCGTTGGTGTGTCAGGCAGCCTCAGGGATCACGTGCCCAAAGTCACTGCAAAAGCTCTCAGAGTTGTGAAGGCGATAATGGGTGCCATCTAGCAGGCGCTGTGGTGTCATAACTCCCACGCAGAGCGGAGTCTCTTGAGCCTTGCCGGGCTTAATCTTGAGTCAGCTGAGCATGCTCCACATTTTCTGGCTAGGGCACCCTCTAGTCCCAAGGAACTGCAAAGTGCTGGGGAACACGCTGCTCCAGTGCACAATGAAAGTGCATGTCATGCCTAACTTTGAGCAGATTGCCACCAATGAAGTGTTGACATGCGCTGACTGCAGGGAAAGTATCAAGCGCCCTCCATGCACTATTTTTGGCACAAGTAGAGTTATCAAATGCAGGGCTCACCATGTGCTGATGTAGCAACAGCCAACATGCCTTTCGGGAGCACTGGGGGCACAAGGAGAGGGCAGGCAGCAGGCCAGCACATAAGGCAACAAGTGGAAAGTGTCAGTCCCTTCTGCAGCCCAATGATCAGCAGGCAGCAGACCAGTCCAACAAGGCAAGCATTCCAAATGGCGGTTTGCTGTTGACAGCACAGCAATCCTCTGATGCAGTATGTAGAGCCAGCAGCGTCTGTTTACGAGTTCCACGCAGTGTCTAAAACAATGGGTTCAGAGCCCCTGTACTTGTACTCAAAAATGTCTTTTATGTGGAGGTAACTTCAAACAAACCTCCATTCAATCCCCAGCCCTGGCTCCAGACACACAACACGGGGTGGAGACAGCATTGTGAGAGGACAGGCACAGCCGTATTCAGGTGTCAGTGACAACTCCCCCACTGCTCTAGCTCAGGAAGGCCCATTATCCGGGTGATGGGCCATCAGGATATGCAGGGCACATCTCAACTCCATTTGTGTGACTGTGTAGAGTGAATTCTCATACAGGCCCCTGTGAGTCTAAACCAGATGTTGATTGGAGCCAGGCTGCAAAGCACAAAGAGTCATAAGCACACAGAAATGCCCACTTCCTAAAAGTGGCATTTCTAAAATAGTAATGAAAAATCCACTTTCACCAAATTAGCAGGATTTATCACCACCATTCCAAACATACCAATCATGGCAACGCTATTCCTTCCAGATCAAAAATTACGACTGAAAAACATATCAGGGAATTCCCAATGCACACCTATGAGAGGCCTCACAGCAGTGAGAACCCAAATAGGCTGTTTGTCACTTCCAGGCCATGCCACACAATGAAGGCACATGTCCTCCCTTTTACCTACACAGCACCCTGCCTAAGGGCTACATAGGGCCTACCTTGGGGGTGACCTATAGGTAGTAAAAGGGGAGTTCCAGACTTGGCAAGTAACTTTAAATACCAAGTCACTGGGGCAGTAAACTGCGCACGCAGGCTATACTGTGGCAGAGGCCTGAGACAGATTTGCAAGGCTACCTCTGTTGGTGGCGAAAGCAGCGCTGCAGGCCCACTAGTAGCATGTAATTTACAGCCCTGGGTATATGAGATACCACTATACAAGGGACTTACAGATAAATTAAATATGCCAAACGTGTAAGCCAATCATACCAAGCTTAAAGGAGAGAGCACATGTACTTTAGCACAGATCAGCTATAGTAAAGTGCCCGGAGTCCTAAAGCCAACAAAAACAGGTCAGAAAAAATACAGGAGGAAGGGAAAACGTTTGGTAACAACCCTGCACAAAGGGCCTCTAATATTCATCTCTTTGACAAGTGAATACTACTTTTCCTGAGTTATATAAAAAAATAAATGTAAACAAAATTATTTGGCCTTACAATGTATTACTTCTACTTACTACATTGAATGTTCTATATTTTTCATGTTCCATTCACTGTTTCCATTTCAGAAGATGTTCTAAACACATTGTTGTTTATCCCTGTGACACGCCTCTTTCCTTTGTATTTGCAGATCCAAGGCCTCTACCTGATGTAGCGCTGACCGGAAAGTGCACCAGGGATTGTGGAGAATATGGCCATTCAGATTCCTGCTGGATGCCAGTACACACATCCCCCGAAAGGAAGCCGAAGAACCAGCCAAAACTTTCCACTTTTATGCCAGTGGATGAACGGGGTAGCCAGGAGCAGCTGGCCAATGGGGAAGCCTCAATGATAGGCGATCGTAACAGAAACCTTCTTAACAAAAAGGTTACCTCATCATATGAGACCTTCAGTGCAGCTACCTACAGCAAAAATGAGGAAGACAACCCCGAGGATATTCCCCTTACTCAAACAGGGGATTACAAGCCATCTCCTGTCAACACTTTAACTCGAAGGGAAGTCTATCTGTAGGCAAGAACAGGGTTTTCATACAAGACCAGAATACAGCCACATTCTTTCAATGAAAACAATGTATCTAAATAAATTGTGGGGGCACCAAAGAGACAAAAGATTGCCTGCGACTTCTGCGATCACATCAGGCTTTTAAATAATATGGCCTGTTTGAATATTCTGTACAATGTAAAAATATTGTTGCAGTATTTGCATGTCTATTTCCCTTTACTGATTTTTCTTTTCCCTGATTGATGGTTGCAAGTTTTTCATGGTCTCAAGGATGAAAAGAAGAGCCCTACACATCATTTTTATCACTAAAATGAAGCATGATTTTAAAAAATATGATTTTCCCTGTTGTCATTTGACCTAGTGTGGATAAATGATCAGCAATACAATCTCACGCCTCTGATCAGAATATTGCTAGTCACAACGAGTGGTAATTCTTCAAAATGAATTAATGCAAAAGTAAATCCAGTAAGCACTTTTTGAAGAAAATCAGCTTTAATATCTACATATGTTGCTGGTATCAGCAAAATATTAATGTACCCACACTAAGAGTGTGAATGTACTTCATGGAGACTCTTAAAATCAAGGTTTGTGTTTTGTCCTTAAAGTTAAAACTTTCGAGTCAAATACACAGAGAAAATGAGAGATAATAACTCATTTCTGCTCTCGTTTTGCTATATATGATTTTTTCCAGTCGCAACTAATGACTTACACAAAATCTCCATAATCACCTGTCTGGGATAAAAACAAATACTGAAGGCCAAAGATTAGAACATCCGTACATTACGACATTAAGTAATTGATCTTTGCCTAGCACAATTGGATATTCAAAAACAAATAGATATTTGCTCATTTTCCTATTCTGGAATTGTGCTCCACCTTAGTCAATGAAGGTGAATAATGCAATGCAGTTATCCCCGTTAAATTTACAGGTGACCGCCCAAAGGATCTAGGGCAAATGTTGACTGGCTTCATCGTTCGGCGTATATTCTTTCACACCTAGAGAAATATTTTTATAAAGAAAAAAGAATTATATGCTGATCAGACTTCAGAATATTCATTAATATGGAAAGACGTTGAAGGAGATGCGTACTGAAGAATTTCCACTTTGGGATTATTTATTTCCAGGAAAATTCAAATCTTGTTCCCACAGTTGGTGGATGATGGCATCCAATGGCACAAAGGGTGCAAACTGCTCATCGCTCTTGTTGAAGGCCTGCTATTGGTTCCCTGAAAAAAACGGAATATTTTATTAGGTCTTGAAAATTCAGAACAATGACCCTGTCAGAATATTTAGGGCAGATAACAAAATGACGACTTCTGTTGCACTGTGCTCATGTGAGGATTCAAAATATAAAAAAAGAAGGGCAACCGGCTAACCTAAGATGGCAGCTGAGCTGTGAGTGGTGACATTTATTACGTTTTTGCATGCACACTGTAAATGGAAAAGGAAATAAAACACATGGCTGCACAATTAAGAGGCAACGGCATTCTGCATGTGCAGAATTGAAGCTGCAGATGACGAAGGAATGGAATGGACAGCTGAGCTTGCACACTGGCCCAACCCTGACAATCGGTCCACCCAATAAGGACAGCTTCAGAAGAGAAGCATATATTCAACTCCCTGGATGTTTAACTGAACTGTAAGGCATGACCAGATAGCTCTCTCCTGTATTTTAGCTACAGGTATTGTTTATGCATTGCTGAGGAACAGGAGTTATACTGTTGAGTATCCTAGCATAAACGGTAGCTCAATAGACCAGTACAACACACATCTGTTTTTATCCTGCATCTTTCTTTGTGTCCATCTGCCTTTTTGGGCTGTCACTTTCACCGAGCATTGCAGGCCTCCATTCCATCGATCATTTTCGGATTGTGAGTTTGTTAAATGGGCACAGGTTTATACCAAGAGCAAATATGTTTAACAATAACGACGTTATTTTTGGAATGGCAAGCGAGATACTACACCAGGACATTGAAATTGAGACTATGTAAAGCAGTTCTTTGTTTTTAAATCTACAAGAACTTGTTGAGAAAAAATGCCACTAAAGATGCTTCTGTAAAGTATACAAAGTTTTCTTGCATGTTCCAACGGAATACAGTATCAAACAGTTCGGTTGTTCATTAAAATACGTCCATTGATCATAACTTACCTTTTGTAAAAATAATCTTGAAAAAAGCATTAGTTCAATTATTGGTTGAAAATTCCTGTGTCCACAACTAACATGGGTCCAAGAAGACCTTCCGTTTGTGTGGATAGGCAATCATACAGCAACTTTCCCACCGCATCAGTAGCAGTGCTGTCAGTCATCTACATCTACAGTACTATTCTGCATCTACTTACATGCAAAATGAAAGGGGAAGAACACAAGTTCATTGTAAGTACTCACAGAACTTTCACTGGACTGACCAATAGCCATCACAATATATTGATTACTATGTGTACCTGGCATGACACAGAAATATATTTTGTGTTTGTATATTTTTTATTTGAAATAGGTCAAAGATGGTACCACTTCATATACAGAGTGCTTTTGTACAAAATAAACAAAATACAATAAACATAAACTTAAAAAAATAAATAAAAGAGTGAATGCAAAATATACAACCGTGCCTTGTATACCTGTTATTATGGTAAAATGGTGGTTGGGTTGGACTCTACACACTACTCCCACCTTATTTTGAATCTGTAAATTTATGTCCGTTTATTTTTTGAAACTCTATAAAAAATGTAAAAAATAAAATTGCCTTCTGCTGAACCCACAAAAGAGGCCAGGCACAAATATCACACATTACTGAGCAAAGTTGCAAGCCTTTCCAGCTATCCAATAGGGTCCTGTCATTCATTTGAGATAATCATTAGACTATTTTTCTTTGTTGCTTTCAATTTTTCTTTGTGTAATGTGAAAGAATGAAATGATTTTTAAAATCAGAACTGTCTAATGAACTGAAAGAATTTTACCTTAATATACATCTATCTATTGATGCCTGGCCTGAAGCAACTGCTAAACAGACATTTGAATAATTAAAACAATGATTACATTATTTATTGTATAAAATATTAATATTTGTGTGTGTGTAGATACATACACACCAACACCCAAACAGCTATCAATTTAAAGATGTGTATTGTTGTAACATGCATTTATTCGAATGTTTGCTTTATTTCTGATTTTCAAACACATTTTGTGGACTAAAAATATTTGAGAACTAATTAACAGAACTTACAGAGCAGAACTATTCTGCGATTGTGCTTTCAGACTGACATGCTGCCTAGCGTTCAGAAAAATTGCTTTAGTTTCACAATATGTTAAAAACATCTGAAATAATTGAGTATAGTTTAGTGGAAGATTCCTTTGGGCCACAAACGGGATTCTGAGAATTTTGGGATTCTTTCCTCAGGATTTTCTCCGTAAGTAAACTGGCGGAATAGTGGGAGGAAAACTGTATCATTCCGAGTTTTTACACTTTGGAACGGGGAAGCACTTGGTATTATTACTGCTACAAACGATGACCCCACATTCTGAGGTGCATAAGTTGGAATGGGGCAGTTCATTGGACCTAGTAGAAGACTGCGGCCTGCAAAATCAAGGTAAAAGACAGCTGAATTGTAAGTCCTCGCTAAATCGGTAACTGCTGGAAGTAGCATATATTCACTTGAATCTTTGTATGCGAATCAACTCAATAAATAGGCCGCTGAAGTTAAACACAGAAAGCAGAATCAATGGAAAAAGTGGCACAAGGACATTCACGTTGGACTTCCTCACACATCTGAAAGTTGTGTAAGACCAATCAATGAGTGAGGCTGGAAGCGCCTCTACCATGTGTGAGGATAAATGTGTTTTGACAGTGTCTTCTGTTACATAAATGTTTTGCGAGTCGGCCATGACATAATTTAAACCTTATTGCAGTAACCTAATACATTGCAAGACAAATGTTATTTACTGATATGTGCTGGCCTAAAGACTCTCGCCTATAAAATGTTAGTGGGAAGCCAATTCACAGAAGAGGGGTTGTTTAGTCAAACTATGTGTCTGTGTTTGAGAGAACATGCAACTCTCAATGAAAGCCAAAATCCGCTATTTCTTCTAGGGTACTCGCTCAAGAAGAATTCCTTGCAGCTTAAGAACTTGCATTCAGTGTGGTACGAAATGTGTGTGTAGTATATACTCATTGACTATTCTGCAGCCTGGTTGTTGATAGTGAAGCAGAAGACAATTTATCAGTGTTTATTATTGGTCACTATGCACGCAGTTATGCTAAACATGGCAAAATGTATGGAACGCGAGTTCACTTCTATTTATGAAATATTTTACATCATTTAATTTGCTTTTGTACAGATTTCTGTAAATAAATTGCTTGTCGTTATTGTCACTGGAAATTAAACATGTTCAAAACAAGCTTCTCTATTTAAGTGTACTTCATCATTAAAGAGACAATCTCAAGTAAAGTTAAATAACTCCAAGGACAATATGGGTAAAAAAAAACTTTAATTCAGTTTGCACCTGCTAAAGATAAACGTCTGCGGCTACTGCTTCTGTGTGTTTCTGCTTTAACTCTTTCACATCTCACACTCATCAGCAAAATACACTGGGAGTATGTTGAATTTTCATCCCTGTCGCTTTTGTAACTTTACTTTATGTGACATATAAACCCTTTATGTATTTATAATAGTACTGTTTTGCCTGAGAAAGGCAAGTGTGGCATTATCAATGAAATTCCTGAACGCCTGCACAAATGGTGAAGCCACGAGATGGCAACCGGGGACGAGCCACACATGAATTTTGTTTTAGAAATTTGGATATACTTATTAGGTTTGCAACTATTTTAACAGTATATTATCTGTTAATTTCCCGAAGGATTTCCAGAAAACCAGTTACTTTTGTGTCAGAGTCTGAAAGATGTGTTATTGGCCAGCCACCATTGACAATAATAATAAACATGGGAAAGGCACTTGGATGCTGAATTATAGGTTGACATTTAAGGGTGAGTAGCAATGTGACATTTGGCAAAAATTGATGGGTGTCTCGTCTACCTACTTCTTGGTTCCCAATACTCATTTAGAGATCAGCGGAGGACGTCATATTTGGGGAAAACATTCCACGGGCCCAATGCTGGCGAAAAAGGCATCAGAAGCACTTAAGGGCTGTCCTTCTGATGCCATTTCCACCAACATTTTTCCTGTCCAGGCCCACCATGTAAATCCTGTTGGCAGTAGCACCCCTCAACATTTTGAAAAGGTGCAACTCCAGAGAAGGAATTTCACAGCGGCTGGTGCACTTGCATTCAAATCTTTTTCAAACTGGTTGGCAAGTGTGTGCCTATTGGACCATACATACCTAGGATGCTGCTCCAACGAACACTGAACCAATAGGTTATGTGTATTCTACTCTACATGGAAAACCAACAATCAACACAAAGTACCACAACTTGTAAAAGGCTCCAAACCTTCATTTAGCTTTTTGCACAGCTAAATATCCCTGTTTTATCTTGAAATCATGATTCTTGTATTGATTCAAACGTATAATCCTTTACAGAATTTTCACTTAAGAACTCATCAGCAGGGGCTCTAGGTAAATACTACTGATTTGTTGAACACAGTTTCACTTTCACCAGTTTAATCGTGAAAAAAATCATCTTTCAAAATTTGTGTGGTTCTATATGGGATAAGGTACCCCTTGTTGTACATTATAAGGATGTTGCAAGTCATCTAGGAGTTAAAGGCCGAAGGACAAGTTCTTTTATAAGGTCATGGAATCCCGAGGTAACTTGCGACTTATAATTTATGACTGGTGGTACATTATTCCTTATAATACATAATCACAACATCCCCTTCTCAAAAACACCTGAATGTTGGGTGTGGTGCTCTTACACCTGAAGGAGGAAGGATGTGGTATACACTAGAAAGGAATTAGATATTTGAAGCAAAATATTAAAATCAGTTTATTACATATCAGATAAAAAAATGCTGTAGATCAGGACATGTAGAAACATGCAGAGAGATTCTATCTTTCATAAATGACCTAAAGCATGGAAAAATTAAATATGTTGCCATAAATATATTCTTTCTGTTTATCATTGTTCATCCAGAAAAGCACAGCAATAGAAGGAAATGCCAGAATTTGGTGTTTTACCATGCAGCTTTGTTGTGCCTTTATCCTCGGCTGCTGGCTTTGGCAGCACACATTATGGCATCACAATTTAACTGTAATATGTTATTACAGCTGAGCGGCTACACGTCACAAGTCACCTGACCTGTAATAAGGAAATTATGAATACGCTCCCATGTATTTTAGGGAGCATAAAAAACAACCCATCCTTGCAAGTGTAAATCTATGTGAAGAGAGAGAGCTAAAAAGTGAATCAGCATGTGAGAAACAGGCGGTGAAACAGGTAAGGATGTGAGCAGAGAAGGGCAGAGTATAAGAAAGATTAAGGTGTGTGTGAGAAGGGCAGCTAGGAGGAGTTAGCAAGAGAAAGGAAGATTTGAGAGAGTGAAGAATATGTGTTCTTATGTGTTTGAGAGGTAGAGTGTTTCAGAGATAGAGATGTGAGTTTTTGTGAGTGAGAGTGAGATGGTAGGAGCAGTGTTTGGAACAGAGAGGATTACCCTAGGGAGTGAGAAGAAGTTGAGACTAACATATATGCAAAAGGAAGATCTGAGAAAGGAAGGTATCAGAGAAGACACTGAGATGACTGGTGGCATAGTGGACTAATGTGTCCACTGTAGGGGTCTGTGTTTGAAGTCATGGTCTCAGGTTCAAGTCCCGGCGGGTCCGTTTAGCCTTGCTTCCTTCTGAGGTCGATAAAATGAGTACCATTAAGTTGGGTAACAATAAACATCTGTTATTTAGCACCAAGATACCCTTCTGGGTGAACGTGCACTTTACAAATACATATGTTATGTAAGGAAGGGAATAGTGTTTGTGTTGATCTAAATAAACATGTGAGGGGTGGAGAGAAAATAGGGTGTCAGCAGTTAGAGGTGAATGGGACATGGCAATTAAAAGTGCGAGATAGGAGCATGAGGGAGAAGGATATATGAGAGTGGAAAGAGAGGCTAAAATAGGGGAATGAGTTTATCTTGCCTGTTCTCCAGTGAAGCAAACCTTCCACTGCAGTTGTCTGAGTTGTGCCTCACCTGTGAGGGTTGAAGCTTACACTGCTGCTGAGCAAGTCGCACCACTCCTGTTAAAGAGAGAAGGGGCATTTATACATCTGCTGCCCATCTGTACCTATTCTGTGAGGCAGAAAAGCTTGCACTGTTGATGCTCCAATTTTGCATATTCTGGCTAGAGAGGAAGCTTGCAAGGTTGCAATATGTTGCCTTTTCTCTGTAACAGAACCTTGTACCACTGTGTTTACTGCTGTCAGCTGTTCTTTGCATGCATTGTGTTGGGAAGGTTTGCTCTGTTGCTTCTCTATACAAAAGCCAAAGTGACTAAAATTATCTGTGCATGATGTGAATGAAAGAATCAAGAGAGCTTATTTTCGGTTTTTCATATGAAACAAACTCCGTTTTTGAAACGGACTAGATAATTGCTTAGAATTTCAAAAAATACCTGCCAAGTGGATTCATGCCATGTGTGAGACCGTGAGCCAAATCTGCCATTTTAGCCAACATAAGATTGCATGTGGGGGCTTGGAGCCCATAATGATGATGTTCAAAGCAAAATTACAAGCCCTGTGTTGGCAGAAAAGTGAGGTATGGTTGATGGTATCATGTCGAGATAGTTGGCAGTGTTGTGAAAAGCAAAATAAATTCACTTTGTGATTTTCAGCTTTGTTTCTGGAAGGGCAATCAAGAGTTAATCAATCTATTTGGGAGATGGAAGAGGTGGAATTTCTGGTGCAGATGTGAGTTTCCCATTTCTACTGGTCTAACAATAACACTCCTCAAACAGCAAAAGGACATGCACAAAAGACCTTACTGGCCAGAACAAAGAGAAACTATGTGGAGTTTTGGTACTTACACACAGGACCACACATAACCCACACACTTTACATGATTAGCACCAGCTATGTGGCTCTGAAAGCAAAAATATATCTGCACTGGCTTTCCTTACCCAAATCAAATCCTCGGGCTAAGGTTTAGTGTGCTTGAGGTACTATGGTTGCAATACATCTGTCAAGTATCAATCATGGAGTGAACAGGTGAATCATGTTGTAAGTGCTGTTCTATTACAGCCACCACTATTGATTCTGATGCAAATAAAATGGCAAATCTCCCTCATGTGGTGCGAGAAATCTCCCATCACATTAGGGACATTAAGGACAAAGAAAGGTCATCACTTTGAGATTTTGTCTTAGGAGAAACTAAATTTCTAGGTGAACCTTTATGCCACTAGGACACTTCAGACCTGCTGGTAACTATTTATTCTATCCAAGTGTCATCTGACATGGAGGTGTGTGGCACTTCAGGTGAAGAAAACATTGCAAACCAGGCAACAAACTTTAGTTGCAACATGCCATATTCTTGAAATATGACATCATCAAACATATAAATGCAAATAGACAAATCCAGAGCTGGAGGTATTAATTACTGTGCCCAATCAATGAACCACATTGCAGCACTTCCTCTTTGCCTTACTGTAAAATGTACCACCATTAAATTAGATTTTAAAAATGAAGTAGGAAATAACTTTGATGCATTTTTCTAGCATTTCCCCAAGCAGAGATAGGAAAGAAAGATTGTAATTCCATCTACGCCTATTCAGGGTAAAGTCTAGCAAGGTTTAGACAGTGAAATAGCTTTTAGGTTTTATTTCACTGTGAAAGTATACATAATATGCCCTATTTCTATATATATGCACCCTGCCCAGTGGGCGTACAAGGCACACCTAATGGGTGACTTATGAATATATAAAAATAGGATTTTCCCATTTGGCAAAAGCATTTGTCCCTGCCATGTATATATTTAGATGTGTGGGTATGTCTGTATACATGTATATATTGATTTATTAGACAGAAGAGGGATAGGGAGCACACTGCCTTGCATCCAAGCACAGTTCGCCCCTTTGCATCCTGGAAAACGCAGTACACAATTAGCGCTTACTTCAAAATTAGCTGTAGTTTTTCACCAAAGGTGGTGCAGACATTGCTGTATCCCTCTAGACATGAGTTTCTGGGTTAAGCCCTTCATCAGTAGAGAACAGAAGTATTAGAGAGCAAAGAAAAGTCATCTGAGGTTTCTGGAAATGCTGCCAAATTCCTCTCAAGTCCAGTACCATTCACAGGCACACAGGTGCATCTCCAAAACCCATCAGCTTGCTGGCTCAAGGGAGCCTTTTAAACAGAAGGGGGGGAGCGCACTACCTCACATCCCAGCACAGTTCACCCCTTTGCATCCCACTAAATGCAGTATACATTTAGCGCTTACTTCAAAACTAGCTGTAGATTTTTACCAAAGTTGTGCAGACATTGCTGTATATCTCTAGACATGTGTTTCTGGGTTTAGCCCTTCATCGGTAGAGAGCAGAATTAGTAGTTAGCAAAGAAAGGGCATCTAGGGTTGCTGGAAATGCTGCTAATCTGCTCTCAGGTCACAGCACCACTCACAGGCACACAGGCGCATCTCCAAAGCTCATCAGCTCATCAGCTTGCTGGCTCAAGAGAGCCTTTTAATCAGAAGTGGGGTGGGGAGCACACTGCCCATAACCCCGCACAGTTCACCCCCTTGCATCCTGGTAAATGCAGTACACAAATAGGGCCTACTTCAAAATTAGCTTTAGTTTTTCATCAAAGTTCGTGCAGACATTGCTGTATATCTCGAAACATGTGTTTCTGGGTTTAGCACTTCACTAGTGGAGAGCAAATAAAAGTCATCTGGGCTTGCAGGACATGCTGCCAAATTCCTCTACGGTCACAGTACTACTCAGAGGCACACAGGTGCATCTTCAAAGCTGATTAGATTGCTGGCTCAAGGGATCCTTTTAAACAGAAAGGGGGTTGGGAGCACACGGTCTCACATACCAGTACCGTTCGCCCCTTGGCATCTTGGTAAATGCAGTACACAGTTAGCGCTTACCTCTAAATTAGCTGTAGTTTTTTTACAAAAGATGATGGCGACATTGCTGTATATTTCTAGACACGTTTTTCTGGATTTAGTCCTTAATCAGTAGAGAGCAGCAGTAGTAGAGAGCAAAGAAAAGTCATCTGGGGTTGCTGAAAAGTGCTGCCAAATTCCTCTCAGGTCACAGTACCACTCACAGACACACAGGTGCATCTCCAAAGCTCGTCAGCTTGCTGGCTCACGGGAGCTTTTTAAACAGAAGGGGGGTTAGGAGCACACTGCCTCACATCCCAGCACAGTTCGCCCCTTTGCATTCTGGTAAATGCAGTACACAAATAGCGCAATCAGCAAGCACAAAATCCTGTACTACACTAACCAGGATGCAAAGAGATAATGGCCCTGGGATGTGAGGCAGTGTGCTCCTACCCCCGTACTGTTTAAAAAGGCTTCGCAGTCCCTACAAGCTGAAGAGCTTCGGAGCTCCTGCATGCCCTGCGTGGTTTTGACCTGAGGAAATTTGTGACACTATGTCCAACAGCCTCAGAATAATTCTCTACTGATGACGGAATAATCCAGAAACGCGTGTGTGTGTAGAGATACGCAATGACTGTACTAGCTTTGGTAAAAATTATGATGACCTTTGATGCAAGCGTGAAATCCTGTACTACACTAACCCGGATGCAAAGGGGTTATGGTGCTGGAATGTGAGGCAGTGTGCTTCTACCCCTCCTTACTGTTTAAATAGGCTTCCGTAGGCTGACAAGCTTTGGAGCTCCTGCATGCCTGGAGTGGTATTGACATGGGAAAATTTGTGGCAGCATGTCCAGCAACCCAAGAATAATTCTTTGCTGATGACGGAATAATCCAGAAACACATGTCTAGAGATATGGCAATGACTGCACCAGTGTGCTCCTACCACCCTTCATATTTATTTTTTAATTATTTGAAAACAAATTCCACCTCTGTCTCTCCACTCTCTGACTCATCTCATACCTTTCCAACTTCTATGGATTCCCAAACATCCTTCCAAATGTCTCCCTCCTCCTATCCAATTCATCCAACTAACAGGTGCACATGTCCACCAATCCAATGACATCTCACATCTTCCCTCACTACTCCACCTCAATTATTCTATCCCTAGTAGAAACACTAGAGTTAATGCATGAGATCACAAGAGCACAAACGTTAGACCTGTCAGCCTTAGGGTAGTCTTCCCCCAAACTTTTTTCCTTCCTCCTCCATTGTTGCTGATCTCATTTTTGTTGGCCTTAGGATTCTGTGCACTTTACCACTGCTAACCAGTGTTAAGGTGAATGTGTTCACTCCTTAAAACATGGTAGCATTGGCTTATCCCTAATAGGCATTTTTAATTTACTTAAAAATCCCTAGTAAAGTGGTGCTATGTGTACCCACGGCCTGTAAACAAAATACTTATTGTGTCACCCACTTAAATAGCCCTTTAAACATGTCCCAAGCCTGCCATTGCAGCCTCTGTGTGCAGTTTTAATGTGCCATTTCTACCTGACAAAATAACCCTTTTCCCAGTCACATACCTTCCTTTTTAACTCGTATAAGTCAACCCTAGCGTCGGTCTTGCACAGCCCAGGGGGCAAGGTGCCATGTAATTATCAAGCTTTGGCAAAGCCAATAGGTCTTGCTTTTGCAAGAGTAACAGCCATTGGCGTTGTAAATGACAATGTCTTTTACCCATGTGTTATGAAGTGGAGTGGATGTAGGTGGTGGGGAGTGGAATTATGTGGGTTGGATTGGAATTGTTAATTGTGCAATTGTGTGGCATGAAATTGTGTGGTGTGGATTTGTGTAGTGGAATTATGTGGCATGGTGAGCAGTGGGATTATGTGAATAGTAATTATGTGGTAATGTGTGTGGTGGAATTGTGCAGAGTGGGATTGTGGGTTATGGAGTATAATTATGTGGAATTGTATTTCGAGTTGTGGGGTGATATGCAGTGGAGTTTAATTATTGGTGCGCGGCTCAATCTTGTGCCTAGATGTGTAATTCTGTGGTAGGGATTGGATGTATGTGGTGTGTTGTGTTACTGTGTTGCTGTGTTGAAGTATGTGGTTTGGTGTCAAATTATGTGGTGTGGAATTGCGAACACAGACCTGTAGGTGATCTACAGAAGAGTGGCAGGAGAAGAGCTCTCTCCACAGATTTTCTGTACTGAGGCATGACATTGGTTCGTTATAGCTGAGTTGGGGGATAGAAGCACACACTATGTAGAAAGGATGGATGTCAGGACCCCCACAAGAAACATCACAGATTGGTTGGATAAACCCATACCTTAATATGCAAGCTACATGAGAGGTAGGAGAGCAAGGCGCCCCAGAATGCGTACCATATGGGAACTACCCAGCAGCTGGTGCACTGGACAGAGTTGTGGGATAGACGGACAATTGTATGGCTCTATGGAGGGGTTGGTACTAGAAGAATATCAGCAAGCACACTCGAGATTAGCTGGAGGGAAGACTTTCCCACATAGGCACACACTAGAGTGGTAGGAGGACTAAGTCACTGCCACTAGTAAACTGCAGAGAAGCAGTAAGAAAGAGCCTCTATATCTGTCAAACAACAGAATGGCTGAAGGGCAGAAGCAGTAGGAAGCCTTGGGCATCCCCTTCAAGCGCTATAGAGCATAGGAAGTCAGACTCACCAGTGCATGGCCTGCTGATGGCAGAGGGGTACTGCAGGAGTCATTACTCACATGCTCTGCCAGATCTGGCTTATATTGTTCCTCAGCAGCAGCAGGAAGGCCTGGGTGAGGCAGCAGGTCACCATGTCTAACGATGGACGTGGCCACCCACGGGCGCTTATCCGGTTACAATGGAAGGGCTGGCATCCCAGACCTTCCTGCTGCAGGGACTGGTAAATTCTGTGGTGCGCGCTTCAGATACCTGTTCTGCAGGGACAAATAGAGTGAATGCCATGTTTTCAAAGTGATCAACAATATGGAGCATATTAAGGGAAAACGTTATATAAGAACACATCAGAAGAAGCAGGTTTTCTTCAACACAGGCGAAAATTGCATTGGCTTAAGTGCAGTTGGTTCACGACCGTGCAAACACATCTTTCTAAAATCCAGTAAAACAAATGGCCTTGAGAAATGTAAGTTTCGAGTTAACACAATATAAAAAAACAAAACTGGAAAAATAGAAGGGCAATAAGGAGAGCCACATGCAGAACTCTAAGAAATTTATGATCTATGTGTTATGCACAGTAAATTACTAATTATACAGAAAAATATCAACCATAGAGGTTGAAAGATATTAAGCCACAGGCTGTGCTCTGGAGTAAGAGGCAAACTCTACAGCAGGGGTCACTGGATTTATGCGGCAAGGATGGACCAAATTGTGTGGCCGTCTTGGCTAAATGATGTGGCAAGAAAAGGCAAAATATGCAACCTAATGTGGTACATTCTGTGATAATATTACTTCATAATGTTGCCGTTTTTTCACATGTTAACACTGTTTGGGGAAACGTTTTATCTCATTAGTACCAGTGTAACATCCAAATACAGTAATAAGCAACTGACAGATGACTGGACAACCTTTGCATAAGGCCTTCAATTGCATAGGAACACAGGTTACAGTAATTTTCATAGCATTAGACCTGTTTGAGCTAGAATATTTGTTGTTAAAATCTGCAGATTATGCAGCATGTGATGAATTGAGTGGCAAATGCAGCAAATCCATAATTATGCGGCAAACGCCACTGCTTGAGAATCGCTTTATTCCATCAGCCCTGCTCCACAGTAAGCAGTATCCTCAGCCCTCCTTGGATCCTGGTGTTTTACCATGCAGCTTTGTTGTGCCTTTATCCTCGTCTGCTGGCTTTGGCAGTACACATTATGGCATCACAATTTAACTGTAATATGTTATTACAGCTGAGCGGCTACACGTCACAAGTCACCTGACCTGTAATAAGGAAATTATGAATACTCGCCCATGTATTTTAGGGAGCATAAAAAACAACCCATCCTTGCAAGTGTAAATCTATGTGAAGAGAGAGAGCTAAAAAGTGAATCAGCATGTGAGAAACAGGCTGTGAAACAGGTAAGGATGTGAGCAGAGAAGGGCAGAGTATAAGAAAGATTAAGGTGTGTGTGAGAAGGGCAGCTAGGAGGAGTTTGCAAGAGAAAGGAAGATTTGAGAGAGTAAAGAATTTGTGTTCTTATGTGTGTGAGAGGGAGAGTATTTCAGAGATAGAGATGTGAGTTTGGGTAAGTGAGAGTGAGATGGTAGGAGCAGTGTTTGGAACAGAGAGGATTACCTTAGGGAGTGAGAAGAAGTTGAGACTAACATATATGCAAAAGGAAGATCTGAGAAAGGAAGGTATCAGAGAAGACACTGAGATGACTGGTGGCATAGTGGACTAATTTGTCCACTGTAGGGGTCTGTGTTTGACGTCATGGTCACAGGTTCAAGTCCCGGCGGGTCCGTTTAGCCTTGCTTCCTTCTGAAGTCGATAAAATGAGTACCATTAAGTTGGGTAACAATAAACATCTGTTATCTAGCACCAAGATACCCTTGTGGGTGAACGTGCACTTTACAAATACATATGTTATGTAAGGAAGGGAATAGTGTTTGTGTTGATCTAAATAAACATGTGAGGGGTGGAGAGAAAATAGGGTGTCAGCAGTTAGAGGTGAATGGGACATGGCAATTAAAAGTGCAAGATAGGAGCATGAGGGAGAAGGATATATGAGAGTGGAAAGAGAGGCTAAAATAGGGGAATGAGTTTATCTTGCCTGTTCTCCAGTGAAGCAAACCTTCCACTGCAGTTGTCTGAGTTGTGCCTCACCTGTGAGGGTTGAAGCTTACACTGCTGCTGAGCAAGTCGCACCACTCCTGTTAAAGAGAGAAGGGGCATTTATACATCTGCTGCCCATCTGTACCTATTCTGTGAGGCAGAAAAGCTTGCACTGTTGATGCTCCAATTTTGCATATTCTGGCCAGAGAGGAAGCTTTCAAGGTTGCAATATGTTGCCTTTTCTCTGTAACAGAACCTTGTACCACTGTGTTTACTGCTGTCAGCTGTTCTTTGCATGCATTGTGTTGGGAAGGTTTGCCCTGTTGCTTCCCTATACAAAAGCCAAAGTGACTAAAATGATCTATGCATGATGTGAATGAAAGAATCAAGAGAGCTTATTTTCGGTTTTTCATATGAAACAAGCTCAGTTTTTGAAACGGACTAGATAATTGTTTAGAATTTCAAAAAATACCTGCCACGTGGATTCATGCCATGTGTGAGACCGTGAGCCAAATCTGCCATTTTAGCCAACATCAGATTGCATGTGGGGGCTTGGAGCCCATAATGATGATGTTCAAAGCAAAATTACAAACCCCGTGTTGGCAGAAAAGTGAGGTATGGTTGATGGTATCATGTCGAGATAGTTAGCAGTGTTGTGAAAAGCAAAATAAATTCACTTTGTGATTTTCAGCTTTGTTTCTGGAAGGGCAATCAAGAGTTAATCAATCTATTCGGGAGATGGAAGAGGTGGAATTTCTGGTGCAGATGTGAGTATCCCATTTCTACTGGGCTAACAATAACACTCCTCAAACAGCAAAAGGACATGCACAAAAGACCTTACTGGCCAGAACAAAGAGAAACTATGTGGAGTTTGGGTACTTACACACAGGGCCACACATAACCCACACACTTTACATGATTAGCACCAGCTATGTGGCTCTGAAAGCAAAAATATATCTGCACTGGCTTTCCTTACCCAAAGCAAATCCTCGGGCTAAGGTTTAGTGTGCTTGAGGTACTATTGTTGCAATACATCTGTCAAGTATCAATCATGGAGTGACCAGGTGAATCATGTTGTAAGTGCTGTTCTATTACAGCCACCACTATTGATTCTGATGCAAATAAAATGGCAAATCTCCCTCATGTGGTGCGAGAAATCTCCCATCACATTAGGGACATTAAGGACAAAGAAAGGTCATCACTTTGAGATTTTGTCTTAGGAGAAACTAAATTTCTAGGTGAACCTTTATGCCACTAGGACACGTCAGACCTGCTGGTAACTATTTATTCTATTCAAGTGTCATCTGACATGGAGGTGTGTGGCACTTCAGGTGAAGAAAACATTGCAAACCAGGCAACAAACTTTAGTTGCAACATGCCATATTCTTGAAATATGACATCATCAAACATACAAATGCAAACAGACAAATCTAGAGCTGGAGGTATTAATTACTGTGCCCAATCAATGACCCACATTGCAGCACTTCCTCTTTGCCTTACTGTAAAATGTACCACCATTCAATTAGATTTTAAAAATGAAGTAGGAAATAACTTTGACGCTTTTTTCTAACATTTCCCCAAGCAGAGATAGGAAAGAAAGATTGTAATTCCATCTACGCCTATTCAGGGTAAAGTCTAGCAAGGTTTAGACAGTGAAATAACTTTTAAGTTTTATTTCACTGTGAAAGTATACATAATATGCCCTATTTCTATATATATGCACCCTGCCCAGTGGGCGTACAAGGCACACCTAATGGGTGACTTATGAATATATAAAAATAGGATTTTCCCATATGGCAAAAGGATTTGTCCCTGCCATGTATATATTTAGATGTGTGGGTATGTCTGTATACATGTATATATTGATTTATTAGACAGAAGAGGGATAGGGAGCACACTGCCTTGCATCCAAGCACAGTTCGCCCCTTTGCATCCTGGTAAACGCAGTACACAATTAGCGCTTACTTCACAATTAGCTGTAGTTTTTCACCAAAGTTGGTGCAGACATTGCTGTATCTCTCTAGACATGAGTTTCTGGGTTAAGCCCTTCATCAGTAGAGAACAGAAGTATTAGAGAGAAAAGAAAAGTCATCTGAGGTTGCTGGAAATGCTGCCAAATTCCTCTCAAGTCACAGTACCATTCACAGGCACACAGGTGCATCTCCAAAACCCATCCGCTTGCTGGCTCAAGGGAGCCTTTTAAACAGAAGGGGTGGGAGCTCACTACCTCACATCCCAGCCCAGTTCACCCCTTTGCATCCCACTAAATGCAGTATACATTTAGCGCTTACTTCAAAATTAGCTGTAGATTTTTACCAAAGTTGTGCAGACATTGCTGTATATCTCTAGACATGTGTTTCTGGGTTTAGCCCTTCATCGGTAGAGAGCAGAATTAGTAGTTAGCAAAGAAAAGGCATCTAGGGTTGCTGGAAATTCTGCTAATCTGCTCTCAGGTCTCAGCACCACTCACAGGCACACAGGTGCGTCTCCAAAGCTCATCAGCTCATCAGCTTGCTGGCTCAAGAGAGCCTTTTAATCAGAAGTGGGGTGGGGAGCACACTGCCCCCAACCCAGCACAGTTCACTCCCTTGCATCCTGGTAAATGCAGTACACAATTAGGGCATACTTCAAAATTAGCTTTAGTTTTTCATCAAAGTTCGTGCAGACATTGCTGTATATCTCGAAACATGTGTTTCTGGGTTTAGCACTTCACTAGTGGAGCGCAAATAAAAGTCATCTGGGGTTGCTGGACATGCTGCCAAATTCCTCTACGGTCAAAGTACTACTCACAGGCACACAGGTGCATCTTCAAAGCTGATTAGATTGCTGGCTCGAGGGATCCTTTTAAACAGAAGGGGGGTTGGGAGCACACTGCCTCTCATACCAGTACAGTTCACCCCTTGGCATCTTGGTAAATGCAGTACACAGTTAGCGCTTACCTCTAAATTAGCTGTAGTTTTTTCCAAAAGTTGGTGGCGACATTACTGTATATTTCTAGACACGTTTTTCTGGATTTAGTCCTTAATCAGTAGAGAGCAGCAGTAGTAGAGAGCAAAGAAAAGTCATCTGGGGTTGCTGAAAAGTGCTGCCAAATTCCTCTCAGGTCACAGTACCACTCACAGGAACACAGGTGCATCTCCAAAGCTCCTCAGCTTGCTGGCTCGAGGGAGCCTTTTAATCAGTCGGAGGGTTGGAAGCACACTACCGCACAACCCAGCACAGTTTGTCCCCTTTTGCATCCTGGTAAATGCAGTATACAATCAGTGTCTACTTCAAAATTAGCTGTAGTTTTTTTACCAAAGTTGGTGCAGACATTGATGTACATCTCTAGACGTGTTTTTTTAGGTTTAGCCCTTCATCGGTAAAGAGCAGAAGTAGTAGTTAGCAAAGAAAAGGAATCTGGGGTTGCTGGAAATGCTGCCAATCTGCTTTCAGGTCACAGCACCACTCACAGGCACACAGTTGCATCTCCAAAACTCCTCAGCTTGCTGGCTCAAGGGAGCCTTTTAATCCGAAGTGGGGTTGGGAGCACACTGCCCACAACCCAGCACAGTTCGCCCCTTGCATCCTGGTAAATGCAGTACATAATTAGCGCCTACTTCAAAATTAGGTTTAGTTTTTCACCAAAGTTGGTGCAGACATTTCTGTATATCTCAAGACACTTGTTTCTGGGTTTAGCACTTAATAAGTGGAGAATAGAAGTAGTAGAGAGCATAGAAAGGTCATCTGGCGTTGCTAGATATGCTCCCAAATTCCTCTCAGGTCACAGTAACACTCACAGACACACAGGTGCATCTCCAAAGCTCATCAGCTTGCTGGCTCACGGGAGCTTTTTAAACAGAAGGGGGGTTAGGAGCACACTGCCTCACATCCCAGCACAGTTCGCCCCTTTGCATTCTGGTAAATGCAGTACACAAATAGCGCAATCAGCAAGCACAAAATCCTGTACTACACTAACCAGGATGCAAAGAGATAATGGCCCTGGGATGTGAGGCAGTGTGCTCCTACCCCCCCTACTGCTTAAAAAGGCTTCGCAAAGCCTACAAGCTGAAGAGCTTCGGAGCTCCTGCATGCCCTGAGTGGTATTGACCTGAGGAAATTTGTGACACTATGTCCAACAGCCTCAGTATAATTCTCTACTGATGACCGAATAATCCAGAAACGTGTGTGTGTGTAGAGATACGGCAATGCCTGTACTAGCTTTGGTAAAAATTATGATGACCTTTGATGCAAGTGTGAAATCCTGTACTACACTACCCCCGATGCAAAGGGGTTTTGGTGCTGGAATGTGAGGCAGTGTGCTTCTACCCCTCCTTACTGTTTAAATAGGCTTCCGTAGGCTGACAAGCTTTGGAGCTCCTGCATGCCTGGAGTGGTATTGACCTGGGAAAATTTGTGGCAGCATGTCCAGCAACCCAAGAATAATTCTTTGCTGATGACGGAATAATCCAGAAACACATGTCTAGAGATATGGCAATGACTGCACCAGTGTGCTCCTACCACCCTTCATATTTATTTTTTAATTATTTGAAAACAATTTCCACCTCTGTCCCTCCACTCTCTGACTCATCTCATACGTTTCCAACTTCTATGGATTCCCAAACATCCTTCCAAATGTCTCCCTCCTCCTATCCAATTCATCCAACTAACAGGTGCACATGTCCACCAATCCAATGACATCTCACATCTTCCCTCACTACTCCACCTCAATTAATCTATCCCTAGTAGAAACACTAGAGTTAATGCATGAGATCACAAGAGCACAAACGTTAGACCTGTCAGCCTTAGGGTAGTCTTCCCCCAAACTTTTTTCCTTCCTCCTCCATAGTTGCTGATCTAATTTTTGTTGGCCTTAGGATTCTGTGCACTTTACCACTGCTAACCAGTGTTAAGGTGAATATGTTCTCTCCTTAAAACATGGTAGCATTGGCTTATCCCTAATAGGCATTTTTAATTTACTTAAAAATACCTAGTAAAGTGGTGCTATGTTTACCCACGGCCTTTAAACAAAATACTTATTGTGTCACCCACTTAAATGGCCCTTTAAACATGTCCCAGGCCTGCCATTGCAGCCTCTATGTGCAGTTTTAATGTGCCATTTCCACCTGGCAAAATAAACCTTTTCCCAGGCCCAAACCTTCCTTTTTAACTCATATAAGTCAACCCTAGCGTCGGTCTTGCACAGCCCAGAGGGCAAAGTGCCATGTAATTAACAAGCTTTGGCAAAGCCAATAGGTCTCGCTTTAGCAAGAGTTACAGCCATTGGCGTTGTAAATGACAATGTCTTTTACCCATGTGTTATGAAGTGGAGTGGATGTAGGTAGTGTAGAGTGGAATTATGTGGGTTGGATTGGAATTGTTAATTGTGCAATTGTGTGGCATGAAATTGTGTGGTGTGGAGTGGATTTGTGTAGTGGAATTATGTGGCATGGTGAGCAGTAGGATTATGTGGATAGTAATTATGTGGTAATGTGTGTGGTGGAATTTTGCAGAGTGGGATTGTAGGTTATGGAGTATAATTATGTGGAATTGTATTTCGAGTTGTGGGGTGGTATGCAGTGGAGTTTAATTATTGGTGTGCGGCTCAATCTTGTGCCTAGGTGTTGAATTCTGCGGTAGGGATTGGATGTATGTGGTGTGTTGTGTTACTGTGTTGCTGTGTTGAAGTATGTGGTTTGGTGTCAAATTATGTGGTGTGGAATTGCGAACACAGACCTGTAGGTGATCTACAGAAGAGTGGCAGGAGAAGAGCTCTCTCCACAGATTTGCTGTACTGAAGCATGACATTGGTCCGTTATAGCTGAGTTGGGGGATAGAAGCACACACTATGTAAAAAGGATGGATGTCAGGATCCCCCACAAGAAACATCACAGATTGATTGGATAAACCCATACCTTAACATGCAAGCTACATGAGAGGTAGGAGAGCAAGGCGCCCCAGAATGCGTACCATATGGGAACTACCCAGCAGCTGGTGCACTGGACAGAGTTGTGGGATAGACAGACAATTATATGGCTCTATGGAGGGGTTGGTACTAGAAGAATATCAGCAAGCACACTCGAGATTAGCTGGAGGGAAGACTTTCCCACATAGGCACACACTAGAGTGGTAGGAGGACTAAGCCACTGCCACTAGTAAACTGCAGAGATGCAGGAAGAAAGAGCCTCTATATCTATCAAACAACAGAATAGCTGAAGGGCAGAAGCAGTAGGAGGCCTCGGGCATCCCCTTCAAGCGCTATAGAGCGTAGGAAGTCAGACTCACCAGTGCATGACCTGCTGATGGCAGAGGGGTACTGCAGGAGTCATTACTCACATGCTCGGCCAGATGCGGCCAAATCTGGCTTATATTGCTCCGCAGCAGCAGCAGCAGGAAGGCCTGGGTGAGGGGACGGGTTGCCATGTCTAACGATGGACGAGGTCACCCACGGGCGCTTATCCGGTTACAATGGAAGGGCTGAGGGCTGGCATCCCGGACCTGCCTGCTGCAGGGACTGGTAAATTCTGTGGTGCGCGCTTCAAATACCTGTTCTGCAGGGACAAATAGAGTGAATGCCATGTTTTCAAAGTGATCAACAATATGGAGCATATTAAGGGAAAACTTTATATAAGAACGCATCAGAAGAAGCAGGTTTGCTACAACACAGGCGAAAATTGCATTGGCTTAAATGCAGTTGGTTCACCACCGTGCAAACACATCTTTCTAAAATCCAGTAAAACAAATGGCCTTGAGAAATGTAAGTTTCGAGAAAACACAATATAAAAAAACAAAACTGGAAAAATAGAAGGGCAATAAGGAGAGCCACATGCAGAACTCTAAGAAATTTATGATCTATGTGTTATGCACAGTAAATTACTAATTATACAGAAAAATATCAACTATAGAGGTTGAAAGATATTAAGCCACAGGCTGTGCTCTGGAGTAAGAGGCAAACTCTACAGCAGGGGTCACTGAATTTATGCGGCAAGGAAGGACCAAATTGTGTGGCTGTTTTGGCTAAATGATGTGGCAAGAAAAGGCAAAATATGCAACCTAATGTGGTACATTCTTTGATAATATTACTTCATAATGTTGCCATTTTTTCACATGTTAACACTGTCTGGGGAAACTTTTTTATCTCATTAGTACCAGTGTAACATCCAAATACAGTAATAAGCAACTGACAGATGACTGGACAACCTTTGCATAAGGCCTTCAATTGCATAGCAACACAGGTTACAGTAATTTTAGTAGCATTTGACCTGTTTGAGCTAGAATATTTTTTGTTAAAATCTGCAGATTATGCAGCATGTGATGAATTGAGTGGCAAATGCAGCAAATCCATAATTATGCGGCAAACGCCACTGCTTGAGAATCGCTTTATTCCATCAGCCCTGCTCCACAGTAAGCAGTATCCTCAGCCCTCCTTGGATCCTTATCCAAGCGGACATTGCAGTTGCAAATGGTTTCCCCTGAAGCAAGCTTTTTTTTTAACATCTGCTGACTTGCTGTGAAGGACTGGCATTGTTTATGTGAGGGTAACTGTGTCTGTTTAGATCAGTGGTAGTTCTTCCTAGGCTATAAGATATTCTTTTATTTTCGGATGTACATGCATAGTCCAAAGTCTAAAAAACGCATTAGGCAAATATCCAGTAAAAACCATTTGTAAATGGCTAACTGGAATTTTGTTGAAAGACCTCACTCGCTGGATATTACCTAGGTAGAGAATCATCAGAAACTTGGGGCCATATTATCAAGAACGGCGATAACATTATCATCGCTTTAGCGGCAGGAAACTGCCGCTAAAGCGGTGATAAGGGGCTTGATAATATGCCCTATAGAATTCCAATAGAAGCCTAGGTTTGATGTCCTTCACACCAGAACCTGGGCTTCTATTGGAATTCTATAGGGCATATTATCAAGCCCCTTATCGCCGCTTTAGCGACAGTTTCCTGCCGCTAAAGCGGCGATAATGTTATCGCCGTTCTTGATAATATGGCCCTTGGTGTATACACATCTGAACCCTGATCTGCAGATGATGGTGTTAGTGACAATAGAAAGTGTTTCTACCCATGCACACTTCTTTTTCATGAAATTTGTCACAATGAAAGCTTTCCAGTGTACATATACTAATGCTGTTTAATTTCATTTACTGAATACGAGGTCAAGCAGGACACATTTCCTGGAATTAATGCATTTTTTCTGTGCGAATGGCAATTCACTCACTAGGGAAAATGTAAACGAAACTTCACAGTTTCATTAATAGTTCGCCTCCCGGGGCCTCTCTTTCACTTTTTGCAAACATTTTATGGAAAGACTCCTGTTGGTGAGAAGCGCCTGGGGTTTTTGTGGTTATTTTAGTTTAAAAATATTTTTTTAAGTTGCCAGCTGTTAGTGTTTTGTGCTTTTTGTTCGAAGTGCAGAGTGCTGGGCCTCCCAAATGGTGACGTCGTGGATACTGAAATGACAGCTGAGCTGAGCAAAGGCCTGTTTCTAGTAAAAATACCGAAGGAGCGCCACAGCGCTGCAGCCTGAGTGATATACGGGACAGGGAGTTGTGAAACATTTTAGGGAAATTAGATGTTACAAGTCATAAAATATATTGAATGGTTTCTCTAAAAATACTAGCTCGTCTTTGTATAATATGAGAAAACCTGGGAGGCAAAGACAAGAAAGATCCGTCTAGCTTGGAACTGATGGACTGGGTTATGGCCGGAGTACCAAATCACTTTCATGGTATTATCTACCTATACACCTATACAGCTATGGTTCATATACTTACCTTATGAATGAGCCTTTCATAGAGTTACATCAACTTGGATACTCTAACCATGGGTACTGTATGAACGATGGAATAAATATATGGATAAAGAACTACACTGGCACTATCTTATCATTGATCTTATACCTATTTATGTATGTCTGTCACTATGCTGAGAAAAATCGTTTTAATTATTCACATCACTGTTATTATACATGCACCTACGCCAACCTATAGCAATAATACTTACGCTAAGGGTAATGCGCACCAGGCCCTCCAATGGATGACCCGGACAATATGAACCTACCATGACAAGATACTAATGCCACTGTACTTTTGTCCTACACTTTTGTCATTTCAGAAACGCAACTCCTTTCTACAGATTTGGCGGCACTGGTTAGTTTAGGCCGCTGCTTGATACTAAAATTGAACTTCCTTTGGTCCTGAAGAAGCGCTCTGGATCTCCTTCTGAGGCCACATACAGCGCGAAACATGTTGACCATTATATATGTCCATTAGGGACATATACCCAGCTACAGAGGGACATAATATCCCCTAGAGCAGCACCACACACTTTGTTTTAACAATGACAGAGGGATCACCCTAATAAATAGTACCCACCCTCCCTCCAGTCATTTTTTTAAATACACCACTTTAGACTTCACTGCCACTTACACCCACGCACCCAAATGGCTTTTCATCAAAAGATCTCCGATAAAGTGACCATTTGGGGGACCCGTTGGGCATTGCAGTGCCGGCCCGACGAGGAGCAAAGCCCAAATGATGAAGCATGACATCCTTCGGGGTGTGTGAGGGCATTATGATGAGGACACACTTGTCCCCCACAGATAGAGTAGCACACGACAAAAGTTTCTTCCTTTTTTTCCTCTACAAGGAACAGTGACTCCCTTTGTGTACTAGTTACTTTTTGGGAGCAAGGGTCACTGGACCTAATAATTAGCTCCTAGTGTCCCCCCTCTCTATAAATAGGATTATTTTACACGGCGGATCAGCCGAGGGATGTAACCTCTATATTCCTTTTCTCTCACCTTGTTCGACCACACCCAACTTCATCATGACAGCACAGATGGGTTTAGGTTTTGATGATGACATAGTGTCAGAGATTTTAAGAACACCGAGTTTATTAGGAGCAGAAGGCTCGGCATCCACAAGTACCCAACAAGGCGACTGGAACAACATAGCCGCTCTTAAAAAACAGCAAGTAAAAATAGCAATGCATGGGGCTATTATGACAGAATATTTGAGGGCCAATATTGCACCCAATGGCCTCATTGTAACTTTAGCACCACAAATCTTCTTAGAAGATATAATTTTCAGAAAAGACTGGAGCCAAATAGCCTGGAGGTGTACACGCGACTTGCTTGTACTCATAATCAACACCGCCAAACGCCTATCGGAAGCATTGATAATAAAGATAACTATTGCAGAAAATGCATGGAAAACAACAATCAGCATATCTGCATGGAAAACTCGACTTGCCGAGATCAATTCAGAAATGAATGATCATAAAGAATACCTTCTACAGAAGAAAATAATGAAACTACAGAAAGATATCAAGAACTTTGAGAGAGAGAAGATATATCCATACACGAAGGAGGATTATGTGACTAACATCACTGACACCTCATCTGACGATGGATCAACTACCTCCGCCAGATCAAAGAGATCAAGCAGCAATTCCAGCAATGGTAGCTGGAAGAATCATCAAGGCAGTCCAGGAATCCTACCAACTCCACCGATGTTCAATTACCCTATGCAAGGCTACCCGGTAGCACCGCCACCATGGTATCCTGGCTACCATGGTCCACCACCACCTCACCCATTCTACCAACAACAACAACGCCCTCCTTTTTGGAACAGAGGCAGGGGCAGAGGAAGAGGCAGGCGAAAAAACGAGCAAAGACAAGTGCAGTGGTCGGAGGGTGAGGAACAACACAGGACAAGGAGCCAAACCAAGAGAAATTAGTGGTAAACCTGTCTAACAGGACCCTAACACCAACAGAAGAATCAGTCCTACAGAGAGGACTAGGCTTTGTCCCCACTCCCAGAGAAGAACCGTTCAGACTCACTGGGGAATTACACGCCTTTTTCTGGAAATTACGCCTGAGATCTTTCTTCCAGACTGTTAGAACGGGGAGGGTTCAAATCCCCACCCGTTGCTACCCAAGGTTAGAATTGGGGGTCCCCAGTTGGCTGAGGTAGGTACCTCAGTCCAAATAGAGACCCTTCCTTCTAAGTCAGGGAAAGGAAGGACACCTTCTCAGATAGCCGCTGCTCACCCCCTCGGTAGCTTGGCACGAGCAGCCAGGCTGATCTCCAAGGCAATGTGTAAAGTATTTGCAATCCCGCTCTCAGTAACCCAATGATGACACCACAAATGGACTCCACACAAGTTTCATAAAAAAACAAGTATAAGTTTATATAAAAAGATATACGATGAGACCACATGATAAAAATCCAACATATGGATATTTGAAATATTTCACCTGGCCGGTTATTAGGCCAGCAAGCCCTTGTAGGTTCTTGCAGTATTAATGAGCAATTCTCAATGATCCAAATGCAGTCCTAATGCAACGCTTTGCAGTTCATAATGCAAGAATCAGGCACTTCATAATGTAAAAATAATGCAGTTCGTTATGCCAAAATAATGCGATGCGTAATGCAACAATTAGGCATTTCGTAATGCAAAAATAATGCAATGCGTAATGCAACAATCAGGCAGTTCGTAATGCAAAAATAATGCAAAAATAATGCAACAATTAGGCAGTTCGTAATGCAAAAATAATGCAAAAATAATGCAATAATTAGGCAGTTCGTAATGCAAAAATATTGCAATGCATAATGCAACAATCAGGCAGTTCGTAATGCCAACAATAATGTACTCCAGCACCGTTCACGGTGCTCTGGACGGACTCTATGCCACTCGTACTGACTCGCGGTCAGCTACTGCCAAAATATGCCCAAACACTGGTCTGGTGTAAACAAAGTGCAGCTCCACACTCCGGCCCCGGTACTGCCACTCCTCGGCAAGTACGGGGCGCAATTCTAACTTGAGCGGGGGCTCGCGCTGCAAGGATGGGAAAGGCCGAGAGCGTTTCTCTCCGAGACCGCACCCCGCCCCAGGCGGCGACACACGCACGCTCGCTGAGCGTTAGCTGGGGGTTGCGATCTCGCTCTCCTCTCCTCGCGGCTTGGGCCTCCGGGGCGACTTCGTTGATCTCGGGCAGTGGAACACGGACCCCCGACGTGATGGTTCAAGGTCTCTCCTGGGCACAGGCAGGCTCGGGCCGGCAGCACCGCTCCTCTGGGCATGCCCATCTGAGCCAATGGCAATGATGAAGGTCTCAGGCTGCAACAGGGCACACGCACACAGCGTCGCTGAGACTCACTTAAGCTTCGGGTGTACACGATCACAGGGCAATCCTCATGAAGGTCTCAGGCTGCACGAAGCACACGCACACAGCGTCGCTGAGACTCACTTGGACTCCGGGTGCACACGATCACGGGGCAGTTCTTACGAAGGTCTCAGGCTGCACGAAGCACACGCACACAGCGTCGCTGAGACTCACTTGGACTCCAGGTGCCCACGATCACAGGGCAATCCTCACGAAGGTCTCAGGCTGCACGAAGCACACGCACACAGCGTCACTGAGACTCACTTGGACTCCAGGTGCCCACGATCACAGGGCAACCCTCACGAAAGTCTCAGGCTGCACGAAGCACACGCACACAGCGTCGCTGAGGCTCACTTGGATTCCGGGTGCACACGATCACAGGACAATCCTCACGAAGGTCTCAGGCTGCAAAAAGCACACACACAGCGTCGCTGAGACACCCCTCTGGAAACTTTTGTGTTCCTGAGTTTCCACAACAGGGAGCCAGCTCTCCTCGGGCCCTTGGGGACAAGTTACTTCAGGACACAGCACACAGCAAAGTCCTTTCAAGCAGGGGGACACAGCACACAGCAAAGTCCCTTCGCCTCTCCTTGGTTAAATCAGCAAACTGCAGGCCAGCCCCAGAACACACAGCAAGGGTCAGTCCTTTCCTTCAGTCTCTTCAGCTGCTTCTTCCTTGGCAGAGATTCCTCTTGACCACAAAGTAGTTTCAATCCTTTACAGTCTTGTAAAGGATTGAAAGCTCTCATAGTTATACCCCTAAATGTCTTTGAAGTCTTTGTGTTCAGGGGGCACTGACCCCTGTCCAAACCAGTTGTGGGTGTCTCCCTTTGATAGTGGGGGTCTGGATCCTCAATCACTCAGCAGGAGATGGAGTCATTGTTTTATGGCGGCAGCCCAGGCCTCTTCACCTCCAGGTGCTACTCCTCCCCTTACACTCCAGATGCAGGTCAGCCTGTGGCCGTCTCACCTCCTCCCTGGGTCAAGATATTCCCCAGATCCTATCACTTTCAAATCCAGACAGTCAATCCACAACCAGGCAGAGACACACAGAATTGTTAGAACACAAAAAGCCAGCCACTTCTAAAAGTGTGGTTTCTAAACACACAATGCAAAAACCACCTTCACAAAAAGATGTGTTATTAAATTGTGAGTTCAGGCACACTAAACTTCACCCCTCCATCTTAAGCCTATGGGAAGATAGGCTGGAAACATATTAAACAGCCTCCCCATTCTGTCCTATGGGCAAGATGGCCTTTCAACAGTGAAAAACGAAATGGAGAGTATTTCACTGTCAGGACATGGTACACACCTCAGTACATGTCCTACCTTTCACATACACTGCACCCTGCCCAGGGGTCGACCTTGGGCCTACCATAGGGGTGTCTGATGTGCATAAAAAGGGAAGGGTAAGGCCTGGCAAGTGGGTGCACTTGTCAGGACAACATGGCAGTTTTAGCAAACTGCGCGCAGGCACTGCAGTGGCAGGCCTGAGTTCTCTCTTTAGGGCTACTTGTGTGGGTGGCACAATTAGTGCTGCAGGCCCACTAGTAGCATTTGCATTACCAGCCCCGGCACACATAGTGCATTTTACTAGGGAATTTACTAGTAAGGCAAACATACCAATTATGGACAACCAAATACCATTGCACTTTATACAGGGAGCACTTGCACTTTGACACTGATCAGCAGTGGCAAAGTGCCCAAAGCATCTAAGTTGGCAACACCATGTCAGAGAAAAGGTCTAAGGGGAAGGCAAAAAGTTTAGGGAACTTTAGCCAAAAAGGGCCAAGTCCAACACAGACGCAGAAGAAAAACAAGACGGACTTGACCACTACAGACACAGGCCTACGTAACCCATCAAAATTCACACCTACCACAGCAATGACTAGCACTGAGATACTGACTTATGAAAAGGCGGTACTACGAGACATAAACGGCTTACAACCGAAAAGAGTTTATAACAACCTACCTACAAGAGAGAGGAAAGCCCTTGAAGATCTCAACAGCGACCAGATGATTACAATAAAACCTGCAGACACAGGCGGAGCCATCGTCATTCTTAACACTGACGACTACAACAACGAATGCCATAGACAACTGGCAGACAACAGGTACTAGAAAAAAATAGACACAGATCCCACAGATTCCCTCACGAGAAGAATCACCATCTCTGTAATTGAAGCACAAACAAATGGATTAGCAAGAATGAAGCAGAATTCCTAGTGAACTCAAAACCTACGACCCCATACTTCTATATCTTGCCAAAAATCCACAAAAACATCATGCCTGCACCTGGAAGACCAATAGTGTCTGGGATCAACTCTATCCTTGAACCACTCAGCCAATACTGTGACCATTTCCTACGACCATTAGTACAAGCAACACCGCCTTACCTCAAAGACACAAAAGAAACCATCAACTTAATTGAGCACATAAGAGGACCGGAGGAAATCACCCTACTAGTGACCGAAGCGTTATATACCAGCATCCCACAAGAAGCTACACAAAAAGTAGTTGAAGAAAGTCTAAGGAACCTCGACTCGGCTACACCACAACCAGTAAATTTCATCCTGGAATGCACAGAACTGGCCCTGAAGAATAACTTCTTGAAGTTCCAAGATCAACACTACCAACAAATCCACGGAACTTGTATGGGCAGCACTTTTGCGCCGAGCTTAGCATGCCTATACATGGCCCATTTTGAGGCAGAATACATCTTACCAGCTTCCAACCCCTTTAAACCAGAAATAAAAGAGTGGAAACGGTATATAGACGACATACTCATGTTATGGACAGGCACAAAAGAACGCTGCACGGAATTCCACACCTGGATTAACGAACAGGATTCTTTCTTGAAATTTACACTGACCGTCTCAAGTGAAGAGATCCCCTTTCTGGACCTATTAATCACCCTACAAGATGGAAAACGTTTCACCAAAACATATAAAAAACCTACAGACCGAAACAGTTCACTAACCTACGATAGTCATCACACAAAAGCCTTAAGACAGAATCTTCCATTTGGACAATTTCTGAGGCTCAGAAGAAACTGCAGCAACACCACGGATTACGAAACACAAGCTGCAGAACTAGGCAACAACCTGGAACAGAGGAACTACCCACGGAGAATCATAAAGAATGCGCAGAAACGCGCACGCAATAATCCCCGGGAAGCATTACTAGAAACTCTTGAAAAACCAAAAAATGAGACAATTACATGTGTGACAACCTACACACCACAATCAAATCAAGTAAAGAGAAATCCTACTGAAACACTGGAACATCCTGCATGCAGGAGGAATGCAACTGGAGCGCCCAAGATTTGCCTTCAGACGTACACAGAATATCAAAGACATGGTTGTGCACACAAGACCACAGTGTAAACAACTGGACAATCAAAGGACACTGTGGGACCTCCCAAAAGTCAAAGGGCATTACCCATGCGGAACCTGTAACATTTGCCCTCTAACAACACATACCACAACTCTGCAACTAAACAAC
Source organism: Calotriton arnoldi (assembly GCA_963921515.1). NCBI lineage: Eukaryota > Metazoa > Chordata > Amphibia > Caudata > Salamandridae > Calotriton > Calotriton arnoldi. Next base: position 196,803 of record CAWUFW010008923.1, read on the forward strand.
CAGGAGTGGACACAGAAGAAACATACAAACTGCAATACTAAAAACTGTGTCTATATGGTGAGATGTCCTTGCAACCTCCTATATATAGGAATGACAACCAGAGCCGTGAGGACGAGAGTAAACGAACACAGAAGTAATATACGGTGCAAGAAAAACACCACTAAAATGAGCAGACATTATATCGAAACAGGACATACACCAGATCAAATGACCTGGACTGTCATAGAATCCAATCCTTCATGGTCCAATAGGACATTATTGCAAAAAGAACAAAGATGGGTCTACCGCCTACAGACAAATACCCATGGTCTAAACGACGAAATACCATGGATTGAGGTAGTGTAGGCTAATGACCATCAACCCCTTCTCCTTGCAACTTTTCAGACAAAATTACCACAATGATGTGTAAACCATAGAGACACACAAACACAAACACCCTTATGTTGCCATCAGAGACACCCCCGGCGAATAAAATCCTAAACATTAGAAATGGGGCTTAGCCATTCACACCTTATGGTGACAGATAATACATTGCGATACCACTCAAAGATGGCGCCCATGGTCAAACAATCGACCTGCCAACTACACCACTCAAAGATGGCGCCCGTGGTATAACAACCTATCTGCCTAAATCTATGAGTAAGTCTTTACTACCTTATTCACACTTAAATAATAAAAATTCATTATAGGACACCCGCTGTTAATAATAGCTTGATAACAAAAATCACACTTAAATAATAAGGATTCATTATAGGAAAGCCGCTGTTAATAATAGCTTGATAACAAAAATTACTCGAACACCCCACTACAAGATGGCGCCCCCGCATCACGTTGCACACTTTCCCATTAACATGTAATTAACTCACTGATTGGAAACACACCTCCGCTATATAAGGGGCAAGGGCCACTCTCCCATTACCGGCGGAGACAGGGAGAGGCACGCAGGTGGATCGGCCCTGCTACTACGGGAGAACCGTGAGTAAAAGAGAAATGGGAAACCTTTCAGAATGCGAGGAAACAGCTCTCTGGTTTTAAAGCGCTTAGCCAGTAAAAACAACTGCTTCTTAAAAACAAAACCTGAGCAATTCATGTACTGGTGTTCTCTGTGTAAAACCTTCCAAACATGCTAGGGATCGTCCCTGGACTCTGCATAACGGCTTTTTAGCTCATTAGTTTTTTAGTTTTGTAGCTTCCAAAACAATGCGGTTTTATTTTCAACAAAAACTTTATTAATTACAACAGTAAGGAACAATGAAGCCTCTTAACACTATTTACTTTGCCTCCTCTTATTCATAGTTCCCGAGTGCCCTAACTGATCTCATGAGGTCCTGATTCTAATATTAAAGGGTGAGAAATATGATGTATTTTGCAGAAATCAATACAACAGTGTCTCGAGGTTTGCCATCAATGGTGGGGCCCACTTTCACAGTATTATCTACCTAGACAGCTATGGTTCATATACTTACCTTATGAATGAGCCTTTCATAGAGTTACATCAACTTGGATACTCTAACCAGGGGTACAGTATGAACGATGGAATAAATATATGGATAAAGAACTACACTGGCACAATCTTATCATTGATCTTATACCTATTTATGTATGTCTGTCACTATGCTGAGAAAAATCGTTTTATTTATTCACATTGCTGTTATTATACATGCACCTGCGCCAACCTATAGCGATAATACTCACGCTAAGGGTAATGCACACCAGGCCCTCCAATGGATGACCCGGACAATATGAACCTACCATGACAAGATACTAATGCCACTATACTTTTGTCCTACACTTTTGTCTTTTCAGAAACGCTACTCCTTTCTACAGATTTGGCGGCACTGGTTAGTTTAGGCCGCCGCTTGATACTAAAATTTAACTTCCTTTGGTCCTGAAGAAGCGCTCTGGATCTCCTTCTGAGGCCACATACAGCGCGAAACATGTTGACTGTTATATATGTCCATTAGGGACATATACCCAGCTACAGAGGGACATAATATTCCCTAGAGCAGCACCACACACTTTGTTTTAACAATGACAGAGGGATCACCCTAATAAATAGTGCCCACCCTCCCTCCAGTCATTTTTTAAATACACCACTTTAGACTTCACTGCCACTTACACCCACGCACCCAAATGGCTTTTCATCAAAAGATCTCCGATAAAGTGACCCTTCGGGGGACCCGTTGGTCTATAATGAGCGATGGCCCATATTAAGCAGTAGATTGAGTGTAGGACATGCATTCCTCCGCACAACAGCACTACGCAGCAGCGTCGCTGTCTCCAGCTACATACCTGTCTGCAGCACTCTTTGCTATTTAGTTCAACTTGTGTAAGTGGGATGTCCCAGACAGTGCCATCAATCTGCCTGACAAGAGAGATTCTCCCTTGACATCCGAATAATATCGCTGGCACAGTAGAGGGGAGTTGCCCGCCTCTTGCATGTCTTCCTTTGTAATGTTAGCAGTCACAAAACGAAACAAAAAGCCACCAAGTTGATGGACAGAGTCAGAGAGATAAAGAGCTGCAATAAAAAACAAGTTCTCACAGCATTCCACAGTCTGTAACATGAGCTCTCTTGGGCCTCTCGGCCCCCTCTTGAGTCATGTCCAGAGTGCTTTCCCTTCAAAAGATTTATGGAATTTATACTTGTTCTTTGAATGCTCTGCAAACGTGACCAGATAAGATTAAGATTTACAAGCCTGTTTAGAAGCAAGAATGCTCTGCATATGAAAGGGGAAACAAATGCGGGTGCTGAACCTGAACACATACACACACCCACAGTGAAACCCGGGCAGGAAAGAAATTAAAAAAAGAGTGCCTCAAAGAACACACGAAGAACCAAAGAGCAATTATACAGTACTTAGTCCCTACTCTCTGGGAGGAATGAAAGTGAAAAAGGAGGGACAAAGAGGCAGGACTGACCGCTAGCAAGCAAAGGTTTTTTAAAGGACACTGAAACAAACAAATGAAATGGCTTTAAGCCCACAAGAGAAGTATATACTAAAGTATATACAAGAGGTCTCGAATACTCGACCTAAAAAGTATATACAAGAGGTCTTGAATACTCGACCTAAAAAGTAGGACAAGTGATTTTAAGATTTATATAGTATGGTCACTCCAATGGAGACACCAAAAGTCAGGTTTTAAATTACAACTTCAAAAATGCCACTTTTAGAAAGTTGCAATTTTCCTACTGTAGCCATTTCATTTCTGTAGCCTGTCCCTGTGTCACATGCCTGGGTGTACCTGACAGTTGGGCTTTGTGTATTCCTCATAGACAGCCACACACAAAGGAGAGCTTAGGTGTGCCTGGGTGGACAATCACTGGTGGGATGGGAAGGCGGAGCTGGGCTCAGCCCTGCTTACACTTGTAAAGGCTGTGTCCTGCCACCACACAAAGGGCTGCATGCCCCTGTAGTTAGTCTGGAGCCAGGGCAGGGAAGGCAGGAAGCCCATGGACTTCAAAGGAAAACCTCTAGAAGCTTCTCCTACTTCAAAGGCAGAACTGGGTATACATATTGGACCTCAGACACTAACACTTCTGAACCTGTGGATATTCTGCCAGGAAGAAGGACTGCTGTGCTGCTGAAAGGACCGCCACTCTGCTGAACGGCTGCCCTGCTGGACTATTGGCTTGCTGGACTGCTGCCTTGCATGCTGGCCTGCTGCCTTCTGCCATCTTGCTTGGGTGAGAAGGACTGGGCCTGCATCTGTTGAACCCAGGGCCCCAGATTGACTCCAAGGGCTAGTTGGCTGGCCTCCTGGCTAGACCCTCAGGGACAGAAGGCTCCAACAATCTTGAACCCAGCACCTGGACTTTGCCATCTGTGAATCCTACCCTGCCAAGTGGTGCCACCCTAGTCCTGGACCTTCGGAAGTGGGCCTGAAGGTGCTCTGACAGCCCATTTGTGGACCCAGTAGAACCAACGCATATCCTCTGCTGGATGGTGCAATTCTAAGGAGAACCAACTCATCGCCTCTGCTGCAAGGGTTCTCTCAGTGCAAGGACTCTGGATTGATCTTGCAGCCTGCATCGGAACCGCCACCTGTGGGAAGCTTTCCTGACCCAGTCCTGTGCATTCCAAATCTCTCTTCAACGGCAGCCTCAACGACAATGCAGTTTTTCGCATCAAAGCCTCACAGCTCTTTGGAACCGGCCCATCACCTCGACTGCATGATACAACCCCAACGCTGGAATTCACATTGCAAGCCCTCATTGATGGATCCTCGATGACAGAGCAAGACCTCACATCACATCTTCACAGCTCCTCGGAACTAAAGTATCGTTTTGGCTGCACAACGCATCCTCTGCATGGGAACTCACAAAGCTCCGCAACCAGGATTGAAGGTACTCTTGTTCAGCTGGCCTAACTGGGTCCCTGTAGCTGTTCCGCACCCCATCGCAGTTGGCCTGAACTTATGACTTTGTCCCAGTCTGGAGACCAGATATCCACAGTTGGCGCTTTGTGCTTTTTGGCACTATTTTCCCTGACATCTTTAAAACTTCATATCTCCTGTTCTCCAGATTGGATTTTTGTTGTTTTGGTCTATAATAAAGACTATTCTATAAACACTATTCTATTTTCTACTCTGGTGTAGGATCCTTTTGTGGTGTGTTTGCACTATGTTTCTGTTTGAAGTGTTACACTAATACTTTCCACATTGGCTCTGAGATAAGCCTGACTGCTCTGTGCCAAGCAACCTAAGGGTTGAACACAGGTTAATTAAGGGTTTGATTGTCACAACACACTGACAAGGATTGTGGTTCCATTTTGAGTAGAGTTTCACCCCTTCATCCCGTACCCCAATTTCTTACACCAAACCTACCACAACTAATCCTTCAACAGAAATGGAAGCACCTATTACTAATTCAGGTATTTACATCTAATCTTGGGTTCAGCAGTAGCATTGTACTCATTGCGAAGTGCTTCAACCCCTTGTCAGGGGTAGCAGGTGGGATATAAATGCAATTTGCACACATACACATACTTTTTCACACAGAGCAGTGCAGCAGCCATAAATGCTGTGCTGAACTGCGTGAAAAAGAGAGAGGAGGAGAGCTCCAAATGTACTGAAATATGACTCTCTCCTCCCTTTTCTCTAGCACCAGTGCTGAAATCAGCTGCCGTGAGGCTCGGAGACACCTTTGCCCCATAGTGTCTCTGTGAGTCTAGCATACTATGCTTAGACTAGCTTAAGCCATTTCCCTTTTTGTATGTGTACTGTACAGTGCAGCACACGTACAAAGTCGGAAAAGGAAGGAAAAATGAAAACATTTCTCCTTCCTTGTGCCGACTTCAAAATAGCGCAGTTTTCTGACACTAAACCCTGCCTACTTTATTTAGTAAATTGGGTTTAGCGTCAGAAACTTTGGGTGGTTGCATGGGAACACCCATGCTTCACCCATGGTATGCTCCCTTGGCGCTAAGTAATGCAAAGCAGCGCTATGCTCTGCTTTGCGTTACTGTCCCGTTATTTGGCAAAAAAGATTTTGCGCCGATTTACATCACTTTTGTGATGCAACGTGGTTTAAATCTTACAAAATCTCCCCCCTTAATTTGCAGTCCAGCCATAGCATAGTGCTGTTTCAGGCAGATGTGTGTTTTTGTCATGTGTGTGTGTGGTATAACTACATTCTTCAGGTAACACATGATTTTTAACCATCCATGACATGGGTGCATTTTAGCCACCATTTAAAATGAACTTATAGGAAATTTAAATAGCTCAGTTAGATAAAATTGATTTTGCAACTACCATTTCAGTGCCAGAGCACAGGAATCATGCCACTGATTAGCAGTGTCACAGGGCAGAGTCCTAATGATAGAAAAAATGTTTCTCATAAAAACACAAACAAAGTGACCATACAGACATGTGAATTTGCTACAAATTTCCATCCATTGACTCTTTCCCTTTAATGCCATTTCAGGCCGCTCCATATTGAAGCAGGGTCATTATCGTTAGCACAAAAAATTTATAAAATGTAAACAAACCTCAAAGACTCTTGCAAACAAACTGTTTCCTCAGATCACCAGAACTTGTGACTTTGTCCCGGTCCAACGAGATTTGATACACTCAGTTGACACTTTTCACCTATTGGTACTACTTTATTCAAAATCTTTAAAATTGCATATCTCCAGTTTTACTAATTGCATTTTTGTTTTTGGTGTAAAATAATTTACTAAAATTCACGCTATCTAAGTGTGGGATTGTGTTGTGTTTTCACTTTGTTACTGTTTAAGTGCTGCATAAATACTTTACACATTGCCTCTAAGTTAAGCCTTACTACTTTTCAGCCGTGCTACCAATGGGTTAAGCACAGGTTAATTTAGTAAAATTTTCTTGTTCATCCTAACAAGGATCACGGCTGTTCCATGAGTAGGTTTTCACCTCCCTCAAACAACAACTAATTTCTTACACTAAGGGGCCTATTTATGAGCCCCCTGCGCCGATGGAGCGTCACTTTTTGTGACGCTCCGAGGGCGCAGATTACAAAATCATATCTATGAGGCCATGCAAAGTCACTTTGCATGCCTTTGAATGGCGTCATAGATATGGAATAAGGCAAGGCAGCGCAGATTGCTGCATTTCCTTACTCTGTTCTCTGGGGGCATTCCATAGGCATTGCGGTGGGTGTTCCCCAACAACACCCATGGATTTTGACCCTTGCCCAGATTTACAAAACTATGTAAACCTGGGGATGCGCCAAAACCTTACACTTCCTGAGGTGAGTTGTAACGAGGAGAAATAACAATTTCTCTTTGTTTATTCCTCTTTCAATGTGTGCTGCATTATGCAGTACATTAGACAGAGGAAAATGCTTCTAAGGATTATTTTTGTGCAGGAAGGTGCCCCTTCCTGCGCAAAAACATTCCTGATGACAGCACAGGCACCCTTGCACCATGATGAAAGTGTGCCTCCATTGGTGCTAGGCTGCCGAAATGGTGCCAGCGCCAGTGGCGGTTGCTCCCGGGAAGCAGCAGTGGAGAGTAGGGGGGGAGATGGGGAGCAGGGGGTTAAAAAAAAATCCAATCACTTACCTGCTTGCTGGCCAGCTGGCCGGCCACAGCCTCTCCTCCTTCCTTTCCATCCTGCTTCCTGGCCTCTTCTCTGCAAACAGGAAGCAGGAAGCACCCGGGCTCCCAGGCTCCCCATAGCCAATCACAACGCCACAATGCAGCGTTGTGATTGGTCTGGGCGCTGTGATTTGGCGCTCAGCTAGGGCATTGGAGCCTGGGCATGTTCACTACCCAGGCTGTAATGCAGCCTGGGTGGAAAACATGCAAAGTACGCATGAATGTTTGGCCGGCCCAAGTGGTCCAGCCAAACATTCATGCGCACTTACATAGTGCCCACCACTCCTCCCCCTGCTCTGAGACCAAAGCAGATCCGCCCGCCAAGACGCCGCAGCAGGAACAAATAAAATGATAATAACGTTGAGTTATTATCATTTTATTTTTCCTTTTTTTTCACTGCGAAAAGCAGAGGGGCGACGCTCCTCCGCCTGAGTGGAGGAGCCGCCATTGGCCAGCGCTGGGGGAAAGGGCAGGAATTCACCATATTGGATAAATACAGTGGATTTCTGCCCTTTCACTTTGACATAGGGCAGCACAACAAGGTGACTTACTGCGCTGCCCTATGTCAAAACCGAATAAATGAGGCCCTAAGTCTGACCTCAAGCTTCTAAGCCGGCTGCTCCTATAAGGGTTTTTAATATCAGTGACAGCTTTGGGGCATGTTTGGAGTATGTTACGCGTGCAATAGAGGATGACGCTAGCATGACTATGCCCATTCCATCACAGGATTTTAGGTAAACTGAAGGCAGCATAAATCAGCAGTCAATCATAAGAGACAAACAGACAAGCGAGATGAACACAGAAAATACCTTTTTTGGGGGCATCTGCTAAATTTTACAGGAAAATACATGCAATGTGACTTGGAAAGGGATGCATCTTGAGAGATAAGGCCAGACAAAAGTAATACAAATGTAAGGTACCCAAATGCAGAAATTGTAGAGAAAGGTATAAGAAACAACAAACAGAACATGTAAAAGGGAAACACAGAAAGAGAGAGAGAGCCCGAAAGGGAAAGAGTGACATGATTGCACTAGGCTTGACCAAGACATTAAAAAAAGTATATATCATTTTTGTGGTAAATAGCTCACTAGAGAAGAAAACTGGATTAAGGGAGGACAGTGAAAAGAGCTTTTTCTGTTCAAATCATTCATAAGGATGGTATTTCAGAGCATTGGGGAAGGAATTTAACCCCTGAAGTCAGTTATCAAATTATTCAGGATAGTACATGTTCAAATGGTATAATACTACCCTCCTGTGTGACATTCAAGACACCCTTTTGTTTATAGTGGGGACATAAATAGCATTATATGTTTGATGTGTGTTCAGATTATGTCTTCAAAAATAATCTCTGCAAGCGTTAACAGCAAATGTTTGTGTCTAGAGTGGCCCCTCCTCAGGCTTAAAGCTGAAGTATTGTTGTAGTTTCAGAAAACAGACAGATAGGAGATCAGCTTGCAAATTTAAAAACAGCCCCTTTTCATCTGGTCTACAGACCATGAGAACCAGACAAGCACTTCCTACAAGAAATATCAAACCTCAACATCTCTCTCTTTATCCAACATATCCACTTTGCTTCCTTGATAAACGCAACTTCCCTCGCACCTCCACACAAAACGCATGAAGGAGGTCTTCTACATAATTCCCAACACACTGGAAATAAAAAAAATTCATCAATAGCCGAACACTCTCCAAAGGCAACACACTGAACCTTATCATATCAGCCTCCTCTAAGATTCCCTGATAGATACCCATAAATCTGGACTAGAGCAACCAAATTGTCATCCCATTCACAATTGCATATACGACACTTCAGCATCCGGGACTACCCAAAAATATTTCCAATCAATAAAAGGCATGCATCTGGAACAAACAATGAACCCGTTTGCTGCTAGCCCACTCCCCCCCCCCCCGCTCTGATTCCTTTTTTGGCTATTTGGGATTGTTTGCGCTTAGGCCTCCATAATTGTGCTTTCCACATAAGGTATCCAGGCAAAATTTGTGTCCTTTTTTTCAGACATCCCGGGGATTCCCCTGGAGGGGACTATGAAAACTGTCAAAATATAGCAAAATGATGGTTTTTTGGTTTGGAGGAAAATAGGAAAAAAGTGCTCTACCAAGAAGCTTCAGTTTTTTTTCTCCTAAAAATGGCATCAACAAAAAGTTTGCTGTGCTAAAATCCCAATTTTCCAGCTATCAGGAACATGCAGAGCAGAATCAAAAAAACTATATTTTACCACAGTTTTGGCATTTTTCAAAGAGGTAACCTGTTTTTCCTAATATCTGTGTTCCAACCTACTTCCAGTTTCTGATGGAAACCAGAATGAAACCCATAGGCTATCCGGGAAAGCTATACATTTCTGAAAAGTATATAAAATTCTAAAATCAGCAAGGGATCATTTGTGTATATCCCGCAAGGCTTAACCAAACAATCTAACTTTTGAAATAACAATATATTGGGAAATGAGTAAAAAAAAATACCGTTTGTGGCAACATTTTCATTTGCAACTTCTTGTCATGATGGTCGATTAGCAAAAGCAATACACAATTACGTCTGCTAGACCCTTCTGGTTGTGGGGATATATAGGGTTTGTAGGTTTTCTAAGAACCAGAGGTACCCAGAACCAACAACTAAACTGTGCCTTACAATGGTTTTCATTGTGTACCAGGTATAGAGCAATTCATATGATAAAATATAAAGAACAAAAAATGGGTATCAAATAAACCAATGTATTTCTGAAATAGACACCAGATACAGAGTTTATGAGCAGTGGTTATTCTTATGCATCTCTGAATTTGTGGGTACCGATACTACCATGTGATTCAGAGGGCATTTATTAAAATGTCTTCTTTTTTTACGCACTGCCTTACATATAGAAGGCAAAAATGCAATGAAACACAATTGGTAATAACAATTGTTCTACTATTCTGTATTGCCACATGTCTTCCGATAAAAATGGTGCCATACTTTGGTGAGTAAGGCTAGTGCCCATGACAGGAAAGGCCCCAAAACACACATGGAAACATCACATTTTTCAACTGAAAACTGACCTTTTTTTGCAGTGTGGCTAACTGTGTATTTTGAGCCCTAGCTCAGCAGGTACTTAGGGAAACCTAACAAACCTGAACATTTCTGAAATCTAGGGGAATCCAGGGTGGGGTGACTTGTGTGGCTCCCACCTGGTTTTCTTACACAAAAACGTTTTCAAACCTCAAACTTTGATGAAAAACACACATTTTCTTCACATTTCTCCGAGGGAAAATTCTGGAATCTGTGGGGAGCTACAAATTTCCTACCACTGAGTATTCCCCCAAGCATCCAGATAAAATTGGTACCTTACCTGGACTGAAGCCTGCCCCCAAAAAAATGAAAAACAAAAGCAAGATTGGATAGGAAAAATGATCCTCGCAAGAAAGACAGAAGAGACAAACTCAGGCACAAGCTCTCCCACGTCTTACAGGAAAGCTATTTGAATAAAGAAATTCCTACCTGTAAGAATATCACAAACATGAAGACTCAGTTAACTCCTGATAGACCTTTTGGGCCTCGGGCAAAGCATATTTGAAATGACATAGGATGAGGGAGATAGGTGTAGCCTAGTGGAAAGCCAGGGAATCTCAAAACTGACTAGAAATAGATGTACAAGATCTTACATCAGCCTAGAGTGCTCCATCTAACACTATGGGCCTGGTTTAGAGTTTGACAGACGGATACTCCATCACCACCATGACGGATGTCACATTCGTCTTATCATAAGTACATGGCACTTATAATAAGGTGAACTGGATTCCATCATGTTTGTGATGTAATAAGCCATCTATCAAACTCTAAATCAGGCACTATAATGCCTTTACGTCTTTAGTAAATGAAAAATATGATTCAAAAACTTTGTTAACTTCCAAGGTGGATTTGGCTCTAGCATGTATCAAACCATGAAAAGTAGCTAAGGAGTCTCACAGTTCACAATAGATGAGGTTCCTGTTCAAAATATTTTATCGAATTTTAGAATAAGGCTAAAGAATATACAAAAAACAGCACCAAAAAAGGTACCTAGAAGATTATCCTTAACATGAGAAGTAATATAATAAATGTACCTATACGATTACAATTGTAATATGATATGGAAAATAAAATTAAATAATAAGGGAAGGGGAATAAATACATATTAATGTCGATACAAATATTGTTTGCTAGAGCTACTAACTTAACCTTAAATTCTTTATATATCGAACAATATATAACACATTAGAAATACTTCTTTATAAATAAAGTACTATATAATTATCAATCATTTTCCAAAATAAATTATAAGTAGAGTTGTTATGAACTACACCAGACAGCACCTCTTCTAGTAAATATTATCCATGACCACCATGTATGAAGTGATAATAATTAAGCAATTTTACCGGTTAGCAGTAATAGATTTTAAAGCTACAGGGATTAAGAAATACAGACGTTTGCAATTTAAATCAGACATGTTTGTGGAAAGAGCTAGAGATTTACAAATATACATATTATACGAAAGGGTATCTGAGAAATTCAATATTTTCTTAATGACATCCCAAACCCCCTCCAAAACTTAGAAACAATATTGAATTTATAAAGCATATGTTTTAATGAACCAGCATTCAAATTACAATGCCAACAATTAGAAGAAGATAAAGCGTTTGCCTGAAACAAAACTTTAACAAAGTCCATAGGCAATTAAAGAGTATGTTTGGTACAAATTGACAGGTAATCAACCAGCTATATTATTCCTCCAAATATTCTTCCATATATCATGAGACAACGATAAGGATTGTTCATTATTCCAAAATGTAGATAAAAAATAATATTATCTTCTTGAAAATAGTTTCATTTTTTTATAAATCATTGATACAGCATGAGATGTACCAGCTACTGTTTAAATATACATTTCTAAATCAGAGGTGACATTTGAAGGAAAATTGTAAGGAAAAGAATCCAGCAAAGAGTTAGATTAAAAGTTCATATTTGGAAATATCAGAAGGAGGCAGAAGACATTTTTGCTGCAATTCTTCAAACCTTAAAAAAGCAATACTATGATATACATCTTTAAAAAAATAAATACCAGCTTTAATGTAGGAATGCCAAAATATTGCATTTCAAGTACGTTTTAGCAATGGGTTATGCCATAGTGACATATTTAAAGTATGAAATGTAAGAAACTTAAAAAATGAATCTAGATAGTGTAATAATAACTTTGTAGATTTCAAGTGTAAACATGTAAAGTGCTAATCCTGTTACTGCTGGACAAGCAACAGCGGTTGTTGTATATTTATAAATCAAAAACTCAATAAAAAAAAACAACTTTGTAGATTTAAAAATAATGGATTTACTTAATAAAGTTGAAGCATTAGACATAGGGCCTTATTACGAGTTCAGCGGTCCGTGGACTGTCGTCCACGCGGTGGCGGTTCGACGGCAGTGAGCTGTCCACCGTATTACGAGTTGGGCAGATTGGTTTTGTGAAGAACGCAGCTGGACCGCCAGACTGCCAGCACACCACCGGCCAACGGGGCACGGTCCGGGGGAAGGCAGATTCCATTGGGTGGTACAGAGGCGCAATATTGCCGTCTGTATTATAAGTTGACTTCCCGACGAGCCGACCACTGTGGTCGGACCGCCACCTAAAAGTCACCGGAAAAGAAGGATTTGGGGAGCATACTCACACCTTTCCAGTTCTTCGCAGCAGATTTCAACGTGGATCCCTTTCTCCAGGTCCCCCCTACACAGGAGCATCTGCACCCCGAGGACTAAGGCCCCGTCTTTGGCGAAATACAGGTAAGTTCTTTGGTACCATTACTGGGACTGCCCACATATAGGTCGGGCTCCGGCAATGGGACACTATTTCGGGAGTCAGAAAAATTGATGCCTGTATCCCATCCAGTACATTGCTCACCACTACATCAGCATGGCAAGTATATTATTTTTGTTCCCCTCTCAACACCGTTTACATAAACCTATTAACTATTATTTTTATCACTATGTACCATGCTGAGGCCATGGTTAGGTCTATTTAGTGGATGCACTATACGCATCATGAGATATAATTCATGAACCATAGTGGGGTATACAAATAAAAACACATATATTGGGTTGTATTAATGATTTAAGAAGCATTGTAATGCTAAAAATGATTGTTGAGAAAGTCTAAAATTCGGAATTCACAAATTATTGAGTGGTAGCAGCCTGAAGTATTGAAATGCTGATCAAATTATGATGTTGACAACATAAATTAAGGTTGTTTTGACGTTGTTGGTGGGTAAATTCCTTTTCATTAGTTAGATATTGATCTTCCGCATTTGCTGTTCATTGATGTTTTAGTGTCACCTATACAGATTTTGTTTGTATTTTATACATTAAGCAAAGCAGAGTACACCATTTTCTAGCTTGCTGAGAGAATCATTCCAACTAATCATGATACTTTTAAGGGCAATGCAGGGACGGACTGGCTACCGGGCCTTTCTAAGTAAACAATGGAAAACCAAATGGCTTTAAAGTATGCTTTAAAACCATTTGTTTTGCTTTCTTTATTTAGAAGCACATGCAGGTTCCCATCAACAAAATCAGCCCCCACCGCAGTGAAATTGGCCCCCAGCTTGGCAGCCCACCCAAACGTCCGGTAGCCAGTCCGGCCTTGGGGCAATGGTTAGGTGACTGCCCTTTAATTTAGTGGTGAATATTGTCTCCAATACACACATGAAACATTGAAAGCTAGAAAGATTCAAAACATAGAATACTTTTTTGCCAATGAGCAAGGGATAAGGAGAACACAGCACCAGACAAGATGCATAAGTGATTTCTCAGCATGAAGCCACATAATCTATGTAGATTTTAGATTACTTTGTTCCAGTAATATTTCAGATTACTACAGAAGACTATCATGATATCCAAAGTCACGGTTAGTTCATGGCATGTTCATGGGGTGGTGTTTTATTTTAAATGGCTTTGTTTGATTTTTCTAGTCATCATAGGATCTATGTCATGTCAAGAGTAAGGATTTTATCACATTGGCTAATCTTTATGTTTTCATGACCAAATCTTTTCCAAAACTAGTTTATCTCAAAAAATTAAACACACATTTGGGATTCACTTCAATTAGCTATGATACCATCAGTTTAATAAAACTGGTAGAGAACAGTGGATAGAGTTTACCCTTTAAGACGGCTTCTTTAGCTGCCAGATCCTGTAAAATCATGTTCTGTGTTATTCCATTGGAAATCTCATGTGTCTCATATTGCAGAATTAGCCTGTGACATAAATGCTCACTAACTTTATACATATTCTTCTACTTTTACCTAATAAATGTAACCAGATGTCAGTCTCAATACTATGATATCATCAGCATTTCACAATCCGAAGAATTCAACCATATCATAAAACAGACATCAACACGCTTAATGCGAGGGCATGAATTAACATTTTTTAGAGAAGTTGATTAGTGAAAGTACAATGTCTTTTAAACTCTCCTTTGATATTTTTATTTTCGTGTTATGAATCTTTTATTGACACATCTTTTTTATGCTATCCCATTTCTTTCTAATTTTACCATAGCATACGTCATTCGGTCTGATTTTGTATCGATCCATAAAATATCAAAACACAAAAATATTGGAAATTAAATATTGATAAAAACGTAAAAATAAAATATCAACTCTGTATACTTAACTATAAAAACCACAAATATCAAGAACACAAATATCGTTGTTAGAAATATTGATTTTTTACGTATATTGAAAACCAAAATTATGTTACCTTTAAATAAACAGATAAATAATATTTAAATAATCATTAATAAAAAGATTTAAAAAATCGCTTTTCACATAAAACAATTGCATCAAATGAACCCTAAACTTGTTTTACACATATTTATATTAAATAAAAATATATTACATCAACAAAATATTTACCATTCACTGCAAAAAATTATATATCTAAAATATATAGAATTATTTATATTAAAACTTCTCTGTTGCCCTGAAGAAAGAGAGACACACTCTACTGCAGGCTCCAATGTTATTTTACTGCTGCCAGAACATGAAACGGTGTGTGCCTCCCCTACGCGTCTCGGTCTCCTGACCTTAATCATGGGTTCCAATGGCAATCCATCAAACTTGCTTGGCAGTTGCTGGGAAATTTAGATCAGTGACCCACAAGTAAGCCAGCCAATTGGGACCACTTGTGGTGTATTCTGGTCTCAGTAGTTGCTAGTAATGTCTCTTTGCCCTCTGGTAAGCATCCTAATCATTTAAGCTGGTCACAGTAGTCACTGCTGATGATACTTAAAGCCTCCAGTGGGTATGCATCTGCCATGTTACCTTTCAATACTAACCAACCTCTTGTCCCAGTAATAGCCCTGCTTTCAAAGGCTAAATGGGCCCTCCTAACGCAGACAGTCTGCGGTACATCAACCATCCACTGAATTTCCACCAACCCGTTAGACACCTGCGCTCTTCTTCACTCACCTTTGCTCACATCCCCTGCATCCGTTTCAGCCACAGCGGTGGCTGCTCCTTTTACTACATCAATGCCAAGACCTGGAACGACCATCCCCTCCAGCTCCATACAGCTTCCTCTCTGGCAGACTTCAGAAAGAGACTCAAGACCTGGCTCTTCGACGGAGACACAGCGCCCAGATATCTCTATGGGTGACAGTATTGCACATTACAAATACTGTTTGATTGATTGAAGTATAAATTAAATAATAGTATAAGATATATATTTATTTAATATATGCTAATGATACATATGGTAAAATAGTGTTGAAAATATATATTAAAAAATAAGAAATATAAAACGAAATTAAAAAATTATTAAACATGTAAAACATATCAAACAATAATTAAACAATTATTAAAAAATTGTCAATTATAAATAAAATAATAATATAAAATATATATACAGTTATTTAATAAATACTAATAAAACATACATTAAAATAATGTTGAAAATATATATGTAAAAAAAGTTAAGAATGTAAAAAAATTGTTATCAATGAAAATAAGAGTTGAAAATGCACAACAAACAAATATATATGATTTTCCTGATTTTTTATTGTTAAAAAATAATGAAAACATATTTTACTTACTTGACTTTATATATTTTTTCATTTTTACTTGAAGTATATTTGATACAAAGGGCCTAATTAAGATGTCGGGCGGACTTAAGTCCTCCCGACACCGTCTCGGTCCTGGGACCGACCGACCTCCGGTCTGCGGTCCCGACTGACCTCCGGTCTGCGGTCCCGACTGACCTCCAGTCGGCGATTCAGACCGCCTAATTATGATGCGACTGAACACTGTTTGGTAAACCGGCTGTAATACATGCTCCCATAGGGAAATGGGAGGTGCTGTTCATCCCTGCACCCCATGACGGAAACTGTGCATTATAATCCCAAACGGGGAAAGGCCCGCTCTTTGGGATTGCCAGCCGGTGGTGACTGGCCGACAGGCTCCTTGAGCCCATCGGAATCCAGCCAGAAAGACCTGCCAGTTTCAATTCCGATCGGCTGATACACAATGAGCCGGTCGGAATTGAAACCGACGATAGGGGTTGGAAATCCTCTGACCGAAGGTTGAACGCTTTCCGACCTCCATCGTAATCGGCCCCAAAGTGTAAAACTATTGAATAATTAAAAATCAGAAACAAATAAAAATAGAAAAATGTGTGACATGCCTTTATTATACAAAATTTGACGAAGGTGTTGGACACTGAAGAGTTGAAATTTACAATATCCACTTCAAAATTAAAACATTTAAGATAACATATTACAAAATACAAATATTACATACACAATCAATACTCCAATATTCTCACATATATTTTGTATATACAATTAACTAAACTGTTTTCTAAAAACACAGATGGTCATTACAATGTCGTAACGTTCGCCACCGCCGAGCCTGCGGTGGCGACCGTTACGGCATCGTAACGAGTAATACCCCGCCATATTATAATGGGGGGGAGGTATCGCGGCAGACGCAAAGTGCGTCCGCCGCTTTTCCACCGGTCGGCAATCCTTCCGATTGCCGGCTGGGCGGACTTGGCCCCTGATATGGTGGCGGTGCCTAGCATGCACCACCATCCATATTAGGATGCTTGCGGTTAAAGGCCTTTCCATGGCGGCGATGCTGCCATGGAAAGGCTGGCGGGGATTTGCTTTGGGGGCCCGTTGCGGGCCCCCGAGGGGGTGGGGGGATGGAGGGTGCACTTGGGGGGTACCCATGGTAACCCCCTCTCCCCTCCCCCTCCATTACCATGCACAAGGTGGCAGGCACCGCGCGGTGCCTGCCATGTTGTGCATGGAAATGCACAACATGTCATTTTGACATTGCTGTAAGCAGCATCCGTCGCAATGTTAAATTGCGGAATGCGACCGCCAGGGTGGCGGTCGCATCCTAATCAGGGCTGAATGACCGCCGCATGTCTGGCGGCCGGTCCCGTTACCACTGGGATGGCGATCGTAATCGGCCCCCCAGTAATCAAAACTATAAACCTGTATTTATGTATTAATATTTTAAATTATAAACTGACTATTTTTAGTAGTACTAAAAATGTATATATTGTTCAAAATATGTATAACAATTCATAAACTTTAAAAAATAAAATAAAAATAAATTCTGAACAGACAAATTAACAATCATAAATTAAAAATATATTTATATACATTTTATATATTTTTTAATATGCCTTAAAATTAAAATTATACTTTCTTTAAAAAAAGAAAATTATTTATACAATTGTAAATAATTTTTTAAATGTGAACATTTTAATTTTAACGTAAAAATATTTCTAAATATTCTACTTGTTTAAATAAAGTGATGTCTTCCATATTTTATATTAAAAAATATTTAATACCATTAAAATATTTTTTAATTAACATCAAAATAAAATATATCAAAAATATATTAGCAAATTCTAAATTATTAATTTGCATATCTTTAAAATAATTACCCTACAATATCAATTTAAAACATACTTTTTTTAAATCGCCGTACCCTTATCCCCTAAAAACCCAATTTTCAGCTACAAAAAAAATGATTCAGCAATTAATTATATACATTTATACAACTAAAAATACAAATTTCAATAAATTAATAAGTAAAATAATTTCATACTAAAAACGCAATTAAGAAAAAATTATAAACAAATACAGTTAAATACATTACAATATATTACATCCCAATTAATACTTGCAAATGATATTCCATACAATGATAATTTCTACATCGATATTTTTTACAGCGATATTAAAAACAACATTCAAAATTATATTTTTACCTTTGATCTTCGTGTCCACGATATTTTTGATGTCCTGATATCCTTGACACAATATTTTTGTATCACAACATTATTTTTCTAATCTTTTTTGTCCAGACACCCTGATTGCAACACTCACCTCACAAGGAAGAATAGTAATTGAACTTTCAAATGGTTGGGTAGAACAATCCTATAACACACACTCTCTCACTCTCACTAACCAGACGGCCTAATAATAAGGGTTTTACCATCACTCCTGATGACCGTATGACACTGAAATCCCTCCGTACAACACATAGACAGATCATCACAACAGCCAAAGCAAATTATTATACCAGCACCATCAATGAAGCCACCAACAGAAGCAGAATGCTTTTCAAGACAATCAAGCACTGCATCAGCCCCCTGCCACACGCACCTATTCCTTAATCCACAGAAAAGTGCAATACCATCAACCTCTTCTTCAGTGATAAAGTACTGATGAGCTGACAGCAAGTCAACAACACCAAGCCTGCTTCATCTCTTACACCCACACATCCCCATAGAATCCTACAATGGTCATACTTTAAAGCCCTATCTCTTTCAAATGTCAATGACATACTCTACTCCCTCAAAGCCACTACGTATGAACATGGTGTCTTACCATCATCTCTCATCAAATTTTCTCTGGAGAGGGATTTCACTCTTACTCTCCTTTGCCAATGCCTCCCTCACTGATGGAATCTTCCTAGAGCTCTAAAAACAGACCAGTTTCTCCCACTCCTAATGAAACCTGTGCTAGACCCTGATCTTGCCAACTACTGGCTTATCACTCAGCTACCATTCATTGGCAACATGATTGAAAAAGCAGTCTATGTTCATCTCTAAAATCAGATAAATGCTAACAATCTCTTGCACAACTGCAATTCTAAGACAAGATCATGGTAAATCATGGAGATTGTTACCTTACAAATCTTACACGATGCAGTCTTGATCACAGATGATGATGGCATGATCCCTGCCACCTGATATTTCTGGACCTATCAGCTTTCTCCAATACAGTTGACCATTCCACTCTGATATGCATCCTTGAGTCGGGATTTACTGGTGTTGTCCTTCTCTGGTTCTCCTCCTGCCGTTCAACAGTTTGTTCACATAGGCACCTCCAGATACAAAAAATTTCTTTCACCTGTTGAGTCCCCCAGGGGACCATACTTTCTCTTATTATCTTCAACCTCTATATGGAGCTACTTGGTGGCCTACTAACAGATCACAGCATTAAGATTTACCAATATGCCTATAATACACAACTCTCCTTGAAATTCTCATCTGCTTTAGACATTCAATGGCTAATACACTGCCTGCACATCGTCTACACCTGGATGTCTATCATCTATTTGTAGCTCATTATTATGGTTATTACTGTTCCAATTGGGAGCACATTTATTTTCCTTTCTTCCACAGTTTGATGAACAAAATTCTCGGTGATATTCTTTCTTTTTTGTTCACTGACTGGGAAATAGTCACTTTTACATATTTTTTGCTATATGTAAAATTCAGGTTGAAGTAATTTGTGTATTTCCTACTTATTACAGCCTTGGGAAAGTTTGTATCCGATGAAAAATGCATTGGCTGTTTATCGCATGAAATTAGTTGAAGACTGGAAACCTAGAGGCTGCTGATTGCATATATTTACTGAGGACTAGAAGTCTTGAATAAAAAAACGAAATGTGGAGAATATACCTTGGGAGAAGATTATCACATTTCCGGACTGTTTATTCCTTCAAGGAAGTGTTAATCTTCGTTATTACTGTTTGAGAGTGCTCCGATGTTGTTATATTATTATAATGCACAGTCATGTGACCCTGGACACTGGCAGATAGGCTCATTTTGTTTAGACAAAAAAATGTCACATAAAAGTGGTATTTTCAGAACAGTTACTTAAAATCTGACTTTACTATTAAAGAGGATTTTAAATTTCAATTCATATGAGTGAAAGAAGCTTTTCTCTACCAGTTGCCAAACTGAAGTTATCACTTATTAGGTCTTAGTCTATGAGAGAGATAACCTTGCTACAGTTAAAAAAAGATTTTTGAGAGTTTGTCACTGTCAGGAAATGTAAAATTAAAACTACAGCACACTTTTGAAATACAATGCACCCTGCCGTTGGGGTGACTTATAAGTAATAAACAGGTAGGCTTAGGCCTGGCAAAAGATTTACCTTGCCAGGTTGAAACACCAGTTTAAAACTGCACCTCAAGCTGCAGTGGCAAGCCTAAGACATGTTTTGCAGTGCTACTTTAATGGGTGGCTCAATGAGTGCTGCAGCCCACAGGTTGCATTTAATGTACAGGTCCTGGATACAGGAAGTACCATGTATTAGGGACCTATAAGTAAACTAAATGTGTCAATTAGATGTATGCCAATTTTACCATGTTTAAGGGCAAGAGCGCAAGCACTTTACCACTAGTTAGTAGGGGTAAAGTGCACAGGGTCCTAAAGCCAACAAAGACGAGCTAAGCAAAAATAGAGGCGTGAAGGCACAAAGTATTGGGGAGTACCACACCAAATATGTCAGGTCTAACAATATTCTGCTGTAATATCTTAACTTAGGGGCCGATTACAATGGTGGTGTTTGGCACATCTGCGTTGCTGGCGGTGGAGGAAAACGTCCTTTTCCGCACTCCAGCGGCGGTCCTCGCGTCTGCCATATTACAATGGGCAAAGATAGCCCATTTCCCGTCCGCTGCAGAGTTTTGGGATCCACCAGGAATTTCCTTCCGCAACGGTGGCGGAGGGAGCCAATAGAGAAAGACCGCCGTGCGGAATGACGTTACGACCGCCGGACAAATCACAATGCCTCAAACAGCCCATCACAAAGCAGCGGAGAAACCAGCCACTTGGAGATGGCGGAAGCACTACTGCGGAGATCAAAACTCGAATCCCGGGCACTTCCACGCGTTCCTGACCGCTATGGATCCAGCTCTTCAAGCCCTTCCGCTGCTGTACCTGATCCACTACCAGCATATAAGACGTCGCCGCGGTCAACACCGCAGGTATGTAAATAACACATCTCCGCATACAACCACAACACACAACTCATGTGCTGAAATACGGTTCCTGTCTACATCAGACACTCTGGTGGAGACAGGAACATATCCCCCAGTGTACTCACACATGTCCTGCTTGCTAGAAATCCACACCTCCGCATCGGGGTCACCCATCAACATCAAAATCACTGCAATGTCCCGGTCACGTCACCGCAGCGGTGAAGACGCGAGAAAACCTGCACACAATGTAGTAGGCAGGGCCGGCACCAGGCATGGGCAGTCTGGGTAACTTCCCAGGGCTCCACCTTCACCCTACCCACATGGTGGGCCGCATCAGTTGGCCACAGCCCACAGCACGCTCCCCACATCCATTTCTGCACATGCTGTGTGCCCCTCTTGTGCCCCCCCTCAATGCACTATTTAGCTGCCAGGTGTGGCTCGACCTCGCACCTCACACATCAAAGGGCAAGGTAGATTGACTGGGAAGGTGGGGGTGAAGATGAACACCCTGCACAGAAGGTCAGTGGCTGGACAACCCTCCTCCTCACACCTGCCTTCCACTCATGTGAATCAAACTGAGTAAATTAAGAAATGAAGACTCACTCTGCATATTAACAACCACTGAACTGTTCACACAGCATGTCAAGTCCCTCAGACAGATCTCACACTGACACTCTGCCACATACACATACCATAGGTCAGCAGCAATGTATGACAATAAATGGACTACCCCAAAGTGGAGTACACAGTGCTGGAAAACCATGGAGGAAGCCACATAGCATATGTACATGACATGCAAGAGGAGTAACATATCACACTACCCTTAAGCCATCAAATCAGACATGGGTGGCACAGTGATGCAAGCTATGCATAGGCACAGGAATGATAGGAAGTGTCAGAAGCCATACAGTGACCAGCACACATCTGTGTCAACTACCTTGACATGTGTATGCCACCAGCAAAACACACATGGCTCATTGTCACACTCCCTGACTGTCAAACCCAAGTAGGACCTTCACACATACCCCTCATCTACCCATCTCACACCTGCAATACTCAACACCTGTGAGAAACACACATAAAGGTGCAAATAAGGTCCTGTGAGTTTCCTGACAACCAATCACACACCCTGGTGTGTATCTACAAATGTCAGACTCCCACTCAGGGATGTCTGAACCAATGCTGATCAAAAACCAATAGCCAAACACAAATCTCACAAACAACATCCAAAGAAGTCCAACAAGCTCAGCCATGTGCAGGCAAACAGTGGATAGGCAATGGGACCCTAGACAGAACAAGAATACACAACATTTTCACTCTGGACAAATGCTCAGACACCATACCCCAACCCAATAAAAAATGGCACTATCAAATGCCAATCATGAACACTAACTGTGATCAATGGGACAAATCAGCTAACACAGACATAGACACCACACCAGTTATCAAGTGAGCATGGTGTCAATGTGTACCACAAGCATGCACAATCCTGACAAGTGACAGGTCAAATATAGGAGGACATAGCACTATTGTGCACTCAAAACAAGCTCATGAACCAGACTCCACATTGCTGCATGTGACAGTCACACAAGAAATGCACACTACACATTCAACACACATCTGAATGTATTACAATGCACACACTACTCTCACACAATGTCATGCAAATAGAACATCACACACACATGCACCTGTCAGTAGAAAGAGCCAAAACAGGCCAAACACTGCATCCATAACCAATTCATCACATAGTCAACTCAGCTGGACATCAGGGGGATGCACACCAGGCAAGTACAAGGCAACATATACTGACAGCACTTCATGCACAGTAAGCAGTGTGTGAACACCAACAAAACCAGTAGCACACATATCTGAGTGCTCCACCATGAACTTCCACATCACAAATCATCACAGCACACAGATCACATCACACTCAGGAAGGGTAGCAGTACCTCAGCAAACAGACATACAGCTTAGCCATCACCCACAGCTGCACAACTCAGGAAAACCCAGATGCAAACAACATGACTAGAGGACTGTGCTGCTCAAACATATGCACTGCACATGAGCAACCATGACTGCAACCAAGTAGAAGAAAATAACACATAACTAATTGTGAAACTGTCCTGAGTGGCACATTGGTCCTGTACACAGATCATCCTCCCACAGTATAGTGTCACACTATGAAGTGTTGGGGAGGGTCACACACTGTCAAGGCATGGGGTGGAAGACATGAGACTGAAGTGGTGTGTACATCAGTATTGGACAGGTGAGGAGTGTACAATGCAAAAACACATAGAGGAGTAACTCACAATGTGTAGGCATCAGAAGCACCTATAGGGGATGGTATGACTCCTCATACCACATACTATACTTGTCCCAAAAATGTGTCAAGTGACAGCAATGCATGAGAAACTCACAAATAATGTCAGTGTGGCTGAGCAGGTCAGCACAGTGAGCACAAACTTAAACAAGACCTATGGCTGATCAACAAAACACAACATAGACTTTGCAGTGACACACTCTGCATACTCACAACTGACAGCGACAACAAGTAGGTGTCCCCCAGGAGTGCAAGGACACACCGACACACTGCACAGTGCTCAACCTACAACTCCTCCATGTGTCCACAATCTGAAGCACATGTCTGACAATGTAAACAAACCGGTACTCATTACCTGGATCATACATGTGTGTAGTTGGCATGTGCAGGGGCACATACACCTCAACACTACTGACAATGACAGGCCAATCACACTGTATGACTACTCAAGTGCACACTTTCAAATGTACCCATGTGACTATGAAGACAGGCCTACACAAGATGACTACACATCAACACCACTGCTGTTCACACATCAAGAAAGATCCCACAGATATGACGGACCCTGGCCACCCCGCAAGTAATCCTGTGGATAGAATTCACCTCTGTTGTGGTATTGCATCCTAACGTGACGTGTACAATTTAGCAAACCTGACCATAGAATGATTAGGATAACAGTAGATCATCACAAACAACCATCATTGCACCCTCAAGCCTCAGAGTCAAGAAGAACAAAAGTGCCTGTCACCACTGGCAACCTCTGAAAAAGTAAATCAAGTAATTGCCAATGTGAAAGTGGCATACAGAGCATGTGTCACATGAACCTATGCCCATACATAAAACTTTTTATTTAGCAAGGGCAGCGACAAAGCTGACAACATGAGTAACAGTCTTTATTACATAATATCCAGATAGGCATCAAAAGTGCAAACCATCAAGGCCATTGGCCAGTACAAATTCCTAGTATGCACATGTGTGTATGACAAACTGCACAGGAAATGGGCATCAAAAGTACAAAACAGCAAGGCCATTGGCCAGTACAAATTCCTAGTATGCACATGTGTGCATGACAAACTGCACAGGAAATGGGCATCAAAAGTAACAAACAGCAAGGCCATTGGCCAGTCCATATTTCTAGTCCGCACATGTGTACATGAGAAACTGCACAGGAAATGGGCATCAAAAGTAACAAACAGCAAGGCCATTGGCCAGTCCATACTTCTAGTCCGCACATGTGTGCATGAGAAACTGCACAGGAAATGGGCAACAAAAGTAACAAACAGCAAGGCTATTGACCAGTTAAATATTTCTAGTCCCGCACATGTGTGCATGAGAAACTGCACAGGAAATGGGCATCAAAAGTAACAAACAGCAAGGCCATTAGCCAGTCCATATTTCTAGTCCGCACATGTGTGCATGAGAACTTGCACTTCAAATGGGCAACACCGTCCACTGCCATGGGAATCACCACAGCTCAGAGGCTACACATGGGCAGTCCAGGCACCACTGTTGGAGAAATGGTGTGGGGAGGAGGACTTGGCTTAAATATTTGGCTTTAAGTTGAACTAGGAGGGTGCTGATTATCGGGGGCAGTTGGAGGACTGGACCTGGGAGAGAGAGAACTGGCTGAGGTAGAGGCATCCGTGGCTGTGGGAGCCTGAGGGCTGCTTGGACCGGTGGAGTGGTGGCACGGGGAGGTGGAGACATGGTGTGTGGAGGCACAGTGGTTGAGGGTGAATGTTGAGGGCTGGGTCTCAACTTTTTGGGGATTCGATAGCCCACAAGTGTCTTGGCCGGAGTGGGAAGTGAGGTGGGCACAACAGCCTCACTCTCCACCAAAGGTGTATCAGGTGCAGGTGGCTCTCCCCGTGGGGATTTGCTGGACCTGGTGGTACGCTTGGGGTGGCCTTGCCTCTTTCCCTGCATCCCCTGTTGTCGAGGTAAACCCCCACTTTGCTCTCTTGTCCCTGCATCACAGGGGTGTGGGTGGGAGTTGATGTTGTGGGTGAATCTGCCTTTGAAATGTGTTTGGGCTCAGTCGTGGCAGGCACCAGGTTCACAGCAGACAGGGCAAGTGTTTGTGGGTCTTTGGGAGCAGGTGTGGGGATGGGAGTGCCCTTGGATGGTGGTGATTTTGATGAATGTGATGTTGATGCCTGCTTCTTGGCCTGATGCCCCTGAGTGTCACGTGATGGGCTTTTGGTTTTGCGCTCATGTGTGCCCGTTTTGTGTTGTGGTGATGGTGTCTGTGGTCTGGTACACTTCGAGTGCTGCTGTTGTGTGCTGCGTGTGGAGGACTTGGTGCTTGAGGGCTCTGGCGTGTGGGCACTCTCGTCAGGTGGTGCCACTGGCAGGGTGGTTGCTGAAGGGACAGGAGCTGGACTGGGAGCCTGTGACTGCTGAATGGCTGCCATCACTGTGGAGGACAAAGACTGGACAGTTCGGTGTAGGCCACCCACGTCAGAATGAATGCCCTCCATGAAGGCAACTACCTGTGCTAACTTCTTGTCATGATCCTGGAAGGCATTCAGGAGAGCAGTCTGACCCACACACAGCTGGCGCAAAAGGTCTACCGCCTCCACACTGAGGGCAGCAGGGGAGACAGGGGCAGGGGAGCAGTGCCTGGGGGAAGGAGACTCTACCCTTCCTAGGGCTGCGTGCACAGACAGCACTTGTGGGAGCATCCGGGAGGGTGGGCACTGGACGATGTGTGGCGGAAGAAGAGGCAGATCTGGAAATTCCTGTGCCCGCCAACATTGAGGAGTCACCGCTGGAGTCTGAAGATGTGGAGGTTGGTGTTTCCGGGCGTGAATCATCCAGGGCACTCCTGTCCCCCTCCGAGGCGCTGGTCACATCAGTGTCAGTGAACTCATGTGTAGCAGTCGTGCCAGAAGCTTCCCCACTGGTGTCTGTCCCCCGTCCTTCCCGGCCCTCGGTATATGCTGCAAGAGACAGAGACATAGGTTCAGTATGTATGTATGTATGGAATTTATAGAGCGCAGGAATCACCCCCGAAGGGGTATCTCCGCAGGTCAGACAGGCACAGACTCCCATAGCTCAAGCCTTGAATAATTCCGTCTTCAGGAGTTTTCTGAAGCGAGCAAGACTAGGACATTTACGTAAATCCTCTGGCAAAGAATTCCAATATTTTGGGGCCAGATAGGCAACAGTTTTGCCTCCAGATCGTATTTTCTTTAAACGAGGGAACACCAGCAACCCTTTGCCTTCCGATCTGAGACACCGGTTCGGGCAGTACACTTTGAACTTATCCGCCATATAGCTCGGGCTTGTGCCATAAACCGCTCTGTGAGCAAAGCAACAGAGCTTAAACTTTATTCTCTGGCGGATAGGAAGCCAATGGAGAAATTTCAGTAATGGCCCAGGGGGTTTATTAAGAGCTAGGCGTGCGGCCACATTCTGGACGATCTGCACTCTGCTAAGAGAAGACTTGTTCGCGGATGCCAATAAAGCATTACAATAGTCCAGGCGACCTATAATCAAAGCCTGAATTAGGGTTCTACGTACAGTGAGGGGTAGCCACATGAACACTCTGCGCAAAAGGCTCAAGGTACGATAGCAGGTCCCGGCAGTGGTCATGATTTGATCTTTCATCGATAACCGTACATCCAGCCGGACCCCTAGATTTTTTGCCACCGAGGTAGGAGAGGGGGCGGGGCCTAACACTATCGGCCACCACACAGGGGACCACAAAGTTAGTGCAGCACCAAACAGCAGGATTTCTGTTTTGACCGCATTTAGCTGCAAAAAGTGTTCCGTCATTCAATCTGCTATGGCTGACATGCCTTTTGCAAAACGCTGATCGACTAACTCCATTTCCTTATCAAAGGATAGGAGTAATTGTGTATCGTCAGCGTAGGAGAATGGCGTAAAGCCGTACTCTCGGATGACTTTAGCAAGGGGGGCCACATAGATGTTAAACAAGGTCGGGCTCAGACAAGAGCCCTGGGGCACCCCCTTACTAAGCTTCACAGTGCGAGATCGAAAAGGTCCCAGATTGACGGTTTGCGTGCGCTGATCTAAAAAGCTGACAAGCCAATCGAGAGCCAGCCCTTGCAGACCGGCCTCTCTCAGTCGAAATATCAGTTTCTGATGAGAGACCGTGTCAAAAGCTGCTGTTAGATCCAACAAGACCAACATCACTCCTTTGTTATCATCCAAGGCCATTTTAATATAATCTGTTACCCCGATGAGAGTTGTCTCAGTGGAATAGTTGGATCTAAACCTAGACTGTGAAGGATCAAAGATGCCGTTGGCCTCAAAATAGTCCATTAATTGCGTGTTAACATGGCTCTCCGTCATTTTGCCCATAAGCGGAAGGAGCGAAATGGGACGGTAGTTGGAGAGCACATCGGCAGGCACCTGATCTTTCTTCTTGATAGGTAGCACTTGGGCGGCCTTCCAATCTAAAGGCACACTGCCTTCACTTAACGACGTGTTCAAGATCTCAGCAATAGGGGAGGCCAAGAGAGGGGTGAGGAGAGCAAATTTGTGGGCGGGCATAATGTCCAAAGGAGATCCAGATTTCGCCTTTTTTAGCATGGCTTTTACTTGCAAGACCTCAATATCCTTAAACTGTTTCAGACCTTCACCTGAGCCTACTAGCGGTACTAATTCAGATTTAGTAGGTAGCACCTGGCAAGCGTTTTGAGGGAATTGTTTATAAATCAGGTTGATTTTATCGTCGAAGTATACGGCTATATTATCACACAGTCCCTGCGAGGGGGTGACCAGCTGTGCGTATACTGTGGGATTGGTAAAAGAGTTAAGAATTTTGTAAAGATCCTTTGACGAATTTCCTGCCTGATTAAGTTTAGTTATAATATGGTCTTTACGTGCCCTTTTTAGATTCTTATGGTAAGTAGTGAGGGCCAGTTTGAATTTAAATTTTTCTGTTTCCAGCTGGGATTTACGCCAGGATTTTTCTAGGTGTTTGCATCTAGATTTTTCACTGCGAAGGTCATCAGTGTACCATTCTTCATTTTTTTCCTAGAGTTGTTGAGTTGATGTGTCATGGGAGCCAACCTGTCTATCACATCACTCATGGTCTCATTGAAACCCCTAAGTTTCATGGTGTCGTCCATATGCTCATTAAAAACAGGAGGTACGTATATTTTACTAAAAGATTCGGATGTGACTCTGTGCCAGCGCCTTTGAAGACCACTCGAGGGGCGTCCAGCCATTAGGGGTCTAATGCTGCTGAGGATCCTAAATGGAACCATAAAATGATCTGACCACGTCAATGGGAAGGCAGGATCAGCAACAATATGAGAGGATGTGGAGAGTATAATATCCAGAGTATGGCCGGCTGAATGTGTGGGCCCAGAATTGATCTTATTTAAGCCTAAAGTGGCCATGCCAGCTAAAAAGCTTGCAGCCTCTATATTCTCCTTTTCGTCACTATGGACATTAAAATCTCCAAGTAACAGGAAGTGCTTGGATGTAATTATGTAAGGGCCAATTTTCTCCATGATTTTTAGGTTAAAGTCTTTTAGTGGCCCGGGCGGGAGATAGACAACAACGCCCTTTAAAGTTTCCTGGGGTGTCAGCTCGATTTTAAATATGCACATTTCCATCGTATTATCTAGGATGGAATCAATCACTGTAACTTTCAGCGCCTCTCTATGTTTTATGGCAACCCCTCCACCCACTTTCCCTACTCTGTCCAGCCTAAGGATCCGGTAGTACTCTGGGAGGGCGAGGGCAATATCAGGCAAGGAGGTGGGTTTGAGCCATGTTTCTGTTATAAAGCCAAGATCTGGGGATTCCGAACTCACCAGATCCCAAAGTTCAGTGGCATGTTTAGGTAGCGAACGTACATTTGCCAGAAACCCCTTCCAGGAACAAACCTGATTTGAAGAGTGGGGCCTAGCAAGACTATTAGGCGTCCCACCCCTCCCTGTCAAGTTTTCCCTAATAGCATTGTTGCCTTGAATGCCCGGCGTGATATCACTGCAAGTAAAAAGACAATGTGAACAGGCAAAAGGACCTTCCAAATTAGCAATCGTATGAGCATGCAGACATGATGGCAAATCATGTCTCACTTGAAAAAGTTGAGAGGACGTATAGGTGAGCCTAGGAGCGATATCCGCCTGCAAACCGGCAGAGTTTCTGGCTCCTGGCGACATACCGGCGCGGACGGGCGCAGACGGGCTTGCCTTTGGCGCGCCGGTGGCATGTCCGCCTTGCGGCCGTGCAAGCATGCTGTTTAAATACAATGCCGGAAATAAAGGACATGGGGGAGGAGCCACGTCCCTCCACACAAACGGCACCAAAAGCCGCGGTGGACCAGGGACTGGCTATCCGCTAAAGTGCAAGTGCAAGGTAAGCTTTAATACAAATGCCTCATACAACAACGTTTAAAATGTTAAAAGAATCAGCAGGATTAAAATGAACAGCGAGTACCTAGTTTTCAAATGAGCATGTCACTGTGCCTGCCGGCGCGCTATTATCTATTGCTGCGCGGCCGTGCAAGCATGCTGTTTAAATACAATGCCGGAAATAAAGGATCAGGGGGAGGAGCCACGTCCCTCCACACAAACGGCACCAAAAGCCGCGGTGGACCAGGGACCGGCTATCCGCTAAAGTGCGAGTGCAAGGTAAGCTTCAATACAAATGTCTCCTACAACAACGTTTAAAATGTTAAAAGAATCAGCAGGATTAAAATGAACAGCGGATACCTAGTTTTCAAAAGAGCATGTCACTGTGCCTGCTTCCGCGCTATTATCTATTGCTGCGCGTCCGTGCAAGCATGCTGTTTAAATACAATGCCGGAAATAAAGGATCAGGGGGAGGAGCCACGTCCCTCCACACAAACGGCACCAAAAGCCGCGGTGGACCAGGGACCGGCTATCCGCTAAAGTGCGAGTGCAAGGTGAGCTTCAATACAAATGCCTCATACAACAACGTTTAAAATGTTAACAGAATCAGCAGGATTAAAATGAACTGCGAGTACCTAGTTTTCAAAAGAGCATGTCACTGTGCCTGCCGGTGCGCTATTATCTATTGCTGCGCGGCCGTGCAAGCATGCTGTTTAAATACAGTGCCGGAAATAAAGGATCAGGGGGAGGAGCCACGTCCCTCCACACAAACGACACCAAAAGCCGCGGTGGACCAGGGACCGGCTATCCGCTAAAGTGAGAGTGCAAGGTAAGCTTCAATACAAATGCCTCATACAACAACGTTTAAAATGTGAAAAAAGAATCAGCAGGATTAAAATGAACAGAGAGTACCTAGTTTTCAAAAGAGTATGTCACTGTGCCTGCCGGCGCGCTATTATCTATCAGTATAGTGCCATACTCACAAACAGCATATTCAAGCAAAGCACAAAACTTTAAAATGATACTCCCATGTTGGACTGCTCCATATACATTCAGCATGTGCTACATTTATGCAATCATCAAAAGATGCATGGAAACATGCATAGTTGATAGTAATGCTCCATGTGGCGTTGACACAGCCAAATAGCTGGCCCTGTGCCTCCCTGTAACCACACATACTATTCTCTGTAAGCATACCTACGTGCCTGTAGGTGAGATAGCTATACATCAAAACATGTTGTCTCTGTCACATATGGAGTCTCTTTAAGGGAACACCACAGATACTAACTCCAAAATGTCCTTTTGCAATGGCTACAAGCTCCTGATATCCACCGTGTTGTGCTTCGAAGCACAACTACAGTTGTACATTGGTGTCAGCTGTGTAGATGTCACAAATTATCTGTTATGCACAGCACACATCTATGAATGCACACTAACATGATGCTCACTGCTGTTCACTGCCAGGTGATGTCTATGACACTCATACTGCAGCATATGTCACAAGGCCACATCTCATCTGTCAATGACAAGGGTCATGGTTTTAAACACATGAGAAACCACATGTTGTACAAATGCAGAACAGCTGCACTCAACACTGAGGCCACTTAGAAGCCATTGCATCACACTAAAGACATCACAGAGCTTCCCACTGGCTCACGGTTGGGATTCATGCAGTCACTCACACCCAAAGTCACACTTAGCTGAATACTCACCCCCAACTTGCTGCTGATGGGCCCTCAAGCGTCCATCTAGCTCTGGCTGTGTCACTGCCAAGATGCGGGCCATTAGTGGTGTCATGCTCCTGCGCGCCAACCTGCCACTCCGAGGGAGCACCCCAGCGTCATCTCTGCCACGTTTTTGCTCAGCCGGCAGATGTCATCCCACCTCTTGTGACAGTGTGTGTGCCTTCGGTTGGAGACACCCAGGGCTTGCACCTTGCGTGCTATGGCCCTCCATATCGCCTTACGCTGGTGGACCTTAAGCTGCAGGCATGGGAGACAAAAAGAAGAAGTTTCAGTGACACTGTTTTATGTACCACTGTGTGTCAGTACAGGAGCATGAAAATACATAGCATACTAATACATAAATGTTGAGCAGAGGCCATACAGCATGACACGTAGTACACTTGCATC
The DNA here is from genome assembly GCA_963921515.1 of Calotriton arnoldi. Lineage (NCBI taxonomy): Eukaryota > Metazoa > Chordata > Amphibia > Caudata > Salamandridae > Calotriton > Calotriton arnoldi. Next base: position 228,976 of record CAWUFW010008923.1, read on the forward strand.
GGATAATCCCACAGAAATGTATACATGTATGATGATGGACACAGTACATAGCCATCTCATACACATGCAGAGTGCCAGCACAGCAACCAATGTGAAAATGACCCTCATCTGTGATGCAGTATGTCAGTGAGCATGACATACAATACATTGGAAATGATGTGTCGGGGCTGACTCACTGTGTCCAACACTACACACCCCTCAATGTCCTTGACCAGTGAATGGCTACATGTGTCATGGTGGTCACATTTAGGGCCATATTCGTACATTCTCACACTCTTCTCACAAGGTGTAGTCCTGTCTTGTGCAATGCTCAGGCCTAAGATAGCTCATTGAGAAATAGAGTGGTGGACAACACATATGTTTCACTCATTCCATTTAGTGATGGATCCTTGTTACATTGGGCAGTTTCTGTGCAGGCCAGAGGGACTCACACTGAGGTTAAACGTGGGCCATCAGAGAAATCACATGCATGTACAATATGAGAGGATAAACAGTGCATGCGAGACTGAACACATAATGAAATCAATAGAAGGATGACATCTCCAAATTACATTTATCTGATGTGTCATAGGTGAATTACCACCAAGAGTGTTACACTCAGGCATTGTACTCTTGTGCATAATGCACACATCACCATAGGGGCAATTTGAGAACTGTACACACATCATTCAGTACCCTCTGGACAAAATACATTTGTAATGTCACAAATGAGCATGTGAAGACTTAATGGACTATGACATCACATAGCACAGGCAATGTTTGTTCAGACTTCGACTGACTCAAACCAGCAGTGTAACTGTATGGCTGCAAAAACACTGCATGTCACTCCCATCCTTCCATGCAGTCATGGATCTGTGGAAATAAGGCTACACACCCCATTGACATGAAGTCAGCATGCTAGACAGTGTATCACACATGTACATTAACCAGTCTCAGACCAACGTCTGTTGTTTTTTGCTGAAGAAGTGCTGTAGAAGTGTCCATGTTGCCATCCTCCCTACATACTCAAATGCAATTCTAAATAGGCCATGTATGGAGCATGCTATAGGAAAAATATGGATGCATGCACATTGACTTGCACTCACAGGCACATACTACTGCAGAGCAACATCATGTGAGCATTCTGAGCACTCTCAAACTTTTATTCTGAAACACTTACCAGTACATCTGGCGCACCATACAGCCTCCCATACTGTGCAAGGACCTCGTCCACCAGGACCTCCAGCTCCTCTGTGGTGAAGGGACGGGCCCTGATGTTCTCAGTTCTCGCCATCACTGGGTCTAGAATACAGGAACAGCAGCAGTTGGTGGTGAAGAATGGCAGGCAGCAGTGTCTGAATGCAAGTGAAATGTGTGGCTCTCTTACAGAGATTTATATGCCCCTGGGGTTGTTTCAGTGGTACTCAGCTGCTGCAATTGGTCTGCCTGGTTAGCATTTTTCAATTGTATCCAATAACCGGGACCGCGGAAGCGGGGCATGCCTACCGTGAGTTCAAAATTGTATTTCACTACCGCGATCGCGGTTCCCATTGGCTGCAATGGCATTGGGATAGGCGGTGTCACACCGCGGGGGCCAGGCGGTCTCTACCGCTATTTGGCATCTTCCAATTGTAATAAACAAATACAATGGATGGAGGGTCCTAGGGAGACGTTTAAGAGACCTGCAAAGGATTATATCCCTAAACTTATCAATACAATACAGCACAAATCCTTGGGTCTAAGTCATCTGAACAAACCTAACAAACACAAAGGCACTACCACACAACCTACCCGGGGGAAAGATCCCTTCAGGAAAAAATCCCTCACCCACCTATGGTGGCATGCTTCATCATTTGGGATTCTCCTCCCAGAGGAAACACCTAGTTCCTCTGAGGGCTACAACCCCCTCGCTGAGAGAGAGGAGCTCAGGGATGTTTTACAACTACTCTAGTTGGATCTGCTAGATCCTCCAAATGAGACTGCTAGTGTGAGTGGGAAAGCAACGCAAAGAATTTTTTTTTGTTAAAGTGAGTGAAGTGAATTTAAAACTGGCTAGAGAGAACCAAGCAAAAGGCTTTAATCAGGAGTGCTCACTGTCAGGGTTAAAAAACAGTGCACCTGCGGTATGGATTTAAACCGCACGTGTCAGATGGAAAATTATGGTCGACATGTTTCAGCCAAAAGGCCCCCAATTCGGACCAGGCTTTCTTCAGGACCACTAGAATGCTGCTGCTAAGTGAATTGTGTGACATAAAATGAAAACTACAAGTTAAACACCCGGAACCAGAAATACTTTGCGGTTCCTGTTCAGTATAAGGTACCCGTACCTGTAACGACTGGGTACGTTGCAAACCTCAACCTGGCAACAGCTCAGAGGGGAGGCACCGCTCTCTCCGTCGGTACCCCAGTCGGGTAGAGTCTATCGAGGGACTCATTATGCTCTAGCAATGGCAATAGCCAATTTTCATAATTGAATACTATTCCTTCACAATGTATTACAGCACCTGTTTGAAGAATTGAATTCTAGTATGACATTCAACTCACTGATGCCTACACATGCCATGTCAGTGCACATGATTACATGCATTGGCATGTACTTACTCACATGTCACCTATGATATTTGTCTGCATGTACATAGATTTGGTGTGTAATGGAGTCTCATATTTGTGAACATGTCAATGTGTGAGATGGCTAATCAACCCACAGTAATGATGAACTGACCACATAATATGCCTATTTCACTGTGCACATTGCTGTATTGATTTTGATAGTTGATCAGCTTACACACACTGTGCTCATTATGTAGAAATGTTGTGCTCTGTGCAACTTAAGCAAGAAGGTGTGGCAGGTACAGAAGCTACGTAGAAGTCAGCAGTGTTGCTGTTTCCAACATGTGCTGTGTCAACTACTCCCAGGGCTGGGGACACAAGATGTAGGAGTGTACCATTTACCATTCACCTAGTCAGATTCTGTTTTGGAGGTAGTCAGTATGTACATACTGACCACATGTACGACTACATGAGATCAAGGTGTCTCTGCATGTGACTTGTGCATTAAGCTGTTGTTACAGTCCAGTCATTGTTGGCGCTGCGTCAGTCAAGATGTAAGATGTTTGATACATCTCATAGGGGAATTAAATTGACATGTGTCCCCTTTCATATTATGTAGGAGACGACCAAATGTGCATCGTCCGTTCCCAGTGCTGGCGAACATCGAGGATGAGGACATCATAAGGAAATTCCGTCTGGATCGCCTTACCCTTCAAGACCTCTGTGGTCAGTCGGAGCCCCATCTGAGGCCCCACAGAACCTATCCGACTGCTTTGACACCAACAGTTAAGGTGATGGCGGCCCTGCATTTCTTTGCAACTGGTTCGTTTCAGTACACGGTGGCCATCGCCGGTGGGATGTCTCAAGCTATGTTCAGCATGGTGCTACGTGATGTCCTGTCCGCAATGATGACATACAAGGACAGCTAGATCCACTTCCCAAGGAGACATGAATTGGCAGGTGTGAAGGGTGATTTTTATGATCTTGGACACATACCTAATGTTGTTGGCGCCATTGACTGCACACATGTTGGCCTAGTTCCGCCACAGGCATGTGATCACATCTACCGGAACAGGAAACATTTCCATTCCATTAATGTGCAAGTGGTATGCCAAGCGGATATGATTATCTCCCATGTCTGTGCCAAATTCCCCGGTTCTGCACATGACTCCTACATACTGCGTAACAGCATCATCCCACAATTGCTGGCAAATCTGCATCCGGAGTGTGCGTGTCTTGTTGTGAGTACGCAGAGTCAAGTAGTGTGCTGTATGTGTGATATGCTGTTCTCAGCTACTGTTTATATTAGTAAATTGCTCTCTGTATCTCACACCTAGGTGACTCTGCGTATCCCAAACCGCCTTGGTTGCTGAGCCCACTGAGGAATCCAAGAACCCCGGGTGAAGTCCGCTACAATGATGCACATGGGAGGACACGTCATGTGGTGGAGCGTACTTTTGGGCTTCTGAAGTCTAGATTCCGGTGTCTGGACAAGAGCGGAGGTGCACTCCTCTACTCTCCCCAAAAGGTGTGTCAGATCATAGTTGCATGCTGCATGCTCCACAACCTGGCCTTGCGCAAAGAGATCCCCCTGCTCCTCGATGATGATGAGCAGCAGATGCCCCCCCTGCAAACCCACAGATGCCCAGTGACGACGATAGTGGAGAAGAGGAAGGTGTTGACCTGCGTCAACAGCTCATCAACAATTACTTCCCTTGAGTGTAAGTGACATTGTACAACAGTGACATTGTCGGTTGTCTTTGATGGTAATGGCAAGGCATAGATGATCTTTTTGACTGCTGGCTGTTGTTGGCTCTGTGCTAATGGCTGATGTGTGTGGCACAGGGTATTTTTATCCAGGTACCTCATGTCTATGTTGATGTTGTTGCTCATTGTTATGTGTGTTGGTTTTTGTACTTTGATGACTAGTGGTGTGTTTTAGCTGTAATAGCATCACCTGACAAGTAAATGTCATTCTCTTGTGTCTTTCTACGTTCCTTCACCCTCTCAATGCCTCGTCAGAATCAGAGCTTGTGGTACATTGGAATCTGAGTTGACATTGTATATACTGTGATAAACATGGAGCTGACACAAAGACATAGGTGTGTAAAGAGTGTTTATTTACAATAAGTATTTGTGACAGAGAAGTGATTATTTACAAAATTGTGCAAAGTGAATTTATGAGTTGTCAGTGATGGTAAATGAGACATATAGAGTAATCACCACATTTCTGTAGTCACACAGTCCAACAGACTCCTGCCATCAATATGGCAATGTGGGTAAGGATAGTTAACAAAGTCAATGTCAAGGGGAACACAGGTGCCATCATGGCTGGCTCAGCGACTTGCGTTTGGATGGTGCATTGCCACGTGATCCTCCCCTGGTGTTTCTCGGACGGCCCCTTGTGCGTTTGGCAGGGGGGCCTCTGCTGCAGGCTCAGCGGTGTCTGAGGATTAATTTTGTTGTAGCTCACCCCTCTCTGTGGCCCCAGCTGAGGTGGTGGGAGTATCAGCAGGCGGGCCACTGGAGGGGGTTGAGCCATCATTTGGGCCGCATGTCTGTCCCTCAGAACACCCACAAGCTGGCCCATGAGGTCCACAAGTTGGCCCATACGTGTGACCATGGACCTCAGCAGCAGGTGGAGCTCACGCACTTCTTCCACAACCTGGCCCATCTGTCCCTGGTTCTGTTCATATGCACCAAGGACTCTTGCAATGGTGGCCAGGGCTTCTGTCTCAGTGTCCTCCTGTGATTGTCCCCCAGTTGCCCTCCCACCTGCTGACACAGACCTGTTGCGTTGGCACTCGACGCACCCGCACACTCTCCCTGGCATCCTCTGATTGTGTTGTGGTGTTGGTAACCACTGAGGCAGGGAGAGTGTTGCAGGTAGCAGTGGTGATGGTGGAGGCCGCACAGGTCGTCGTAGCAGGGGTCAGTGCTATTGTTGTTGCTGTGGTGGTGACAATGAGGGCCTGAGACGTGGTGCGCCCTGGCAGTCCGGATGGGCCAGGTTGTTGCTCCTCATCCGAGAAACGTAGGGAGTCTGCATCCAAGAGTTCATGTTTCGGGGGGGGGGGAGACAGGCTCTGCAGGTTGGTGGTGTTTTCTGCTGCAGTTGCTTGTGGATCTCCTGTTGAACAGAGGTTAAATGGTCATTGAAGTGCACTCCACAAGCTTGGTGTTAGACTTTTGGATGTTACATTTGATACACCAAACACTTTACCTTGCAATCATTTGGTATGGCTGCAAGATACTGAGCATCATGACATGATGTTGAGGTACATAAATTACTTGTCCATGGTGTGACATGTAAATTGAAACCATATGCCACGTACAGATCGTGTGATTACAAGGACATGTCATCATCTGACAACTTGCGGCACATCAACTTTATGTAATGCGTCTTTTTTGTTTGCTCTTCATGGAATCAGTTTCAGCAAAGCCAGAACTAGACATTGTAATGTTATACATACCTTTTTCATATCATGTACTTTACTTTGTTTGTCAGATTGACCATGCATGTTTTGTGTTAATATGGGCCTTCATGCTCTGACCCCATGGCACTTACACATTGCATTCTGTGCTGTGCATGATTGTGCCATGAATTACTTTCACATGTGACTTGGCGAGTCAAAGTTTAATTTCTGTGACAGTTACGTGTCCTCAGCTGTCTGCACACTGGATGTGTCTTTTGGATCTATGCCAAGTTGGCTGACATGTGAGTGCTGGTGTGTTCATATGGCTCCATGCATTTTGAGAAGGATGGCAGGGTGCATGCACTGACTACCTACTTGTTCGGTGACACAGTGGAGGGAAGTGGCTGCCACAAGGTTGTGGGTGGGGGAGTGCTCTATCCTGCTCAGCTGTGGGACAAGGGGGTCTGGTGGGAGTTGTAGTGATGGCTTCCTACCCACAAACACCCCTCCCTGTTAAGATGGCTACCTACCTGTAAGTTTGATGAGTGCAATGAAATGGCTACCACATGGTTGTGGGTGGGGGAGTGCTCCATCCTGCTCAGCTGTGGGACAAGGGGGCCTGGTGGGAGTTGTAGTGATGACGTCCCACCCACAAACACCCCTCCCTGTTAAGAAGGCTACCTACCTGTTAGGTGAAGGTGAGCAATGCAATGGCTGTCACATGGGTGTGGGTGGGGGGAGTGCTCCATCCTGCTCAGCTGTGGGACAAGGGGGCCTGGTGGGAGTTGTAGTGATGGCTTCTTACCCACAAACACCCCTCCCTGTTAAGATGGCTACCTACCTGTAAGTTTGCTGAGTGCAATGAAATGGCTACCACATGGTTGTGGGTGGGGGAGTGCTCCATCCTGCTCAGCTGTGGGACAAGGGGGACTGGGGGGAGTTGTAGTGATGGCTTCCTTCCCACACACACACCCCTCCCTGTTCAGAAGGCTACCTAGCTGTGAAGTGGAGCAGAGGAAGGGAATAGGTTACACATGGCTCTTGGATGGGGGGAGTGTTCCATCCTGCTCAGGGGTGAGACAGGAGGGCATGAGAAGGCTACCTACCTGTTAGTTTGAGGAGTGCAATGAAATGGCTGCCGCATGGTTATGAGTGGGAGGAGTGTACCATCCTGCTCAGCTGTGGGACAAGGGGGGCTGGTGGGAGTTGTAGTGATGGCTTCCCACCCACAAACACCCCTCCCTGTTAAGAAGGCTACCTACCTGTTAGGTGAAGGTGAGCAATGAAATGGCTGCTACATGGTTATGAGTGGGAGGAGTGTACCATCCTGCTCAGCTGTGGGACAAGGGGGCCTGGTGGGAGTTGTAGTGATGGCTTCCCACCCACAAACACCCCTCCCTGTTAAGAAGGCTACCTACCTGTTAGGTGAAGGTGGGCAATGCAATGGCTGCCACATGGTTGTGGGTGGGGGAGTGCTCCATCCTGCTCAGCTGTGGGACAAGGGGGCCTGGTGGGAGTTGTAGTGCTGGCTGCCTGTACACCTGCCCCCATGGGAATATTGCTGGCTACCTTTGGGCTGATTCAGAGGAAGGAAATGTTAGATCTGTGAGACATGTGTTGGGAAGAGTGTGTTGTACGTAAGTGCATTTGTGTTTAGGAAGTGTAGCTTTCTAGTTGTGCAAGACAGTACATAGCAGTGTAATGGGAGGCATTTGTTGGTACTTACCAGCCTCCACTCCCCCGGGTATTCCTGTGAGACTCTCTAAATGCAGTATGGAAAGCACCTTCTCCTCCCATTCGTTGAATGTTAGTGGTGGAATGGGAGGGCCACCGTCAGTCCTCTGAGCCAGCTCATGGTTCTTGTTGGCACGCTCTTTCACCCTGCTCTTGAGGTCATGCCACCTCCTCTTGATGACCTTCAGGGTGCGCGGGGTAGTCCCTACTGCATTGACTTTGTTGACTATCCTTTCCCACATTTGATTTTTTCTGGCTACTGGTGTCTGTTGGACCATGCTTCCAAAGAAATGTGGTTCTACTCTGATTATCTTATCTACCATCACTGACAACTCATTGTCAGTGAATTTGGGCATCTTCTTCTGTGCCATGGTGTGTGATGTGCAAATGGGTGAAAAGTGCAGGTGTGAAGGTGGTGGTGGTGATGTGTGTGGTGTGTGTGTGGTTATGATGGTGTGATGTGTACTGATTTGCCTCTCCTTTGTGCTGTGGGGTTGGGCCCTTCAGTTCTCAAGTTGTGCAAAGGATTCTGGGCAAGGAAGGGGCTGGTTTTATACTCAGCTATGTGGGTGGGTCAAAATGGAGTATTCATGTCAGGTGTGTTGTCTGGGTTGACCTGGGATTTGTATTTTTTACTTGCCATGGGGATGTGTCATTGGGGTGTGTTAGATGTTTTTTGAGGCTGAGCCAGATATACAGCCACACTTGATAGCCTTGTTGTGTGGTTGCTTTCGACCGCCATTATACTTTCCGCGTGACCGCGGCGGTCGGAATGCAATAGTCCTTCCGCCGGCTCTCCCATTCATCATTTGTTGCGGTCGGAAACAACTGATCGTTCCGCTGGCACCGCCATCGTATCTTAATTTCACTTGCGGTCATTCCGCTGGCCGAACGGCGGTTTTTGGTCTTTCCGCAGCAAATCCGACCGCCATGGACGGATTTTCAGCTTTTCCGGACGTTCCCGGCAGAGTTTTGTGGAATCCGTCTGCCGTGGTCGGATTTTTCTGGCAGTGCATCCTAATCTGACCGCCGGTTTTGCCGCGTTACATGCGGACAGTTAATTTCTACTACCACGGCGGTCGGAGTGCTTTTCCGTCCACCATCGTAATCAGCCCCTTAGTACGAACATTAAAAATTTAGTCTTCTTTTCTGTCAGGAATTTCTGTCCTTATTTTGTGTTTATAAGGTATATAAGGTATGTCAGGAACTGGGAGCCTGATTATGATGACGGCAGTCTCGGGACGGCCATCGCATTTTTGGCGGTCCGACCACTGCCTCCTTGGCGGTTCGACTGCCTGATTACAATCTGTGCAGTGAGACCGCCAAAAGTCCGTCGCCACCACCAACATTTCCACCACCACTCTGGCAGAGACAGAGGTAGCCCATGGAAGCGGTCCTGTGCAGGACACCACCAGCTCAATTACGACCTGCCTTTCTGCAGGCATGTTCCTGGCGGGGACACTGCCATGCAAGAGTTGGCAGAAAGGCAGGTAATGAACCAAAGTAATGGCTCGAGGGCGAATGTGCCCCTGTGTAATGTAGCTGGTGCTCATGTTGTGCCCTCCAATGCCTCCAGGTCGGATGTGCACAATGTTTAACTTGCAACACAGATTCCAAGGAAACAGTGCACCCGACTGGCTGGAGGCACCGTAGTATGACCAGCATTGGCTTCTGGCTCATTTCCAGAGGCGAAGCATGCCACCACCATATCTCTGCTGCCCACACTCCGCCAGCCCAGAGGAAAACTCATATTACGTTGGTCAGAAGTTCCCCGCTCAGCGGTCTTCTTGGGACTGCCGCCGCGGCAGTATGGTGGTGAGACCGCCAAACTCTAATCGACCCATGAATCTTTTAACTTTCAATGCAAGATCTGTGGAACCATAATTTTGTGTGTTAGTCCTGTGTGGTCCTTTACTGTGGGTTTAGTGCCCCTGCTTGCGCATGCCTCATCATACACACAGTTTGACTATAGATCTTCTTTAGTGAGTAACATTAGGGTGCAATACAATCTCCACATGCAGGTTTAGTATCCAGCACTGAACATGCTTAAAGTACCTAGAGACAAAAGTAGGGAGGTAGCTATATAAGGGTTTCAGACCGAATGACTCATATTTGATCATTGCTCTGATACTGGCTCTTGCTTTGTGGGGCCCTTTGGTTTTAATTTGTGTTTGTGCTTAATGATGCTAGAAAGAGGGAGATTTTCCACGACCTAGCAATGTTATACAATGGCCTGGAAACAAGAGAGAAAGGGATGTATTTGGCACAGGGTCATTGTCTCTTGGCAGACATACCCTGGTCTCCATATAGGATTCTAGAGTGTTAGTTATGTGATGCATATTCAGTTATGACTTCATAAAGACCCTGGCTTCTTATGATCCAAATTCTGAAGGTGTGCTTAATATGAAAACATGTGGTTATTTACTGTTGTGAAATAAATCAATTACCAGCATGTGTAGATAGACAGAGACTGTTAAAGTCTAAGGGCCTCATTCCAAGATTCGCATTCCGATTGCCGGACCGCCATTGCAGCAGCCGGGAGTACGCCACCAAGCCAGCGGCATCCTGACCGCCGCATTACGAGAAAACTGACGGGCTGGTGGTGTGTCCGTGGTGGTCTGGTGGTGGCAGCATGCTTCACCTCACAGAGTGAGCCTGAAGTCAATGCCACCACATTGCAGCCCCATCACTATTGTCCGTGCACTGTTACCATGCACCATGTCATGCATGGCACACAGTGCGCACACGACAGTGCAAGCATAGGGTGGCACAACATATGCTCCCAGCCACAATACCCAATGGGTGAAAATGACCAGGGCCCTATTTGGGGTCCCCTCCATGAAAAGGTTGGTGGAAAGGCAGCTCGGAATAGGCACTGCGGTGCTGACATTGGTGCTGCCTCTATTCCTTGCAACTTTTCATACCGCCCGGAGGTCCAGTATCCTTTCAGTGCTGGCGGTCTTGTATTGGGATGGTTGTAGTCTGACTGCCGCACTCATATTCTGGCGGTTGGACTGTAGAGGTTGCGGCGGTTGAACCGGTGAGGTTGCAGCGGTTGGACCGCCACCACTAGTACGGCGATCTTGGGACCTCCGTACTCGTAATCAGACTCTAAATTTCCAACCACGGCCTTGGTTTATTAATCGGACCCAGGTCCTTATCTGCAACTTCAGGCCCTTCTACTTTTTGTAGTCTGGCCTGATAGCGCAGCTGTCGCCAGACAATTTTGTGCGAATCACTATAGAGGGGCTTTGGCTCAGCCCACATGTTGGGAGCCAGAAGTATATGCTTTGATTGGAAGTTGTATGCTTCCACACAAAGAGTGCTTGTTCTTCACCCAACTGTGATCAATTTGTTAATTTATCTAACTGCCTGAGCTTAAACTTTCAAGAGCACATACATGACATTGTAATGCTATTAAAGTGTCTTAAATAACTAGCTAATTCATGGTGTTTTTCTCTGGCAGCACTACAGATTGGTGGAGGGCAGTCATTAACCTACATGGATGTTAAGGACTGGCTTGAAAGCGCAACTTTCACCTGACCTTTTAACCTACACCAATATTATTCAACATTCCTTTGCTTCCTCACAAATACATATCCATTCCCATGCTATTTCCTTGTCATGCTTCACATTAACATACAACATTCATTTAAAGACAGACCTATTGGCAATATAAATGTTTGTTTTTATTGTACCATAAAGTAATAGAGAACAAAATGCATAGAAGAATGAAACATTTACACATTCAGGAAAAGAACACTCAGAGAAACGAATAAATACATATTTCAAGCACATAACTTCTGATTAACATCATATTAAAATTGAGTTATATTACTATTCTCAATCATTTAGGGAACAAGTAAGCCAGGAAAGCCCTTTTCAAACGTTTTGTTAGCTCATTGTTTTGTGAGACCTCATGCTCACTGATCCCGAAAGTAAGCATTAAGCATTGTTTGTCTTGAATGGTTGTGTTTTTGAGTGATGAGTTGCAGACAGAAAATGTGTTTGGTTGGAATATTTGCTTACAAAATCCTGCTGTTCATTTCTCAGTATGCAAAGCGTTCTAACCATCTAATTCATGAATTGACCTGTGGCTTCTATTCTCCCTTTGTGGACCAAAACCCCAACTACATTGGCATTTGTTACATGCTCCCCTAGTTAATATTGCAAGGTGTTGAAGAGACTCCTTATACAGGGATAATGTTGATTGTGTTTTGCCCTCAAAAATGGTGCTTTAGTGTTGAATTTGTGTTTCATATAATTACATGCTTGATTTTCACTAGAAATTGGCGTTGGTACTTCGGTATAATTTCTAAATAAATGTGATTGTGAGTCTGACTGGCTTTTCTGTGTTCCGTAGCACAGAATCGATCCAGAATGGATGTAGTTGGCTGGTGGTGAGATCACAAGAGGAAATGGTCAAAGAAACTCATTAGACTGAAATGGTTTTGGACACTGCCACTTTTGATAATAATATTGCTACTTCTTAATTGGAGGGCCAATTTGTACTGTGCACAATACATTTGCCCCGATCACAGTTGGAGTCCTGTCACCTTGATTCTTGTACTTTTCATGGACAGTTGTAATCAAGTATATTGCTTAAAGCTCTAAGCAATGCTATATTCTCTGGCAATTTCAGGGGTGTTACTTCTCCTTTAGGGGATGAATAGCAGAAGGGTCACCTAGTAGCCAAACAAGAAGGTTTGTATTGGACTCAACTGAGTGAATGGCAAGGAAACACAATGATCCTTTGCAAACCTAATACCCACTTACCAGGACTTCATTTTTGCAGGATGTTTCAGTGCTGGAAAGGTGCATAATGCGAGTGTGCAGGCAGTCATAGTGAACTCGGTGGTAATTAGGTCAGTAATATATGGACATCAAAGCAGATCTTAATAATTAGGCCATAGAGACAGGCTTCCAGGAAAATGCTGTCAGTCAGAAACACATCAGATTTAAAGACGAACCAATCTTAAAGGCACTTGTCAGTGTCCTTATTGTTGCATTGTTGATCAGTGTACAAAACTTAGGAAGTGATAGCAAACAGTGATAGAGCAGCTATAGTAAAGTCTACACAAAGACCCTGAGAGATAAAGCATATTTAATAAGTTCATGTAGGCTGGGGTCCCTTTGGTTTCTATTTGTCACTATTAATGTGTCAAAATAGTGTGTGACAAAATTGCAATGGAGGTTATGGAAGGAGAAAAGAAAGGGTGTTCCGTGCGAAGGTACAAGGACCTTCATGTTTTTCTGATTGATCCCTTTGAACCGTAAAAGCACTCTTTTGCTGGGATGATGCAGAGGATCAGACATACATGCAGCAAATTATGGTGGGATGTAAATAAATGTAGTACGTATTTTATTACCACTTATCGAGACTCAGTTTCTTCTAATGGATACGCAGGAGCTGCAATGCTTGTAAGTAGCAGCTGATTAATCCATGGGAAAAATAATCTATCTTTGAACATACTATGTCATCCATAAAATATCCTTTATCTAGTGCCTTAGTCCCCATTCATGAAATATGGGCCAGGTATACAAAACCATTTTGTCATTGCAAATCTTGTGATTCACAAAGTAATAATGTTTGTGCCCCCCTTGAGTAGGTGGATGAATCAAGAAGCCTCAGGATATGGGTTTTTGGGCCAGATACTGTGTCCGACAACTGAGTCCCCTGTCGCAAGTAATGGGGGAAGAATCGCTATGGAGCTAGTATCCCCTGTCTTTGATGGTGGGAAGCTGCCCCAAGAGGCCTTTATTAAATAAAATTCTGTCATGGAATACAGCAGGAATAACTAAACTATTGTCGGAGGTTGAGTGGAGTCAATTTATTGAAACATTCGACATCTGTCTCTTCCAAGAGTGTAGTGTTTAGGCCCTTTTCATAGGTGTGGGTACACTTCCTTTTGTGTGAACGCGATTAAACCTACTAGGGGCAGGTCTTCAGGAGGGTTGTGTATATGGGTTAAAACAACACTACAGTGCAGAATATCTTAAGTGCCTGTTGCCTCTTGTGATATACTATAAGTCAGGCTGATGTTCCCATCTGGGTTGTCACTAAAAATCTATAATGTGTACAATAGAGTGGAGATCAGTAGTGAGGAGACCAAGGTAATTAATATATTAGAGCAAGCCCCGAAACCGGTCCTAGGATGCTTGGTTCTGGTCCAGGGAGGACCTGGCTTGGCAGTTCGGGCTGGACTGTTCCCATGAGGCACAGGGTCAAGACTGATTTGCATATGGCCAGGTCTAAACTGGGGTGGCATGGTGAGCAAAAGAATGATGGATTTAACCCAGATCTCTTGACTGGGGGTGAATGTTTTAATTTGTTCTGCATTCCTTCCATCAATTGTGTGTGTTTTGCTTTCTCGCCCTAAGTGCGCCGGGTATGCCCAAACGTGGGTCCCGGGCTCACTGTGCCACTGGAATCAAGCTATCCTGGCTGATGAGGGGTGAAACCCAGAAACCGGTCCTAGAATGCTTGGTTCCGGTCCAGGGAGGACCTGGCTTGGCAGTTCGGGCTGGACTGTTCCCATGAGGCACATGGTCAAGACTGATTTGCATATGGCCAGTTCTAAACTGGGGTGGCATGGTGAGCAAAAGAATGATGGATTTAACCCAGATCTCTTGACTGGGGGTGAATGTTTTGATTTGTTCTGCATTCCGTCCATCAATTGTGTGTCTTTTGCTTTATTAAAATTCTGTCATGGAATACAGCAGGAATAACTAAACTATTGTCGGAGGTTGAGTGGGGTCAATTTATTGAAACGTTCGACATCTGTCTCTTCCAAGAGTGTAATGTTTAGGCCCTTTTCATAGGTGTGGGTACACTTCCTTTTGTGTGAACGTGATTAAACCTACTAGGGGCAGGTCTTCAGGAGGGTTGTGTATATGGGTTAAAACAACACTCCAGTGCAGAATATCTCAAGTGCCTGTTGCCTCTTGTGATATACTATAAGTCAGGCTGATGTTCCCATCTGGGTTGTCACTAAAAATCTATAATGTGTACAATAGAGTGGAGATCAGTAGTGAGGAGACCAAGGTAATTAATATATTAGAGCAGGCTCTTTTGGAGAGCGCTGGTAAGGACAGGCTTTTGGTAGCTGGGGACTTAAATTCCACCTTTGAACCACTTACGGCCACAACGCTTGATTTAAACCAGGAACTGGACAACCAATCGGGAGTACCACAGATTGATCTCCCCTTAGTAAGATGGACAGCGAAAGCGGGCCAATTGTTGGTTCCATCACAAAACTGTGATCTTAGAGCCACAAATGGCAGATGTCTTTCGGACCGCCAGGGAAAAATGACATACAATGGGATGGGACACAGCAGTAGAATAGACTATTTTTGGCAGATGTTAAGCTCTGGCTGGCGATTGTGGATATGGTAGTAGTTGATCTCACAGGTAGTGACCACAACGCCCTTAGGCTGTTACTACGTGACGAAGCAGCCTGTGTCCATGTGTCTTATGGCAATGGAGCAATAGGTACCCTCTTGTATACTAATAATCTTAGAACTATTAGGTGGGACTGTGTGATGAGAAATCCAAAAGCACTTGATGTGGTTAATGAAAGTGTAATTGCGAACTATGAGTTTTATCAAAACTCTCTCCCGTGTCTAGGATTGAGGAATTTGTTACCAGCCATAATAAACTATTCGCCCATACTAGAGAGGTACTGGGAAAGGAACAGCATAAAAGGAAATCTGTGCAAAATCCTGATAACTGGTATAATGGGGACTGTAGATTAGCCAGGAGTGAACTTATTGTGGCAATAAAGTCAAAATCACAACCCCAGAAATAATCAAAACTATGACCTGCTATCGGCAAGCGCTAAATAAAATAAAAAGGGAATGGGAGAGTTCACTATGGTCATACTGCATGAAGCACTCTCCAATAGGGACAATAAGTCTTTCTGGAAGACAGTTGTGATCTGCCTAAATGGCCGCAAACCCACACTTGATTTTTGTATCCAACCTCATGAATGGATGGGACATTTCGGACAGCTCTATTCTACCAAATGTGACACTGCCAAGGGTGATGGTATGGCACCAGAAACCAGTTACACATCCAACCCTAATAGTTTGACATTCTCATTAAATGAAAACCAAAAATCTATCAACTCTATCCCTGGCCATGCTCCAGGCCCAGATAGATTGTCTAATAATCTATATAGGGAAAATCCGGAAATTTGGGGGCCATATATCAACTTGCTTTCAAACACTATTCTAGCTGATATGGAGATTCCTGCTTCTTGGAAATTAGCGGAAATCATTACTATTTACAAGAAGGGAGACCGGACAAACCAGCCAACTATAGGCCTATAAGCCTGATTGATTCTTTACAAAAGTTTTCTGTAAACAGGCTTTGGCCCGCATCCAAGACTGGATAAGCAATGAGAGTGTGCTTTCATACTGGCAGGCTGGTTTTAGGTCGAATCTGAGTACTGTTGCTCAGATCTTTCACTTCAGCTGCAAATATTGGGGGGAGTTGGTTATTGGCAAGGGCAAACTTTATGTTGCCTTTGTCGATCTTCGCTCAGCTTTTGATCTGGTTGCCTGAGCCAAGTTATGTAGGGTGCTTGAGGAGATGGAGGTACCTATCCCCTTGTTGGAAATCTTAGTGAGGCTACATGCTGACACCCTTGCCCAGGTGAGGTGGGGGAGGATGGGGCCCTGACTGACTCCATTCACATTGACTGGGGGATCAGGCAGGCTGTGTCTTGGCGCCTACTCTCTTCACGCTATATATTAATGATATAATTGACTTTTTAGATAGGGATGGCTGTGATGCACCCAAAATAGGAGGGCAAAGGGTGCCTGCACTCCTTTTTGCAGACAACATCTTGTTAATGTCTAAGTCGCTGCAGGGATTGCAACAGCTCCTGAACTCCTTTCAAATGTTTTGTGTTGAGCGGGTCCTGGAGCTTAACAGCTCCAAGACTAAATGCATGATTTTTACTAGACAGAAGTCGACTCACAATAATATGAGGATGTTAGTTGGTGACACCCCCATAGATGTGGTGCCAAACCTTGAGTACTTGGGTATCAAACTCACAAAGAATCTATGTTGGGAACCACAGGTGGAAAAAGCCCAGCTGTCCCTGATCCAACACACTGCATATCTAGGAAAAATACACAGAAAAACCTCATCTAGAAGGGTGGTTCCACCGTTAGAAATCTATAATGTGAAGGCACTAGCAGTAGTTTTATAAGGAGTAAAGCTATGGGGTTGTTCACAAACCCAGAGCCTCTCCACAGTGGAGCACAGGTTCATAAGAACTCTATTGAATCTTCTAGCAAGTACACCACTGACTCCCCTATATTTGTATTTGGCCCAAAAGAAAATTGCTCAAGAGATTGAGTGTAGAATGCCCATCTACTGGTATTGGTTATGGACAACACCCGCCCTTGAGTCCTATCTGGAGGGTATTAAAGACCTTTTGATCCCACAGTGCGCATGGAAAATTCTGTGGCTTTATACTGTTATGGCACTACTTCAAAAGATGAATTTGGATAAATACTGGGTCTCGCCAGATAGCATGTGTTTAATTGCCAAAACCAGCATAAAAGCAATTTTTTGGGCGAGTGTTGCAGTTGATAATGTTATGCAGTGCAAGGGCTCCCGAATCGTGGCCTTTACTGATCACAAACCAATGGTTCTCTATGAAAGTACCATCGATGAAATTGTTCCTCCCTTAGCTAGGAAACTCTACCTTCAGGTTAGGTATTGAACTTTACCTGTAAAATCATTTACCAGCAAATGGCAACAGGATAGTGGTCCAAACGATGATCTGTGTGTAGGCTGTGTAGGGACTTGAATATCTTATTCATGTTTTGTTCTTCTGCCCCCTTTACAAATAACTGTGTATAAAATGGATTGTTCCCCTTTGCAAAAACTTGAGTAGTAGGGAGTACCAGGAAACATTTAGATTACTGCAGTCCGATACCAGCCGGGTCGTGGTTTTTTGTCTGGCCAAGTTTTTAATGTCATTCTTGATAAAGCACCTGAAAAATGTACAGTCAGTTTCCAATTCATGAAATTAATTATCCGATGCCTATGACGTACTGCGATTGGATGTGTAATATTATTGTAGGCCTTAATTTTTGTTGCTTTTTTTTGTTGTTTTTTTATGCATTATAGTTCGTGTTCTCGTGTCCATCAAATTTGTGGTTTCACACAGTTTTTTAAGTCACATTTTAAAGGCGCTTTTTTGTATACTTTTATAGCTGTATTTATTGTTATTTATATTGTATTTTTATGTATATTTGTGCTGTTGGTTGTCTTGTTTGTTATACTTTTATGATCCATAGTGATCGAAATAAAGTTCTTTGATGATGATGTTTGTGACAACAAAATGGTGTTTGGACATGCACGAAAGCCCTTTTGGAAGCTTAAAAAGCCTTTCGGGCTTCCAAAAAGGGGGTTTGAAAGTCATTTCAAATGGCAATTAGGAGGAGTCATGTAAGGGGCTTCCCTCCTAATTGCAATTCAAAATGGTATGTATCAATATTTTGTGACAGCAATTCCAGTTGCAAACCATTGAAAAGTTACTTACACCTCAAAGTGGGTGGCAACTGATTCACAAAGGGGAAGCTGTCCTCGTGAGGGTACCACATGCATCTCTTGATGTCATCCAAAGGATTACCTGTTTTTTGTAATAAAGCAGCACCTGTTTCTTTAAGAAACAAGAGCTGTTTAAAAATTAACAAAGTTTTATGGCTCAGATATCCTGAAGTGCTGCATATATAAGCCAGTGATATGGGTCAAGTGAGTAGTGCTAAATTGGATGCCCTGTGCATTGCAGAGACTAGGATGAACTTGTAAAGTATATTTATTGAAAGGGAAATAAGTGACATATATAACCTTCAAAAATCACATTACACTTTTGCACAGAATACACTTAAAAACAGAGAGGAATGTTGACAAAACTAGACATTTTGACACTAATAATAAAATGCCTGGAATACTGCCCCTGTGTAAAGTTTGTTCCAAAGAGGGAAAAGGCAGTGCATAGATCTCAATGAGACACAGACACAATCATCAACAGCACTTTTAACACTGACTGTATAGAACCCCATTTTCTGGAATCCTAGCTTTATATTATTGATCAGAGTCGCACTTCCCCCCGAAATCAGAAAACTTCCACAACCACACTGCTCAAAATCAGGCCCATAGATTCTACAACTGTCTGTTACATAGGCAGGCTGCCAGACTCTATGCAAGCCGTCCAGCAGGTAGGAAGATACCCAGACAAAGTGACACATAGACTCCGTGGGCGATACAAGCACAGACGGCTAATCAGATAGACAGAACGCATTGCTAAAGCCGTAATGCAATTGTTTGTTTCAACTGAAAAAAAAATCAGGATTGCAAGACACAGAATTGCTTTTTTTGAGATAAATCCCAGCCACTGAAAACCTTCTCTCTTAACAAATGCAGGGGAAGTTGAAAAGGGCTGTCTGAAGAATGGGCTCAATCAGAACACACATTTTTAATGCAGTGCCTATGGCTTGACTGTTGTATTTATTTGCTTTTATTTTATCTTCCTCCTGCTATGTTACTTGATTACCAAGAGCTCCAGAGATGGTGATTAGGGAAAGATAAATATACTGGTGAAGTGTAAGTGGTGGTGAGAAATGGGAAGAAACAAGGAGAGAACGTTTCAGATCTATGCTTCCCTGCAGCCTCGCCTTTATTTTTCCCAGACGCTTTGCAGTAAAACAAATCTTACACAGAGGATGAGCTTCTCGTGATACTGAAAGCAGTAACTTTTGTCTATTACGCTGCAGAACCAGAAGAAAGATACTGACTTCTGCACATTAAATGTGTGTCCTTATTTTATGACAACGGGGAATAAATTCCAAATTAATGCTACAGACAGGAATGTGTTGAATTTTCTCAGCCCCCAAGGATGCAAACTAGGGCCCAGATTCTCAAAGGTTTAGCGTCGGGTAAGCGTTATTTTTTTAACGCAAACCCGATGCTAAACCTGTTTTGGGATTAACAAACCAATGCAAATTGGTATTTGCGTTGGTTTGTATGGAAATTAGAGAAAAGCAGCGCGAATCGCTCCTTTGCATTACTTTGCGTTAAGGGGATGTTACATGGGTGGTACTTGGGCGTTCCCATGCAACCACCCATCCTTTTTTACGCTAAACCCTATTCACTAATATCGATAGACAGGGTTTAGCGCCAAAAATTAACACTGCTGGAAAGCAGGGGAGAAAAGGAGAAATGTTGTCATTTCTCATTTCTTTTCCTACTTTGCATGCTTGCTCCACTGTGCAGCACACATACAAAGTAGGAAAAGGTTTTAAAATTGTCTAGCCATAGTATTTTGTACAGGAAGCATAACTCTCCTGTACAAAACCTATGGTAGACTCAGGCACGCACCCTAGCACTATGACGCTAGGGTGTGTGCCTGGTGCACATCAGCTGAAATCAGCGCCGTTGCTAGGGAGAGGGGAGGAGAGAGCCATATCTCTGTGTATATGGCACTCTCCTGCTCTCTCCCTGTCACTCAGCTCAGCCTCTTTGGGTGCTGCGCTGCATTGTGTGACACCTTTCAGAATCTGCGCCTAGAAGTCACTGTTAAAACGAGCATTGATATTCACAGGGTAGGATTACTCTTCCATTTGGGATTCACAAAGATTCCTAAAGCTACCTTTTAAAATTGCCATTCATGGATGTCTCAGAGTACTTCAATGCAAAAAATTTACTTGATTACATTTGGACAGATTCAAATTTTCATTTGAGGAAATAATGTGCAAATTTGTATATGCTCACACTTTTTTTTTGTTTCTTCACATGGAAATATGTTTCGATGTTGATAAATCCTTCCCCTTTACCTCGTAGAAATATGGGCCATATTATCAAGAACGGCGCAAACATTATCGCCGCTTTAGCGGCAGGAAACTGCCGCTAAAGCGGCGATAAGGGGCTTGATAATATGCCCTAGAGAATTCCAATAGAAGCCCAGGTTTGATGTCCTTCACACCAGAACCTGGGCTTCTATTGAAATTCTATAGGGCATATTATCAAGCCCCTTATCGCCGCTTTAGTGGCAGTTTCCTGCCGCTAAAGCGGCGATAATGATTGCGCCGTTCTTGATAATATGGCCCATGGTGTTGTTCTCTACTCTTTTCCAGACTGAGGGTCTCATTTTCAAGCTTTTTGCGGAGGGCAGCTGAATGCAGCACACATAGAAAGAGGAAAGTTGAGGAGAAATAAAGTTATTTCTCCTAGTTGTGCCTCCTCTACTCCTCCCCTGGGGAGGTGTAGGCTTTTGACGCATTCATAGGTTAACAAAACGTTGTAAATCTGAGAATGTGTTTCAAATGCCATGGGTGTTATTTGGGAACAACCGCAGTAACGCCCATGGCACATCCCCCCTCGCAGTGTGAGGCAACGCAGCGACTTGCACTCCATTGCCTCACACCATATTTACAAGGCCATGAAAAGCCATGCAGGGTGGCTTTAGGTGACCTTGTAGAGATGGCACTGCACTGTGTGCCGCCGGAACGTCAATAAAAGTGATGTCCTGGCAGTCCACAGGATCTTTTAAATGAGTCCCTGAGAGGGCACTCACAGTTGCCTGTAACGAGAGCGAGATTCAGAGTTTTTGTCGCAATGGGAAACCTTTTGAAATTAGGTTGCTAAACTCTAAACTGTATGGGTTTCTGGGTGCTCAAAGCAATAAGTAAGGCCAAACCCTTGGAAAGCGTACACTCCTGCAAATGCTCCTTCCTTTATGAATGCAGAAAAGCCAACTTAGATACTTTTACTTGTAATTTTCAAAAGCAAAGTTTGTCCTCTTCAGATTGTCTTAACCAGAGTCTGAAACTTACACTTGCAAATTTCTGTCTTTTTGCATTTAAGGCTCAGTGCCAGGGGTAAATGCTTAACTGAATATATGGCACTGTTCAAAGTTAAGAATTAAAATATAAATTGTCCCAATTTTTACATTAATGCAAATAGTTTAATAAAGCCTTAACATTAAAAATATGATGTATCAAAAACATCAACAAGGTGATAAAAGTGTTTGATGAGATGGAGACAAGAGTAAAAATGATTGATAATATTCCAGTGATCAATCATTTCTTCAAAATGTAAATGATAACCAGAAAAGCCTTAGCTTAAGAAGTCTTAGTTGCCCCTGATATTTTACCTTGTTTTGGAGAAGATATAGGCTCTAGTATGATTAAAAAAAGAACCTAGTGTGGCACTTTTTACAGGGAGGCTGCTTGTAATGTGCAGTGGGCTTCTCTAAATTGATGCAGGCATGAAAATATTGTCTTCTGAAACACTTTTGTGCCTCTGCAACACTAGTGGTCGCTAGTCTGCCACATCTAAATAGGCCCACAATTTTCTGGGCCTGACTAGTGGGCATCAACCAGAGACGAAATGTCTTGAATTATGAACATACATAATGTTGCTGTGGGATCTGGCTCTGGCCTCATTGGCAGGAGAGACAGGTGAACATTAACCGCTTAGATCGAAGCAATGTTCTTGGCAATATGCCTTCCTTTGTGGTGCTGTATGCACTGCTATCACTCGCTCTTTTTTACCTAATCATTTCTTTACATGCAGTCAGCCACGATATCTTGTTCTTTGGGCATCTATACAAACACTGCCTTTTTCCCCCTGAACTTTCTTTGTTATTGATATGTTTTGTTTAGGGGCGACAGATGCCTCATGTGAGGAAGAATAGGGAGGGGGGAGTTGGAGGTGGGGGCTTTTGTTGGTCCTAACAGAACGCTGTTTCTATTCTAATCTTTTCATTCCCTTTCAGGTTCTAATCAGCAAGCTCTCCACTATACTTTTGCGATACTATCTAGCTGTGCCTTAGATTAATCTGCGTGGCCAACCTATGACCTCGACAAATCCTTGTTCACCCTTCTGTCTCCAAAATACACACTTCTGTGCTTGAAATACTAATGGTCTCTTGGATCGCATCAGGAGATCTGCTGTACTGTGCTACATTAAAAGATATAGGGCAGCATTAATCCTGCAGTAAGAAACTTACTTACTGGTCTCTCGCTGCCCCTTCCGTGGCCGATTCAGCTATGACAAGGTTTTTAATTTGGATTCACAAGGGGTTCCTGGGAGTGGCCATTCTACTGCACAAATCCCTCCCACTGACAGTTGCCAAGATTCATGAAGATCCCCAGAGGAGATATGTGGGAATTGAGGGGCACATGGCTGCAAGGCACTATAACTGTCTCTTGCTATGCCCCACCCCGGTTCCTGCAACTCACCCTTCAGGGGCTTCGATCCCTGATCCTAGCTCTCCCACCGGGGACTACTATGGTTGGTGGGGACTTCAATGCAGTTCCCGACCCTGCACAAGACACCTCAACTGCCCTCCATCCGGTCCGGCGTACTCATTCAGCGTGCTTATCAACCTGGGCTGACTCAATGCTCCTGGCATCTGACATTTTGGGCATACATGCATCAATCTGAGGCTCACAACACAGTGTCGTGGATTGATTTGATGTGGTTGCCTGCAGCGGACCTGCTCTCTCTCCAATCGATCTGTATCCTTCCACAGGGTATATCTGACCACGTTTCTCTGCTGATGGAATGGGGTAACCGGCCCCAAACCCTACGCCCTGTCTGGAGATTTAGTGCCTGGCACCTGAAGCCTCCTGAATGCACCTCATTCATAGAGGAGGAGCTGCAGGCCTTCTTTAAACTTAATGAGGGCTCTGTGACATCGGCCACGACACTCTGGCCATCAAGTAAACCATCCATGAGGGGACTTCTAAAGGGCTATGTGAGACGTTGCAAGTCTTGGCAACAAGCTCGGGTGACAGACCATGAAAGCCAAATGTTCCAGCTGGAGAACTGTTCTCGACATTCCAATACTGAAGAGTCTAGACACCTCCTGGCCCTAACATAAACCAAGCTGCCGCAGGTCTCCCTGGAGGTGGCAAAGCAGTGCTGAAGGGCCTCCAACCAAAGAATCTATGAAATGAGTGACAGATCTGGTATACTGCTGTACTGGTTGGCGACTGATAATGTTTCCGCTAGGGTGGTACCCGCCATTCGGGATTCCTCCAGCCACCTCCATGAGGAGCTGCCCAAAATCGCTCTGACCTTAGCCTTTATGCTCATCGCCCAGCCCCTCCAGTGTAGACAGAAAACCCCATCCTCTGGGACATTCTGATGCCCTTCGTCCCACACTCCTTATCCCGAGAATGAATCCAACCATTGACAGAGCAAGAAATAGACTTGGTCATAACCAGCCCTCAATTCGGGAAAACCTCTGGCCCTGATGGTTATCCCATCGAATACTACAAGAAATTTAGCCATATTAATATTGATGGAGCAGAAAAAATAAAAATTTTAACCCCTAACAAATTTTATAATTAATTAAATAAAATGTTCGTTTAAATGTATTAATCAACACTGTATGTGTGGGAATGGTAATATGCCAATGTGTGTGCTAAATAATCTGTTAATAAATGTCTGTGTGTCTAATTATAACGTAAAAATAAATGCGTACTAATAAAAATAAATGCATGTTAATTGTGCTTCATAGAAATAAAACGTGTTGTTGCAAAAACAAATAGTGATGGTAAGTAAGGAACAGCTTAAATGTTGCTTTCTGCTAGGTAACAACTAATTGGGGTACGTAGACGGGAGGGAAACGAAAGGGATATTTTTCTCTATTTTAATTATGTTTTATTTGCCTCAAATTAGTGCTTCTAAAGTATAACCGAGTGGCGATATAAAATGGCCGCCAGTGGGAAGATGTGCGCAGGCGCAAGGGGACACGTGGTACGGGATGAGATTGAAGAAATCTGGAACCTCGTGATGTCTCTGAGAGGCTAGGATGCAAGAAATGGTCAAGGCTGGTGTGACCTAATTGAACTGATAGTGTGCCATGATGATCAGCAGAGAGCCCGTGAGAAACAAGTCTAAGAGAAAGGACAATGACTGCGGAGTTCTCGAATGTGTCGAAAGAAGTTACAAATGAACTGATCGAATCGGATGGAAATGTTTAAGCGTATGGGAAAGGAAATGATCCAAGGACCCTTGAATCCAAGAGAACTTGATTAAAGAATGAATAAGCTGACATGCATGGACCAATGAAAGAAAAGCGTGATATTAATGTTGCAACAGTTAGTTAGCAAAGTTAGAATTAGGGTATAAGAGGGCCTACTCTTAGTGGGAGGGGGTCAGTTCCAGGCAGTTCGAGAGTCGTGGTTGCAGTCACAGTCAGGAGAGGAGTTGAAGAGTCGTGTAGGTGGCTTCCAGTGCTGGGTGGTCCTGATCGATCCCTTACTGAGCGGAAGATGTTGAAAGACTGTTAGAGGAGACGGGTTGCAGGTAGCTGATGCTGACGAGCTGAAGTTGCTGTTGCTGTCTTTATTTTACAGTTGAGTATGAGAATCAGGCTATTTCTAATTCCTAACTTAGGTTAGAAATCATTAGGCTAAATTAGGAAGCTAGGCAGGTAATTAGAGTTTTGGCTTCATGACAAAAATTTCCTTTCTGCAATATATTGATTATGTTTAATAAAATTGTGAATTTAAGAATGAATAATTGAATAAAGTATTAAAAATTCTTTCCATGCTTTTAAAAATTATATAAAATTTAAGATTCTTTAAACTCAAAATGACTCAGTGGTTATTTTCCTAAATGATTGTGACATAAGGAATTGTTTATTGTGATTCAGCTGGTCTTAATCACTATGAACTAATTTCTTAAATGAATGATTCATCGACAAACGATGAGCAGGGATATCTTAAGAAATAACTAAAAGAAAGTGACTAATTAAGGTAACAAGATATCTTGGCTCTTCCAGCGGTACATAAAAGGTGTTCTCCATTTAGTTCTCATGCTTCTCCTAGGAATACAGAATTTCACAAAGGTGTAAAGGAAATCCAGGAGTGTGTGTGTGTGTGTTAGACGATGTTTATGGGCCCCATCGTCATGTGGATATGAGAAATATAGTTTGCCCCTGGATGACCTATAAGTAACCTAGGAGGAGAATAGTTTTTATTGTACGCGCTGCATCAGATTTCTTGGTAGCAGAGTTATGGTTTTCTATAGATTAGTTTAGTGATTATTTGTTATTGATTATTGATTATTTTGATGACTAACAATATATGTTGAGTCACGTTATGTTATATGTAAGTTTTCACGCTTCTGGGATGTAGGAAGTGGAACACGTGTGACAAGAGAAGTCACATGGAATTTGGTACATGGTCTGAATTCATTTTTTTTGATTATAACGCAGGTTGTGTTATGTTAGGGATTTCTGTGTGAAAAGTGTGTAATTGAAATAGCAAATCACGTTTACTTGTGAAACTTTGGCCTTAATTCTCAGGAGCCTAGTCTCCACATGTGTCTTATCCCCAGAGAAACGAGTAAATTGTTTGTTTGAAAGAAGGGTAAGGTAGAGGGAAGTGCTACTTTATCGGCGAAAGTAAATAATTCTGTGGTAGGGTAGAGGTAAGCGCTGCCTACTGGAAAAACAGGATTCTTGTGTAAAAGGACAAAGCTGTCACTTTGTTTAGCGAATCAGACTATGGAATTGTTTATTTGTTGTAACTAACGAAGAAAACAGTAAAAAGAAAAATTGCCGATAAATTTTGTAAAGGAGGGGTAAAGAGTAGAAGTGACGTGGAAAAGTGCCGCGCTAGGATTGGTTAGTGCACTAGTCACGTGAACACAGAGCAGGAGTGACGTAGAGAAGTGCCGCGCTAGGATTGGTTGGTTCGCGGACGGTGGAAATTGTTCTGATTGGTACGTTAGTGTGAATCGCGCTGTAATTGGACGAAGTTCCGTACACAGAAACAGCGTTAGAGTAAAGAGAAAACAAATAGAAAACATGCCGTATTACGAGTATGAAAGGGAGAGAACGTCATAGACGACGAAATTGAAGAATTTCTTTAAGAAAGACAAAAAGGTTGTGACTAGAGAGGGACAAGTAATTCCTCCGCCGAAATCAGCAGCTTCACATATGATGCTGAAATATGGATATCATACGTGCATATGGTTGGACAATTGGGTAAAATATACAAAGAATGATGGAGCATTGGCTTTTCCTGAAAATGGTTCTTTTAATGTAGCGGTTTTACGGAATCTAAGAGAGAAAATGTTTAAATTGGAACCTAGACCTAGACCGACACAGTTTGAGGCTTTAACAGAATGGGAAGATGAGATGTACGAGCGAGAAAGGTTCAGAGGAATGAAAGGTTATGAGTTTGTGCCCGGAAGATTGTGGGGAATGAATCATGAGGACAGAATAAAACGATGGAGATGTGCTAACATGACAGGAGGTTTGTTTCCAGCTTTTACAGTTGAGGAAGGGACTAAGAAAAAACGGACTGAGAAAAAGAAACATATAGAGAGAGAAAAGTATATGCATGAGAGCGAAACGGATGACGAATTGCTGGAAGATATTTTAAATAGAAATCCACCTCCGTATCAGCAGAGTTCTACAGTGGTGACACCAAATGCGCCACCAATAGAGACTATGCGAAATAAAAGTCCGGAAAAGAGAAATGAAGTAAATAGGTCACAAGAACAAATGAGAACTTCTCAAAATGAGGGAATAGAAAGCGACAATGCAAGTGAATTGGCAAGGACAACAAAAGAACTAACTGAGAAAATTAGAGAATTAACGAAAAATATGGAAGCAGTTACTGTGCCTGTAACAATAGGTCCAGTAATACCAGTTTTTGAGAATCAGAAAATTGATGAGCGATCTTTGGTGATTCCCTTGAGTTCACAATTTCAGAGAGAAAAGGAAAGAGTGGAAACAAGTCCAGGTACAAGCAATTTGGCTAGTGCTTACAGACCAAGTCCACCTGAAAATTTAACAGTAAATGAGTGTAATGGTAGGAAAATACCTATGGTAACTGAATCTGCAACAGTAACACCTGAAAAGAGTGGAAATTGGACAGAAATAAATAGTACTCCCATAGGTCCGACTCCTGATGAGTTAAATGAGTGGATAAAAGCCTTTAAAATAAAAGAAACGGAAGAAAAACCATTAGATGTGATCAGATTAAAAATTGACATGGAAGAATTAATACTAGGAACGATTGGTACTGAAAAGATAAAAAATTATCAGGATGATGAAATAATGTTTCTGTGTAAAAGTATAACATGGAGGGCAAAGAATTTACATGACAAACTAGAAGAAGTGGCTAGTGAGATTGGAATAGATTTTGCAAAAGTAAAAACATTGCAGAAACCATACAGAGTGGATTTTTGTGAAAAAGATATTGAAAATTTGAATACAGCAGGAAGGCTGACACAGATAAAAGAGTTGATTGTTTTGTTGAGAAAATGGGGTGATGTGGACAGATGGAAGGTTAGATGGACAAAGAAGAATGAGAAAAGTATAGACAAAGGTTCATTGGCTTTTATGATAACAGAAAAAGAACCTGTTGTTAAAGAATACCCTATGAGAGAAACTCCAGGTGGTAGTTATGTGCATGTTCCATGGACTAGGCAGGACATCCTGTCATTTACAAATGACTTTCCAAAACTAAGAGAGAAGCCAGTTGAATGGTACCGACAGGTAGAAAGGTTTGTAAAGGTCTCAAAAGTGTTGTGGATAGATTTGGATGGATTGTTTGACATAGTGGTACCAACGGATCTGTGGTCAGAATGTAAGATTACAGTTGACTGGCCAACTACAGAATATCCAAGAGATCCTAAGACAGGAGCTCCAGGACCAGATGTGATGAAGAAATACGACAAAGTGATTACCTTTTTGAAGAATAAGATTCCTCCCAAAGAGACAGATTGGGTTAAGATTGATAGAACTACACAGGAAAGTAAGGAGTCTGTACATGCATATTATGAACGTTTGTTATTGGTTTTCAAGCAGTATAGCGGTTATGAGGAATTGAGTGAAAAGGACATGAGTCATTTTGTATACCGATTTGTGTTTGGCCTGAAACAAGAAATAAGCGATATGATTAAACAACATATGATAAACTGGCAAAATGGAAGTGTAGATGAGGTGCTGAGGTATGCTAAGTATTGTAGTGATGAAATAGAAAGTAAACAGCGTAAATTGAAAGAAAAGGCGATGTGGGCACAAGTGAAAGTGGCAGAGAAACAAGAAGCCCAATTGGACAATAATAATGGAAACGAATCAGGACAGAATAAGATGCGACCAAACATAGGTAAAGGAAAAGGACAGGTGAGTCTAGAAGAGGCAAAGAAGAAATGGCCATGTCATAATTGCGGAAAATTAGGGCATTGGAGGAATGAGTGTAAGTTCCCACCTAAACCTAATCCGGAACATCAATCATTAACTCCACAGGTGCAGAATGAGGTAGTTGTTCAACAAAGTCAGGTGCCACAACCACCACTTCCCAACATTGTTAACCAGCAAAGATACAGTACAGAAACAGGATTCTACGGAGGAGAGCAGGTAACACAGTTGCCGCGAGCAGCTAACATTTCTCAGTATTGGTTGCGTCAGAGTGAGGATGACCCGGATGAAAGTTTCTGACGGTGCGCAGGAGAGGGGAAAGAGTGCGTACTTGGCGCAACTCTAGAGGTAGATCAGTCTGGTCCCTTTGTGGATGGAGAAGTGAATGGTGCAAACGTAACATTCCTTGTCGATACTGGAGCTACCCGTTCTACTGTTAGGTCAGTGGAAATTCCGAACCTTCCTCTCTCAGGTGAATACATCCAAGTGGTAGGAGTAGCCAATCAGCAGATTAAAACCCCACTTACTGAATTGGTAGAAGTAAAAATTGGTTCTTTTAGCAAAATGCATAAATTTGTAGTGTGCGATTGTAGTCCTGTAAATCTTTTAGGTCGTGACCTTTTGTGTAAAATGAATTGCACAATTTATTGTACGCCAGATGGAATAGGTTTTCAGACTTCCGATGAAGATGTTTTGTACAAAGTAACTTTGATGAATCAAGAACCTGAAACGAATGGTTTGTTTCCTGCATTTGATGCAGAAAAACTTCCAGAAGAACTAAAAAGTGCTGTAAAAGAAAGTGTGTGGGATTTTACAGGAGAAGACATTGAGTTAATGAGAGAAGTTGATCCTGTAAAAGTGACAGTGAAAGAAGGGATAATTTATCCAAACACGCCACAGTACAAATTAACTCCAGAAATAATTGAAGGAATAACTCCTGTGATAAATAAGATGATTGAACAGGGAATTCTGAAAGAGATCATGAGCAGTCCATGTAATTCACCTATTATGGGACTGAAAAAGCCAAATGGAACATATAGAATAGTACAGGATTTGAGAAAGATAAACAAAATAGTTGTACCATGTTGTCCAATAGTGCCAAACCCTGCAGTGATTCTATATCAAATC
The DNA here is from genome assembly GCA_963921515.1 of Calotriton arnoldi. Classification (NCBI taxonomy): domain Eukaryota; kingdom Metazoa; phylum Chordata; class Amphibia; order Caudata; family Salamandridae; genus Calotriton; species Calotriton arnoldi. The sequence goes on from CAWUFW010008923.1 coordinate 258,977, forward strand.
CCGCATGAAGCTGAGTGGTACACTGTGATAGATTTGTGTCACGCATTTTTCTCTATTCCTTTGCATCCAGATAGCCAGCCATTATTTGCATTCCGTTTCGGAGAGCGTATTTTGGCATGGTGCCGAATTCCACAGGGGTATACAGAAAGCCCCTCAATTTTTAATCAGATTCTAAAGAAATCTCTGGAAGATTTGAAGATGCCAGAAAAATCAGTGATGGTGCAGTATATCGATGACCTATTGGTGGCATCGAAAACCAAAGAAGCATGTGTAAGTGACACAATTGCTTTACTGAACCATTTGGAGAAAAGAGGACATAAAGTGTCTCCTTCAAAATTACAGTTTTGTCAGAAAGAAGTCCAGTATTTAGGACATAAAATTGAGAAAGGAGTGCGGAAAATAGCGACAGAAAGAGTAAGAATGATTCAAGGAATGAGAGCACCAATGACTCAAAGAGAGGTAAGAATGTTTTTGGGAATGGTTGGATATTGTCGACAATGGATAAGTGGATTTTCTTTGATTGCAAAACCCTTACAAAAATTGACAAAGAAAGATGTAAAAGACCCTTTTGAGTTAAACAAAGAAGAAATGAAATCTTTCAAAGAATTGAAAAAGAAACTGTGTGAGGCCCCTGCATTAGGCATGCCTGATTATGAGAAGGATTTTGAGTTATACTGCAGTGAAAGAGATGGATGTGCATTTTCAGTACTGGTACAAAAACACGGGACCATGAAGAGGCCTATCGCTTACTTCTCAGCTGTTTTAGATCCTATAGCAAAAGCATTGCCTGGGTGTCTGAAAGCAGTTGCTGCTACTTGTGTAAGTCTGGAACAAAGTGAAGGTATAGTGATGGGGTATCCACTGAGAGTATATGTTCCCCATTCAGTAGAAATTCTTTTGACAAGAACAAAAACACAGTACATGACACATAGTCGGCTGACTAAGTACGAAAAAGTCATCTTGAGTGCTGAAAATGTGACCATAGATAGATGCATAAATGTAAATCCTTCTACATCATTGCCAGATGAAGAGAGTATAATTGAACAAGACGAAGTAGATCATGATTGTCTGAATGTGCTGGAATATTGCACAAAACCAAGAGCTGACATAAAAGATGAACCGTTAAAGGAATCGGATTATGTCATGTTCGTAGATGGTTCATGTTTACGCACAAAAGAAGGAGTGTTAAGCGCAGCTTACGCAGTATGCACAGTGGCAACTGTGATGGAAGCGTCTTGTCTGAAAGGAGTTAGGTCTGCCCAAGTTGCGGAACTAATTGCTTTGATTCAAGCATGTAAATTGGGGAAAAATGTACGAATCACGATTGTGACCGATAGCCAATATGGTTTCGGCATCGTACATGATTTTGGTCAGATTTGGTCACAAAGAGGATTTTTGACATCTGCAGGAACACCTATCAGAAATGGAGAGTATGTTAAAAAACTGCTTGAGGCGATACAGTTGCCTAAACAAATAGCTGTAGTGAAGTGCAAGGCGCATAAGAAAAACGAAGATTACATAGCGGTCGGCAATAATTATGCTGATGAGATCGCTAGATATTGTGCGGAAAACATGGCATCCTTGAACAAAAATAGAGAAAGGGAGCATGTCTCTTGTCCTTTGCTTTTCACTAATACTGTCGAAACATGGGATGAAGTAAGGCAGTTACAAGAAACAGCAAGAGATGAGGAAAAAGATTACTGGATAAAAGCAGGATGTAGAAGACAGGAAAATAATGGTGTGTGGGTATACAGAGATGAAAGACCAGTTATGCCTGATAGCATGATTGCAGACATGGCACGGATGTACCATGGACAAGCTCATATTGGGAGAGATGCAATGATCAGACTTTTTAGACAGACCTGGTATAACCCAAAATTCAGAGCCATTGCTGAAAGTCTTTGTCAAAGATGTCTTATTTGTCAACAGTTTAACCCAGGAAGAAAAACCGTAGTAAGTTTAGGCACAATAGGACGAGAAGGAGGTCCATTCACAAGAATACAGATGGACTTTATTGAGATGCCCCCTAGTAATAGATTAAGATATGTTCTAGTGGTCGTCTGTTTGTTCTCTCGTTGGGTGGAAGCATACCCCACAAGAAGGAATGATGGAACAACAGTGGCAAAACTTATGCTGCGAGAGTTCATTCCAAGGTATGGTTTTCCAGTCACGGTTGAGACAGATAGAGGAACACATTTCCAAAATGAGTTGATCCAATTGATTTGTGAAGCTCTGAGTATTAAACAAAAACTACATTGTGCTTACAGGCCAGAGGCTTCTGGGGTAGTAGAGCAGATTAATGGAACAATTAAAAACAGATTAGGAAAAATGTGTCAAGCTACAGGACTCAAATGGCCGGATGCACTGCCTCTTGTTCTGATGACCATCAGAAGCATCCCTGAAAAGAAAACGGGACTCAGTCCTCATGAGATGATCATGGGACGAGCAATGAGACAAGCACACGTACCTGTCAACAAGTTATTAACTATAACTGATGATCTAGTACTGGATTATTGCAAGGGACTGGCTGATGTGGTGCATTCTGTGTTTCATCAGGTTGGACCGGATGCGACCACTCTTGAAAGAAAACCAGCCCACGACTTGAATCCAGGAGACTGGGTCCGCATAAAAGTCCACAAGAGAAGAAACTGTCTAGTACCACGTTGGGATGAGCCAAGACAGGTAATCCTAGTGACAACGACTGCTGTCAAGTGTGCAGGAGTGAAGAACTGGGTTCATGCCAGCCACACAATCAGAATTCCAGAACCTACAGATCGACATGTGAGTCGGCGTCTGGAAGTGTGGGATAAAAGTTTAACGGCTGGAACAACCAAGATAAAAGAAAGGGTGCCAGAACTTGAAGATCGACCTGAAAGTCGACATCTGGAAACCCCAACGGAAAACACCTCTAGAGAAGAAGAGGAACAAGAAGAAGAAGAAGAAAGAAATTCAGAAGTTCCAGAACTTGAAGATCGACCTGTAAGTCGACATCTGGAAATATCTGCCACAATTCAGGATCTGATGATTCAGCTGCAAACTGGGAAGAATTCCGAAAGAGAACTTGGGGTTATAAACCAATTAGAGAAGAAACTGAGCAAGAAATTGAGTTAGATGAACAACCAAGTACAAGTTATGGTGGAAATCCTTCAGAAACAATATTAATAGATGAAGTAGGGAAAGAAGTACACAAAAAGTTAGAAAATCGAGAAGAACCCCGAGGAGCAATAGGGATAGATAGAGAAACAGGAGAACAGGGAAATTTAGAAACAGAAAAGGAGAAAAACACCAAATCGGAAGAACCCCGAGGAGGGACAGTAATAAGGGAAAACAAAAAGGAGAAGACAGATCCACCAGTAGGAGATGACGAGATTATAAGTTTCAAAATAAGAGACAATAGTGAGACAGTTGAAACAGAAACAGAAGAAAGTGGAGGAGAGGAAAAAGCAAAGACTGAATCAAGAAAAAGAAATTGGAAATCAGAAAGAGAAGAAAGAGAAGGTGAAGCCAAAAGGCCAAGAAAAGGAGATAATTGGCCCAACAGCTATGTAAGAAAATTGAGATATAGAATAATAAGAGCGGAAGACGAAGATGCTGAACAAGTAAATGAAGTAACAAGTCAAAAGGGACAAGAAAAACCCAGTGGAAAAAGATTACAAAAGTCCAAAAGGACAAAGAAAGTGAATTCAAAATTTAAGTCACCTGAGTGGCTGTATATTGCACTAACTGATTACAAAGAAGAAGAAGAAAACACTCACGGAAACCAGAGACTGAGAAGTCGGATGGGAAAAGGTGAGATGCAACAAAACTGAAGTGAAGACTTATAGTGCTTCTGCCGGACGTGACAAATTTACTGGATGTGACAAATCACCGGATGTGACAACGAAAGAATTCTGGAGAGAATTAAAAGTACCAAGCAAAGACTTTTTGAAAGCAGAGTGGCATCTAAGTCATTTCTGAGGTGTAGTGACACAATTTTCTAAAACTTAACAAATAGAAAAAGAAAAATGGAAAATAATAGGGATAGAAGAGATAAATGTGAATTTATAAAGAGATGGTGCAAAATGTGCTGCTTTTGCACAGGATTATTAATGACCATATGGATAGTTTTAGCAATCACAATTCCTATTAGTGTAGCTGTGATAGAAGCAAAGAATGATACTAAACCAGAAAAAGAAACTAATATTAAAGAACCAGTTATTTTAAGAAGTAGTGCAGAGTTGCATAAGGATAGGTCAGTAACAGATTTCTCAAAGAATGTTTTTACAAAGTTGTTGTATGAGTACGTAAAAACAATGGACGTAAGAGATTGTTATGTTTGTATGCAGTTGCCTGCATCAGTATCCGAAGGTGTGACTTATCATCACCTACCTTTGACTTATGGAATAACATGTAGTGTAATAGCAAGGTTATTTTATAAAACAGGTAGATTAGAATCTTATTATACTGATATAGATAAGATTTTTGCAAACATTCCAGTAGTACCAGAACTTAACAAAGTAAAACCAGCAAAAGTTTTAGGAGAATTTTTTTTAGAACATAGAAAATTAACGTTAGAAGAAATAGTTAGTAACAACCTTACCTGTGAGTTAAAGAAAGAAGAAAAAGTATTTTTAGAAATGGTTGAAGAAAGAAGAATGAAGTTTCAGAAAGAAGCAATAAAAGAGGAAGGAAAACGCTTATGGACGTTTGAGGAAGGAAATTATGAAGGGAAAAAGATAAATGCAGCAATGACTTTAGACTGGCCGCAAACAGGAAAGTTGTGCATTAGGAGAAATAAGACAGTCTATGACAATTACTTTGTAGGTTCCAGTATCTGCCATGACAATTATCAAATTCTGGGAGGTTGGGGATTCAAAGGTGGAAAGGACCCAATATTTCCAGGTATCTATTATATTTGTGGGAATAGAGCTTATTACAGGTTACCGGACCATTGGTATGGAACTTGCTATGTAGGCCTGGTCTTTCCAAAAAATTTCACATGGACAGAGAAGAAAAGGGAACATACAAGATGATTAATAGATTTACACGTAGAAAGAGGGAAAGTTTTTCAGAAATTGTAGGTGATATTTTTGGAGCATTGATACCAGCAGTGGGAATATCTTTGAATGCATTTAAAATTCGGAAGTTATCCACAGTAGTAGATCGTTTATCTACAGATACTGCGGGAGGGTTCTTAATGGTAAATACCGAAATGGTTGCCATGAGAGCTATGGTGATGCAAAATCGGCTTGCCCTTGATATTCTTTTGGCAAAAGAGGGTGGAGTCTGTGGAATGTTGAAAGTCCAACATTGTTGTACTTACATTCCTGATAACAGTGAAAATATACAGAAGTATATTACAAATATTACAAGTTTGCACAAAGAACTAGTTCCACTGGAGGTTGAAAGTGTTTTGGGAAAACTGGGTAGAGGGTTTTCCTCAGTAGCGAATTGGTTAACTAGGATGAGTAGACTAGTGATAGGGAAAGTTATAATAGTAGCAACTATAGTAATATTATTAGCCATGATGTTGAAAATAGTAATAACATGTATAAAGAGAAAAGTAAGACAGAATAAGATAAGAAGAAATAATAGAATAATGAGAGAAAGAGAGAGAGAAATGGGTGAAATTGAGTTGGAGAAAATGAAAGAAAGCATGTATAAAGAGACTAAAAGGCAAGATGAAGAAGAAACAGATGTATAAATAACAGAAGGCAAAGGATGAAAGACATGCTGCCTGAAAAGAAGTATGACTTGAGTTTTATGTGGTGATTTAAAAATCACCAAAGGGGGGATTGATGGAGCAGAAAAAATAAAATTTTTAACCCCTAACAAATTTTATAATTAATTAAATAAAATGTTCGTTTAAATGTATTAATCAACACTGTATGTGTGGGAATGGTAATATGCCAATGTGTGTGCTAAATAATCTGTTAATAAATGTCTGTGTGTCTAATTATAACGTAAAAATAAATGCGTACTAATAAAAATAAATGCATGTTAATTGTGCTTCATAGAAATAAAACGTGTTGTTGCAAAAACAAATAGTGATGGTAAGTAAGGAACAGCTTAAATGTTGCTTTCTGCTAGGTAACAACTAATTGGGGTACGTAGACGGGAGGGAAACGAAAGGGATATTTTTCTCTATTTTAATTATGTTTTATTTGCCTCAAATTAGTGCTTCTAAAGTATAACCGAGTGGCGATATAAAATGGCTGCCAGTGGGAAGATGTGCGCAGGCGCAAGGGGACACGTGGTACGGGATGAGATTGAAGAAATCTGGAACCTTGTGATGTCTCTGAGAGGCTAGGATGCAAGAAATGGTCAAGGCTGGTGTGACCTAATTGAACTGATAGTGTGCCATGATGATCAGCAGAGAGCCCGTGAGAAACAAGTCTAAGAGAAAGGACAATGACTGCGGAGTTCTCGAATGTGTCGAAAGAAGTTACAAATGAACTGATCGAATCGGATGGAAATGTTTAAGCGTATGGGAAAGGAAATGATCCAAGGACCCTTGAATCCAAGAGAACTTGATTAAAGAATGAATAAGCTGACATGCATGGACCAATGAAAGAAAAGCGTGATATTAATGTTGCAACAGTTAGTTAGCAAAGTTAGAATTAGGGTATAAGAGGGCCTACTCTTAGTGGGAGGGGGTCAGTTCCAGGCAGTTCGAGAGTCGTGGTTGCAGTCACAGTCAGGAGAGGAGTTGAAGAGTCGTGTAGGTGGCTTCCAGTGCTGGGTGGTCCTGATCGATCCCTTACTGAGCGGAAGATGTTGAAAGACTGTTAGCGGAGACGGGTTGCAGGTAGCTGATGCTGACGAGCTGAAGTTGCTGTTGCTGTCTTTATTTTACAGTTGAGTATGAGAATCAGGCTATTTCTAATTCCTAACTTAGGTTAGAAATCATTAGGCTAAATTAGGAAGCTAGGCAGGTAATTAGAGTTTTGGCTTCATGACAAAAAATTTCCTTTCTGCAATATATTGATTATGTTTAATAAAATTGTGAATTTAAGAATGAATAATTGAATAAAGTATTAAAAATTATTTCCATGCTTTTAAAAATTATATAAAATTTAAGATTCTTTAAACTCAAAATGACTCAGTGGTTATTTTCCTAAATGATTGTGACATAAGGAATTGTTTATTGTGATTCAGCTGGTCTTAATCACTATGAACTAATTTCTTAAATGAATGATTCATCGACAAACGATGAGCAGGGATATCTTAAGAAATAACTAAAAGAAAGTGACTAATTAAGGTAACAAGATATCTTGGCTCTTCCAGCGGTACATAAAAGGTGTTCTCCATTTAGTTCTCATGCTTCTCCTAGGAATACAGAATTTCACAAAGGTGTAAAGGAAATCCAGGAGTGTGTGTGTGTGTGTTAGTCGATATCGCTCATCAATGCAGATATCTAGATTTATACCAAAGCCCTGGCGACCCGGCAGACATGTACCCACCTATATCTCATCCACCCGGACCAATGTGGGTTTATGCCGGGCAGAAGTACAAGACATTGCATTCGTAAAGTGCAGACAGCTCTCTCCCAGACACAGGCTCTAGACGGCACCCTGGCCCTCCCCCTCATCGACTTCCCTAAGGCCTTCCAGATGGTCTCTTGGGACTTTCTGGACACAGTTCTCCCGCAAGCAGGCCTGGGGGCTTCTTTCCGCAAGATGGATCACCTCCTTTACAATGGCCCCACGGCTCAGGTCCGGGTAAATGGTATTTTGTCTGCCCCCTTTCCAATCCAACGGGGTACGCACTAAGGCTGTCTTCTTTCCCCTACTACTATTTGCTCTATCTATAGAACCCTTGGCGAGCCTTATGCAATGTGATGCCCAGATATGGGGATGGAAGTGGGGAAGCTGAGTTGAGAATCGGATAGGGTTAAATGTTGATGACATTCTCTTGTTCCTTGTTGACCCACAGGTTTCAGGGCCCCGGTGCCTAGAGATCCTTTGCCTCTATGGTGAAGCCTCTAGTGTCCAGATCAATAAGAGTAAGTCCATTTTGGTAGAGGTGAGGGGAGATGACTGGGGCTGATACTGGTGTCCTGATGTTCCCTACTGTCAGAACTCATTTAAATACTTAGGGATCCACGTGTCCCTTCTCCTGGACATGGCCTCAACCCTTAATTTCCAACACCTAGCACTAACTCTCAATTGGGACCTGCGCCGTTGGACTAATCTGCTCCTTAACCCCGTGGAGCGCATAGCTCTCTTTAAGATGCTGTGCCTTCCTTGCTATTTATATGTTCTGGCAAACTTCCATTATCCTATCCCCGGCTATGGTTCCACTCCCTGACTTCTAAATTTACAACTTTTATATGGGCCAGTAAGCGCCACAGGGTGGAATTCCACTCAACGCGTAGATAACCCTTTGACGGAGGCCTAGGGGTATCCGATGTCTATGCCTGTTATCTGGTGGTGAAACTGGTGCCTATTAATGATTGGTTCACTGTAAATTAAATGCTAATAGTGGGCCTGAAGCAATGATTGTGCCACCCACTTGAGTAGCCCTTTGCAGAGCATGTGCGTGCAGTTTTAACTTGCCATGTCGACATGTCAAAATAAACCTTTTGACAGGCCCAAACCTTCTTTTTTAATACATATCAGTCACCCCTAAGGTAGGCCGTAGAGAGACCCAAGTGCAGGGTGCAGTGTATTTACAAAGTTGGACATGTACTTTTAAGTTTTACATGTCGCGGTAGTGAAAAAATCTTAAATTTGTTTTTCACTACTGCAGAGCCTATCTCTCCCATTACATAACATTGAAGTTGCATTATTACACTCTAAGTGTAATTTACAAATGGGAAGAGATAACCAGTTCATGTTTGGTGTCTCTGGAACCACAATTTAAAATCCTAACTTACAGTGAAGTTAGTTTTTAAATTGCAATTCTAAAAATGCCACTTTTAGAAAGTTGACATTTTCTTGCCTTAGCCATTTGGTGCTGCAGCCTGTTCTTGGTCACATGACTGGGTGTAGGTGGCAGTTGGGCTTTGTGTATTCCTCCTAGACAGTCACACACAACAGGAGCTTAGGTGTGACTGGATGGGCCATCACTGGCATGATGGGAGGGAGGAGTTGGGCCCAGCCTCACTTACACCTGAATAGGCTGCGTCATGTCTCAAATGGCTGCATACCCCCTGTAGTTATTCTGGAGCCTGGACAGGGAAGACAGGGCATCTGTGCACTACAAAGACATGCCTCTAGAAGCTTCTCCCCATTTCAAAGGCACAACCGTGTATAAAAAAAAGACCTCAGATACCACCACTTCAGTACGCTTCAGTACCTGTGGATACTCTACCAGGAAGAAGTACTGCTGTGCTGCTGCAAGGACTGCCACTCTGCTAGACTACTGCTCTACTTGAAACTGCTGCCCTGCAGTGCTGACCCGCTGCCTGCTGTCCTCTTGCCTGGGGAAGATGGACTGGATCTGCAACCCAATCTTGAACCCAGGACCCCAGAGTGACTTGAAGGGCTAGTCAGCCTCTTGATCTGAGCCTCAGGGACACAAAAAGGCTCCCCAACAGCTCCTGGACCTGTCTTCCACAAGTTCCTGACCCCCAAGTGGTGTCTCACAGGTCTTGGACTGTTTGACTTGTCATCCTTAGGGTGGTCTCCCCCCCAACCTTTTGCTTTATCTTTTTGTTGGCGTTAGGACTCTGCACACTTTACCACTTCTAGCCAGTGCGAAAGTACAAGTGCTTGTCCCCTGAAATTGGTAAAATTGGTATGTTCACAATTGGCATATTTAGCTTACTTGTAAGTCCCTTGTAAAGTGGTATACCATATAACCAGGGTCTGTAAACGAAATCCTACTAGTGGGCCTGCAGCACTTATTATACCACCTACACATGTAGACTTTTCCAACTCGTCTCAGGCCTGCAATTACAGGGCCTGTGTGTGCAGTTTACTGCCACTGCGACTTGGCATTTCAAGTCACTTGCCAAGCCCCAAACTCCCCTTTTAGTGTACCTCAATCACCCCTAAGGTAGGCCCTTTGTGACCCTAAGGGCAGGGTGCTGTGTAACTAAAAGGCAGGACATGTACCTTTATGCTTTACATATTCTGGCAGTGACAAACACCTAAATTCGTTTTTCACTGCTGTGAGGCTTACTCCTCTCATAGGCTAGCATAGGGAATCTTTAAGTGGTAATTCTTGATCAGAGAGAAGAAGCTTTGTTATGTTTGGTATGGTTGGAATAGTAATGATAAAGTTGGATTTATCACTACTATTTTAGAAATGCCACTTTTAGAAAGGGTGGCTGTTGAGACGCTATCTGCCGCATTACTGTGTTGGAGACAAAGGAAGATTCCTGTTGAAAGCTAACGCTCTGCTACCGTTAAGCTAAAGAACTTCTCCTGTTGGCACATTGTTGCTAAAATCCTTCGTGGATTGAATAAACAAAAGAGCGCCTGTGCAAGTACCTATGAGGACTGAAATAAAATAAACTCAGCTTTTCCTGAAAGAATAGGGAATCCCTGGTCCTATATTAAGAAAAATTGGTGACTCAACTGAACCAAAAAATTCATACTCACCAGATTACACCTTTACATCAAGTCAGAAGCCCTGAAGAGAGCCCCATGAGTATTACTGGGTCTCAAACGCGTCGGCACCTCTGTTTTGACATTGAGGAATGGTTTATTTATGGTTGCAAACAGTTTGAGGGATATGTAACATGGATTTTACCCCAGCTGTTCATACAATTGTTCCCAATGGGTAGCTTTCCCTCTTTATGCTAAAATGAATGATCTGTGAAGGGTCTGCTACTTATGTTTAAAGAGACTGGTGTACTATCGTTTGTATTTACGTTGTATGCATTTATGTTGTATTGTACATGTCGTTTGTATATTTCATTACTTGTCATGTCTATTCGTCTGAAATGAATAGTGTATTCTTTATTTCAGGCTTTCATGAAATAATGAAAAATGTATTTGACATATATAAAGAAAAGGTTAAATAAATAACCAGATCCAATGAAATTGGAACATTGGTTCTTCGTGTCTGTCTATAGTGGATAAGCAGCATAACCAAATAGTAGCTAGGTCTTTCTTGTGTGTTACTTTTAGAAAGTGGACATTTCTCTGCTCTTAACTTTGCACTGTGTGCCTGCAGCCTTCCTCCAATCCACGTTTGACCTGGGTGACAGATACACTTTGTGCATACTCTCTAGACAGCCACAACACAGGAAGGGCTGGGTGTGACAGGGGATACATCTACATACTGATAGCTTTCCTGGGCAGGGAGAAGTGGTTCCCACTTACATCTGAATAGGTTGTGTCCTGCCTCACACAAAGGGCTGGTTTCACCCCTAGTTGGAGTCTAGAACCAGGGCTACACTGAAAGGGATCCTGGTGCACTTCAGAAGGCTCTTTTGAAATCACCCCTACATCAAAGGCAATTTTGAGCATAAGTATGAGCGCTCCGACTCTATCAAATCAGTACGCTACTGGACCTGGAATACACTGCGCTGGATTAAAGGCTGCTGTGCTGAAGGATTGCCATCCTGCTGTGTTTGACTGTTCCAAGGGACTGCTACTCTGCCCTGCTGACCACTGCCCTGCTGACAAAGAACCAAGAACACCCCAGAGTGACTCCAAGGGCTTGCTAGCTTGCCCCCAGTTCTCCACCGAGGCCTCAGGGCCATCAAAGACCTCGCATCACGTTCTGCATTTCTCTGAAACTACCACGCTGCCCGATTTCCGTGGGCTCAGCACGCCATATGTTTCCTCTGCCAGGCCTCGAGGTATTCCTACAATTGAGGCTGTCCTGCGTCCCAGGCTGAGTGGTACCCCGAAGCCGCACTTGACATTGCCGTGCACCAGAGCACAGGAAACTTCCTCCCTACTGGTTGCCAGGGCGGCAGACTATGAGGAAGCAACGCCGACATCATCAACGCCCCAGCTGAGCCAAATGACTGACTGGTACTCCACAGCATGGGTGCCGTACCAGAGACTGCTTCCTCTATGGTCCAGAAGGTATTGTATGCTAAGGGCGGTCGGCCTCCTCTGTGCTGCGCTCCCTGCGACTGTGGATGGAAGTCAGACCTGAGCGGTCTTTGTAACTGAGCCACATTTCCTTCCCCACTGGGTGTCCGTGCAGTCCTTGTGTGGCGGCCACAGCTGTTGACACCGGCCCTCCGTAAAAGCAGACCCAAGCGGTCTCAAGGAATTTGCTGCGCTCTTAACAAGTGTTCCCAACTCTGCATTATCGGCGTCAATAACCAGATCAGGGCGATCCCTGTATCACAGTGCTGAGCTGCTTTGCTCATTCCTTGTTTTAGTTATTTGGACCGAACCCGAGAGGTCCATACATTTCTATACCGCGCTCCTCGTGGTCAGGCACTATGGACTTTTTGGGGCTTACAACACAATACCCAGTGAAACTTTATCTGCCCTAAGAGAAGCTTCTTGGACTGCAATAGCTAACATACTTTCTAAATTACCATAAAGACTCTAATACAAGCCCAGCTGATCTTTTTCTTTTTTTTAAATCACTGCTAGAGAATATGTAAAATTGTATAACTCTTAATCTACTGATTGCATTTTTGTTATTTTGGTCTTGTTTTCTACAGATAAATATTTACTATTTTTGTAAACCTGTGTGGACTCTTTTTGTGGTGTATTCATTGTGTTACTGTGTGTGTGTGTGTGTTGCACATATAATTTACACATTGTCTCTGATGATAAGTCTGCCTGCTCTGCGCCAGGCTACCAGAAGGTGAGCACAGGTTATCTTTGGTGTGTAACTTACTTGCCCTGACTAGAGTGGTGTGTTCTGCCTGGCTTAGGTGCATACCCTAGCCAACCAGATGCCCCATTTTTAACATGGACCCTTCATCTTGAAATCAAGCTTTTTGGCTCTTCGCAACAGCGAACAGGCCCATTCACACCGGAAGCTCGCTACTTTCTCCGAAAATCAATGCGAGCGGCCGCCATCTCGTCTCTTTGCACAGCAGCATCTACAGCCAGTGGAGGACCACCTACGCAAAGCTCCAGCCTGTCAGTCCACGATGTCTGGCCTGGTCTTCACTCTGCAGAAGGCCATCTCTTGTACATTTCCCTAGCCGATTTTGGACCCCAATTCATCCCTGTACCTTTGTCACAAGACTATGTAGTCCTTCCAACATAACACACTGCACTCGTGTAGCATTCAACCGATTGCGACTTTCTCTGTATGTACAAATGGCACCAACAGGCCAGTGAAGGTGTAAGTGCTATTTTTCAGGGTAGTTGGGCCTCTTTTACCTTTGTTTTACAAACAACGGGAGAACAACCTTTAGAGAGGGGGAGGAAGGAGAGGGGGGAGCGGCCTCAAGGGACGTGTCATTGCCAGTCTCTCTATCTGCCGCCCCTGTGATGTACGCAGGTTCAGCACGAGCAGGAAGCTTGACAATACCTTAACTTACATTCACATGTGCTTCACAAGTGTGCACAAACCAATGCACGAAGTGTGCAAACAACATATTATTTTTTTCATCTGACTGAAGTTAATAAAGCATGTCCGTGGTAAAGTACCCCCCCAGTATTTTCCCACAAGCTTCAATCTGCAGAACGCCATTTCTTGTACATTACCCCGGCCGATTTTGGACCCCAATTCATCCCTCTACCTTAGACACAAGACCATGTAACCCTTGCAACATCACACACTGTACTCGTGTACCACTGAAACCAATTGCAACTTTCTCTGCGCTGTACAGATGCCACCTAGAAGCCAGTGAAGGTCTAAGTGCTATTTTTCATGCTAGATGGGCCTCTTTTACCTTCCTTTTACAAACAACGGGAGAAGAACCGTTACAGAGCGGGACGAAGGAAAGGGAAGGGCTCAAGGGACGTGTCATTGCTAGTCTCTCCATCTGCCGCCCCAGTGATATACGCAGGTTCAGCAAGAGCAGGAAGCTTGACAATACCTTAACTTACATTCACGTGTGCTTCACAAGTGTGCCCAAACCAATGCACGAAGTGTGCAAACAACATTTCATTTTTTTCATCTCACCAAAGTTAATAAAGCATGTCTGTGTTAAAGCCCCCGCCCCTCCTGTATTTTCCCACAAGCTTCAATCTGCAGAAGAACATCTCTTGTACATTTCCCTAGCCCGTTTTGGACCCCAATTCATCCCTGTACCTTAGTCACAAGACTATGTAGTCCTTCCAACATAACACACTGCACTCGTGTAGCATTCAACCGATTGCGACTTCCTCTGTGCTGTACAAATGGCACCAACAGGCCAGTGAAGGTGTAAGTGCTATTTTTCACGGTAGATGCACCTCTCTTACCTTCGTTTTACAAACAACGGGAGAAGAACCGTTAGAGAGCAGGAGGAAGGAGAGGGGGGGGAGCAGGTTCAAGGGACGTGTCATTGCCAGTCTCTCGATCTGCCGCCCCTGTGATGTACGCAGGTTCAGCACAAGCAGGAAGCTTGACAATACCTTAAGTTACATTCACGTGTGCTTCACAAGTGTGCCCAAACCAATGCACGAAGTGTGCAAACAACATTTCATTTTTTCATCTCACCGAAGTTAATAAAGCATGTCCGTGTTAAAGCCCCCGCAGCCCCCCAGTTTTTTCCCACAAGCTTCAATCTGCAGAAGGCCATTTCTTGTACATTACCCCGGCCGATTTTGGACCCCAATTCATCCCTCTACCTTAGACACAAGACCATGTAACCCTTGCAACATCACACACTGTACTCGTGTATCACTGAAACCGATTGCAAGTTTCTCTGCACTGTACAGATGCCACCTAGAAGCCAGTGAAGGTCTAAGTGCTATTTTTCACGCTAGATGGGCCTCTTTTACCTTCCTTTTACAAACGACGGGAGAAGAACCGTTACAGAGCAGGACGAAGGAAAAGGAAGGGCTCAAGGAACGTGTCATTGCCAGACTCTCGATCTGCCGCCCCTGTGATATACGCAGGTTCAGCACGAGCAGGAAGCTTAACAATACCTTAACTTACATTCACGTGTGCTTCACAAGTGTGCCCAAACCAATGCACGAAGTGTGCAAACAACATTTCATTTTTTTCATCTCACCGAAGTTAATAAACATGTCCGTGTTGAAGCCCCCCCCCCAGTATTTTCCCACAAGCTTCAATCTGCAGAAGGCCATCTCTTGTACATTTCCCTAGCCCATTTTGGACCCCAATTCATCCCTGTACCTTAGTCACAAGACTATGTAGTCCTTCCAGCATAACACACTGCACTCGTGTAGCATTCAACTGATTGCGACTTTCTCTGTGCTGTACAAATGGCACCAACAGGCCACTGAAGGTGTAAGTGCTATTTTTCACGGTAGATGGGCCTCTTTTACCTTCGTTTTACAAACGACGGGAGAACAACCGTTAGAGAGCGGGAGGAAGGAGAGGGGGGGGAGCGGGCTCAAGGGACGTGTCATTGCCAGTCTCTTGATCTGCCGCCCCTGTGATGTACGCAGGTTCAGCACGAGCAGGAAGCTTGACAATACCTTAACTTATATTCACATGTGCTTCACTAGTGTGCACAAACCAATCCATGAAGTGTGCAAACAACATATCATTTTTTCATCTCACTGAAGTTAATAAAGCATGTCCGTGTTAACCCCCCCCCAGTATTTTCCCACAAGCTTCAATATGCAGAAGGCCATTTTTTGTACATTACCCCGGCCAATTTTGCACCCCAATTCATCCCTGTACCTTAGACACAACACCATGTAACCCTTCCAACAGCACACACTGCACTTGTGTACTACTGAAACCAATTGCAACTTTCTCTGCGGTGCACAGATGCCACCAACAAGCCAGACAAGGTCTAAGTGCTATTTTTCAGACTACATGGGCCTCTCTTACATTGCTTTTACAAACGACGGGAAACAAACTGTTACAGAGCAGGAGGAAGGAGGGGGGGGGGTCAAGGGACGTATCATTCCCAAACTCTTGATCTGCCGGCCCTCTAATATACGCAGATTCAGCACAGGGAAAGACCCTGACAATTCCCTCCATTTATATTCACATATACTTCACCAGTGTGAACAAATTCGTAAACAAAATATGCTCGGAACATTTCCATTTCTTTTTTATCTCTCACACATTCATAAAACATATCTCTTGTAAAGAAACGCCCCCCCACCACCTGTATTTTCCAACAAGGCACAATCTACAAACATCCCTATTTCTCTTACATTGACCGGGCCGATATTCGATATTAATTCAACCCTGTACCTTACTCGCAACACCATGCAGACCTTTCAACATAAGAGACTGCATTCCTCATTTCACGAAAACACTTAAATATATACTGCGCACTACAACAATACCTTCCCAAACACTCATACAAAGTACCATAATCACTAATCCCTTTACCACCATGTATTTCACCTCATCTGTCTTTTCATTCTTCACTACTCAGCAACTACTCACAGTGTTGACTCTATCCAAATGCAAAGCAGAAACCCTTTTCATATCACAGTTCAGTGTCACCATATCACTGAAAGCATGCGTACATGGAGCTGTATCTTTTCCTAGTAGCACATCCTTAAAACAAACATAGAAATAGATATATACCACTGTTATATACTTAACGAATCTCCCGATGCATTACATGTGTAAAAATACATATACAAAGAGACGTGCCATTCTTAGTCTCTCGATCTACCGGCCTTCTAATCTCTGCACATTCTACACAGCCAGGGACTGTGACACTTCCCTACACTCATATACAGCTATAGCTCACCAGTGTTATTTCCCTCAACTTAATAAAACATGCCTTTTCTAACCCCCCCTCCCCACTATTTTTCAACAAGTAACAACGTGCAAACGTCCCACATTTTCGTTATGCTGCCCGAATCCATTTTGGAACCCTAATTAATCCTGTACCTCACTTTCAAAACTATATACTCCTTTAAACATGACAAACTACACTTCTTCTTCCTCAAAAACTCCGAAATATATATGGGGTACTTGTTCAGCAACTACTCACACTCTATGCACATTTTGTAACAAAAGAGAAACAGCACACTTCGGCAACTCTATATTATTTTAAAAATAATATTTTCAAACTTTAAAATATCGCCTCAAAGACTTAACCACTACTTCACAATATATAACACACGTTATTAGTTTGTAACTCACCTCTGTAGTTGGTATGCAGATTTCGAATTTCACAAACGCATGCAAAATTTTCTTTCTCAGACAATAAATGTAATTCTAGACTCTCGTCAAGAATAGAACCAGTAATGGCAACATTTCCCTCTATTTCGGCACATAAATACATGTACATAACAAATCAAAATCCTTCCTTCATTATTTCAAATTGCAAAACACATTCCTATTGGTTACTCATTTTAACCCTCTCTAACTCTCTTCTAAAATGCCCCAAACTGATTCACTTATTTTGTGGATTGGACACTCCCCCACACTGCCGCATCGCCATACAGCCCCGAAGCCTTTCAACAATTCAGAAGCCTATATCTAATAATACTACTTCAAATTTTAAAGAATACACTTCTTCTACACATACTACTCATGTTCAAAAATTAACTTTAATAGCTTACCAGTTCTAATTAATTTTGCATTTTATATTTTAATACCACATTTATTTCTACTCCTCCCCCAATCACCTTTTCGCCAATTTTCATGCCAACAGTTTCTGCAATATTCAACGGAAGGGTCAAGGTCACAAGTTCACCAAATTTCATCCCAACAGTTTCTGCAACATTCAACGCCATGTGCAGGTCATACGTTCACCATACTTCATCCTAACAGTTTCTGGAACATTCAACGCCATGTGCAGGTCATACGTTCACCATACTTCATCCTAACAGTTTCTGGAACATTCAACAGCAGGTGCAGGTCACAAGTTCACCATTTTTTTAAGTTCAGAACAGTACCTTCCAAATGCAAGTAGCAGGTGTGGTTGCACTCCGCACGTCTGATGGTATCCTATGTAGTGTACGTTTCAAACATTTTTTATTAACCAATCAGAAACATACTTTTTCACTAAAGTAACATGCACCCTAGTTTTCACCCTAGTTTCACCCTAGTTTCACCCTAGTTTTCACTACACAATGTTCTTCATCACCCAATCAGTTATCCTTTTCTCAAGCAAAAAGCTTGTTCTCCACCTTTCAACATATATCTCATTCTACCAACGGACTACATGAGCTACAAACATCTTTTCATTCGTTCCAGCCATACCGTCAAAATGCTAGAATGGAACGCAGGACACAGCTATGTTTTCTGGTGCAAAAGGTATGCTGAACACAGACCTATTAAAAAAGACCTAGGTTTACAAAATCTGGACATAAAATGGTTTACACAGAGAGGATTAAAGTGGCACCAATTGTTGCCTTTGGTTAAAACCTCTATGCATCTCCAACCCCCTGACCTCATGATTGTTCACTGTGGTGGCAATAACCTAGGCACATTGACTGGGGTAGGTCTGGAAATGCTCATGAAGGATACCTTTGGACAATAGATGTTGCTTTTGCCTCAAACTGTCTTTGTATACTCCAATATATGCCAAAGACAGAAGTGGAAATGCTCAAATCAATTCTGTCCTCAAATTGAGAAAGCTAGGAAAAATGTCAATAAAGCTATGTCTGCATACCTCAGAGATCACACTTCAATTTTACGTATACCTCCAAACACGTGCAGCTCCTCCGAGCAGAGAAGGACGGAAAACCCGTACCCCCCCCATATCATTATATTTGCTCCAATGAAATACCGGTCCCCGTGACAGAAGTAAACCCTGCATCATAACTAAACATTGCCCCCGGGAACTGCCCCACCCGGGGGCTTAATTAAATGAAGCACTCAACACCACGCTTCCTTTTTCTTTTTCCCGCCGTGATTTCCAGTCCCTACGCGAATCCCACCGAAAACATATACACGTGCTGCTCCTCGGAGCTGACACTTAGGAAAGACGCGTACCCCCCCCCATATCATTATATTTCCTCCAAGGAAGTATCAGTCCCCGTGACAGAAGTAAACCCTGCATCATAACTAAACATTGCTGGCCCACCCGGGGGCTTAATTAAACGAAGCACTCGACACCGCGCTTCGTTTTTCTTTTGCCTGCCGTGATTTCCAGTCCCTATGCGAATCCCGCCGAAAACATATTAAAAAAATTCTTTACGTTCCGACTCCCTGTGACACCCCCTGAGCACCCTAGGAAGGTCACAGTGTTCCTACCCTACCCTCTTCTACTTTTTTCCCCCTTTTCCCCCTACTCGTTTCAACCGACTCACAAAATGGCTGCCAACGCTTCCTAGTTTGAAGTGTTGGCAGCCAATCCCAGCCAAGCTCGTGCTCGGAACGCCTCAGCCAATCAGATCTCACAATTCTGAAATATCGATATCTGTGAATCTTTAAATATCTCAAAAACTACAGCACAGATTTACACCATTTAAACAAAAGCATGCTTTCTGGACCAAAAGCTATCTCTCTGCCAAATTTGGTGTAATTCCGTTCAGCAGTTCGGGCTGTAGCCGTGTCTAAAGTTTCCTATGTAAATTAACATAGAGAAAACACGTTTTGGGACCCCCCTTTTTTCTCCGCCCCCCTTCACGAATCACCCCCAAGTTTTCAAGACAAGAGCTCACCTCAATGAACAATCAGTTTTAAAAATTTCGTGACGATTCGTCAAACAGCGCCAAAGTTATTAGCAAAACAAAAAACGCCAGTAGGTAATATATATATATATATATATATATATTCACTGAAAAAACCATAGGTTTCAGGGACGTTATAGTTACAAATTAGCATTTAAAAAACCTTTGAAATTCACTGAAAAAACCATACGTTTTAGGGACAGTTATAGTTAGTTGGACATTGCACTCGTACAAAACCCGTGAAATTCCCCGTTATAGTTAGTCCAGCTAACTATAACTCGCGCCCCCGCAATGCACTGCTGATGACGTCACATATTACATCACTCATGACATGGTCAGTGACATCACTGATGACATCACTGATGACATCTCAAATGACATCACTGATGACATCACTGATGACATCATCCAGTGACTGTGTGTTTCTGTCAAGTTTAAATATTTTTAATATATATAGGAAAAGACGTATTGAAGAATGAGTGGGTGTGTAAGTGTCTGTATGGATGATTTAGTAGGTGCGTGACTGACTGTATAAGTGAGTGATTTAACGTATCTTACTGAATGCATGGGTTAGTGACTAAACTGGGTGAATGTCTGTATCCGTCTGTCTGTTGCTGTGTAAGTGGCTGCATGTGTTTGAGAATAGCTACATGAGTGTCTATATGAGTTATTGAATGCTTGTGTGAGTATCTGTATGGGTGCCTGAGTGTTTGTGTGGGAGGGGTGTGTGCGACTCTGTGCATAGATGTGTGAGTGGGTGATTCACTGGGTGGATGGTTTCAAGAGTGCATCTGTGATAGACTGTATGGGTGGGTAAGTGTGTGTAAGAGTGTGTTAGTGAGTGAATGTATGTCCCAGTGGTACATGTGTGAGTAACTACATATGTGAAAGGCAGTATATATGTGTGTTGGAGTATATAAATAGCTATAAGCAAGAGTGACTGATTGTGATAGTGGCTGTATGGATGAGTGTGTGCTTGTATCAGTGATTGTATAAGAGCGTAAGAATGTGCTAGTATTTGTATGAGTAAGTGAGCTGGTGTGTGTATAACTGTATAGGTGAGTAAATGGTAGTGTGTTTAATTATTTGCATGACTGACTAGGTGTGTGAGTACCTCTATGGATGAGTGGCGGTGTTTGAGTGTCTATATAGGAGTATGAGTGCATATGATAGTCCTGTACTGAGTGACCGTAAATATGAGTGACTGTTCGGGTGAGTGAGTGGATGTGTGCGTAGACCTAAGAATCAGTGAGTGGGTATGTAGTTATTGGTTTTGAAGTGTCTATGGTTTTGCGAATGGCAGTCTGTACTTTAGAGTGGGTGTATCAAAGGTTATATTAGGGTGTGAGAAGATGCATGAAATTATCACATGGATGATGTCATCAGTGATGTCATCAGTGATGTCATTTGAGATGTCATCAGTGATGTCATCAGTGATGTCACTGACCATGTCATGAGAGATGTAATATGTGACGTCATCAGCAGTGCATTGCGGGGCGCGAGTTATAGTTAGCTGGACTAACTATAACGGGGGAATTTCACGGGTTTTGTACGAGTGCAATGTCCAACTAACTATAACTGTCCCTAAAACCTATGGTTTTTTCAGTGAATTTCAAAGGTTTTTTAAATGCTAATTTGTAACTATAACGTCCCTGAAACCTATGGTTTTTTCAGTGAATTTCAAAGGTTTTTTAAATGCTAATTTGTAACTATAACATGTCTGAAACCTACGGTTTTTTCAGTGAATTTCAAAGGTTTTGTAAATGACAATTTTTAAATGTATTAATTGTTATATAAATTTTTAAAATACTGATTTACTACATTTTTAGAAACAATTTTTTTTTACATATTTTATTATTTAAATTACATTGTAATTACATTATACATTACATTACAAAAAATACTTTCTCTTAATGAATTACTTTAGTTTAAATACTTTGCAGATAGGCAATAGACTTTTAAGTACAGTAGTTACAGTTGTTGCAATGGGCAACACATTTTCAAACACAATGCAACATTCAGCTCAATGTGAATTTCTAGTTAAATGCAATTAGTTACTTTATGGATTACTTTTCTAACCACAGGACTGGATCCTAGATTCAGTCCTGGGACATCTCCTGTAAACAGCTGAGTAAAAGCGTTTTGGTTACAGTCCTGATTTTTAAGGAATATTATTGTATTTTAAAAGTTGACACTTTGAAACTTTTTCTCATAGAATCACCAATGTTATCCTATGGAAGGAAATTCACTTAGCAGGTAAAAACTGTTATTGTTACTTTTTCTTACTCAGTGTTGGATCCTGGATCCAGCACTGGTGCATCTCCTGTAAACAGTTGAAAGAATGCGTTTAAGTCATACTGTCGATTTTTAAGGAATATTTGTAGTTTGTGAAAATCAACACTTTGAAACTTTTTGCTGAAAACCAGTCAATGTTAGCCTATGAAGGAAATTCAAGTTACCGGTAAGTACGGTTAAAATTACTTTTGAGGATCAGTACTGGGCTGAAACATGCAGCACTGAGGTCTCTCCTGATAACAGGTGAGTAAATCGGAATTCGTATTTCGGCTGATTTTAGAGGAATATTTTAAAGTTCCAAAACTCCACACTTAGAAGAATTTCCAAGTGAAACCAGTCAATGTTAGCCTATGGAAGGAAATTCAAGTTACTGGTAAGTACGGTTAAAATTACTTTTCAGGACCAGTACTGGGCTGAAAGATGCAGCACTGAGGTCTCTCCTGATAACAGGTGAGTAAATCAGAATTCGGATTTCGGCTGATTTTAGAGGAATATTTGTATGTTTCAAAAATCAACACTTAGAAGAATTTCCAAGTGAAACCAGTCAATGTTAGCCTATGAAGGAAATTCAAGTTACCGGTAAGTACGGTTAAAATTACTTTTCAGGATCAGTACTGGGCTGAAAGATGCAGCACTGAGGTCTCTCCTGATAACAGGTGAGTAAATCGGAATTCGTATTTCGGCTGATTTTAGAGGAATATTTTAAAGTTCCAAAACTCCACACTTAGAAGAATTTCCAAGTGAAACCAGTCAATGTTAGCCTATGAAGGAAATTCAAGTTACCGGTAAGTATGGTTAAAATTACTTTTCAGGATCAGTACTGGGCTTAAAGATGCAGCACTGAGGTCTCTCCTGATAACAGGTGAGTAAATCGGAATTCGTATTTCGGCTGATTTTAGAGGAATATTTTAAAGTTCCAAAACTCCACACTTAGAAGAATTTCCAAGTGAAACCAGTCAATGTTAGCCTATGGAAGGAAATTCAAGTTACTGGTAAGTACGGTTAAAATTACTTTTCAGGACCAGTACTGGGCTGAAAGATGCAGCACTGAGGTCTCTCCTGATAACAGGTGAGTAAATCAGAATTCGGATTTCGGCTGATTTTAGAGGAATATTTGTATGTTTCAAAAATCAACACTTAGAAGAATTTCCAAGTGAAACCAGTCAATGTTAGCCTATGAAGGAAATTCAAGTTACCGGTAAGTATGGTTAAAATTACTTTTCAGGATCAGTACTGGGCTTAAAGATGCAGCACTGAGGTCTCTCCTGATAACAGGTGAGTAAATCGGAATTCGTATTTCGGCTGATTTTAGAGGAATATTTTAAAGTTCCAAAACTCCACACTTAGAAGAATTTCCAAGTGAAACCAGTCAATGTTAGCCTATGAAGGAAATTCAAGTTACCGGTAAGTACGGTTAAAATTACTTTTCAGGATCAGTACTGGGCTGAAAGATGCAGCACTGAGGTCTCTCCTGATAACAGGTGAGTAAATCGGAATTCGTATTTCGGCTGATTTTAGAGGAATATTTTAAAGTTCCAAAACTCCACACTTAGAAGAATTTCCAAGTGAAACCAGTCAATGTTAGCCTATGGAAGGAAATTCAAGTTACTGGTAAGTACGGTTAAAATTACTTTTCAGGACCAGTACTGGGCTGAAAGATGCAGCACTGAGGTCTCTCCTGATAACAGGTGAGTAAATCAGAATTCGGATTTCGGCTGATTTTAGAGGAATATTTGTATGTTTCAAAAATCAACACTTAGAAGAATTTCCAAGTGAAACCAGTCAATGTTAGCCTATGAAGGAAATTCAAGTTACCGGTAAGTACGGTTAAAATTACTTTTCAGGATCAGTACTGGGCTGAAAGATGCAGCACTGAGGTCTCTCCTGATAACAGGTGAGTAAATCGGAATTCGTATTTCGGCTGATTTTAGAGGAATATTTTAAAGTTCCAAAACTCCACACTTAGAAGAATTTCCAAGTGAAACCAGTCAATGTTAGCCTATGAAGGAAATTCAAGTTACCGGTAAGTATGGTTAAAATTACTTTTCAGGATCAGTACTGGGCTTAAAGATGCAGCACTGAGGTCTCTCCTGATAACAGGTGAGTAAATCGGAATTCGTATTTCGGCTGATTTTAGAGGAATATTTTAAAGTTCCAAAACTCCACACTTAGAAGAATTTCCAAGTGAAACCAGTCAATGTTAGCCTATGGAAGGAAATTCAAGTTACTGGTAAGTACGGTTAAAATTACTTTTCAGGACCAGTACTGGGCTGAAAGATGCAGCACTGAGGTCTCTCCTGATAACAGGTGAGTAAATCAGAATTCGGATTTCGGCTGATTTTAGAGGAATATTTGTATGTTTCAAAAATCAACACTTAGAAGAATTTCCAAGTGAAACCAGTCAATGTTAGCCTATGAAGGAAATTCAAGTTACCGGTAAGTATGGTTAAAATTACTTTTCAGGATCAGTACTGGGCTTAAAGATGCAGCACTGAGGTCTCTCCTGATAACAGGTGAGTAAATCGGAATTCGTATTTCGGCTGATTTTAGAGGAATATTTTAAAGTTCCAAAACTCCACACTTAGAAGAATTTCCAAGTGAAACCAGTCAATGTTAGCCTATGAAGGAAATTCAAGTTACCGGTAAGTACGGTTAAAATTACTTTTCAGGATCAGTACTGGGCTGAAAGATGCAGCACTGAGGTCTCTCCTGATAACAGGTGAGTAAATCGGAATTCGTATTTCGGCTGATTTTAGAGGAATATTTTAAAGTTCCAAAACTCCACACTTAGAAGAATTTCCAAGTGAAACCAGTCAATGTTAGCCTATGGAAGGAAATTCAAGTTACTGGTAAGTACGGTTAAAATTACTTTTCAGGACCAGTACTGGGCTGAAAGATGCAGCACTGAGGTCTCTCCTGATAACAGGTGAGTAAATCAGAATTCGGATTTCGGCTGATTTTAGAGGAATATTTGTATGTTTCAAAAATCAACACTTAGAAGAATTTCCAAGTGAAACCAGTCAATGTTAGCCTATGAAGGAAATTCAAGTTACCGGTAAGTACGGTTAAAATTACTTTTCAGGATCAGTACTGGGCTGAAAGATGCAGCACTGAGGTCTCTCCTGATAACAGGTGAGTAAATCGGAATTCGTATTTCGGCTGATTTTAGAGGAATATTTTAAAGTTCCAAAACTCCACACTTAGAAGAATTTCCAAGTGAAACCAGTCAATGTTAGCCTATGAAGGAAATTCAAGTTACCGGTAAGTACGGTTAAAATTACTTTTCAGGACCAGTACTGGGCTGAAAGATGCAGCACTGAGGTCTCTCCTGATAACAGGTGAGTAAATCGGAATTCGTATTTCGGCTGATTTTAGAGGAATATTTTAAAGTTCCAAAACTCCACACTTAGAAGAATTTCCAAGTGAAACCAGTCAATGTTAGCCTATGGAAGGAAATTCAAGTTACTGGTAAGTACGGTTAAAATTACTTTTCAGGACCAGTACTGGGCTGAAAGATACAGCACTGAGGTCTCTCCTTATAACAGGTGAGTAAATCGGAATTCCTATTTCGGCTGATTTTAGAGGAATATTTGCACAATGGTGAAGGGAGGGGGCGGGGCCTGAGGTGACATCTTTGCAAACGCGCCCCGTGGCGCGTTTTAAGTTGGGGGATTAAGTCCCCTTGAATCCTGAGGGTCCCTAGGGGCCAACTAGACCACCAGGAACCTCCAATATGCGCCAGGGGCTGCGTTGCAGAGAGTGTAGAGAGGCCACACCCCTTTACACCTCTCTGCAACGCAGCTCTGTGGCGCATTCTGGATGTACCTGTTGGGCTAGTTGGCCCCAGGGACCCTCAGGATTGAAGGGGATTTAATTCCCATCTTAAAACGCGCCACGGGGCCTGTTTGCACACATGTCACCTGAAGCCCCGCCCCTCCCTTCACCACTGTGCAAACGCGCCCCGTGGCGCGTTTTAAGTTGGGGGATTAAGTCCCCTTGAATCCTGAGGGTCCCCGGAGTCCAACTAGCCCACCATATACCTCCAAAGCGCCACAGAGCTGCGTTGCAGAGAGGTGTAAAAGGGGCGTGGCCTCTGTACACCTCTCTGCAAGGCAGCCCCTGGCGCATACTGGAGGTACCTGGTGGGCTAGTTGGCCCCCAGGGACCCCCAGTATTCAAGGGGAATTCGTTCCCCTCTGCAAACGCGCCAGGGGCGCGTTTGCAGAGTGGTGAAGGAAGGGGCGGGGCCTACGGGCCCGATCGTTTTTTTTTTTTTTTTTTCTCCCCTGAAGGGGGCTGTGTGGCCCCCCTTCCTTTTTCTTTTTTGGGCCCTGGGACCCCATCCCCCAGGGCCTTACCCCTTTTTAAATTACCTTAAAAAAAAAAACGGGAAGTGGGCCGCGTGGCCCCCTTCCCTGGGCCTGTATTGGCCCCGGGGACCCCATCCCCGGGGCATGGCCTCTATATTTATTTTTTGAGGGGGCAGCGTGGCCCCCTCCTCTGGCCATTTTAAGGCCCCGGGGACCCCATCTCCCGGGGCCGGCCTTTCCATTTTTTTTTTTTTTTTTTCTCTTTTTTGGGGAGGGGGCCGCGTGGCTCCCCTTCCGAGCCACTACTTGCCCCGGGGACCCCATCCCCCGGGGCTGGCCCTCTCCGTTGGGGACTGTGGGGGTCCCCAATCCCCCACAGTCCCGCCGGCTCCCCACGTCCCTTGGGAGCCGGCATTGCTGTTCCACATGGGGAGCAGCTGACATGCTGCTCCCCATGTGGAAAGCAATGCTTTGGATATTGGAAGAGAGCAGGTTTCCCTGCTCTCTCTTCCAATATCCAAAGCAGTTTGCTATGGCAGGACGGGAGCCGCGGCTCCCGTCCTGCCATAGCAAACTACAGTGTCCCGGGGGTAGGCACCCCGGGACACTGCAGGAGCCGGCCCTGGGGGTGGTGGTCCCCAGGGCCATCAAGGGCTCCAGGAGGGGGCCGCGCGGCCCCCCTCCCATTCAGTACACAGCCCCGGGGAGGTGGTGGTCCCCGGGGCTCTGGGGTCCGTAACGGACCCCCATATTAAAATGTTTAGTGCCCCGGGGAGGTGGTGGTCCCGGGCGTGTGGGGGCTGGAGCCCCC
Source organism: Calotriton arnoldi (assembly GCA_963921515.1). Classification (NCBI taxonomy): domain Eukaryota; kingdom Metazoa; phylum Chordata; class Amphibia; order Caudata; family Salamandridae; genus Calotriton; species Calotriton arnoldi. Next base: position 285,967 of record CAWUFW010008923.1, read on the forward strand.
CCACACAGGTTTAATAATTATTAAAAAAAAGCCCCGGGGAGGTGGTGGTCCCCGGGGCTGCGGGAGGGCTCAGAGCCCTCCCGCACCATTTTTTAAAAAAAGCCCCGGGGGGTGGCGGTCCCCGGGGCTTGGGGGCCCTTTGAGGCCCCCACACATTAAATTATCCCCCCACCATGCCCCCGGGACTTGGGCCACCCGGGGCCAATTAACATCGAGCGCGGGAGACCGCGCTTCGATTTTTCCGGCAGGATTCGCGCACCCTGAGCGCATCCTGCCGATTTTTTAAAATAATTTTTTTTTTTTTTTTTCCCAGGGGGCCTTGTAGGACCCCTGAGCAAACCTAGGGGGTCAGGGTGTTTCTACCCTGCCCCCTTTGTGCGCTTTGCGCACTTGTTTCTGTCCCTCGGTTCTACCGAGGGACAAAATGGCTGCCAACATTTCCTGAATCGGAATGTTGACAGCCAGCTGACAGCCAATTAACATGCAGCTCGTGATCGGGAGGGTACGCGGACCCTACTCGTCCCTATATATCACTAACTTTTTACTTTTTATTTTCTCAGCAACTACTGAACGGATTTACACCATTTAACAAAAAGGGTTCTTTCTGAACCAAGAACTACCTCTTTGCCAAATTTGGTGTAATTCCGTTCAGCAGTTCGGGCTGTAGCCGTGTCTAAAGTTTCCTATGGAAAAATGCCCTTTTTTCTCGGCCCCCGCTTGACGTATCCCCCCGAGACTTTCAGGGTAGGAGCGGACCGGAGCGCCCCACGAAGTTTGAAAATTTCGCGAAGATACGTCAACCGGCAAGAGAGTTATTTCAAATAGAATGTCGCGGATTTCCTATGGATAATAGGTTGTAACTATAACTATCTACTGGCGACTGCCAGTAGATAATATATATATATATATATATATATATATATATATATATATATATATATATATATATATATATATATATATAATATATATATATATATATATATATATATCCCCCTTAGGGACCATTCTTAGAACACTTTCTAGACAAGTGGAGGAACAGAAGAAGGACTGCACCTGCTGTATGAAACTTGCAAGTAGACCGGCCGGGCTGGTTCTACTCTCACTTGTACCCAGGACAAAGAAGTGGACTCCAGGGGTCAATTGGCTGACCATCTGTGTGGGTAGAGGGATATAACAAGCTGCAAGCAGACTTTTCCCTAAAGTGCCCAGCTGACCAGTAGCAGCTGGACATGGACTGCACCCTGCTGTGGGCCTCTGCCTCACACCCTAAGAGTCTGTAAGTAACTCATATGAAGTCCTGGGAGCCTTAAAAGTGTACTCCTGTAGTTATTTGTGCATCAGAAAAACGTTTGGAAATGTTTGAAAACTTTCCCTGCAGAGCTCCAGAGCTTCAGCAGAGCCCACCGGAAAAGTTCCCTGCAACTCTGAAAAAACAAATAAGTCCCATTCTGCTGTGAAAACTTTCAGCAAGAAACTCCAAAGCTCCAGAACTTCAGCAGGACCTACCAGCATCAGGTGCCCGGCCTCCGGTTCCTTAGGGGTGACTAGATTTTCAGAGGTGAACCGTGTGGTGAGGATTTTCATTTTCAAAAAGTGACTAAGGGGCATATTAGCAAGGGCCTTATCGCCGCTTTAGCGGCACTTTTTGCCGCTAAAGCGGCGATATTTCTCTCGCCCTATTAGCAAGCTGTCGCTAACAGCTGTTAGTGACAGCTTTATGGCGAAAGCGACCGTTTTGGTGCCGCTTTGCATGTCAGCGATATATATCGCTAATGACATGCAAAGTAGGCGTTCCCAACTAAAAGCGACTGAAAACAGTCGCAAACACAACTTCCCCCTATTAGCAATGCCCGCGAAGCTGATAAAAAAACTTGCGCTAACCGCGATTTTCGCTGGAATCTAACACCTGCTAAAAACCTGACTTAACCATTCTAGTCAATGGGAGGTGGATTGTAAGGTTAAGTCCTCACCTGCCTATTAGCAAGCTTTTCATTAGCGCGTTGAATATATCGCTGGATTTCTCGCGCTATTGCTGGGTTTCGCCGCTATCGCTGGATTTTTTATCGCCTTGGAGATAAGCGTTGATAATAACGCGTTATCTCCGCGATGAAATCCAGCGATAGCCGACGATAAAAAAAACAGCGCTAAGCGCGCTTTGCGATAATTATCGCAATTCCTTGGTAATATCCCCCTCAGTCCCTTTCTGGTTTGGGACTTAGAAGAAGTTTCAAGGTTTTTCTTCCAGAAAGTGTAAGACTTTTTGACTTCCAGACTTTTACCATGGCAAATCCACTTGGTGTGTCGACCTGGACCCCATCACGATCAGCCTGAAATTGCAGCTTGGTCTCTGTTTATCGCACCCATTGACTTACATTGGTTATTTAATTTTTCTTTGTTGTTTTTCCAGTTATTTATTCAAATATTCTTATCTATGGCTCCCCTTATTAGATTTTTGTCATTTTGGTGTCATTCAGCTAATTACATTTTTTTCTATTTTCATAAATTGGATGGGGATTTTTATTTTCTGGTGCCTTTCATTTTTAACTGGTTTGTCACTTCTAAATATTTTACACATTTTCTGAAAAGTAAGCCTGTCTGCTCTGTGCCATAGCTACCAGGGTTGAGCTCAGGTTTAAATTGCTGAAAACCTTAGACCTAACTGGTCAGTAACTTTATTACTTGTGGTCTACTACCATGTACCTGAACTAGTAATTTACTTTCTTACAGTGGTTTTATTTATTAAGTACTGTCTATTGTTCTATGTCATGTACGTAAAGATTTGCCATGCTTGTCGCAAATATCAAACCCATCGAAGTTCGGTTCACTTTTGTTAATAAATGTCACTGTCATATTGAGAACAGTTCTTGGTACGTTTCTAACTCTCCCTATTACAACATTAAAGAAATTGATGCTATGAATAGTCACTCCAAGGTTCTCATAATAGTGTCAATTGTGTCTAGATTTTGTCTCTGTGGGATGTTAGTATAAATTGATTCCACATCTAGGCTCATCAGGATTTGGGTGTTACTGTCAACATGTATGTCCTTAATATGACTTAGGTCTTCTTCCCTGTCTTTCAACATCAGCATTTTCTGCATCTTAGGTTGCAGGAAGAAGTAATAAAATTGGTACAAAGGTTCAACAAGGAAACCTTTCCAGATATGATCAGTCTTCCTGATGTGGTGCTCTCCCATTTTGTATTTTGGTTAAAATTTAATAATACGTTATCCTTGGTGTGAGAAGTTGGCCTGGCATATGCTGTCCACTAGTTATAGTGGGCACCTTGCACCAGTCCAAACAACCCCTTATGGATGATAGGTTAAAGACAACCTTTATTGAAAGCTATCCTAGTGGTAGCTATGGAGAGCAGCCTTCAGGCTAAGTCTTGGAGGAATGTAAAGCAGCTTGTTTTACCAGTCTATAATCTCTTGAGTGACCAAATGAAAGAGGACCACACCAGGTATATATATAAAATATATGTATTTAGTCTTAAACACACCCCTCTAGTCTCTTTATGAGGCTAGAGTTCAAAGTACATAAGTTACAAGGCGAATATCAGCAGTTATTAGCACAATACACGTTTGAGCCCTAGGGGCGTACCAAACCATATACTAAAATAGTGGTATAAGAACCACGACTGAGCTAGACACAAGGCCTAGAGCCTGTAGAAGTTCTTGGACCCCAAGGAACCACCCAAGGTAGTGACACAGGGGACCCACGGGGGACGCGTGCAGTGTGAGAACACAGCCGAGAATCGCCATTGACTTCTATGGGGAAAGTCGCGGTTGGAGTTTTAAAGTAAAAGGACACTTCGGAGAAGACTTCCAATTAACCCCTTTAAACTTAAGAGTTTCTAGGGCCCACACCCACGTGAGTACTGAAATAATCGAGTTACCTCACCCAGGGAAGCTGGGTGCATACGTGTTAAAAGGTGTCGGGAATCGTCGTCGTTTTCAATGGCGACCTCTTGGAAAGTGCTGCTGCCCTGAAGAGGAAGAGTGTCCGGTGTGATCCAAGCCTGGATCGAGGAAGAGGAAGACCTGAAAGCAGAGGGGACCTCTGGTGATGCAAAGACTTTGGCGTCCAGCGGGAGCTTCAGAGATGCAGACCAGACAGATGCTTCGTTGGTGCCTGCCAAGCAGGGGAGTCACTCCTTGACCCCAAGGGAGATTCTTCAGTCCTCTAATCTTGATGTAGAGCATCGAAGGTCCAGGATTCAGCTTCAGAGTTTCGTCCAGGGATATCTAAAGTCCTGTTGCCAGGGTTCCCTTACTTATACTAAGAAAAGGGGTTGGACTAACTCTGGGGACCCACCTATGGGAGGGTTTGGAAAGAGGGTTGGCTATACCCATTTCCTTTGTCCAGTTTCATGCCAGAGCAGTGGCTGGCAGCCCCTGCAACCAGTTTGAACTGGGGTATGCACGAGGACACCAAATGTGCCCCCAATGCAGGACTTCAAAGCACTCAGAGAGTGCACCACCCAGCCCTAATCCACTAAGTCCTGTCTGGGAGGTGGTAACACCTCCCTGAGACAGGAAACCTATTGTCCAGGCCTCCCCTGCCGGAGTTTCGGTCAGCAGCAGGAGGCCAGACTCGTGTCTGTGGCTGCAGCATCCATTTTGTGATGCCAGGCTCTGTTTAGTTGGTACCGGGTATACCGGTGCTGTCATGTCTCTCCCTCTAGAAGGGTGGGATCATACTCCCATACCAGTTACTGGTGTGGGGGTATGATTCCAAGGTGTTTGACACCAAACACGACATGTTTCCGTGCAGCCATCCAAAAGTTAGCATTTACCGTTTAGATATAATGCACTTAAGAGTATATGGTCAGGCTGCACCACAGACAACCCCGGAGAGGAGATTCCGAAGGCTGCAGAGGGCTCTGCTCATGCATGGGCACCCTCTCACATAAAACCAAGCACCCTGCCTTCAGGATTGATAAGGCCTGCCATAGGGGTGACTGATAGGTTTGTATGTGCAGTGATAGGTGAGATATAGTGAACCTATATCTCTGTAAGGGGTGCATGCACCACCTCACTCAGGCTGCAGTAGCAGTCCTGTGGTGTCATTTTGGAGGGCCTTCCAGGGGTGGCACAATACATGCTTCAACCCTGGGAGGCCTCTGGGGTACCTATGCCCTGGGTACATAGTATACCATATACTAGGGACTTATAAGGGCACCCCAGAATCCAATCTGAGGTGTACCTAAGGTACAGGGAATCATTTTAGAGAGGAAGCAGCTAGGCTGGGGTCCTGGATAGCAGGGCCCCAGCCAGACTAAAGTCGAAAAACAGTGATACACCAGCAAAAAGTGGGGGTAACCATAAGAGGCAGATCCTACTCTCCTACACTTGGGCTTCATGCTAAGCAGAATTCTGCTTGACATGCATCTAGTCTTCCAGCCATTTCTCTTTTAATCTCTAAGGTTAGGTCTGTTTTTTAATTTTGGTTTGGGGTCTGCAGTAAGCATAGAATAACTTGTGATGTCTGCTAGATGTCTGAGATATTCTTGGTGATAGTCATTACTATCCTTTACACTAATTAATTTAATTATAATATCCGATCAGTTTTCTGGCACTTAATTGATTTCCTTCCTGCTGTGATATATTATTGAATGCTTTGCTTATATTCTATTAGAATTGTTTGAGATCTTTGCGAACAGCCTTCATGAAAGCACCCATTTCAGGGGATAGCATATTTAGGGGTAGCATGAAATTCAGTTTATTTCCTAAGACCTGAATGAATGAATGAATATTACATTTCTAAAGCGCGAACTTAGCCCAGAGGCATCAAGGCGCTGCAGGAGGGACTGTCATACAGAAAGAAAGGAAGAGCTCAAACTGACGTCTCTGTAAAGAGCCAGGTCTTAAGAGCCTTGCGGAAAATAGAGTGAGACATTTGTCCAGAGAGATCGCCAGGAAGGGAGTTCCATAGCTTAGCAGCGGCAATGGAAAAAGCCCTGCCTCCCCACCTAGTCTTCTTGAACCTTGGGACTACCAACAGATTCTTACTAGCTGACCTAAGCTGCTTGGCAGGGACATAGCGCCGGAAATGCCCTTTAATAGAATCCGGGTCTAGGCCATAAAAAGCCTTGTGGGTAAGACATAGTGCTTTAAACTGAATTCTTCGATTTAAAGGAAGCCAATGCAGCTTGCTCAGGGAGGCTGAGACTGAGTGGTATTTTGGAAGATCCATCACCAGCCTTGCTGCTGCGTTCTGCACCAGCTGCAGATGATGAACCAGGCTCTTGTTAATGCCTAATTAGAGGGCATTACAATAGTCCAGTCTGGACATCACTAAGGCAATCACCGCCTGCTTTCGGGAGGCAAAAGAGAGGAAATGGGAGATTTTCCTAAGAATCCTAATGATCCAAAAACATGTGGAAACCGTTCTATTAATCTGCCGACTCAGAGAGAGAGAGTTGTCCACTATGACCCCTAGATTTTTACCATGGGATACAGGGTGAGGGCAGCAACCAAGCGTATCTGGCCACCAGTCACTAGACCAGATGTTCTGTTGGTTTCCAAAGATCAGGACCTCTGTTTTTTCCCCATTAAGTTTAAGGTAGTTCTCAACCATCCAAGAAGAGACTGCCTGCATGCAATTTTTAAAATTCGTAGCAGATTCCCTAATGCTGTGAGTAATAGACACCATAATTTGTGTGTCGTCAGCATAGGACAGTACCTCCAATCCAAATGATCTTAAACCCTTGCCAGAGGGGCGACATAGATATTAAAAAGGGTCGGGCTCAGAGAGGAGCTTGCGGGACTCCGCATACCAGATAATTAGGAGCCGAGCAGAATTGACCCATTTTTACAATCTGAGCATGATCACAGAGGAAGGAGGTAAGTAGCTTGAGGGCCATGCCCCCAATCCCTATCTCCTTGAGCCGTTCCACCAGTCTCAAAGGAGATAGGGTATCAAAGGCTGCGGTCAGGTCAAGGAGAACCAACAGCGTGGCATGTCCTGCATCAACCTGAAGACGAATGTTGTCAAATACCGAGGTTAGCGCTATCTCCGTACTATGTTCACCGCTAAAGCCATGCTGTGAGCCATCAAGCAGCTGGTACTCCCTTAAGTAGGAACTGAGGTGAGAATTCAAATATTTCTCCCAAATTTTGGCTGGAACTGGTAATAGGGAGATGGGGCGATAATTCTTTAGTTCAGCCGAATCCAGAGAAGGTTTTTTCAGAAGAGGTTTAACCACTGCAGTCTTCCAGGGGATGGGGTACTGCCCCACTGAAATAGCTGTATTAAGTGCTAAGGTAAGGTGGGGGACAATAGCTTCTCTTCCTATTTTCAGGATCTTCAAAGGGCATGACTCCACCGGGGACCCGGAAGTAATCCCACCTAACAAGTGCTCCGTGAGTTCTGGAGACAGGGGGGGGGTGAGAAGTTTAGGTAACTCATCCATCGTTGCGGAGTCGTTAGAATAAGGGTGAGAGGGATTTATGACAACTGATGGAGCCCTCTCAACATTAGCAATTTCCAACGAGGAGTATATATCCATGATTTTAGTGCGGAAAAAATCAGCCATTTTATCGCAGAGCTCCTGAGATGTGTCCATCAGATCAGAGACAGGAGGAGACACAAGCGAATTAATAACATTAAAAAGCTCCCTAGGAGATTTAATGAGTTCAGTAGCCTTTGAGTAAAATACTACTTTTTTCTCCATAATGGCCATTTTATATTCCCTCAGGCGTAGTTTGTGTAGCACTCTACCTGCAGGACTGAGGTCTGAGCGCCATAACCTTTCCTGCCTACGACAGGACTGCCTCAAATTTCCAAGTCTTTCGGAGAACCATGGAGAAGAGGGCTTTTTCCTTGCTGTGTAATGCTCCTTAAGGGGCGCTAAGGTATCCATGGCTGCTAAAAGCCAATTAGAGAGATCACCAGCCACTAAGTTAGCATCGGAATACATGGGGGCCTGATAGTCTTTAAAAAAGTTAAGAAGAGCCTCTTTACTGATAAGGTTAAGATTCCTCTTTTTCTCTGTTACCCTGTTATTGGCGGGAACAGTACCTGGTACCAAAGTCTGGAGATTAAAAGGAATGGCATAATGGTCTGACCAGGAGAGGGGTATAGCTCTCCTACTTTGACTCGTAAATCGTTAGAAAATATGCCATCTAATATATGTCCTGCCACATGTTTCACCTTTGTCCTCTTTGAATGCTGTAGAGTTTGCATTTAGGTGAAATCTTTATTAAATCTTCCTGAAGAAGTCAATAAGTTGTATTCTTGCCTTAAATGGTTTGTCAGGGTAGGGACATGACCTTGTCCCTTGTTATGATTTCCTTTCTTCTGTATCAGTCAATTTAGTTTTAACTAGGTTCACAACCAGGTTTAGTCTTGATCTTGTGGTTGCTGAGTGAAGGTCTGAGTGTGATTCTGGGTGAGTCTAATGTCCATTGTTCTTGGTTTTCCTATTGTCCCTTGATTTTCCTCAGTCTGAACCCCAGCTTCTTCATAGAAATGTTTCCTATTGTAGTAGTTACATTGTCCCATTTGTCAGTTCTGTCCCTGCGAAAGGTGTACATATTGAGACCCTAATTTATCAGGTTTTTACTCATTGCTATCTTCGCTTGTGAAAGCCTTGTTATGGGGTGTGGCATGATTTTCTGGCCCTTTCTTATTTGTTTGCATCTCTTGGTGCTGATCGTAGTAGTCATCTTTGGCGAAAAGATATTTTGTTTCATTGCTGAACTTATTGATATCTTTTTGGAGTTTAACTGTTTTTCCATTTGTTTAGTCTTTAAAGTGTGACTCTTCTCTTCAGAATGCCACCTGATGAAGGAAAATTCAGGGCTCAATTGTCACAAATAATCAGAGGCCACCTTTTCTCTCACATTCTCTGTCATTATTGCCCTTGATGGCTGCCTTAATTTAATATTTTCTTTTTAGGGGTCACAGAACTTCCCATTCATTTAGATGACATTACCTAAGGGACATTTGAAACCCTGCCCCCAAGTAGTGAGGGTCCAGCTAAACTGTCTACCACCATTTCATCATAATATGATAAGAAGTTGTCTGTTGTCATGATAGATTCTCTACGGTAAGGTTAGGTCTGTATATAGAAAATCTGTATAGCAACAGAATAGATCCAGAAGTTAGGCCTCATTTCTTATCTAATAATCCCCTCCATGTGAGTCACTGACTTATAACTTTATATACCTAGAGAGGAGTGAGAAGTTTTTGGGGAATGTAGTATACTCCCCTTTTACCGTAAATTGAACATACCTAGGGTAGGGAAAATTTTAATTACGCAGTAATCAGAGCAATTTCAGTAATTTTGCATTACTCTTGTGACACAAAATTACCAAAAATTACACAATTGTGCCCCTCGGTGTAATTTGGATTTGTGGCAAAAATACCTATCAGAGTCCATAGGAACAGAGCGCGAGCAGCTGCAGGAAAGCAGCTGTTCCTGTTGCACATAGCCCTATTTTCTTAGCGCAAATGCATCCTCTGGTTCATTTTGCATGTGAGGGTGCATTGCGCACTAAAAAATAGTGCTACATGCAGGGTTACACGTCATGCATAATTCCGCGTAATTTCACATACTTTTTCTGTAATTTCACGTAATTACATTACAGCAAATTATGTGAATTACACCCACCCCCAAACATATCTAAAGTACAACACACCTAGATGCCAAATGAGGGAATATAGCATGCCCTCCATTTACTGTAAATTAAACATACCTAGGACTCTGCAACATTTTAATTATGCAGGAGTAATCAGAGTAATTTCAGTAATTTTGCAATACTCCTGTGATGCAAAATCTATGAAATTACGCAATGGCGCCCATAACTTGAAGCAATTTGGGGAATAAATGCTTACCAAGGTGCACAGAAACAGAGTGAAAATGGATGCAGGTGTTCCTGTTCTGTTGCTTAAATCCCTATTTTTGTAGCGCAAAATGCATCCTCAGGTTCATTTGCACGCGAGGAAATAGTGCTAATTGCAGAGTTATGCTTCATGCATAATTTCGTGTAGTCTAACATAATTTTGCTGTAATTTCACATAATTATGCTACAGCAAATTATGCGAATTACGTCCACCACATAACATACCTAGCGTAAAGCATACCTAGATGCCAAATATTTCTTTAGGGTTTACCTGTGGGAACGTAATATATTATTACATGATGAACCCTCAGATATCAAATTTGGCATGCTTCATATGTCGGAATGGGAAACATTCTGCCATTTATGTGCCTCCTGGAGCTAGATCCTCAAAGCCAGGATCCGTTTCAGGACTCACATAAGTAATGCCATCCATGTGCTAAATGTTTTCTCCTAGCATGTGGGTTTTAAGGATAGGGTTTCTTTTCCTGGGACAAACATGGTTCCAATGGAAGTCCCAAATAGAAGGTCTGCTGGCAGAAATGATGTTTGAGAGCCCTGTTCTTAATTGAGTGCCCTCTACAATGGCCTTCCCATGTGCAACATCACAATCCCATGGTGATCCATGGAGAAAGTGCCTGTAGTGGCACTGTCATAAGAGATATCACCATCGCCTGCACCGTGCATTATGAGGACGAACACAGAGATAGGTAAATGGGGCATCTTTCGATTTTTGCCGTATGTTTCAATACTACATATCTACCGTAATGTGGCCATACCTTATCCTTAGTCTTGAAATGGCAATTGCAGTATCTTGAAGATGGTCTGTTTCGCCAAAAGCAGAGTAGGCCTTAAGCTTCTCAGTTGAGTTGAATAGGAATTGTAATACTGTTAATTGGTACTGATAGAGCATCACTTTTAACATGAGCCTAATTATGATGCCTATGATAGTCAGCTACACCTACAGGTATCCTCAGTTGAAGATATAAAACATCTAAATATTACCAAAAGGAAAGAGAATGCATTATTCTAGGTAAAAAAAAATAAGTAAATAACCTCTCAGGTCAGTTTCTTTAAATGATCAGGCCTATGGTGGGGTTCATTGTGTTCAGTCTTTTCCCCTAAATATATGGGATTAATCTAGTCCTGCAACTTCGATTGGATCTTTGTTTAAAACATATTTCTAAAGTCAATGGTTTCCACAGTTTACCATTACCTTCTAGCAGAGCTTTATATACTATTTTTCTTTTGCAAAAGTGGTGTAAGGTATTATTTCAATAGACTTCAAAAACGTTGTTTCAGGTAAACTCTATCCAGGTCATCTTTCTTTCCTCTTCTTCCCACTTGGGGTAGTTTTTCATGCTGGAGCCACACTCATATTATTTCAAAGTTACAAGAGCTCCATTAGTGTCTGACCTGTTTCACATTTAAACCCTTACTTTAGGCTTCTGCGGACTGTAAACGGAGAACGGAATCAATCATTGGTCATTAAGAGCCACCTTACATTGTCTCTAGTGTTTTTGTAAACTTCATTTTTTTTCTTCTTCACTCTGGTCACCTAGCTAGCCTACCCAACCTCACAGATTTCCTTCCAGATGATGTATTTGAACCCATTTGCCTGGTTAATGGTCTTGATAAAAAAAAGAGTTTTGGGGACTCCAGTAAATTTTGAACGAGAAGGTCACCTCCATTATGGTGTATGCCCCACCAAACCTCAGTTAAAGGTGAGTGAAGCACAGGGTTTCCACCAGAGACTCTGCTGCCTCTTGTAGCTAACCCCTCTGACCTGTCATCCTGTCTGGGCTGCCAGGTCATAATGAAAGTGGATCTGCCATCTTCAGGGTGGGGCGACCATCCCTACACTTCCCTGTTTGGGAACACCATGCAAAGCATGACAATCCTGAACATGAGGAGAAAAATTAATAAATGCTCCAATATCAGAAATAAAACAGTGCATTAGGACCATTGTTTTTATTTAGTTTTCCAAGTACAAACTTACACTCTGGGGATTTATTCTTGAAATTCACAAAACGTTTGCCAGGTGAGTGCAAAAAACATTGCATCCTTAGGCATAGAGATCCCCAACAGGAAAGTGGGGTTTGTCAGACCCAGCTCCGCAGGATCCAGTCGCAGCAGAAAAAGGTCCACCTCCTGATATTACCAACACCCCGACATTAGATGTTTACAGGGTGTTCGAACGATCAGGCGAGGGAAAAGGAGGGGGAAAGGACAGCAGTGGCACAAACACGAACTTCAGAAATGGCAATACGCGGTAGCACCGCCGCATTCCGCTTGGTAAAATAACTCCACCCTAAGGATAGGTAGGCGACAAGAAGCCGGGCTCCCTGCTTCACGAACAGCCCCCAAGCACTCACGCGAGTCGGATGAAAGTCCTTAACAGCCTTCTCTTTTCCAGACTGGAATCTTCCTTCTGTGGAATCCCCGACGGCGCCTTCCTCACCATCTGCTCTCTCTCTCAGCCGAGAGAGAATAGTGATCCAAACAAAATTACGCGCAACTTCCTGTGCAACCTCCATGACTAAATCCTCTCCTGTAGGCCTGCATCATGGGAGATGTAGTTCTTGGGTGCTCGGCAGGCGCAGCAACGCTCGTCTCCCTGACAGTAGGTCCCCCTCACCTAGCGCCTCCTAGGCCCAGGTTTCAACGGAAACCTCCTGTGGAATGAACGAATGGCCGCCGGAGCATGCACATTCCGCCAAGGTTCCCACGAATCATCCTCAGCAGAATAACCTTTCCACGAAATTAGATACCAAAGCACCCCTCTCCTCATCTTGGAATCCCACACACTTTTAACCTCGTATTCCATACCCCCATCACAGAGCACAGGTGGAGGAGCACGCCTGCGTGCCCCCAAGGCAGGCTTCAAGAGGTTACAGTGGAACACAGGGTGGATCCGAAGGGTTCCAGGCAATTTCAGTTTATACGTGACAGGATTGAGTTGTTTAACAACGGTGTAAGGGCCGATGTATCTAGGATGGAAAATGCTACGCAACTTGAAACGAATGTTCCTGGTGGACAGCCACACCTTGTCCCCTACCCCATACTGAGGCCCCTCAGACCTGTGGCGATCCTCCCACTTCTTATAGGTCCGTTTAGCCCGTATCAGATGGCTTCTGACTTTACGATGTAGTGCATGGAGTTTCCGTACTTGCGACAGCACCAGGGGTTGATTGGCCACCTCCTCAGGAATAGTGATAGGCAATATCCGGGCATCGTACCCGAAATTCGCACGAAAGGGAGAGAGACCGACAGAACTATGCCAAGCATTGTTATACGCCAATTCTGCCATCCACAACAGGTCCACCCAGGACTCCTGGGCCTCCTTCGCATAACATCTGAGGTACTTCTTGAGGGTCTGGTTCAGGCGTTCTGTCTGTCCATCAGTCTGCGGGTGGAAACTCGTCGACAGCGAAGAGTCTATGTGCAGGGCCTTGCACCATAACTTCCAAAACCTTGCTATGAACTGGGGTCCCCTATCAGACACGATGGTTTCAGGCAGCCCATGTACTCTGATAATGTTAGTTAATAGTAACTGTGCTGTTTGATTGGCCGTAGGGAGATTCACACAAGGAATGAAATGTCCCATTTTTGTGAGTCCATCCACCACCACCAAAATAGCTGAATTCCCCTTCTCTAAGGGTAAACCAGTGATAAAATCCAGACTGATGTTTTGCCACGGGCGGTGTGGAGTGGGCATGGGGATGAGTTTTCCTTTTGTTTTTACATTTTCATTCTTTGCTCTAGCACATTCCTCACACCTGGCCACCCAGGATGCGACGTCAGTAGATAAGGAGCCCCACCAAAAATGGCGTTGTGTTAACTGCACGGTTTTCCGCACTCCTGGATGTCCCGCCAATGGGGACACGTGACACCACAGAAAAGCCTTCTTTTGTAGATCTGGAGTGGGAAGATACAATCTGCCCTTATAGAAAGGCAATCCCTGCTTCACTGTGCGCTCCGTCTCCTCCGTAGCCCATGTTTCCCACACAGAGAGAGGTTTATGCTGTCTTACTTCTTCCAAGAAGTGTTCCACACGGATAGCGCACAGTACCTTAGAGGGATCAATAATAGCCTCAGTTTTATTGTCCTGCAACGACGGTTCCATCGACTCCTGTCTAGACAAAGAGTCTGCTTTGCGGTTCTCCACCCCTGGGCAAAACGTAACAACAAAGTCATATTCCGCAAAAAACAACATCCATCTCATCTGTCTTTGAGAAAGATGTCGCGCAGACTTCATATACTGCAGATTCCTATGGTCAGTATATACAGTGATAGGGTGGCAAGCCCCCCACAGATATTGCCTCCATTCTTGAAATGCCCTTTTTATCGCCAGCAGCTCTTTTTCGGCGATAGTATAGTTCCTTTCCGCAGGGTTCAGTTTTTTGGATAAATAGGCCACAGGATGCAGCTGGCCTGTGCTTTGATTCCTTTGAGACAGAATGGCCCCAATTGCCTCATCCGAGGCGTCAACCTCCACCACAAAGGGATGCTCTGGTCTGAGATGTGCAAGTACAGGGGCAGTGGTAAAGGCTTGCTTCAGAAAGCTAAAGGCTTCATCCGCCTCACTGGACCAATGAAAAGCAATACCCTTCCTGAGTAGCCTAGAAATTGGAACTGCTACCTGGGAAAAGTGAAGGATAAATCTACGATAGTAGTTCGCGAAACCCAGGAAACACTGCACATCACGTACATTTTTTGGGGTTGGCCATTCCTGCACCGCCAGCACCTTTCTCTCTGCCATGTGTAAACCCTCTGGGCAAAGCATGACACCTAGGAATTCCACTCGTCTCACCCCAAACTCACATTTGCTCAATTTACAAAATAACCTGTGGGCACGCAACTTGGTCAACACCTTGATAACCTGACTGGCATGCCCCTCCACCGTGTCGGAATAGATGAGGATGTCGTCGATATACACCACAACAAACAGGTCCACAAATTCCTTCAGAACATCGTTAAGAAAATACTGAAATGCCGCTGGGGCGTTGCAAAGGCCGAACGGCATGACAGTATACTCAAACAAGCCATAACGTGTCTTAAAAGCTGTTTTCCATTCATCACCCGCCCGGACACGCACCAAATGGTACGCTCCTCTCAAGTCTAACCTTGTGTATATTGTGGCGTCTCTCACCTGATCAAGCAGCACAGAAATAAGGGGTAAAGGGTATCTGTTCCTAACAGTGTTCTTGTTCAAGACGCGATAGTCCACACAAGCCCTCAGATCGCCATTGGCTTTAGATATAAAAAAGAGTGGGGAAGCAGCCGGTGACCGTGAAGGTCTAATGAACCCTATTTCCAGATAGTGATCCAGGTATTCACGCAAGTGTTTGGTTTCTGGCACAGACAATGCATACACCCTACATGCAGGGATCGTGGCCTCCTCTACAAGGTCAATCTGACAATCATACTCCCGATGAGGGGGCAACTGTTCTGCCTGGATCTCGCTAAAGACATCCGTGAACTGAGAGTATTCTACAGGTAACATGGTCTCTTTCTCAGCCGCTGTTGACACCACGTACGGATGCATCAGCGCCGCTGCCTGTGAGAGACTGTTCGGGATTAAATGCCCTCGACATTCTTCTGAATGAAACTGAATAGTTTTAGTTTTCCAATCAATGGTGGGGTTATGATGACATAGCCAAGGCATACCCAGGATAACCTCATACTGTGGGGCTTCTATGATATTCAGGGATAACTCCTCCCTATGCCTTTCATCAGCCATAACTAAAGTCAATAGGACTACCTCCGTTTGCTCAATGATCAAACCAGATTTCAAAGGTTTGCCGTCTACAGCGAATACCTCTTCCGGAGACTTCCTAGGAACCCTCTGCAACTCAAGGCTAGTGACCAATCCGCTGTCTATAAAGTTTCCTGTGGCACCTGAATCTATCATGACCTTCACATGATGGAACTGGTTATTGCACCCAAGGCTCATAGGAAGCACTATGTGTGTTTCTGTATCTAGCAAACCAGAGGTAGCTAATGAGGGGAGTTGCCAACCCTTGTTAGTCTCACCGATACCCGGGGAATCCCCTGAAGCCGTTGCAGGAAATGAGTTGGATACGGCCACTCTTTTATTTCGGGACCATGCATCTGAGGACTTGGGTTTAGAAGGACATTCCCTAATGTAGTGACCCTTCTTACCACAGTACATACACAAACCCTGTACCCTTCTACTCTCTCTCTCTCTTCTCTGGACAATGGGGTTCGGACCGCCCCGATTTCCATGGGTTCTGGCGACGTCTCGGGGGTGGACACGGGTCGGCGCGAGGGTCTCTCAGATCTATAGAAACCCCTATCCCACTTCTTTCTCTCGCCCCCTCTCTTGGACATTCTCCCATCCAAACGCAAAGTTAAATTAATCATGTCTGTGCAAGTAGTGGGTTGCGGATCTATTTGTGCCAGAACATCCTTCATCTCCTCTCTCAGCCCCTGATAAAACAAGGACATCCTCTTCTCTGGCCAAGCGGTTTCAGCCACTAATCTGTTGAAAGTAGTTAAATACGTTACTAAATCGTTTCTCCCTTGCTTAAGGTCCAACAATTCTTTATCAGCGCTGAAAGTGGTTGCCCTTCGATCAAAAACCCTCTCGAACTCTGCTCTGAATGCCGACCAATCCGATAACACCGCATCATTGTTTCTGACTAGAGGAACAGCCCAATTGGCTGCATCCCCTACCAAGTAAGAAATCGCAAACGCTACTCTAGAATGATTATTGGGAAAAGAGGCTGGTTTGCAAGAGAAATGCAGCATTATCTGTGTCAAAAATACCTGTATTTTCAATGGGTCCCCGGCATATCTTTCAGGACTTGCTAACGGGATGGGAGGAGGTACCGTAACCTGTATTTGTGAAGCAATGGGAGAGACATCAAAAGGGTTCCTAGACAACTTTTCTACCTTATCTCTTAAAGCGGCTGTTTCAGCCTTTGAGGATGCCAATTCCTGTTGTACCAGGACTATCGCCTGAAGAACATCATCCATGGTAGCCATTCTCTACCCCGCCTGGACCGGGTGGAGCTAAATACGTGGGCGCGTAATTTTGTCAGACCCAGCTCTGCAGGATCCAGTCGCAGCAGAAAAAGGTCCACCTCCTGATATTACCAACACCCCGACATTAGATGTTTACAGGGTGTTCGAACGATCAGGCGAGGGAAAAGGAGGGGGAAAGGACAGCAGTGGAATAGAACCTGTATCAACAAAAGATATAGATGTAAACAAGAGCGTATAACTTCTACTCTCATTAATGTCTCACTAGAGGATTTATATACCTGAACTTGAAAACCGCTGTTGGTACAACCCATGGGGATTAACACACGACATGCAGACCAAACATCAGACCTGTAACAAAAGAACTTTCAGAAGTTAGTTATTGCCAGATTATTCCAACTTCAATCCAATAAGTGCCTGCACAATCCTCATACGTACCCAGAGGTTACCATAAACACAGGCATGAGACGTTCGAATAACTGCAGCGAAAAATAGACTGCTCCCACGCCTAACTGACACTAGCAATCCGATGTCAGAAATGAGGAAGAGCCCCCCCCTCAAGGAGTAACAGCCACAGCACAGTAAAAGTTTCACTCAGTCCTACGGGGTTACCTAACCTCCGTATTCCAATGCAAATTGAAGAAAAGAAAAAAAGATCAGTTTTAAATGTGTATACTACACAGTTCCTTTGCGCTAATTCAGCGGAGATTTTTGCCCTGTAATCAGCCTTTAAATATATTCCGACTTTTCCCAAACAATATGAAAAGGAAGACACACTCGGTAATATGCGGTTGATTCACCGCTGTATTCCGCTGTGTAAAAATAAGGCAGTTCTTTCCTTAACAGGCACAAACACGAACTTCAGAAACGGCAATACGCGGTAGCACCGCCGTATTCCGCTTGGTAAAAGAACTCCACCCTAAGGATAGGTAGGCGACAAGAAGCCGGGCTCCCTGCTTCACGAACAGCCCCCAAGTACTCACGCGAGTCGGATGAAAGTCCTTAACAGCCTTCTCTTTTCCGGACTGGAATCTTCCTTCTGTGGAATCCCCGACGGCGCCTTCCTCACCATCTGCTCTCTCTCTCAGCCGAGAGAGAATAGCGATCCAAACAAAATTACGCGCAACTTCCTGTGCAACCTCCACGACTAAATCCTCTCCTGTAGGCCTGCATCATGGGAGATGTAGTTCTTGGGTGCTCGGCAGGCGCAGCAACGCTCGTCTCCCTGACAGGGTTCTCTAAAAGGGTGGGCTGACCACCAACAAGAGAGTGGAAGACATAGCCTCTACTGACCTGGTGGGCCAGCGGTCAGGATCTAAATGTCCTAAGCTAAGGGGGTCATTTAAGATACAGCATTTGGGGTATCCCCAAAAATGATAGATTCCCCCATCAGCAAAACTTGCATTTCCTCATCTTATTTAGAGTAGTGGGAACTACAGAGAGTATGACGGAGGAATATCAGTTGGCTCTGCGATCATAAGTCTTTGACCTGATAGTCCATCTGCTACTAGGCCATCAGGTCATAGTAAAGGTGCCATACCATATTTGTTTTGAAAAACATGATCTTTTGCTGAGTGGGTGCAACAAATATTGCACCTGCTATACAATGTTCCCTGCCTTTAGTGCACCTGCTGCACAGGTGGCTGCACTGAAGGTAGAGAGCTAATGCCAGGCAAACATCTCTAAATCTGGCTTGCAGTCGTCTGCATAGGGAACCCTCTATGTTTGTTCACTAGTTACAACCCAATATTCTTATCTAGCCATATGCACTCACAACTTCCATTTATTCTGCTTTTAATTTACCGACTGTTTTTGATGAGTTTTATAGAAGCCTGCATTAAAGGGAGCTCACTTTAGCGTCAATTCAAATAGTTAAGCACAGTTTCTCCACTTACTCATTATTGATTTATTTTAATTTGTTGGGGCAATTAGTAAATACATGTTCCTTATTTTGAACTTGTTTAAGGCCCATCTAGTTATTGTTTTAGCTTTGTTCCTCTATTTCTTTTATATATCCTTGCACCCATGGGGGCTCATAGGTAATACAAGGATATTTTAAGCAGTGCTTCATTTGCCATTGGAGGTTCCCCATTATCAGATAGTGTAATGTAATTGAGTCTCAGAAAAATAGGATGATAATCAAGGAAGATTGGTGACAGTGAATCAAATATGTGTGGACAAGATTATCATGAGTGCTTGAGGGACACTTTTGGCAAAGGCTTCAGAGAGCCAAAGGTTCCAGGGCATTTCCAATGTCTGCAATGAGAAAAATGTTAATACATAATTTGAGGGATCCCTGTGCTGCAGTGTGTTCTAGAGTTTCATTGATAGTCAAGTAGAAAATGATTTCCATTACATCTAATGTTGTATTTGGATGGGGGAGCTTTTACTATTTTCTTTCTCATAAATGGCAGGTTGAGTATAAATTGGCAGTTAGCTAAATAATTAGGGGAAAAGGGTGATTTACTTTAGCATTCTGAAGATATTGGCTGATTTTGAGGAGAAAACTTGATGACAATATGGATGCCAGTGACATCTACATTTGAGAGCACCACTAGGTTAAATAATTTGGTTTATTCTGTATTGTTAAGGGCTGTGGTAGTGGTTTGCTTAGTGTTGTTATTGTGTCATTGAATCTTGTTGAGTTTCTCCTTAAAGAACACGTGCAAGCATATATGAGGTCTTCATATGCACTGAAGAAAGCTTTCAACTCTAAAAAATTCTCTCTGATGTGCATTTTCTAGCATTACTTTATTTGTTGGGTGATAACATGATTGTCGTCTTTGATTTCACATGTACATGAAGGAGTGGAGCATTTTAGTTTGGTCAATTATATTTTTATTGAGGAGTTGAGAGAATACAATTTTATCTGACTTTGGCTGTGAGTTTCTGTTGAAGTAAGTGTGGATCATGTTCACTGGAGGAGTGTTTACTTTGGCTGTGATTACGATTGCATCGTGTCGGAATGGAAACCGACTGACAAGCAGTCGGCTGTTCCATCTGACTAATTTGGATGCGCGGTCGTAAACATTCATTTACCTAATGTGGCTTTTGCAGCGGGCGGAAAAGGGCCGCTGCACAATCCACATTAGTAAAATGGATGTTTGCAAACATCCACGCACCTAGTGGCAGGCACCACATCGTGCCTGCCACGAGGTGCATGGATGTTTGGGGGGGCACCACAGGTGCCTCCCAAGCCTCTTAGTGGAGGCCGCGGAGGGACAGGGGCCCTGCTAGGGAGCCCCAAAGTCCATTTCCATCTGCCTTTCTATGGAGATCGGACCGCCATAGAAAGACAGACCGAAAGGGACATCGTAATCCCTATGGCGGTGCCTGAGAAGGCACCATCCTTATTGTAGAGAATACATTCCGACCGCTGGGCCGACGGGCTCCTTGAGCCCATCGTAACAGCAGCGGTCGGTCCCTCCACATGCTGCCTCCGACCGGTGCATTATAATGTAGCAGGCAGAATGCAGGGGCAGTTGTCGGTCGGATCACAACCGACAGGCTGTCGGTTGCGATCCGACCAACATCATAATCAGGTCCTTGGCTAGTTTTGTGAACTTTAATGCCTAATTAGTGTGTGGCAGATGTAGAAGGGCCTGCCGAAAGTGGTGTATGCAATACGTGACATGTTGGTAGATTGCATGTAAGTTATGTCTTGCACATTAAGTTAAGGCAGCATATTTCCTAAAATCTGTGCTGATTCTATGTTGTTCTATATATGGAAAACACAGGGCATTCTCATCAATTTTCATTTGTGATTCCCAAATACTGAACTAGGTCATCTGACCAGATCATTACTTTAAGCAAATATATTGTGACGTATTCACATGTGCTGACACAAACTGAAATGTATTTGTGCATCATTAATTACAGATTAAGGGCCTTATTGTGAGTTATTCTAATATTTGATGGGGCTAACTGCAGGAGTTACCATGCCAATTGGGGTTAAAAGTAATGAGGAAACACTGCAGACACTGTTTCCCCTGAGATTCCGGCTTCTCAAAGCAGATTAAATCTCAGGTTGAAAATCTGGACAAGAATGAGGAAGAACCAGGGGAATCAGAAATCTTTAATCCAATTGTCTGGATTAGTCCCCATTCCTAAATGGACCTTCAGGGTTTTCACATCCCCCAGAGATCCCATTGCAACCAGTAACGGTATCACAGTAGCTAGAATTGTCAGACCAATTAACGGGCCATTTGTAATGAGGATACAAGTAGGTAACAATTCAAAATTCAAGCAATGGATATGTGAATACTGGTGAATATGTGGAAGAATAAACAATAATTGTAAGCAAAGCGTCGATGCTGAGGGCACAATGCGTCGATCTTTTCCACGAAGCCGTGTAGCTGCATCATTGAACTTTGCTGAGGTGAAGGCAATGCATCATTGTCGTGCCGCGCAGACCATTGTCGTTGGGCGCACAGGCAGTAGAACGGCTGTCATCAAACAGCCTCTGCATTGGCATCGAAGGGCGATGTATCGGTTCTGATTGGCGCAAAGGTGAACGATGCATCGGTTGTGTAGCAAACCAGCTGCAGAACTCACTTCTGAGGCCCAGAACTTGGAGAGGACACCTAAGGCAAAGGGTAGTACTCACAGAAGGCAGAGTCCAGCAGCACCATCAGAATTGCAGGAAGTCTTTTGTGTCCCTGAGACTTCAGAAAACAGGAGGCAAGCTCACAAGTCCTTGGAGATCACTTGGAGGGCAGAGTCCAGCTCTCCTTCTGCAGAGTCAGGGAGCAGAAGGCAGCAGGTCAATAAGCAAAAATGCAGCCCTCCAGAAAAGCAGTCCAGTTGAGTCCTTTAAGCAGCACAGCAGTACTTCTGACAGAGGTTCAGTTCAATATCCAGAAGTATCTGATTTTTGTGGGTCAGGGACCCAGTACTTAAACCCAAATGTACATTTGAAGTGGAGGTGACATCAAAGGCTGGCATCTGAAGTGCACACAATCCCTTTCAGCCCAGTCCTGTCTGCCAGGCTGACCCTTGGGGCAAATCAGTGCTTTGTGTGTGGACAGGACACTATCTTTTGAAGTGTAGGTGTCATCTCCTCCCCATTCCTCACTGCCCAGGAAGACCTATCAGAATGCAAATGAATGTGGATGAGTGCTCAGAATGCAGAAGAGCCTCACTTTCCTGTGTTTGTGGCTGTCTGGAGGGAATACAAAAAGTGTAGCTGTCACCCAACCCAGACATGTATTGGAGACAGGCTGCACAGCACACAGAATTTTTAGCACAAGGAAATGTCCACTTTCTAAAAGTGGCATTTCTAGAATGGTAATGTTAAATCCAACTTTACCAGTTAGGAGGATTCGTCATTACCACTCCAAATATATGAAACATGAAAAAGCTACTCTTCACGGATCAGGAATCAAAGCTTAAAAGTGTATTACAGAACTCCCCATGCTAGCCTATGAGAGGAATAGGCCTCACAATAGTGAACAATTAAATAGTCTGTTTGTCAGTACCAGGACATGCAAAACATACCAGTACATGTCCTTTCTTTCATTTACACAGCACCCCGCTCTTAGGGCTACCTAGGACCTACCTTAGGGGTGGCTTAGGTATAATAAAAGGGGAGTTTGAGTTTCAAGCTTGGTAAGCAGTTTTAAATGCCAAGTTGAAGAGGCAGTAAACTGCACACACCGGCACTGCAGTGGCAGGCCTGAGACAGATTTAAAAGGCTATTTAGGTGGGTGACACAATTAGTGCTTCAGGCCCACTAGTAGCATTTGAAGTACAGGCCCTGGGTATATGATATACCACTTTACAAGGGACTTATCAGTATAACAAATATGTCAATCAGTTATACACCATCATGTTTAGAGGAGAGAGAACCTGCACTTTGGCACTGGTCAGCAGTGGTAAAATGCCCAGAGTTCTAAAACCAACAAAAACAAGATCAGAAAAAGAGGAGTAGGAAAGCAAAACGTTTGGGGTGTCCCTTCAGAGAGGGCCATTTTCCAACATTGACTCTCTCTGATGCAGCCAGCTTTGTCATCTCAGTAAACCAATCTTCAATTTTATTGGTGGAATCCCCCCTCCAGTTCTATATTTTTGTCCATGAGTGATTCTTTAGACAACAGCTTTTTATAAGAATATTTAGAATCCGTGGCTTAAAATCTGTCTCTGTAAAATCCAGAAATATCTTCTTCTATGATTCTTCTACATTTCCAAATTTCAATAGCATGTAACAGACAGTATGTTTCTGAATCTAATAGCCCCATTATATAGATTTTGTGTAATGTCAACTACATCCTTCAGTACGGCTTCTATTGGAAATATCCACTTGCCATGTCTGCATTTCTTTCTTGTAATATTTATAGAGATCACCTTCAATCCACATTCAAATCCTGATTCCAGGTTCTTGATGTTCGTTAAACTGTGGACAATTATATCAGACAGTAAATCTATGACCGTAGGCTGTCTTTAAATGCACTTTATTCCCTGAGAAAACGAAATTCAACAAATAAATAAATGAAAACCCTTTTATTGGAAAAGAGGTTCCAGCAAATTCTCAATCCTTATACACTTCCATGAATTATATGACCCTGCCTTCATAACAAAGTATTTTCCATGACTCCTGGACATGTTCTGTAGTGCATGCCCCTCCCTTCAATCTTTCTTAGAATAAACAGATTTGCAATTTTCACTAATTTCAGTTTCCAGGCACAAGAGAACATGTTTCAGTCTTTAGAGGGATGACACTTGCAACCTTAATGCCTTGTTTAAAACAATACGTGAACAAATGATACACATCATTATTATTATCTCAAAAATATTGTGAGACACAAACATCATAAAGATATGTCATGGTTACAGGAATATGGTGATGCAGAATATCACAGGTAAGAACATATATTTGTAAGTGTTTTTAATGTCTATTTAATATAGTTGTATATATTATTGATTTTGTATTATTTTGGACATTCTTCTGATTTTGTGTGTTCAAAGTATTAATATGTTTATTTTAAGTGTATGCATCTTATGTAGTTGTTTTATTGTTTCTGTAATATTTTTAAAGTGTTGTTTTTGAGTTTATTTGAATTTTTCTACATTATTGGTGGGTTATTGTGTTTGTAGGGGAGTACGGTGGGAAGATATTTAAATATAAATGTTAACTTTTTAAAATATTTTTCACAATTTGTAACAATTTATTGGTTAATATGCACTAGTACCAGGAGGGAGCGGTTTCCTACCGGCTCCCTCCTGCTAATGTTTGTGCAGTCTCTGTTACCTGGTTTCTTTTTGCCTTTGTCATGTCAGGGATACAAGTGTTGAAAACAAGTATGTTCACTGGGTGGAGATGGATTGGTGAGCCATTGTGTTTAATGTAAGCCAAGTTGTCCTCCATGCCCTTCCCTAGTCCTTGCAGGAGCTTGGCAGCTTGGGAAAGGAACCAGCTGGCTTTAGCTCAGACTTCGTTTGCTGGGATGACCCACCACTTCTGCAGGGGTGATGGCCGGGGCATCCTACCCTGTCTCTTGGCAAACACAAGTACTAAGAGACAGGCTAGGATGAAAGAATGCTCTCCCCATACAGTGTTCATGCAATGAACATACAGGAAATATTCCCCAAGGATTTGAGGGGCACCCAGGATTCAAAAGTAGCATACCCACTGACCTGATGAACCTGTTGATATGGAAAGATAAGTGTCTGGCCTCGTCGGCCAGTGGTTTGATTAGGGTCATACTTGTTTCCTAACCAGCCATACAGAGGGTGGCGGAGTAAGCAGATATTCCAGTGTAACCAGGAGTTGGATTGCCATTCCCTCTGCCATACCCAGGAACAGTGTCTGGGCTTGAGAAGGTGTCTTCGTGACTGGTTATCCATAGAAAGGAACTTGCTAATCTTACGAAAGGAGTTGGGCTTCAGCTCACCAGGCCAAAGACTAAGTAGCATTCCAGTACAGAATGAGCTATCTGTGTGGATTATGGAAGGCCAACCACTTTGAAGCCCAAGGGTACTCAAGGCAGCTGCTCAAGATAAGGACATCTGTTGCACTTCAACAACGATGGAAACATGGGAATCTTCTAACTGTCATTACAGGTGGAGTGCTTTGCCTCTGATCCCCTCCGCTGTGTTCTGGGAGACTGTAGATGCTTCCAGTTGCCATTGGTAGCTGGGGAAAAGTGCCAAGTTGAAGAGTTTGCCATCTGAACCCTTGGTCTCTGCCTCAGAAATTGCATTAATCCAGCTTTCTCCTTGCTTGACCTGCACTAGTAGCAAGCAGTACAATCCTGTGGGTGCCCTACTGTTAAAAACTCTAGACTGCAACCAGTGGACTCTATGGTACAAGCCTTCACCAATTTGTATGTTATCTGAGGGTATCAGGGTGTATTGGCACCATGACCACTCACTATCCTCCTACAGATGGCCCGGTGGCTACTGGACCAGTGGGACTCCAGTAACTGTGCCTAGACACCAGACACTCCTAACCAGACTCCAACACCACCAGGGTTACTTTGGGCAGTGGGATAGTTGTAAATAATATTACCTCTTTTCCTCCCTGAGTATTGATCTGCTTGAGTTACATGCGTTAATCAATCAAAAGTGAATATATGTGATTAATAGAAAGCATACTTATCTTGTGTTATTACAGTCTTCAACGTCTTGCATTATTTGTTATTGATTTCGGATAACTCTTGTTTACTGTTGTTGTTCAAAAGAACACTGTCTTGCAGAAAGAAAATAGGTGAAAGGCTATCATGACACTCTGTGCTAATTGTATATTCAGAGAGTTTCTATAACAGGTAAATAATGTTATAAAAGCCGTGCACAAGGAGAGAAGGGTTAGAGAGGAAACCTTCACGCCAGAGGACCGAGGGACAGGCCAAGCAGAATCATGTCACTCACTCTAATTGAAGGGTACTGGGGATGCACTTAGCTTTTGTCATTCTGCTGGCTGGACTTATCGGTGCAGCAGACCTTAAGAGACAAGAATAGCAGGGTTTTCTATTACATCGAACACAAGCCATTTTCTCATGCAGGTATGCAGGAGTGAACCATCTTTGTAAAACAAAATGGGTTTTATCTTCTGCTGCGCTAGAATTAGTTTAGTGCCTAGAAGAAGCAGAATATGGGGTAGAATTGCTATAAATATATACCTGCAATCATGTTGGGGTGCTTTCTCCATTTCACAATTTTGGTAAACATTGCTGCTGCCATTTTATTTGTCCTTATTATGGTTACTATTCATATTGTGTGCACCAGACTAGGTTTTTGATTTTATAAAATGCATTCCTCATTTTCCTCATTTTCTAGTGTTCTTGAGTGTGTTATTCCTTAATGAAAGATGATTTGGGGTTCCTCTAAATTTCCCTGCAATGTCTCATGAGAATAATTGTTATCTGAAACTCACCTCGCTCAAATAATGCTCAGTGGTTTTTGGGATTGCAACAGCACAACCAGGGTTTTCTGGGTCTGGTTGTCACATTGACTGAGTCTTTGGTGCCAAGGAGTCTAAATAAATTATCTCTGTGGTTCTAGAGCAATCTAGAAAACTTGGCATTAGGGTGGACCAGAAACATTTGTTTCATAACAACTGCTAATGCCAAATCACTTCAATACAAGTATTGGTACCATTGATCTAGCTTTGAAGGGTACCCCTGTGCAACATGGTCTGCATATCCCAATGGTAACTGTTTTATAGTGCCTAGTGTATATGTGTTATAATATTGTTTGGGGTCTAAACTTTGGCTCAGAAGTCATATAGACCTTTCATTGTGTCTCTTCTGTGTAGTATATTTTTCTCGTGTGTATTAAAGTACTTTTCTTTTATAAAGTAACGAACTGTCTGGACATTGATCTTACTAGCTGGTATTATGATGTAAACTGTATTTTGAATGTTTAACCCATCTCACATCCTTGAGTAAGCCTCGGACTGTGTTGTCTCCCTACCCTGAAAGAGCCAAGTCCCGAAGAGTTCTTGGTTATCCAGATGGGGTTCAATAATGTAGTGGTCCCAGGAGACCAGTGGTGAATTACTCCAATGAATTCTACTGGTGCCCAGTAACACTTGACTGCCATGGTGCCCCAGCAAACTGGTTGTCATGGCAACAGAAATGAAAAACAAGATATAACATAATTTCTACTATCAGACCAGTAAATGGAATGATCTACAGCTGAGGCTATTTTCTTCAAAAACTAATATACAAAAAAGAATAAAGGATTTTTATCTCACCTGGAGCTTTTACACTATAGCCCTATGTCACCAATGAGACTGGCTGAGCATATATGATGTTGTGGAACCCATGCCAGTCATCACATGTAACCAGTTACTGCTGACATTATCTGAGTTGCAAGAAAACCTTTTTGTCATTGGAACAACCAGCATGGCCTCAGCTGTAGATCCTTCCATTAGCAGTACAAAAGGTGTGCTATAAGGAAGAGAGACCAGTTTACGAAAAAAATATTTTCAGTGGTTGTAAGTATGTCAGTGTTTGTATGTCCCCATAACTCAGCCCCATAAGGAGCTGACCCCAATGCCCTGATATCATATAAATGGAGGGCGGACTGCATAGGTTTTGTGTAAGAGGCTTTATACTCTTTATGCGTCGCTCCTGTTAGTTGTTTAAGTTTGAAAGCAGCTTTAATCAGGTGAGGCTTCCAAGACATGTTACCGCTAATAGTGATGCCCAGGTATGTAAAGCTATGAACATTTTCGAGGTGTGCCTCCCCCCCCCAGGTGATTTGTGAGGGTTAAACGCCATTAACATAGTTTTAGCCATGCATATATAAATATATAACCTTAGGTATAGGGCCTATAGCGGGTTTAATAAGAGAGTTCTATGGCAAATTATGCAATGAAGTTTGAACAATAGACAGGATGTTGAACTGTGTCCTCTTTTGACTGCATACCATGTCACAGTGATAGTAGCAATGTGGGAGAAATATATTTAGATATCTCAAGCTCAGGATTTGGTGAGCAGTGTAGTTATGCACTTTCTTGAGTTTGGCCAACAACTTGGAAGAGATGCATAAGAATCATTGCGTAGTTGACAGGGGAGAAGACGATTGTGGTGTTTGAGACTGAGAGTATCAGTGGCAGATTCCCAGTAATTGTGCCAAGATAAACACAAATGCAAATTAGGTAACTGGGGATTTTAATGCATTCGTCAATAGTAATATTCTGCAAACTCCTATGCATTGACTTTGAAAATACTGCAGAATTAGAGTCTCAAAAAGAGTGGTTGTTGTCTCATGTTATTTTATGGTATGTAATGTTATGTTGTGTTATGTTACGTAATGCTATGTTATTTTATGTCGATTTGTATGGCGCAGCTAATCAACCGTCAGGGCATCCCGGAGCAGGAACGTAGACCGGGCGGTCCTCCTAATTGACCAGCCAGGTCTTCAGTTTCTTGCATAGATTGAGAAGTGAAGTGGCAGGCCTGATGTGTTGAGAAAGTTCATTCCAGATCTTGGCGGTGATAAAAGAGAAGATGCACCCACCATTTCGAGGGAGAGAGAGGTGGAGAGTAGCTGTTTGGAAGGTTGGTAGAGTTGAAATTGGTCACTAAGGTATGCTGGTCCGGTGTTGTAGAGAGCTTTGTAGGCATGGATGAGCAGCTTTAATTGTCAATGAATCTGGATGGGTAGCCGGCTTAGTTCGGTAAGGTAGGGAGTGATGTGAGCGCTCCTGGGGACATCTAGGATGCGCAAGGAGTTGATGGTTTGGATGGTCTGGAGTCTTTGTGTGAGCTGGTTGAAGATTTCGATGTAGAGTGCATTGCCATAGTCGAGTCCACTGATTATGAGAGCCAGGGTGACCGTGCATCTTGCGTGTGTGGAAAGCCCTTTGAAGATTTTGCGAAGCATTCTGAGGATGAGGAAGCAGGATACGATCACAGCGTTGACAGGTTTGTTCGTCGTGAGTTTGTTGTTAAGGATGATGCCATGGTTTCTGGTGTGGTCTGTGAAGGTGAGCATGGAACCTAATTTGGGTGGCCATAAGGAGGAGTCCCAAGGGGAGCTCTTGTTTCTGAAAACCAGGATCTCCGTTTTTCTGTGTTGAGGTTTAGGCAGTTCTCTTGCATCCAGTTGGTCACATTGGACATGCAGAAGGTGAAATTGTTCCTGGTGGAGCTGTACCTGGTGGTGAGGCAGAGGATGTGCTGAGTGTGTTGGTGTAGGAGAAATGTTTGATACTGTGGCTCTTGTGATTTTGGTAAGGGTTGCCATGTCCATGTTGAACAGGGTTGGGCTGAGGGACAATCACTCCCTGGGGGACTCCGCAGACAAGCTTCTAGTGTTCTGAAGTGTAGGCGGAGAGTCTGACTCATTGAGTCCTGTTGGAGAGGAAGGAGGCAACCCAACTTAGGACGGGCCCTTGAATTCCTGAGTGTTCTGGAGTCTGGCGATGAGGGTGCCCTGGGAGACGGTGTCGAAGGCCTCCGAAAGATCAAGCAGGATAAGAGCGACGATTTCTCCTCTGTCGATGATGAACCTGTTGTGTGTTTCCTGCATGGCCCATTGTAGTTTTTCCTATGTGAGCCTAACTGTGCACGTTATAGGCCTCATTTTCTTTTTGCACACGTTATTGTATAAACATGCTTGCTTTGTGCCACATTGTATTTTTACACGGAACCTGCATTTGTTTTTGCTTTCTGTTCTTTTCCTGGGATTTAGTCTGAACACCACAGACAAGGTCAAACAGCAATGTCCCTTGTTATTCTTTATGGCAAGGCACTAGCACCTAGACATAACACCAAAATGCAGCTGTTGTTTAAGCGCACACGTATTGTCATATAGATGAGTACAGGAACCAAAAATGAGAGTTCTGAGACAAGAACAGCACATCTGCTGAGATGTAGAACGTTCATCTGTCTATGCTAAAGTACGGGGTCTGCCACAAGATTGTTGATATATATTCATGCAGGGGAGGGAGGTTTAGGCTACTCTGTCCTATATAATGACAGGGCTTTCCATGGTATACAGTTTATTAACCATGCTAACAGTATTTTTTGTAAGCATTTTTTTCCTAATTGTGGCACAAATACTGCATTTTTTTTGTGGAGTTTTATATAGCGCGAACTATACCCGAAGGTATCAGAGCCCTTTACATGAGCACCAGTTAAGTTACAGATGGACACATTAATTTTTGTTAGGCACGGGGAGATTAAGTGATTTGCCCAGAATCACAGAATGTTGAGCGTCCCTGGCGAGACACAAACCTTATTCCCCAGCTCCGAGGTCAACCGCCCTAGCCATTTGGGCACCTTCTCTCCCCAGTTTCAATAAATATTCTAAACTTCTTTCATGTCTCCTGTTTACCTTATTGTGGACGAGTATAAGTGAGAGAGCTAAAGGGTGTGTCCTGTTACCACGATCCCTGAGTGGGTGTAGAGTGTTGTGTTCTGGGCTGTCAATTCACTTGTTTCTCTGGTAAAGTTAGAAGGGCAAGTGAGGCACTATAGCTAGTCGGACTTGGGCTCATAGATACTGAGGTGATATGGTGACTCAGTCCCTACATACCGATGTTCTATGGTCCTAAGCATAGTTCTGTTCCTGAGCAGAATCCCTACAACATGGCACCACCAACGTTTGGACAGGTACTTACTTGCGGTAACCCTCGATTAGTGCTTGTGCTTGTCCACAATACCCTCACACCTTTTCCGAGAGACATCCGTGGTGTTAGGGATTTCTCCTCCACAGTTTTTAGGGGGCACCTAGTGCTGTTGGTTTTTCAGGCTTGAATATTACAAGGTTTACACCCTGATTGTGCTGCACTTTGAAGCCTTTTTGGTTTTATTATGGCTCTACCTGTAGTTATTGCTGTTAATTTCTGCCCAGCAGTAACTCAGCATTTAATGCAACATGGAGTTCCTAATGCAGGAGCTGCTGTGATTTTTGTGATTGAAGCGGACGCAGCATTCTGTGTTGATGTTTTTTTACTCTTTGGTCATGTTCCCGGCGGTCGACACTAATAATACTTTTTACGAATACAACATACCCCCGGTTTCTAATGCCTATCAACCATATGCACTTACGGAAATTCCTCTTACCATCTGGGAATACCAGACTTGGTTTAATGGTGCCCTTCCCCACATGCTTGGCACTTTCTGCATGGGCCCCTTAAGTATTGATGGCATCACATGACCGGCACTAATGGGCTATACCCTGTATCCGGATTTAGTTAATATAAATCTAGTGCAGACTTGCGCTGTATACAATGTTCTTGTTGTCTTATATAGATGCAAGACCCAATTCCTTGCACGTGCCTTGCTGGCTGGCCCAGATAGAGTTGCCCTGCAAGGACAACCTCAGGTGCCTGCAGATCATATAATAAGTCCTGTAATTGTTCATTCAGTGTTGGGCAAATGACCCACCAATCGTAAAGAGATACACTTTTAGATTGCCCAAAAGATAGATCAACATGAAGCTGTTTTTCCCCTTACGGGACCACAAGACAAGCACAGATTTTTAACTATGTGCTTACCCACTATTTACACTCTTTGTCATGGCACTCCCTCGATGGCCATTCTACAGAACATCCTCAAACAAATACAGAATGAACATGAGGCAGGTCCTGCCCTTGATTCGGGGATGAAACTTGTCAGGAATGTTCCCATCATCTCAGAAATTATTCTTTCTAATGTTAAAGGTGAAGCAGCTATACGCCAGTGACTTGCCATGGTGGTGGTTGCCGAACGCGAGTTGCCTGTCATTATTGCTAATGTGTATACGTCTTTAGGATGTAATAGTTTGGGAAACCTAACTTCAGTAGCACCACTTGGCAAGCCTAGTTCCAACAAGGATGCCAAACCCACAATGAATTCCCTAAGAAACCTTGGGACAAATCTAGACCGAAACAGCAGAAAGGTAGGCCACACGGAGGTTCTTCCCTCCAGGGTCCTCTGAAAGGTGATACAATTTTCGTGATCGCACTAAAATTTAAACTCCTGACAGGACAGGTATCAGTTTCCTGATCCCCATTCTCTTTGTTCCTTTCAGGACTCATCTGATCATCAGCACGATGGAGGAGGGCGATCTGACCGCAGACAAGAAGAGTACGTGAAACCGAAAAGGGAGACACAACGCTCTTCTGACGTGAAGATAAATAAAGAGGATAGACCTCCCCCTTATAAAGCCACTTTTCAGAAAAAGAATTTTGCGGCCTTAACAGCTAAATATGCCACAGACGGTGAGAACCCTCATCCTGAACAGGAGTTGGGCAGCGACTCTCCTTGACAGCACAGCAGAAGTCACCGTAGTATGCGGGAATCTCCACCAGTTTCTGATAGCAAAAGCAACTGAAACATTTATTACAGTTGAGACTGTGGACATCCACGTAGCCCCACCAGATAGACTATATCACTTGGATATTCAAATTGAAGGGGGCATTAAGTGCACCATTAAAGCAATCTTTTGGGACAATTTAACTACGTCTTATGACATTCTCTTGGCGGAGGTCGACTGGCCCCCACCATTTGTTCTTCCATGCCTCCAGGGTGAGGATGTCAAACTCCTTTCTTTCTCGCCTCTTGTCCATGATGAAGTCAAACAAGCTTATGCATCTAAATGGGCCCTTGCCTTGGCCCCCACACTTTATCATACCCATACTGGTTGGGATAAGGATTCTCCGTATCATGTTATTCCTATATGGTCCAGGGTGTGATTGAATCCTGTGTGTCTCTGATTAATAATCTTCTTTTTCCTGTTCTGAAACCGGATCATTCATTTTGCATTTTCTTAGATTATAGACATTTCATACACACATATATTTCGGGTACAAAATACCGATAGTACTGCGCTTATTAATAATGTTGTTCGTAAAATATACAAAACCACTTTGGATATTTCCAATGGTTTTTTTAGTCACAATTTGTCTCCAGAGAGCTGTGACGGGACCGCATTTAGCGCCTTTGGTTTTCAAATGCGCTACGCTCAATTTCCTATGGGCTATAAGAACAGCCCAAGAATGTTTGCAGCAATAATTATGTCGGTTCTTAATGAGATTGACCTTGATGCTCTCTCCTTCGTAGATGAAATCTACTTGACTGATGATGAATTGAACGTCCATTTAGCAAGAGTGGATCGCATAATATTGTGGTTTGCTGATCTTGGTTACAAATTCAACTTCTTACATAGCTTTTCTCAGTGTCCTTTTCTTAGGATATGAACTTATGCAGGGGGTAAAAGGCTTGCCACTCACTTTCTGGAGAGGTGTGCACATTTGCAACCTCCAAGTACACTTAAGAAGTTACAGTCTCTGCTGGGATTTCTGAATTTTGGCAGAACATATATACCTGTTTATGTCCACTGTATTAAACCTCTTTATGCCTTAATACGCCCAGATTTTTCCACTTCCTACTGGACGTCGGAACATACTAACACACTCAGATCTTCACAGTCTGACTTGCTTGGAATAAGCCATTTACATACACGTGTCAATACTACCAACTTAGTCATCCGAATTTTACTGAGTGCAATTGGATTTATACATGTCACCTTCAACGAAGGTGAAACAGTACCCATTGCTTATAAATCACACTTATATTTGCCTGCGGAAATGTGTTTTGCTTCTACTGAAAAAATTATAACTGCAGCACAAATGCCCATCCTAAAGGAACAGCCACTTGCTCATGGGAAATGCATTATTGTCGTTTCTCCAGTGACCGCCTTAGAGGCGGTCACAAAAGCCAGTGTTCCTAACCCAAAAGCCCTCCACCTTTGGTGGATACAGTGGGCTACTTCCGTAACTTTGTGGATGTAGACTTTGTCTTTGGCCCTTCTTTGCAAACTTAATAATTTTTGCAATATGAACATGCTTATCCTTTGTCTTCTTCGATTCTGCCTCTTGACCATTATAAGTCCATCATTTATACTGATAGTTCCACATACACTGCTATAGGTTCTAAGCAGAAATATTCTGCCGCATGCGCCATCGTTCTTGGCGCTATCTCCGATGGCGTCTTTCACCCTCAAACTACTCACACACAATCTCTCTGGCACTGCACTGCGCACTTGGCTGAACTGAAGGCTTTACTCCTTGCACTTGAAAATATAGATCCTAAATTCCCCACACTTACTGTGTGTGATTTGGTTTATTATGTACAGTCCTTTAATGACAATTTACATTTTTGACAACAAAATGACTTCAGAGATTCCAAGGGTAGCACAATCAAGCAAAAGCTGCTTTGGGGTAAAATGGCAAATCTTAAGGATAAGTTGCTACAAACTCATGTAATGCATACATTGAGTCATCAATGTGTGGGAGCACATGCCGTAGGGAATTCTCTGGCTGATGTAGTGGGCAAATCTGCAGTTGACACATCTAAAATTGCAGCGATAAAGCGCTCTAAGACTCGTATTGACAATGATATTTTGCTTGCCGTAAATACTTTTAAATAAACCTCCTTACCAAAGGGCTTTCCTTCTAAATATTTCAATCATTTAAATGACCAGAATGTTCCTTTTGCAACTATTCCTGGTGCTTGATTCCCAACGAGGACCATAGACATGATTTAATTGCAGCAGCACACGAAGGTATAGCTTCTGTGCATGCCGGTGTGGCTACCACCATTTTGCTCTGACAGCAAAGATTTTGGTCGCAGGGTTTATACCAACAAGCCAGAAAATATGTTATGTTGTGATATATGTCAGCAGATTAAAAGTCCGGCTCAACTCTTTATCTCTAAGCAGCCTTTCGGATGCATTTATTTAGATCATTGCGGTCCTCTGATTTTGGATACTGCGTTCAAATTTATTTTGGTTGCAGTTGAATCTTGCTCTAGATTCCTCTGGGTTTGGCCACAGCACTCGGCTGACGCTCGAACTGTTATTAAAGACTTGCAAGCCTTCATTGTGACTCATGCCTGTGGTGCATTCCATTTGGACCAAGGTCCGGCTTTCGCTTCTATAGCGTACCATGATTCAATTAAGTCCATGGGTATATAAGTGCATTTTTCTTCCCCATGTCGACGCGACGGTAATTCTGTTGTGGAGAGAATGAACCGTGACTTAAAACAGTCCTTAACGGCTAGGGTATTAGGTGCAGGCCGTTTGGTTGAACCATCTATCTGGGGTTCAACAAGCTTTATATAACCTCCGTAAAAGATCTCTGGGTGGGCAGATCCCGTACCAAATGCTTTTTGGCATCAACGTGTATGTTCCAGACCATGATGGTCCAGACGATGTGGAGGCTGCTGCAACCTTTGACATAGATAACCATTGTGCTGTCTTACAGAAGCTGCAAGAGTCCAGAGAAGCTAACTCACAAGACATTTGTCTGCATCTCATCCTTCGCCTACTGACGTTCCCCTTCCAGTTTCTGGCTGTCTTCCTAAAATATGGTGATCTGGTTCGAGAAAAGGTGGCAGTCAAAAAGGAATTCAGCCAGGCATACCGGACTCCTGTTCCCGGTCCTTGGTCTTCAAGGTACACAAACTGTAATTTTGCTACCACTCCTGGGTGAAAAAGACAAATGCTTTGTCTCCATTGAACATGTCAAACTACACCATGTGGCCGATACTCCATAGTATGCCATGGAATGGTAGTTCTTTTCCACAAGACTTTTCTTTGCAGCCTGTGAGCACCACCGATGCTGATACTCCCCAATGGCGAAGGGGAAGGCTGACAAGTTCCCTGGCACGATACCTGTTTCTACTATCACGTCTATTACAACTGATGTCATTTATACTGATCCACCGTTGGTAAATCTGTGGGAGTTAGATTTTTCAAGTCCGACTGCTGAGTCACAACCTCTATTTTTTCAGTTGAGTACCTCCAGGTACTATATGGATTGAGACAATTTTATTTCTGACAATTCTTCTGTTTTGCATCTGCCTCCAGCACGGATTTGTCTTTATTGCATGGTTAAAATGCAGTTATTTAGTCCCTCCTTGGATAAACGTCTGGATCATACTTTCCTTAGTTTTCTTGTTCATGTTTATTGAATTTTTGACTGTTTTTTTCCTACTAATCAATGGCCACTACCTCCCGGAATGTTCTGCTACAGAACTAGTCCATGGGGTGTTGGCCTCCCCATTTCTCATCATATAAACTAAAAAGAGACTTGTCCCTCGCTAACATTTCAGCGATTCCAGTGACTGATGGAATTGTTTAGGATAAAGTTCCTTTCGACATATTGGGTCCTACAGAGATTTTGCAGATACCAAATGTGTTCAAAGTTTCTATGGGTGATATATTAGTACCTGGGTTACATTCAGATGATTGGGATGTGGACACTGTAAATTCTATGCTTTCTGAATTAGAGCATTATACTGTTTTTGAATCAGAGGATCTATATCTCAATTCTGCTAATTATGCCGATATGTTCTGCTACCATCATTATGGACACCATTTTTTGCACAAAACTAATGGATAACATCCCAATTCAATTATAAACAAAGGAGACATTGTCCAACTCCCCCTTGAGGGAGTTCCAAAAAGCAAAAGGACAAGTACACATATTTCACGGGGTATGACACCTCAGACCCCACGTCATATTATTTTAAATTAACTTCAACACCACCAAAGAATTATATGCCTACTCGTACTAAGCCTGTATATACACTCTGTTCATCAATCAGTTGGCCTTAAAAGGCTATGATTACTGTAAGGGCACTATTGATTTAAAATTGATTTGGGGTACGAAGTCCTGGGAGGTTCAGGGGACGGAAACCTTATTTTGAGCCTGTTTAATTAAACAATCCAGAAGACTACTTGTTTGGGATTGGCAAAAATTAAAAAAATGAATACCCTGACAATTCCCTCAGTAGCCCGCTTTGATAGTTGGCAGAAATTGACAAATTACACTGAAGAACAATAGAATGGTACAAAATGGCACATTTAATTTTTCATACTCGAGTTCTGGCAGGTAGTTGTTGTGGCTAGTGGACATAAATGATTGTCATGCTCACTTTCTTAATTCTACACCTGGGTTTTAATCAAGAAGACCTGATCCCCGATACACTCAGTCAACACATTCTGGTATTGTTACCACTTATTCGGTGGGAAATTTATGCAAACTGTGGTTGGAACAATCCACACTATCTGCAGTAAAACAGCACCATTTTCTTTTGTCCGAGGACATGAATTTATCAGAGTTCCTTTTAGGTCCTAAATCCCCACATTCTAAAAGATTTCTATATGCTACTTATAATGAAATGTGGAAATTGTCCCAGATGAAGCTCCTGTATAGTTAAGACAAATTGACCAAGATAATTTAGATAAAGTGCTTGCTGTTGTTGATAATAGTATTAATGCATTGTCATCTTGTATTTACAACTTAAACAACATTATGTCGTCTGTTATTGATATTGTCTAGAGTGACATGTCAACTTTATATCATACGCAAAGACGCTTAGATCTATCATGCAGTTTAGCTGGAACCTTCAAACACTCAAAAATGGAGTTCCATTGCATTACTTGAATTGCAGCAACTTGTTCCTGCCTTTTAATTTAACACAAAAACAACAATTAACGGTCATGAAAAATGCAACATACACAATGCTGCATTTAAAAAAATTAGAACACCTCCCTTCGGTGGTGTGGTTAATACTAACCCTGGGCATAGTTCGCGTAGTAGCGCTACGCGTAGCTATGCGAAGTGCACTTCGCACTACGCGAGCTACGCGTAGCACTATGCGAACTGTGTAGTGCGGTAGGAAATGCTGTTCGCAATGATGGCACAGTGCCGGATGCGTGTCTGCATTGTGCAATCATTGCAAACGGCATCTTGCACAGTGCAAGCGGTCGTTTTCTGCCGCTCGAGTAGATTTGTACTCGAGCGGCAGTTTTCTCAACGCGGACTGGTAGTTTCTCATCGCGAGCGGTCGCGAGCATACGCGACCACTCGCAATGAGAAACCTGACCTCCCCGCGTTGAGAATCTCACTGGGAGGTTTATTTTCCACGCTCGCGATCGGCAACTTGATGTTGCTGATCGCGAATGAGGAAAAAGTCTCGCCGGGATGTCATTTTGCTCGCTCGCGGTCGTCAACTTGACGTTGAGGACCGCGAGCAAGCAAAAAATGCCCGCTACGCGTTTTTGCACTGTGCTACGTGCAATTCGCGTAGCGCGTAGTTGCGCAAACTACGCAAGCGTAGCGTAGTTTTCCGCCCAGGCCTAGTTAATACATGGAGATATTTCACTGACTATCTCGACATTTTAATTGCATTAAAATTTTCCTGTAGGTAGATACGAACCCCTAGGCAGCAGTTACATACATGAATTATGATCACTCCCCTTTACTTATCGTTGTGAACGTACCAATAGGGACGTTTTTATCACTGGTGAAGAATGCGACCCTACTGTCGGACATTCACTTGTTTGTAAACACGTTAAAATCCACAGCACATACAACACTTCAGTGCCCAATTTGGCTTATTATCTAAAAGGAATTCCAGTTCCCGCAATTCTCCCTTTCATTATGGTACTCACTAACAGAAGTTGTCTTGTGCTTAGTGATCAAACCTGTTGCAGAATGCAAGATGGAGTCCCATATATTCTGTCCATTTCCCAGTTAATCACTTGTTGCAACAATGTCTTGTTTCCCCCTCTGCCTGGGATTGTAGATAGCTCTTTGTGGCCTACCATTCCAACTTTGAAGGCAGATTTCAACAAGTTGAGCAGACTCAAAGTATTATTGTTTCAGCAAGAAGTAGCTCTTATATCTGCTTGCGAGATCTTCGAATTGCAGGTGGCTAGAACGTCTAGTGAAATACAATCATTATTAAATACAAAACTTCTTCTGCATTTTGGAGGATTAGTGCATCAAATCTTTAATGCCTCTAGTACGGCAGGCCTTGTCCACTTATTTTAAGTTGTAGGCTCTGGCTGCGTTAGTTTTTTTCAGACCATCTTTGAAGTAATCCTGGCTTTTATCCACTCCAATCTCTCTAGTGTGTTCGGAGAATTTCCGTTACTGTTCTTCCTCATTTGCAGCATTCTCATCCTGTTCCTGCTTCTCTGCAATGGATGCTCCTTTTGCGGGGGATCTAGAACTGGCATCACTCCAGCACTACCATGAGCATATATTTCAAATCTTTGGAATGCTTCTACAACAGGACCCTAAAAGGCATGATAATGGGCCTGTCGGAAGCCATGACATGCCTTTTATTTGCCAGAGGGAGGTACCGCCGAAGGGGGTTGGCTTCAGCCCCTTTAAACTTCTGTACGGGCACCCTGTGACTGTCAGGATCATGCTCCATTCGCTCCCTACCCAGGGTCCCCTGCAGCGAGCTGCTCCACAGCTTGAAAGAAGACTTACCCATATCAGGGGTTCTCCCCCTTTTCTGATGCCCCTGCTTCCAGTGTACCAATATATGCCCCGGATTCCAATGTTCTCAATATCTTAGTCACAGATGATGGGATGGAAGAGGAGAATGATCCTCTCCTCAACCTCCTTTCGTCTAAGTAGCAGGATGTGTCAGTGGAGGGTGTCAGCCTCTCCCCTACACTGACCCTGGAACAACAAAGATACTTCTGCCAGTTGTTGGGGCAGTTCGCCTCATTCTTCTCCCTTATCCAAGGGCTCACTAAATGGTGAACCCATGATATTTACACTGGGACAGCATGCCTGTGAAGAGTAAAATCCACAGGTTATCTGGTAAGGTGAGAGTCAGCATTAGGGGGGAGGTCTCCAAGTTGTTGGAGTTAGGGGTTATTGAACACTCAAACAGCCTTGGTCCAGCCCAGTGGTGTTGGTCCCCAAGGTTGCCCCTCCAGGTATCACCCCAGAACTTAAGGTTCTGTGCCAACTACTGTGGGCTCGATGCAGTAATCAGAACTGACCCACACCCCATCCCCAGAGCTGATTAGCTCATAGATCGGCTAGGAGCTACCAAGTTCCTCAACACATTTGATTTAACGTCTGGGTACTCGCAGATTGCTTTGCCTTGACCCAGGAGGCCAAAGAGAGGTCTGCACTCTCTGCACTTCCAGTTCTTGGTGATGTCTTTCAGGTTGAAGAATGCTCCTGCCACCTTCCAGAGTTTGGTCAACCAGGTCCTGGCGGGGCTGTAGAACGTCAGTGCCGCCTATTTGGATGAGACTGCGGTCTTCAGTTCTATCTAGAAAGACTACCAGTGTCATTTCAGAGAATTGCTTCACACACTGCAGAGGGCAGGCCTGACTATCAAGGCCAATAAGTGCAAGATAGGGCAGGGGTCAGTGGTCTACTTGAGTCAACAAGTGGGAGGAAGCAAAGGTCAGCCCCTCCAGGCCAGACAGAGGTGAGAGTCTTCTTAGACTTCACTGGCTACTACAGGAGATTTGTCAAGGGGCATGGTACCATTGTTTCACCCTTGGCAGAGCTGACTTCCAAGAAGCAGCCACGCCAGGTGATCTGGACCGAGGCATGCAAGAATGCTCTTGAAACCCTGAAGGAGGCCGTGCGTACAGCACCTATGTTCAAGACTCGAACGTGACCACTCTGATTCCCAGGGAATTTATGGAAACAGATCTAACCCTTTTGTTCTTCACCTTTGCTTGTTACAAAGAATAGAAACTATAACACATTTTCAAATGTTAGTTCAGGGGTTTGAGAAGATCACATATCAAGCTCCAAAGTCCATGTATAATCTTTTATTTCAAGTCTTTTCTTCTTTTCTATGCACCTTCCTCAATTCAGCATGAAATAGTTGTTCAAGCCTTCATACATTAAGCACAGTTCTTTATCATTAATTTTGACAAAAACAGCCAGTTCTTCATCATTAGTTTTGACAAAAACAGCCAACACGTGTTTCGCGAACATTACACTTCTTCAGGGCTGTTAAAACAAATGTATGAAATGAAATTGCTTTTTGGAGACATCACATACTAATTCTATATTTTATACAGATTTTTTTTTTTTTTAAATGGGAACATCAAGATAGAGTACAAAGCCAGTGTAGAACATTTTAGATACAAAACGGGTTAGTTGAAACCCATTAGTGTCCAATTTTTATAAAAATCAAATCTAAATATATTTAAACATCCACTAAGATCCTGTAACTAGATACATCTCAATCTTCAAAGAACCTCGTGCCACATATCAAAATGTATTGTTTCATAAATCTAGAAAGAGTATAGTGGACCATAGTGAAGAACAGATTTCTGTACCTATAATCAGCATGGAGCAACTCATTTTTAGTGATCTTCAAGTTCCAATGTTCCTTTGTTCTTTTTTATACATCAAATAATCTTCTGTAAGTCTCTTACAATGTCTACAATTTTATATATATATATATATATATATATATATATATATATATATATATATATATCAAATTACACTCCCTTGTGCCCTGGACGCACAAAAACAGGTACGGACAACTTCTTAAGCTGGTGCCAGATTTTCTTTTTATTAAATTATTTAAGTTGCGTGCAAAGCTCCTTCATGACGCGTTTCGGGCCACTTAGCCCTTGGTCACACACACACATATATATATATATATATATATATATATATTCACTGAAAAAATCATAGGTTTCAGACACGTTATAGTTAGAAATTAGCATTTAAAAAACCTTTGAAATTCACTGAAAAAACCATAGGTTTCAGGCACGTTATAGTTAGAAATTTGCATTTAAAAAACCTTAAAAAATCACTGAAAAAACCATAAGGTGGCGCGTTTTAGGTTGGGGGATTAAGTCCCCTTGAATCCTGAGGGTTCCTGGGGGCCAACTAGCCCACCATGTACCTCCAAAAAGCGCCACAGAGCTGCGTTGCAGAGAGGTGTATAAAGGGGCGTGGCCTCTGTACACCTCTCTGCAACGCAGCCCCCTGGCGCATACTGGAGGTTCCTGGTGGGCTAGTTGGCCCCCAGGGACCCCCAGTATTCAAAGGGAATTACATCCCCATCTGCAAACGCGCCAGGGGGCGCGTTTGCAGAGTGGTGAAGGAAGGGGGCGGGGCCTTTTTATCGGCAGGATCCGCGCACCCTGAGCGCATCCTGCCGATTTAAAAAAAAAAAAAAAGCTTTTTCTGCCCAGGGGGTCCTTATGGGACCCCTGAGCAGACCTAGGGGTCAGGGTGTTTCTACCCTGCCCCCTTTGTGCGCTTTGCGCACTTGTTTCTGTCCCTCGGTTCTACCGAGGGACAAAATGGCTGCCAACATTTCCTGAATCGGAATGTTGACAGCCAGCTGACAGCCAATTAACATGCAGCTCGTGATCGGGACGGTGCGCGCAGGGTGCGCTCAGGGTGCGCGGATCCTCCGTGCCCATAGATATATATGTACTTTTACTTTTGATTTTCTCAGCAACTACTGAACGGATTTACACCATTTAACAAAAGGGTTCTTTCTGAACCAAGAACTACCTCTTTGCCAAATTTGGTGTAATTCCGTTCAGCAGTTCGGGCTGTAGCCGTGTCTAAAGTTTCCTATGGAAAAATGAATGGGGAAAACGCGTTTTGGGACCCCCCTTTTTTCTCGGCCCCCGCTTGACGAATCACCCCGAGACTTTCAGGGTAGGAGCGGACCGGAGCGCCCCACAAAAATGTGAAAATTTTGCGAAGATACGTCAACCGGCAAGAGAGTTATTTCAAATAGAATGTTGCGGATTTCCTATGGAAAATAGGTTCTAACTATAACTATCTACTGGCGACTGCCAGTAGATAATATATATATATATATATATATATATATATATATATATATATATATATATATATGTGACAAATGTTGTATATTAAAATAATAATCTATACAGCTTATTTCATGATTCTATATTACATGATATCATGACGAAAGTCTTTATGCAAATTGCTTTTATGTTATGTTATGTTATGTTAATATATTTATTAAGCGCACGAATACCCAAAGGTATCTTGGCGCTGAGGACTGAAGTAACAAGTTCATATAAGGCACAGGTCACTATTTACTGAACAACCACGTTTTCAAGGCCTTCCTGAAAGCAAACAGAGTTGGAAGTGTTCTAATGGAAAAAGGAAGTTCATTCCAAAGTTTAGGGGCCGCCACCCTAAAACTTCTGCCACCCCAACTAGCTTTAGAAAATCTCGGAGTTGCTAGCAATCTAGCTCCTTCTGAGCGCAGGTGCCTTTTAGGGACATACCAACATAATAGGCTTCTCAGAGACTTAGGACCAGAGTTGTGGAGTGCTTTGTAGGTAGTGCACAGGACCTTAAAGATAATGCAGCTCTTAACAGGAAGCCAGTGCAGCTTTTGCAAGTGTTTCCGAACTGAATGATGCTTAGGAATTCCTAGCAGAAGTCTGGCAGCCGCATTCTGAATCATTTGCAACTTATTGAGTTTTTTCTCGGTCACTCCAAGATAGAGACTATTACAATATTCTAATTTAGCAAGAATCAGTGAGGTAATCACTGTTTTCCTGCTGTCTATGGGAATAAAAGGTAGTATTTTCTTGACTATTTTAAGCAAGAAGAAACTCGATGAGGAAACGGCATTTACTTGTGCCTCAAAGTTCAATTTATTATCAATGATCACGCCAAGGTTCTTTGCTTTGGCAGCTGGAACTGGTGCCGTCCCTAATTCAGCGGGCCACCAGCTCTGTGACCAATTTGGCAAAAAATTGCCAACGATGACTACTTCAGTTTTATCTGAGTTCAATCTAAGGCAGTGAGAGCTCATCCAAGAGCTGACAGCTCGCATGCAGTCCTTAAAAATTTGCATCAGTGGTAAAGAATTTTTTGACACAGACAAGACAATTTGTGTATCGTCGGCATAAGACGTCAAAGCCAGTCTGAAGGATCTAATCAGAGTTGCCAACTCAGAAACATCAATTTTAGAAAGAGTAAGGCTCAAGGATGAGCCCTGTGGGACTCCACATGGGAGTACAAAGGGGGGGGGACTCGTAACTGCCCAGGGCTACCGACTGTATTCTGCTGAACAGAAAGGAAGAAACCAGTGTAAATGCTTTATCGGAGATACCAATGGAATCCAGACGCTTTAGTAAGAGATTATGATCAACCGTGTCGAAAGCTGACGACAGGTCAAGCAAAATCAGGGCGGCTGCTCCTCCTGCATCTAGGATTGTTCTGATTTCGTCTGTGGCTTTAACCAGGGCCGATTCTGTACTATGTTCTGCCCTGAAGCCAAACTGTGTTTCATCCAAAAAGTTGTTAGAATGCAGGTATTGAGTTAGCTGTTCATTCATGATTTTTTCTACCAACTTTGCAGGGAGAGGGAGACGTGAAATCGGTCTGTAGTAATTAGGTTCCATAGGATCAAGATTAGTTTTTTTTAATAATGGCAAAATAGAAGTCTTTTTCCAGATAGTGGGAAATACACCCTGAGCAAACATGGCGTTAAAAATAGTAGTAAGACAAGGACCCAGCGTCTCAGGGGGCTAGCTTAAACACAGTGGGGGGAAGAGGATCATGGGGAGAGCCTGATTTAGCCTGCTGAATAAGAATGGTAATCTTCTCATCGGCTATAGGTTTAAATTCGGAGAAAGTTATATCAGCAGAAGAGCCTTCCTTGGCTATAATGTCTTTATCTGTGTGAGTATTGGTATCAAATATAGTATATATTTGCTCCACTTTCTTCAGAAAGTGTTGAGCTAAAGAGTTACAAAACTCTTGCGATGACTCCATAATACCTGTTATCAATGGTACAGATAATTTAGAGACTACTTGAAAGAGTTTCCTAGTGGAATTTTTTGCCTCCTCAATTTGTTTAGAGAAATAAGAGCGCTTCTCTGTCATTATCATGTTTTTATAATCCGCCAGTAAGAGCTTATAAATGGCGAGTTCGTGAACATTATACTTGCTTCTCCAGCGTCTTTCCTGACGCCTACACTCCTGTTTCTTGGCTCTGAGTGTATTCGAAAACCAAGGAGCCGTTGTTGAGTGTCTTTTTATTACTGCTGTTTTAACAGGGGCTATCTTATCAGCCATGTGTGAGAGCCAATTGTTAAATTGAAGTGAAGCAACTTCCACGTCCTCCGGAAGTTTAATTTGAGTATTGGACAGTTGATCATTAAGCATGTTGCTGTTGACCTGTTTCCAATTACGGTAGGTCCTAGTAGGTTGCTTAGATCCGGTGATCTTGTCCGTGAGAAGATCACACAACTCAAAAATAACAGCTGAGTGATCTGTCCATATTAGAGGCAGAATTTCCTTGATCATGATCCGTTTGTTGTTAGTGAATATGCCGTCAAGGGTATGACCGGCTTGATGTGTAGGGCCTAAAACTA
Organism: Calotriton arnoldi; assembly: GCA_963921515.1. Classification (NCBI taxonomy): domain Eukaryota; kingdom Metazoa; phylum Chordata; class Amphibia; order Caudata; family Salamandridae; genus Calotriton; species Calotriton arnoldi. The sequence continues at coordinate 330,939 of CAWUFW010008923.1, forward strand.
TTTGGTTAAACCCTGCCATAGTCATAAGATCAATTAGTGCGACAGTGTTTGGGTCCAAGCCATCCTCGAGATGATAAATTAAAAAAAAAAATAGCCTTCAAATGTCCTGGAAAAAGAGAACAGATAGAAAAATAGAAAAAGATGAACATCATAAGCATTTGGATTTTTATAAAAATTGGACACTAATAGGTTTCAACAAACCCATTTTGTATCTAATATGTTCTACACTGGCTTTGTACTCTATGTTGATGTTCTCAACTTGGTTTTTCTGTATATTTCACATTTTCTGCTGAGGAGCTGGGATGAGATGGATGGGTCTTTCCTCACTTGAATGATAATGTTGTATAATTTAAAAAAAAATCTGTTCTGTATAAAATATAGAATTAGTATGTAATGTCTCCATAAAGTGATTTTATGTCATACAATTGTTTTAACAGCCCTGAAGAAGCGTAACCTTCGCGAAATACGTGTTTGCTGTTTTTGTCAAAACTAATGATGAAGAACTGGCTGTATTGTCAAAACTAATAATGAAGAACTGTGATTAATGTATGAAGACTTGAACAACTATTTCATGTTGAATTGAGGAAGGTGCATAGAAAAGAAGAAAAAACTTGAAATAAAAGATTACGCATGGACTTTGGAGCTTGATATGTGTTCTTCTCAAACCCATGAACTAATGTATTAACAGGCACATGCATGAAGCTTAAAAAAATTCGCAAAAATTGCGAATCGGTAAAATAAACCATTTGCGATAGCAAAGTACCCTGCAGCAATGCATGAACGCTAATATAGCGAAAACAAATGTTTTCGCAAAATTAAATAATCGCAATTAAATCTGAGAATAAATTTGCGAATCTTTAATTGCGTCTTCCAAATAGCGAATCGCAATTAAAGATTCGCAAACAAATGCATGAAAAATCGCAATTTGCGATTTTACTGAAATTCGCAAAATAGCAAGTGCAATATAAGAAGGATCCCAAACAGGTGGTAATAATTAGTGCAAATCAGATACAGCTGAAAGTCAACAGAAACTTACTTAAACACACACAGATTGAGCCTGAACATTTCACAATGGCAGGGATTTACCTGATGGCGAGGAGGATGAGGCTCCAGGCTGCAGCACACAGAAGGAGGAGAATACAGGAGCGCATCTTCCGAGTCCGCATTACTTTGCTAGGACAGACAGAAGACGAGATATACGACAAGTATAGGCTCAATGCAGCAATGATCCATGATTTAATCGATGAATTGGATCCCATTCTGCAGCGCCAGACACGTAGGACCAATGCCATACCCACACATGTGCAGGTCCTATGTTGCCTGCACCTACTGGCTTCAGGCAGTTTCCAGGGGGTCATAGCCGTAGCTGGAGGTGTGTCTCAGAGCGCACTTTCAAGAATCTTCAAAGCATTCCTTGATGCATGATGTCCCGGATCAACTCACACATTAGCTTCTCCACAACCGCACATGACCTCACCAAGACTAAACAGGAATTTTACCAGATAGCCCGCTTCCCACACGTCTTAGGTTGCATTGATTGCACCCATGTGGCTATATGTCCCCCTGCAGGAACTGAATACATATACAGGAATAGAAAATGTTTTCATTCCCTTAACATACAGGTAGTATGCAATGCCAAAAACATAATAACTGACATTGTGGCGCAATACCCAGGGAGTGCACATGATTCCTATATATTTCGCCAGAGTGGCATACATACTCGTCTTGTCAGGGGTGAATTTGGAGAGGGACATCTGCTTGGTAAACATGTGTTATTAATGCTCACAGACATTGATCGTATGCAAATGTAATACTGCCACTGACCCTTTGCTTACTTCCATGCAGGTGACAGCGCATACGCCTTGCGCAATTACATAATGACACCGTACCTCAATCCTACAACTGCCAATGAACAGAGGTATAATGCTGCGCATATATCGACCAGGAACATCATAGAGCGCATGTTTGGGCTGTTGAAGAGCCGCTTCCGATGCCTCCATAAAACCGGAGGCGCCTTACAATACAACCCTGAACAATGCTGCAAGATAGTAGCAGCATGTGCCATTCTACACAATATTGCCACAAGGGGAGGCATAGCAATAGAGGTGTCTGAAAGCGACTCGGAGGACGACAACCAGCAAGGGCCACACCGCCGTGCAGCACATGGGGCAAGCGCAGCAGAAGGGCGCAGGAGACGCATGGAAATAACACAAAATTATTTCTGAGGTGAGTAATGATGAGACAAAACACGGATATTGCAGTCAAAGTATATTTATCTTAAAAACTAATAACTTGAGTGTTGAAGCACACATCTTATGTGCCCAGTAGCACAGGAATAGCAGTAATGTACATAAATGTCTTTAAATCAAATCATGACTTGAAAGTCAGTCAAAACTGTTTTCTCCGTCAATGGTTACCTCACCATATCTGTATGTCAGTGTACATGGCAGTCTATCGCTTCCGCCCATGCACACCCAGACGCCTTTCAGATGCTGCATCTTCATCCCTCATGTTGGCAGCGGAGGGGGTACTGCTGCGTGTCTTGCGCCTTCCTGCAGTGGTAACAGGCATAGACAGACTGCTCATGCTTGAGGCCTCCTCACTACCCTCTTCCAGCGTGACATTGTTTGACTCAATTGTGGCAGCATGCATCATTTCCACTGCATTCGTCACCTGGCCAGTGCCTTTGCCACATCCCCACTCCAATGGGACATCTCAGTTTGCATGGTCACAGACCTACGTGCCAGCAGTGCAGTGGTTGTAGCCACCCTATTATTGGATTTTGCATACACGTTCAAGCGCTGCATCAGTTGGCGATGGTGTCTCGTCTGTGACACATGTCCCTCCTGCATCACCCTGGTCAGTTCTTTCACGCAATCCGTCAGTACTGCAATATTGTCTGCCATCTTTCCAATTTGGGCCTGCACTAAACGTGTGTTTTTCGCCTGCAGGCATCCCTCAAGACCACCCCAGACATCAATAGGTTGGTCCTCCATCTGTGTGATTTGTGACCTCGCTCTACGCCGCCGGCCTCGGACAGTGCTACTGCGGACCTGTGTTTGAGGAGTCGGCGTGGGTGTCTCTTGCGCCTGGCTGGCCACTGGTGTTACATGTGCCTCGTCCTCAGATTCCATTGTCACCAGTGGTGGGACAATTGCCCTGCGTGTGGTAGGGGCACGTGATGGATTTTGTGGCACCACAGGTGTGTCTGTCTCTTCTACTGCGCTAGTTTCCTGTGTGTCAAGGAAGTCACTGTCCTCTGCATCTTCACGTTCTGCATCTGTGAGGTTAAACAGTGCAAAACAGCATTAATTTCTGTTAGTGATGTTATGTAACAGAAATCATGATTTCAGTAAGAATAAATATTTTGCTGTTACACTAATTTTGGGTTGGTTTATTCCTATTTGTGTGTTTGCCATAGTACCTGCCTGACCTGCCTGCATCTCCCATAATTCACTTTGATTTTTAACCAAAATGTGTACTGGATTTTCATTATGGACACTTGTGATGTACTGAGCTGATGTAATACCTTTGAAATTTATGACAATGGTCACATGCATGCATCTTACCTTCAGATGTGTTTGCCGCTCCGGAGGTGTCTAGCTGCATCACCCCAACACCAGCTTCAGGCTGGAGTGTCGACTCCACCATGTTCTCCATGGGTGTGTTGGCAGTCTGTGTCGGTGTTCCCCCTCCTGTCTTCCTGGCTTCCTTCAGCCGGTAGGCAATGCGTTCCTTTGCACGACTGCGCAAGTCGTACCATCTTTTTTTTAAATTGTCGATGGTATGGTGTATGACCCCAACAGCGTTCACTTTATTTTGGATCCGGATCCAGATTTTCCTTTTTCCTGCTCTGCCACTTTCAAAGACAATTTTCCAAACAGCTTGTCATGGCTGTTTACCACACCCTCAATTAGTGTGTCTATTTCCTTTTCAGAAAACTTATTTTTCCTCTTCCTGGCAGTTTGGCTGTTCTCTGCTGTTGCTGTATCCATTTTGTGAAAAGGTCAGGTGTTGTTCCAAATGTCAATTTCACTCCTGTTCAGCTCCTGCAGTCAGCTCCCTCCTCTCACTATGACTGTGCACTGAATGAGGCTTGGGCTGCTGACTTCCTGGTAGTGATGTCATCAAGATGCATCAAATGTGCGACTCCGCTATTTGCGATTTCGCTATTTGCGAAATCGCAAATAGCGAGTTCGCAATTTGGGATCTCGCTAATTGCGATTGCGATTTATTGCGATTCGCTATTATTTCGCAATTTTTGTGATGCATCGATTTTTGCGATTCCTTAGTTGCGATTCCTTATTTTTCGCAATTAAGGAATCGCAAATTTTTACATTGATGCATGTGCCTGATAGTCCCTGTGAGGGAAACAGGGAATTGAGATTCAGCGCTGGGCAAGTTTTCTATTTCCCTCGTGTGAAATTTGTTTATATGATAGAAGCACTGCTGCTTTATGAAAAGTAATCTTATCTGATTGCACTGTATTTTGTATAATGTCTAAGCATTATGAAAAAAGAGAGGCATTGGCAAATAATCTGTTTCAAAATGTACAAACTAGATGCCAGAAGCAATAGTAAGAGCCTTAAGGAATTGTTTATTAAATTAGAAAGATTACAGAAAAAAGAATCTCCAAACGGTGGAATGCAATGTCACTCAATCGCATTCCTAGAGGGTTAAGGATTAATATCTTTCCAACAGTGGATTACTTAGATGAAAACGAAGCAGATAGGTGGGAAGCCAAATTGAATCAGCCCAGAAGAGAATTAATGGACATGCTAATAGAATTTGCAGAATCTCATAGACAAATGTTGACTAAACAAATAGAAGATCTATGTAAAGAAATAGAACTTCTTAATTGGCCTGAGAACAGTAAAAATATTTTTGATATCTTAGAAGGTATTCTGGACAAATATCAAGTAGAACTTCAGGAAAGAAAAAAAAGAAATTCACTAGAGATGAAAGAGATTATTCTTCATGACGCGTTTTTACGTATGCAAGAAAATTTGATACTACCATTAAAAAGGATCTAGCTCCTAAGGGTAGACCCCTAATGGATGACAATTCTAGTGTAAGTAGTAGATCAAGTATAGCAACTAGTGGGAGTGAGACAGAAAGTGACAATCCCTCGACATCACATCCTAAAACTACTTCATCTTTTTTAAGGGAAATGAAGAGAATCAGGATGCTGCAGATGGTGCCACAAGTACGAACTATAGAAGGTCTGAAACGGGGAAAAGAAACAGAGGAACAAAAGGTGGGAGGACAAGATCAAGTAACAGAAGAAACAAATCTAGATGGGTTCAGGACAAAATCTCAGAGAAACAGGGACAGGATAAAACAGTAAATCTGGTGACCAACTTATCAGATAGGGTGCTTACATCACATGAATTAGAGGTCTTGAATAAGCGATTACGTTTTGCAACCAAACATGGACCTAATGACTTGGCAACAAAAGCAGATCTTTTAAGATTTACACTGAAGCTTAAATTAAAAAAAAAAATTGTAAATAAACCACCGGCAAGAAAGCATCTGCCGATTTGTAAAGATATTAGCTCTCTGTCAATACAACGACTTTCAGATATCCAAGTATTACTAAGCATTTCTGAAGATTCTGATTGTGATATTGAGGATGTTGTACCGGATCTGGAAATTGATATTGGGTGTACTGTGAACAGTGGTTTAAAAGATAAATTTGAATTTACTCCAATGCTGCAAAGTGAAAATGTTATTGATATGTTTCAAAATATGGTACTGCAAGATATAGAAAAGAAAAAGATCTGTAATGTACATGACAATTTGAATAAAAATGAGAGAGAAGCACTGAATGGGTTTGGATCTGATAAATCTATAATTGTGAGACAAGCGGACAAAAAAGCCAATGTCGTGGTCATGAATTTTTGTGATTACCAGGCAGAAGCTATGAGACAACTTAATAATCTATCTAATTACAAAAGAGTTGATATACACCTCTTGGGAACATCTTTTTTGGAACTTAAGAATAAGCTCAAGCACTAGAGAGCTCAGGAACTTTTAGATATTTATGAATATAATTATCTCAGTATCTCCTCCCAAGTTACCCCAATCATTTATTTTCTATCGAAAATTCACAAAGGAGGGAGAACACCACCAGGATGTCCAGTCATCACTGGGATTGGATCGCATACTGAAAATGTCTCAAAATTTGTGGATATCTACATAGCACCTTTTGTCACCACAATCCCGTCTTACATTAAAGACTCACAAGACTTCTTCAGACAAATTGTAGACATTGTTTCGGACTCTGATTATCTCCTAGTAACTATGGATGTCAACAGTCTCTATACTAATATTCCTGATGAGCTAGGATTGAAGGCTTTAAAATCTTTCCTATTTACCAAGTCAGCCAGCTACTATTCGTACTCTTGAACGATTCTTGATCTTGCTGAATTTGTTCTTAATGGACACACAATTGATGGACGGAATGCAGAACAAATCAAAACATTCACCCCCAGTCAAGAGATCTGGGTTAAATCCATCATTATTTTGCTCACCATGCCACCCCAGTTCAGACCTGGCCATATGCAAATCAGTCTTGACCCTGTGTCTCATGGGAACAGTCCAGCCCGAACTGCCAAGCCAGGTCCTCCCTGGACCGGAAACAAGCATCCTAGGACCAGTTTAGGGGTTTCACCCCTCATCAGCAAGGATAGCTTGAATCCAGTGGCACAGTGAGCCCGGGACCCACGCCTGGGCATACCCAGCGCACTTAGGGCGAAGAAGCAAAAGACACACAATTGATGGATGGAATGCAGAACAAATCAAAACATTCACCCCCAGTCAAGAGATCTGGGTTAAGTCCATCATTCTTTTGCTCACCATGCCACCCCAGTTCAGACCTGGCCATATGCAAATCAGTCTTGACCCTGTGCCTCATGGGAACAGTCCAGCCCGAACTGCCAAGCCAGGTACTCCCTGGACCAGAACCAAGCATCCTAGGACCGGTTTCGGGGTTTCAACCCTCATCAGCCAGGATAGCTTGAATCCAGTGGCACAGTGATGTAGTGTAGCTCCTATTTCCCAAATAGGCTCTGCGCATTGGAATAATATATCCTATAGGTTTGACATAGGACTAAGGTCAGTATGTCCCTATCGAGTATATTAAACTTAATTACTTGTGCCAGCTAGCTCAGAGGCCACTAGAAACTCCTTGACAACAAGAAGGGAGTAGTTTCTGGCAACGGCAAAACATGACCACTTTGTTTCCTTTTAGAATCAGAACGTGTCCCAGAGTCGTGGAAACAATAGATAACTATTTCACTCAGCTCAATCGTGCATGCTTAGTTTTCTCCAAGTTACACAGAAAGAAATAGACGGGCGTTTCAATAAAAGATTTATTGAACAGTCTTGTTTCTGGTGTAAGTAAAATGTGCTGTTACGATCACAAGGCAGTATGCGAGATAAATAATGTACAGTGTGAGCAGTAGAAATAAATAATACTGCGATAGCATTATCTTTTAGTATATATGCATTTACATAAATAACACAGACAAAAAATGTGAGTATTCATACGATGCGCTTCTAATCTAGTTCTACCTCAATGTACCTAACCTAACCTAGGTGTAGGGAGAGGTATGAAGTAGGTGAAGTATTCCTTACTATGGTATACTAAGAGTATGTTAAGCCTAGTATGCCTAGTATGCCAAGAGTCCCTCTAGGTTCTTGTCAGCTCCATACCTGAAGAATGAGAGAGGTAGGAATCTCTTTGCCAGACTCGAATTCCAACACCCCGCAAGGAAGTCAGATCACTGGAAGCTGGACTCTCTGCGTGCAGGGATGACAGCGTCTTCTCAGTGCGTCAGGCCGGGAAACGGGCTCCTCTGAAGTCGAGGTCTCCTCTGGTTTACAGGGGCTAGGGAAGGTATATTTATACCTGAGAGCACCTAAGAATGTTAGTATTGACGTGAGTCGGACAGCGAAAGACGTCATGAATGAACCCTAAGGAATAATGGTTCATGCATAATGTATGAGTCCTTGAAGAAATCAATAGTCCTGGACTAGGAAACTCCCGCAGCCTAAGGGTCTGTTCTTCATGAACTCGTTGTGACGTTAGGGAGGACGGATGTCAGAGACCATGCCTGTATTTGGAGTGCACGGTTTAATGCCTAAATAAGGGCTGGGATTTTATGCCTATATAAGGGCAGGGCGAATTGTGTCTATATAAGGACATGATACTGGAAAGCCCATTTATGGACACCCTAAGAGGAATACAACACCCACTCCACTTTCGTGTGTACGATAATACTAAAATGCTAAACATTTAAAATGCTAAACATTAAATGGAGTACCGCATATTTAAAAATATTTCTTAAAAGCATTAAAAACATAGTAAAAAATGCAAAAGGTACTGTACATTTGAAGCAATGCTTTTCATTTCAGGCATAAAGTTCGAAAATAAATGCAATTGGAATGAAATAAGCAGTAATATTTACATGTGACAGAAAATGATCGATAAGTTGTTCAAAAATCAAAGTCATTTCATGTCATAAAAATGAATGAACTGTTTTAGACACACAAGCTGACTAAGTGTCCGTGGAAGTACCTTGAAGTCTGTATTATAAGGCTAGTTCTACTTTAAGCAGATGGAAGTGCCATTTTCGTTCGAAAAATGGGAAAAAGTTCAATTTTGGTAGAGTTCCAAGTTTGTTTTGAAATATGAAGGCCAAATTGTTACTGCATCTCTGGAACACTGTATGCTGAATCAGAGTCAGTTTACGGGTCTGGTGTAAACATGAGATCATCTATTTCTATAGACAAAACATCGTCCACTGTAGTTGGTGTCAGTTGGAACACCTCGTGTAGTAGTTTAATTGCACAGAGATGAGAAACATCGCTTCCAGCATAGGTTGCCTCAGCAATGTTCGCGTCCGTTGTTACCTGTGTGCCTGTAGATCTTTCTCGTACCTCAGCAGCAGCCGGAAGCGTCTGTGAGATCTCAATGAATGCTGACATCAGGATAGGAAGCCTCTGGGGACAACACAGAGCATGGGCCGTTATCGGGACCAGCAGAGTATCGACATCCGTTGGCGTTGCTGATGGAAATGTTAGACAGGTGTCCAACACACATTCTTCACCGCATAGCAGGCATCGTAGAACAGGTAAGATGCAATCTTGCCAGATTGGTCTGAATGACAGGAACCACGTGGTATTAAGTTCCCGTAGACGAGTCATGCCCAAAAGTTGTACTATTCGCTCACGGCACTTTCGTTCAAGGAGAGCTTTCTCCATTTCGCTCGGAGTGATGTCTGCGAATAGGCTGGCCATAGCGCAATAGCAGGAAGAGAAATAGAATTCCGGCAACAAGTGCTAGAATTAATGGTATGCCACCAAACACCGAATGTGCAAAGTTCGGGATGATTCCGAGTATTGCCTGGAAAGGTGCTAACAGACCGGAGCAGATGCTCTTAAATACATGTACAATTCCGGTTGTATCAGACATATTAAAGATACGTCCTATCATTTCTACGAAATGTATAGGGCAGTTTGTATGTATTAAAGTCTGTATCTCAGCCGAAGTCCTTGCTACTTGTAGATCATAGGTTTCTTTGGCCGAGGTCAAAGGCACTGTTTGCTGTAAAAGCATGGCTTTCATTCTGCTCAAAGTATCAAATCTTATGAAAGAGACGTTCAGCGAAGGCCATAGAGGCGACTCCCTGAATGTGTCTATTGGGGCAAACAATACTTGCATACAGCAAGTGACCCTGGAGTTGACTGTTACTAGATATGGGATGCCTGGCAGCATGCTGCAGCAACTCTGATCATTCAACATGAGGTAACTCCCATTAGAAAGTTGTCCAAACGTTGGATTAATCACAGCAGCTGGTGTACCCTGCTGATGGCAAGACAAATTTGCCACAGAACCATTACAAGCCCCGTGTAAATAAATGTCCTGACATATAAGTGAACCGCTCAGTGCACGTTTACAGTGTGTACCGCTCAAAAACACTTCACGATCCCCACTCCAACATCTATATGTATACGGTAAATCCCAAGATGTCTTAATGTATTCCTTACCCAACCTTTCATATTTGCCTGCTTGCATTTGTCTGAGGCAATACTGAAACTGAAAAGTAGTCACAGGTAATGTTATTTTGCCATGAATAAGCCATTCTGTAGCTGGTTTTTCTGCCACTGTGAATGGTAACTTTTCCAGTTTTTCAATGCTCAGCACTCTATACCTTGCTCCTCTTTGTGCCAGTTCGATCTGTTTATCAGTTAGATTGTATTCTGCAAACAGAGCTGTTGTGTTGATAAAACGCCAAGACACATAGCCCGCTCGCAAAGATTGCAGCGTCCAGCTTAATAACACAATAGAACGTAATTGAGACTGGCCTTGCTGTAACATCGCCAAATCTTGTTCTAGTATGTCGATAGCAGAGGATACAATGCCATCCAATGAATATATTCTGGAGGACAAAGTTGTTAACCCATTGTCGACCACAGAGAGTGTTTTCTCTAAATTAATACGATCAAGTTCACGTATTCGTTCTGCAGCCTCCATCTGTGATACTTTCCATGCTTCATTATAGGCAGCATAAATGCCGGCATATATGAAACGTTTTTGACGCGGTTTCTTGGTCCAAGCAAGAATTCCCTAAGGTCTGCGTCCTTTTTAAGTAAGGTTAAGTGTTGTTTCACATCCTGTAGTGTAGACTTATGCAGCCAATCGAGGCATAATTTTCCTACACTGTATGTTGTTAGTACCCCGGATGTTGTCTTTGGACGTATCTTGGGTCTGGCCTATTAATAGTAAAGCCCTGAGTTTTATTCAGGAATCTTTCCTGACAGTTATTCGTGTCTGTGGGCCAGATCAACCATTTTTCCAATCAGGATTAGATCTGTTGAGTTGTAGTATATTGTCAACTGTCACCACTGCCCGTGTATTATTATCAGTGGCAGGTGTTGGTACAGAAGGTGTGTTCATCTCCTTGATCTTGGCTAATCCAAGACAAAATGTTTGTTGGATGGTTTCATTCAAAAACATTATTTGTTCAGGGATGATACAGGCTCTAAATAAAGCTTCTATCCCCTGCACTTGCCAATCTTTAGTACCCCAGACAGTTTTTGTGTCTATTGTGTCTTTCCAAAAGTCAAAACCCTGTCTAGACAGTTGGGCATTAAATAATGCAGAATAAATCTGTTTTGTAATTGTTAACATAATTTTCAGTCCTGTCTTGTTTACATTTTTATAGTAAAACATTTCTGGATCAGATGTATTGTAACCTGAAAAATATGGAAACTTGTTGGCAAATGTTTTTGAACTACCTTTAGGTGGTGTAGGACAATGTTCCCATTGGTTAAACATAAACACATTTCTTGGATATGCAGATTTATGCAAATATGATGACCATAGTGGTTATAACAATACCGTTGTTCATAGTCTGATGAACCCTCTAAATATTCATTTTTAGAAAATGCAGCAGACTTTTCTAGGTCAAACATTATGTCATTAACAGTCTCAAAGTCCCAATCATCAGAATAGGTAGTGGACGAAATTAGATCACTTAGTGAAATTTGAAACAAATGTGGAATGTTCAATTGTTCCGACGGGCCGAAGATGTCAAAATCTGTTTTGTCCCACACTATACCATCCTGTATAGGAACAGCTGTGATGTTCACTGATGACAAGTCTCTTGCTTCACGATGGGAAGATTTATGAGGTTTCAAAAGTACGTTCACGCCTTTCCTTTCAGTAGTCACATGGATGTATCTGCCACTTATAAGCACGCTCACAGTTGTAACCAAAGCTAGCCAGAGCAGGAAAACAAAAAGTCCAGATATAATCCAGAGTTCAATCCATGGAGAAACCAAATAAGTCTTTTTCAGAAAGTGAAGAAAGTCTTGTACTTGGTGCTTGAATTTCAATGATGCTGGCGTCGTTTCAGGTTCACTCGGATCTTCTGAGAACGTATCAAAGTTAATGAAATAGCCAGAAGCAGTTCTGTCAATTGTTGGAATTGCATCAGGATTTGTAGAAATCACTGGAACCAGTTCATCACTTGCTACATTGGTGTAGACAGGTGTATTTGGACAAACTGTTACTTGGTGTTCAAGAGGGATGAGTTCCATAGCGTTGTTGCTTAGTCCTCCATCTGTTACAGCTGAATTCTCGATTGTTATCAGTCTTTCAGTCTGAACCTCTTGGATAGTAGCGAGAGGAGTGCGTCTGCTACTAGGTCGGAGTCCACGAGGCCTACTATTTAGTATTGCCCACATACTGTGGTTTGATCAGGTCGATGGACACAAATCTTTTCTCCTTTCTTCCAGCAAGGGGCGGCAGAAGTACTGGTTGTCTGTAAGAAGGTCCAAATTCCTTCTTGTCCGCAATTTTTTCTCTGACTGGATCCCCAACTTTTGGAATCCAGACAGGCCTTGCTGGGAACGCCGATTTTTCCCCAGTGGTGGTTGGCTGTAGGAATACGTTGCTTTGTTTCGTTCTTAACTCATTGAGTTCATGTAAAACAGCCAAACGATCTTTGATATCAAACGGTTTATTTTCCACCACTGTGCCTACGTGTTCAAGGTCTGGTACCCACATTCTTGTCCCAAATAGGACCTCATATGGAGTGACCCCCACTAGAGAACTTCTTGGCAGATTATTCAATGAGCGTTGGACCCCATTAAGGTGTTTGACCCACCCATCACCCGAACCTAATACCCTAGCTGTTATAGACTGCTTTATGTCCCAGTTTTTCCTTTCCACAACCGAATTTCCCTCAGGATGGAATGGAGAGGAGTACCGCAATGCAACGCCCAGACTGGCCATGGCTTCTTTGTAAGCCCGAGAGCTAAACGCAGGACCCTGGTCAGAATGTAGCGTGCCTATTGCGTATGTGCCGATAAAGACTCGCAAATCTTTTATAACAGTTCGAGCGTCAGCTGAGCGCTGAGGCCATAACCATAGGAACCTAAATTCAGTATTTGTGGGAATGCCTTTGTCCAGTAGGACGCAGGTGCGTATATAGTCTAATGCTGTCTAACAGTGGTGTCTGTACTGGGTTGCCGCATTCGCAGCATGGTGTCTGGTGGCTCTCTCGCTGTAATTTACAGTCTAAGCAGTTGTTGATGAATATGTGAATTTCTGTATTCATTCCAGGCACCAGTACATCTCTTTTAACGCCAAAATTGTTTTAGAGATCCCTTGATGTGACAGACCCTCCCCCAAATGTGTTTCATAAATCAAGGCTGCTCTACATTCCATGTTTGGAATTACCCTATCCCCCAATCCAGGGATTCGAGCAAAAGGAACGTTGTTCGCATCAATTACATAAGAGTACTTGAGTGGAAACTTTTTTGGTAACGCTGCACTGCTGCCTTTGCTTGAAGCATTGACAGCCAACATTATCTCACAGTCTATTTTTGTTTTTGAACGAGTGATCGCAGCTACGGAAGCCGTCTGCACAGCCCCCTTTGCGGCTTCGTCAGCCAATGAATTCCCTGCAACGTGAACGCCATCACGTTGATGACTCAGTGTGTGGAACACGTGAGCCTTTGGTAGTTCGTTTTTCAACTGAAGTACTTGTTCCCAAAGCATTTTGTGCTTTATTGTGCCACCTTTCGCATCTTTGAAACCATTTTCAAGCCAGTTTTGTATATATTCATTATACGACTGAACACAGTAAAAGGAATCGCACACTATCAGTGTGGGGAATTCTCGATCTGTACTTTCAAGTGCCAGTTTGAATGCTTGTAGTTCAGCTCGCTGAGCTGTACAATCTCCTAGAGACTGTGTTTTAGTGACCATAGGTCTGAAGATGCCATTTCGCATGCAACCTTTAACGATTGCACACGCTGCACTGTAAGCTTGCTTACTCCCTGTTGCGGGCTGTGCGGATCCGTCAGTGTAAATTATGAATTCGTACTGATCGAGAGGCAGAATTTCAGTAGGCAGAGGACATTCTTGTTCATATTGCAGGAATGCTTGTGTTTTTAAATCTGGATCAAAAACATATTCAACATCTGTTGCAGCAAGAGAATTAACCCATTGTATCCATCTTGGATGTAATGCTTTAGCATTTGGAATGCTAGTTTTTGTGACTGCTTCTAAAGCTGGTACCGGGGTTACGACAATAATGCGTTTCCCTTAGGCTAAGGCTCTTTCTTTTGCTACAGCGGTTTGAACTGCTGTTAGAATTTTTTCGGTAGAACTGAAGCGCATTTCCGCTTGTGTGTACAAATGAGATTTGTATGCTATTGGTATTTTCTCACCCTCATTGAAGGTTAAGTAGGTGAATCCGCATTGACCCGAAATTATTCGGATCACCAAATTGCGTTGACTTACGCGTGTTTGTAAGTGATTTGTTGCTAACATGTTAGCCTGGAGTGAACGCAAGATTTCTGTGTGTTCGTTTGTCCAGTTTCTGATCGAAAAATCAGGTTTGATTAATGCGTAGAGAGGTTTAACCCTTTCTGCGTAATTTAGAATGTATGTTCTTCCAAAGTTTAGGAAACCCAAAATGGATTGTAAGTTTTTCAGCGTTTTTGGAGGTTGGAGCAGCGCACACTTTTCTAAAAAGTTAGCTGCCAAGCTCTTGCCTTCACTTGAAAGCTCATATCCTAGAAATAGGACATTGAGATGGGCAATTCGGGACTTTTTAAAGTTGAACTTGTAGCCCTCAGAGGCGAAACCCAGTATAATGGTGCTCATCCTGTTCAAGTGTTTTTCCAAGTCATCCTCCGTCAGATATATGTCATCGACATAGGACAATGCCTCATTGTCATAAATTTGTAGTAACTCCGTTACCCTCGCTGAGAATAAACCTGGGCTGTTCTTGAACCCTTGTGGGAGTCGACAAAAGTGACGCTGGGTCCCCATTATGGAGAATGCTGTTAAGTACCTGCTTTCAGGTGCTATGTTTTGACAAAAGAAACCATTCGAGATGTCTAATGTTGTTTTATATTTTTACGCACAATGTTATTCATTAATGCTGTGCTATGTGCATTTTGTACTGCAAAAGTTTTAGAACAAGTGTTTAGGTGTCTGTAGTCCAAAACTAAACGATATGTATTGTCTGGTTTGGAGACAGGAAACAAAGGATTGTTCATTGAGGAGGTGCATGTTTCAATCACCCCTTGATATTCAAGTTGATCTAAGATCTCCCTGACCTGTTTTTAGCTTCTTGCTTTATTGGGTACTGCCGTTGTGCAGTTGGTTCATGTTTCAGATGTATTTTATGGTGAGGTGAGTCCTCATCCCATCCTACATGATTTTTATATAATGCTGGGGCCTGGGCCACTGCCCATTTCCTGGCATATGTATATCTTAGGTGAATTGGAATATGGTTGGAGAAGGCAGGCATAATAATGTCCTCGCCATGTGGGCACTCCCTGACAAATCGTGGTGGCCAGTCCTTTTCTGCTAGAAGTATGTCATAGCCCTTTGATAGTCTTTCCCCAAAAAGTGCTTTCACCTGCCTAGGTTTGTCTCCCTCCATCCGGAGAGTTATTTCATATAACTTTTGTGGAGTACTAACCCTGGTGTCTACAGTCTCAACTGTGATGTACTCATTCAAGTCCACTATCTCCAGAAGTTCCTTCAGGTTCTGGCGAACTATTGTGACTTCTGCTGCACTGTCCAGCATTGTCTGAGCCCATTCTCCGTTCTTGAGTTGTGTTCTCAGTATTCTCGGCATGTCTGATTTTCAGACCTGCTACTTTCTTTTGGAGAATTGAGGTTTTGCTTTAGTTTTTGGAGCGTGTTTGTCGTCTTTCGATTTCACGCGTTCTTCTCTATGTTCTGATCGTCCTCTTCTTTCCGAAGTCTGTGATGAGATCTGAAAGGGACGAGAGGAACGTGTATCAGTATCTTGATACCTGTCAGGTTTTCTCAAATTATCCCTATTCCTGAGGTTATACCTCCTTTCAGAGGGCTCCTTTTGAGGAGACCTACCTCGGGATTGAGAACGTTTCTCGTTTGATTTTTGTTTATTAGTCTCCCACTTCTTTTTAGAAGATGTAGGAGTTTGTTTAATAGAGTCCTTCTCAGGACTTTCAGATAGCTTTGGCTTCACTGGTTTCCACCCAAACTATCTCTGCCTAATTCTGCATAAGATTGTTCTATAATTCTGGGTAGCTCTGTTTGATGTTCTGTAACATCAAATTCCCTTAATTTTTGACGGATCGCCACTGCTGCTGCCTCCCCTTTAATATTAGATAATATTATTGTTGAGACCTGGTCGAAATTTTTCAGTAATTTCATACCTAAATTTAGAGCAGGCTCTGCCCCGTATTCGTTTTGAATTTGTTTCAGGACATCAGGTATTACCGCAATTGACGGAATGCCATGTGTTTTAGTATAGATGGCAGCAAAGACTGAGCCCCAAGTGGTGCAGTCTTCCAGTTGTGGTGTGATCCCCATTGGTAAACTGATTGTCAGTATTCTGTGTTTCTCATACGGGCTAGTATTTGGAAATACTGCTTCGATTTGAGTAATTTTTGAGCTATCCAGAATGGAATTTGTTCACGTTTTGTGGGCATTTTACCCATGACTGCGTATAGAGTCTGTGGTGTAATTTTTAGTGTATTCCCCTGTTGGGGAGTTGGATTTGGAATTGTTAATGGTTGCTGGACTGTAAAAGTCTGCATGACATATTGGACCAATTGTCTGTAAATTTTTATTAACTCTGTGAGTTGAGTAAGTAAATCCTCGTCTGACATCTCTTCAATGTCAGGATGAGGTGTGTAGCCGACTAGAATCGGCCATGTTGCTCCTGGTCTACCTAGTGGACCGAGCCTAGTAATGTTTTTGTGATGTTTTAGGGCGCCTTTAAACCAGAGCTGATGCTCCTGGTATGTTAATGGAATTTCTATATCCTCGAAAGGAATGTATTCCTCTGGTGGATCATCTTCTTTGTAGAAGTGAAACATGTGTGTTACTGAATTGGATTCAGGAAATATTACCCATGAATAGAATACCTCTGTCTGAAAGGATTCATGTGCCTCTATCACGAAAACTGCCCTACCGCCTCTTGGTGGTAGGCCATGTTTTATAAGTTTTAGAGTGATGGCTCTTCTTAAGTTTGGAGCGATGTCTATGACACCCTCCTCGGTTTCATTTAAACCTGTAATGTTAAAAACTGCTGCTTGGGCTGGATCAGCCGTAGCTTCACCGTTTCCGGCTTCAGTCATTTTGTTTTTGGAAAAATGTAGAACAAGTTTCAAGGAAACAAAGATTAGGTGCACAATATTTTGGAACACTGTATCCTTCAATGTTGAGCAAACCAAACAGCTAATATATAGGGTACTAGCCTATGTAGCCTTGGTGGATACTTAACCCTGCCCACTCCAGACGTCTTTTGGAGTATATGGGTAGGGGTCTCTTGAAGAAAAAGCACGGCTGAGTTACTCAGTATCTAACGTTGAATTACCGCCTTACCAAACCATTGGGCGCCATGTAGTGTAGCTCCTATTTCCCTAATAGGCTCTGCGCATTGGAATAATATATCCTATAGGTTTGACATAGGACTAAGGTCAGTATGTCCCTATCGAGTATATTAAACTTAATTACTTGTGCCAGCTAGCTCAGAGGCCACTAGAAACTCCTTGACAACAAGAAGGGAGTAGTTTCTGGCAGCCGCAAGACATGACCACTTTGTTTCCTTTTAGAATCAGAACGAGTCCCAGAGTCGTGGAAACAATAGATAACTATTTCACTCAGCTCAATCGTGCATGCTTAGTTTTCTCCAAGTTACACAGAAAGAAATAGACGGGCGTTTCAATAAAAGATTTATTGAACAGTCTTGTTTCTGGTGTAAGTAAAATGTGCTGTTACGATCACAAGACAGTATGAGAGATAAATAATGTACAGTGTGAGCAGTAGAAATAAATAATACTGCGATAGCATTATCTTTTAGTATATATGCATTTACATAAATAACACAGACTAAAAATGCGAGTACTCATACGATGCGTTTCTAATCTAGTTCTACCCCAATGTACCTAACCTAACCTAGGTGTAGGGAGAGGTATGAAGTAGGTGAAGTATTCCTTACTATGGTATACTAAGAGTATGTTAAGCCTAGTATGCCCAGTATACCAAGAGTCCCTCTAGGTTCTTGTCAGCTCCATACCTGAAGAATGAGAGAGGTAGGAATCTCTTTGCCAGACTCGAACTCCAACACCCCGCAAGGAAGTCAGATCACTGGAAGCTGGACTCTCTGCATGCAGGGATGACAGCGTCTTCTCAGTGCGTCAGGCCGGGAAACGGGCTCCTCTGAAGTCGAGGTCTCCTCTGGTTTACAAGGGCTAGGGAAGGTATATTTATACCTGAGAGCACCTAAGAATGTTAGTATTGACGTGAGTCGGACAGCGAAAGACGTCATGAATGAACCACTAAGGAATAATGGTTCATGCATAATATATGAGTCCTTGAAGAAATCAATAGTCCTGGACTAGGGAAACTCCCGCAGCCTAAGGGTCTGTTCTTCATGAACTCGTTGTGACGTTAGGGTGGACGGATGTCAGAGACCATGCCTGTATTTGGAGTGCACGGTTTAATGCCTAAATAAGGGCTGGGATTTTATGCCTATATAAGGGCAGGGCGAATTGTGCCTATATAAGAACATGATACTGGAAAGCCCGTTTATGGACACCCTAATAGGAATACAACGGTGAGCCCGGGACCAACGTCTAGGCATACCCGGCGCACTTAGGGCAAAGAAGCAAAAGATACACAATTGATGGACGGAATGCAGAACAAATCAAATCATTCATCCCCAGTCCAGAGATCTGGGTTAAATCCATCATTCTTTTGCTCACCATGCCACCCCAGTTCAGGCCTGGCCATATGCAAATCAGTCTTGACCCTGTGCCTCATGGGAACAGTCCAGCCCGAACTGCCAAGCCAGGTCCTCCCTGGACTGGAAAAAAGCATCCTAGGACTGGTTTCGGGGTTTCACACCTCATCAGCCAGGATAGCTTGAATCCAGTGGCACAGTGAGCCCGGGACCCACGTCTGGGCGTACCCGGCGCACGTAGGACGAAGAAGCAATAGACACACAATTGATAATAACAACTTTTTCTACTATCAAAATATCCTGTACCATCAACTGAAGGGAACTGCAATGGGCTCCAGGTTTGCCCCCTTTTATGCAAACCTGTTTATGGGCATGTATGAGAGGGAGCATGCCTGGAGAGGCCCATGTAAAAGTACAGAGAAAGTGGTATTTTAGGGCCGCTATATAGATGATGTGTTTTTAATATGGCATGGAACTGTCTTAGAGCTTGCCAAATACTACGAATATCTCAATACCAATCGTTTCAATGTGACAATGAGTTTAGAATATAGTAGGGAAAAAATATGCTTTCTGGACTTAGAACTGTATATCGTGAATGGTAGGTTATTATCCAAGCTATATAGAAAACGATCCTCAACTAACTCCATTTTACATGCTGACTCGGGACACTCCAAAAGACAAATCAAAAATATTCCATATGGGGAATATTTGCATGCTAAAAGAAACTGCACTTTAGAGTCTGACTATCTCATTGAGGAGAAGGTCAATACAGAATGGTTTCTTCAAAGAGGCTGTCGGAATGAGGATGTGCAAATTGACAGACTAAGAGTATCTAGAGTCCCTAGGACAAACCTCTTTAAATCCACAATAGAAAAACTAGAAACGTAGATGATGCTAATGATGTTAGATTAATTACTACATACAGTGAAGGCAACAAGGAATTAGTCTAATGAGACATTGGAGTATTGTGCAATGTGACAAAGATCTAGTAAAAATACTTCCAGAGAAACCTCTCATTACATACAAGAAAGCACCAAATTATGCAACATCCTAAGTCCTAGTGATACTATTAATTTCACACCAGACACCTGTGATGCCTCTCCATGGTTAAGTGAATTACCAGCTGGATGTTTCAAATGTTCCAAATGTATATGTTGCAAGTATGTTGTTAATAACATGAATACCTTTTCTGATATTGGAAGAGACAAGGTTTATAAAATCAACACATTCATTAATTGCAACACAACTCACAGTATTTACATTTTGTCTTGTGTATGTAGAAACCAATATGTGGGTTCCACAACCCAAAAATTGAAAGAAAGATGGAAAGAACATGTCAGGGCTATTAAGAATAAAGATCCGAAGTATCCAATGGTAGTACATTTTAACTTAAAACATACAGTTAATGACCTACCTGACATCAGGTTTATAGGCATTGAATATGTGAATCCGAACAGGAGAGGAGGTGACAGAGAAAAAGAAGTTAGAATTAGAGAAACGTTTTGTATTATTAAACTTAATACTGTCAACGTGGGTTTAAACTTGGACAGAGAGCTCTGTACACTGTTATAGTCTTCTAAAACTGTTTGAGAATACTTGTTTTGCAAATAGCACTGTAGAATGACATAATAATTAATTTTTATGCGAGCCTCCCCTAACGTTGTAACATTAGTTTCGGGTTTTTCTTTTCTTGTCTTGATGGACATAGAACTATCCATATATCCCAGTGGATATTTCAGTAGGGTGTACATATTGGTCACTTCAAGAGTAGAACCTGTATATAGCCTACTAGCAACATAGGGGTGGGATGGTGTGAGGGGGAAAAGTAAGGATAATATGGCCCATTGGTTGGTTGTTCGAGTCCTGATTGATCTTCTTAATTAATTGATTTTTTGAATGTGAAAAATGTATATATTCTTTATACATTTTTACAGAGAAAGGAAATATTGTCACTTACAAACCCAGCTCTTACTTTAAAAGTAGTCTAATTAAATTAAATATAATTCTGTTTCACAAAGAAAGAACAGGGAGACCAGAGATGGCAGGAGTATCAGAGTATGTCCCCTGTTAAGTTAACATATTCTGATTGCCAGAGCCAGGATAGCATAACGGTTAGCAGTTTGATAATTCAGTGACTCAAGTGGGAGTTCGAGTCCTGAGTTATATTATAGTTTTAAAAGAATTATTTTATTCACCTTTTTATAACTTCTATTGGGAATATTGAATAAATATCTTTTATTTATTTTGGCTTCTTTCACATAAATGTAATAAATGATTTATACTTCTCCTCTGTATTGATTAGAGGATCTTGATTTAAATAAGTATGTGGTATTTCTCCGTAACTATTGGATTTCTTAGGTTCCTTTTGAATTTTATTGGTCAATTAGGAACCAAAGGTTTAAATAATTATCGGTCAGTTGCATGTATTTAAGGACTGACTTCTCGTCTGAACTTAGATCGCGTGACTGTATTGAGGATGGAGGTAAGACGGGGCATGGCAGATCATTTCTGTTTGTAACGATAGAGGTTGTCTGACAATTGTCATGTGTTTTTTTGTAGTCTCTATAGTCAAATTAAGTTGGTATTGTGATAGCTGCTTACAGTGTATTAAATACATGTTCCCTTCGGTGAAGGAGTTCCCTGTTTTTATTGTTGAGAGGGACTTATGGGTTTTCTAACCAACGTATAGTGTTTGCTTAAAGGTCTTAAGAAACTTGGGTACATCCGGGTGGCCCGAGGATGTGCCCATGTATGTATGTATTGTGCCTCTGAGACGGGAGGCTCGAGAAATCATTTCCTTACAAGGCTTACCTTTTTACCGATGTGGCAAATATTCCTTTATCTATAGTGGTCTCCAAATAAAGGTTTCCTTGTTTCGGTTGCTTCTGGCATTCATATTTTTATATTTTTATATCTGTTATCTTTTCCAGGACATTTGAAGGCTATCTTTTTGAAATTGATCATAAAAGCCATTTGCATAAAGACTTTTTCGACATGATATCATGTAATCTAGAATCATGAAATAAGCTGTATAGATTATTATTTAAGTATACAACATTTGTCACATATATATATATATTCACTGAAAAAACCACAGGTTTCAGGGACGTTATAGTTAGTTAGACATTTCACTCGTACAAAACCAGATAAATTGGGCCGTTATAGTTAGTTCAGCTAACTATAACTCGCGCCCCCGCAATGCACGGCTGATGATGTCACATATTACATCATTCATGACATGGTCAGTGACATCACTGATGACATCACTGATGACATCTCAAATGACATCACTGATGACATCATCCAGTGACTGTGTGTTTCTGTAAAGTTTAAATATGTTTTATATATATATGCGAAGGTGTAATGAAGAATGAGTGGTGTATAAGTGTCTGAATGGATGATTTAGTAGGTGCGTGACTGTCTGTATAAGTGAGTGATTAAATGTGTTTTTCTGAATGCATGGGTTAGTGACTAAACTGTGTAAATGTCTGTATCAGTCTGTCAGTTGGTGTCTAAGCGGTTGCATGGGTTGGTGAGTAGCTAAATGAGTGTCTATATGGGTTATTGATTGGTTGTCTGAGTATCTGTATGGGTGCCTGAATGTCTGTGTGCATGGGTGGGGGGTGTGTGACTCTGTGCATAGATGTGTGAGTGGGTGATTCACTGGGTGTATGGCTTCAAGAGGGCATCTGTGATGGACTGTATGGGTGGGTGAGTGTGTGTATGGGTGCATTGGTGAGTGAATGGATGTCTCAGTGGTACATGTGTGAGTAACTACATATGTAAAATGCAGTATATGTGAGTGTTGAAGTATATAAATGACTATATGTGAGAGTGAGTGATTGTGAGAGTGGCTGTATGGATGAGTGTGTGCTTGTATTAGTGATTGTATAAGAGAGTAAGTATGTGTTAGTATATGTATGAATAAGTGAGGTGGTGTCTGTATAACTGTATAGGTAAGTAAATGGGAGTGTGATTGATTCTTTGCATGACTGACTAGGTGTGTGAGTAACTCTATGGATGAGTTGCGGTGTGTGAGTGTCTGTATCGGTGTATGAGTGCATATGATAGTGCCGTATTGATGAGTGACTGCATGTATGAGTGACTGTATGGGTGAATGAGTGGATGTGTGTGTAGACCTAGGAATCAGTCAGTGCATATGTAGTAACTGGTATTGGTGTGTCTATGGTTTCGAAAATGGTAGTCTGTATTTTAGAGTGGGTGTATCAAAGGTTATATTAGGGTATGAGGAGGTGCATAAGATTATTACGTGGATGATGTCATCAGTGATGTCATCAGTGATGTCATTTGAGATGTCATCAGTGATGTCACTGACCATGTCATGAATGATGTAATATGTGACACCATCAGCAGTGCATTGCGGGGGCGCAAGTTATAGTTAGCTGAACTAACTATAACGGCCGAATTTCTCTGGTTTTGTACGAGTGAAATGTCTAACTAACTATAACGTCCCTGAAACCTGTGGTTTTTTCAGTGAATTTCTAAGGTTTTTTAAATGCTAATTTCTAACTATAACGTCCCTGAAACCTATGGTTTTTTCAGTGAATTTCAAAGGTTTTTAAATGCTAATTTCTAACTCTTCCTACAGAGGTAGGACATGTGCAGAAAGAGGAAGAAAAGCGCAGAAAGAAGCAAGAGAAATGCAGAAAGAGGCAACAGAAGTCCAGAAAGACGAAGAAAGTTGCAGAAAGAACCAAGAGATATGCAGAAAGAACCAACAGAGGTGCAGAAAGAGGCCTTGTTGCAAAGTCATCCTGTGCCCCAACTTTTTGCTGACTGGTACTGGTGGTAACTGACTCTGACTAACCAAGCCCGGAGCCAGTGCTATGCTGAAAGACACTTAGAATACAGTGAAAACACCTACATACACTAGGGTACACTATGGGTTGAGGTACCCCTGTGATTGGCATGAATTCCCCTTAAGGCCCTAGTACATAATAGGGCAGGGGGATTAAAACTACCTCTAAGTCAGAAGTGCAGAAAGAGGCAAGAGAAGTGCAGAAAGAAGCAACAGAGGTGCCAAAAGAGGCAAGAGCAAGAGAGGCACAGAAAGAAGCAAGAGCAGTGCAGAATGAACCAACAGATGTACAAAAAGAGGCAAGAGGGGTGCAGATAAAGGTAGGAGGGGTGCACAAAGAGACAAGAGAGGTACAGAAAGAGGCAGGAGGAGTGCAGAAAGAAGGAAGAGATTTGCAGAAAGAAGTAACAGAGGTGCTGAAAGAGGCGCGAAGGGTGTAGAAAGAGGCAAGAGAAGTACAGAAAAAAGCAACAGAGGTGCCGAAAGAGGCAAGAGAGGTGCAGAAAGAAGCAAGTGAAGTGCAGAAAGAGGCCACAGAGGTGCAGAAAGAAGCAAGAGAGGTGCAGAAACAAGCAAGAGAATTGCTGAAAGAAGCAACAGAGGTGTAGAAAGAAGCAAGGGAAGTGCAGAAAGAACCAACAGAGGTGCAAAAAGAGGCAAGAGGGGTACAGAAAGAGGAGAGAGAAGTGCAGAGAGAAGCAAAAGAGGTGCAGAAAGAGGCAAGAGAGGTGCAGAAAGAGGCAAGAGCAGTGCAGAAAGAACCAAGAGATGTGCAGAATGAGGCAAGAGACATGCAGAAAGAGGCAAGAGTTGTGCAGAAAAAGGAAGTAGGGTGCAGAAAGAAGCAAGAGAGGTGCAGTAAGAGGCAAGAGAAGTACAGAAAGAAGCAAGAGAGGTGCAGAAAGAGGGAAGATGAGTGCAGAAAGAGACAACAGGGGTACAGAAAGAGACAACAGGGGTGCAGAAAGAAGCAAGAGAGGTGCAAAAAGAGGCAATACAAGTGCAGAAGGAAGCAACAGAGGTGCAGAAAGAGTCAAGAGGGGTGCAGAAAGAGGAGAGAGAAGTGCAGAAAGAAGCAAAAGAGGTGCACAAAGAGGCAAGAGGGGTGCAGAAAGAGGCAAGAGCAGTGCAGAAAGAACCAAGAGAAGTGCAGAATGAGGCAAGAGACGTGCAGAAAGAGGCAAGAGATGTGCAGAAAAAGGAAGAAGGGTGCAGAAAGAAACAAGAGAAGTGCAGAAAGAGGCACGTGAGGTGCAGAAGGAGGCAAGAGAACTGCAGAATGAGGCAAGAGAGTTGCAGAAACAGGTAAAAGGGGTGCAGAAAGAGGGAACAGGTGTGCAGACAGAGGCTAGAGAGGTGCAGAAAGCGGGAAGAGGGGTAAAGAAAGAGGCAAGAGGGATGCAGAAATTTGCAACAGAGGTGCAAAAAGAAGCAAGAGCAGTGCAGAAAGAACCAACAGAGGTGCAGAAAAAGGCAAGAGAGGTGCAGAAAGAGTCAAGAGAGGTGCACAAAGAGGCAAAAGGGGTACAGAAAGAGGCAAGAGGGGTGTTGAAAGAAGCAAGAGAATTGCAGAAAGAAGCAACAGAGGTGCTAAAGAGGCAAGAGGGGTACAGAAAGAGGCAAGAGAAGTGCAGAAAGAAGCAACAGAGGTGCCGAAAGAGGCAAGAGAGGTGCACAAACAGGCAAGAAAGGTACAGAAAGAGGGAACAGGGGAGCAGAAAGAGGTAAGAGGGATACAGAAATTTGCACGAGAGGTTCAGAAAGAAGCAAGAGCCGTGCAGAAAGAAGCAAGAAAAATTCAGAAAGAAGGAAGAGAGGTGGAGAAATAGGGAAGAGGGGGGCAGAAAGAGGCATGAGGTATGCAGAAATTTGCAAAAGAGGTACAGAAAGAAGCAAGAGAAGTGCAGAAAGATCCAACAGAGGTGCAGAAAGAAGCAACAGAGGTGCTGAAAGAGGCGCGAAGGGGGCAGAAAGATTCAAGAGAAGTGCAGAAAGAAGCAACAGAGGTACAGAAAGAGGCAAGAGAGGTGCAGAAAGAGGGAAAAGAGGTATAGAAAGAGGCTAGAGATTTGCACAAAGAGGGAAGACGGGTGCAGAAAGAGGCAACAGGGCTGCAGAAACAGGCAAGAGAACTGCAGAAAGAGGCAAGAGAATTGCTGAAAGAAGCAACAGAGGTGTGGAAAGAAGCAAGAAAAGTGCAGAAAGAGGCAAGAGAGAGATGCAGAAACAGGCAAGAAAGGTAGAGGAAGATGGAAGACGAGTGCAGAAAGAGACTACAGGGGTGCAGAAAGAAGCAAGACAGATGCAGAAAGAAGCATGGAAAGTGCAGAATGAAGCAACAGAGGTGCAGAAAGAGGCAAGCGAAGTGCAGAAAGAAGCAACAGAGGTGCAGAAAGAGTAAGAAATGTGCAGAAAGAGGCAAGAGAAGTGCAAAAACATGCAAGAGAAGTGGAGAATGAGCCAAAATAAATACAGAAACAGGCAAGAGATACGCACAAAAAGGCAAGAGATGTACAGAAAAAAGCAAGACTTGTGCAGAAAGAGGCAAGAGAAGTGCAGAAAGAGGCAAGAGAAGTGCAGAAAGAGGCATGAGAAATGCAGAAAGAGGGAAGTGAGGTGCAGAAAGAGACACAAGTGTTACAGAAAGAGGCAAGTAAGGTGCAGAAATAGGCAAGAGAGGTGCAGAAAGAAACAACAGAAGTGCAAAAAGAGGCAAGTGAGGTACAGAAAGAGGCAGGAGAGGTACAGAAAGAGGCAAGGGAACTGCAGAAAGAGGCAATAGAAGTGCAGAAAGAGGCAAGAGAAGTGCAGGAAGAGGCAAGTGAGGTGCATAAAGAGGCAAGAGAGTTACAGAAAGAGGCAAGTGAGGTGCAGAAAGAGGCAAGAGAGGTGCCGAAAGAAGCAAGAGAAGTGCAGAAAGAGCCAAGACAAGTGGAGAAAGAGGCAAAAGAAGTGCAGAAAGAGGCAAGTGAGGTGCAGAAAGAGGCAAGAGAGGTACAGAGAGAGGCAAGTACGGTGTACAAATAGGCAAGTGAAGTGCAGAAAGAGGGAAGAGAAGTGCAGAAAGAGACAAGAGAAGTGCAGAAAGAAGGAAGAGAAGTGCTGAAAGAGGCAATAGAAGTGCAGAAAGAGGGAAGAGTAGTGCAGAAAGAGGGAAGAGAAGCGCAAAAATAGGGAAGAGAAATGCAGAAAGAGGCAAGAGAAGTGCAGAAAGAAGCAAGAGAAGTGCAGAAAGAGGAAATAGAAGTACAGAAAGAGCCAAGAGAAGTGCAGAAAGAAGCAAGAGAAGTGCAGAAAGAGGTAAGAGAAGTGCAGAAAGAGGCACATGAAGTGCAGAAAGAGGCAAGGGAGATGCAGAAAGAGGCAAGAGAGGTACAGAAAGAGGCAAGTAAGGTGCAGAAAGAGGCAAGAGAGTTGCAGAAAGAAGCAAGAGAAGTGCAAAAAGAGGAAATAGAAGTGCAGAAAGAGCCAAGAAAAGTGCAGAAAGAAGCAAGAGAAGTGCAGAAAGAGGCAAAAGTGCAGAAAGAGGCAAGTGAGGTACAGAAAGAGGAAAGAGAAGTGCAGAAAAAGGGAAGAGAAGCGCAAAAAGAGGGAAGAGAAGTGCGGAAAGAGGCAACAAAAGTGCAGAAGGAAGAAAGAGAAGTGCAGAAATAGGAAATAGAAGTACAGAAAGAGCCAAGAGAAGTGCAGAAAGAAGCAAGAGAAGTATAGAAAGAGGCAAGAGAAGTGCAGAAAGAGGCAAAAGAAGTGCAGAAAGAGTCAAGTGAGGTGCAGAAAGAGGCAAGAGAGGTACAGAAAGAGGCAAGTAAGGTGGAGAAATAGGCAAGAGAGGTGCAGAAACGAGCAAGAGAAGTGCAAAAAGAGGCAAGAGATGTGCAGAAAGAAGGAAGAGAAGTGCAGAAAGAGGCAAGAGAGGTGCAGAAAGAAGAGAGTGAGGTGCAGAAAAGAGAAAGAGAAGTGCAGAAAGAGGCAAGAGAGGTGCAGAAAGAAGAGAGTGAGGTGCAGATAGAGGCAAGAGAACTGCAGAAAGAGGCAAGTGAGGTGCAGAAAAAGGCAAGAAAAGTACAGAAAGAGGCAAGAGAAGTGCAGGAAGAGGCAAGTGAGGTGCAGAAAGAGGCAAGAGAGGTACAGAAAGAGGCAAGTGAGGTGCAGAAAGAGGCAAGAGAGGTGCCGAAAGAAGCAAGAGAAGTGCAGAAAGAGCCAAGACAAGTGGAGAAAGAGGCAAAAGAAGTGCAGAAAGAGGCAAGTGAGGTGCAGAAAGAGGCAAGAGAGGTATAGAGAGAGGCAAGTAAGGTGTACAAATAGGCAAGTGAAGTGCAGAAAGAGGGAAGAGAAGTGCAGAAAGAGGCAAGAGAAGTGCAGAAAGAAGGAAGAGAAGTGCTGAAAGAGGCAATAGAAGTGCAGAAAGAGGGAAGAGTAGTGCAGAAAGAGGGAAGAGAAGCGCAAAAATAGGGAAGAGAAGTGCAGAAAGAGGTAAGAGATGTGCAGAAAGAAGCAAGAGAAGTGCAGAAAGAGGAAATAGAAGTACAGAAAGAGCCAAGAGAAGTGCAGAAAGAAGCAAGAGAAGTGCAGAAAGATGTAAGAGAAGTGCAGAAAGAGGCAAATGAAGTGCAGAAAGAGGCAAGTGAGATGCAGAAAGAGGCAAGAGAGGTACAGAAAGAGGCAAGTAAGGTGCAGAAAGAGGCAAGAGAGTTGCAGAAAGAAGCAAGAGAAGTGCAAAAAGAGGAAATAGAAGTGCAGAAAGAGCCAAGAGAAGTGCAGAAAGAAGCAAGAGAAGTGCAGAAAGAAGCAAAAGAAGTGCAGAAAGAGGCAAGTGAGGTACAGAAAGAGGAAAGAGAAGTGCAGAAAGAGGGAAGAGAAGCGCAAAAAGAGGGAAGAGAAGTGCGGAAAGAGGCAACAAAAGTGCAGAAGGAAGAAAGAGAAGTGCAGAAAGAGGAAATAGAAGTACAGAAAGAGCCAAGAGAAGTGCAGAAAGAAGCAAGAGAAGTGTAGAAAGAGGCAAGAGAAGTGCAGAAAGAGGCAAAAGAAGTGCAGAAAGAGGCAAGTGAGGTGCAGAAAGAGGCAAGAGAGGTACAGAAAGAGGCAAGTAAGGTGGAGAAATGGGCAAGAGAGGTGCAGAAATAAGCAAGAGAAGTGCAGAAAGAGGCAAGAGAAGTGCAGAAAGAGGCAAGAGAGGTGCAGAAAGAAGAGAGTGAGGTGCAGAAAAGAGAAAGAGAAGTGCAGAAAGAGGCAAGAGAGGTGCAGAAAGAAGAGAGTGAGGTGCAGATAGAGGCAAGAGAACTGCAGAAAGAGGCAAGTGAGGTGCAGAAAAAGGCAAGAAAAGTACAGAAAGAGGCAAGAGAAGTGCAGAAAAAACAAGAGAAGCACAGAAAGAGTAAGAAATGTGCAGAAAGAAGCAAGAGAAGTGCAGAAAGAGGCAAGTGAAGTGGATAAAGAGGCAAAAAAAGTGCTGAAACAGGCAAGAGATGTGCACAAAAAGGCAAGAGAAGCGCCGAAAGAAGGAACAGAAGTGCAGAAAGAGGAAATAGAAGTGCAGAAAGAGCCAAGAGAAGTGCAGAAAGACACAAGAGAAGTGCAGAAAGAGGCAAGAGAAGCGCAGAAAGAAGCAAGAGAAGTGCAGAAAGAAGCAAGTGAAGTGCAGAAAGAGGGAAGAGAAGTGCAGAAAGTGGCAAGAAAAGTGCAGAAAGAGGCAAGTAAAATGCAGAAAGAGGTAAGAGAGGTACAGAAAGAGGCAAGCGATGTGCAGAAAGAGTCAAGAGAGGTACAAAAGAGGCAAGTGAGATGCAGAAAGAGGCAAGAGAGATGCACAAAGAGGCAAGAGAAGTGCAGAAAGAGGCACGTGAGGTGCAGAAAGAGGCATGAGAGGTACAGACAGAGGGAAGTGTGGTGCAGACAGAGGCAAGAGAAGCGCAGAAAGAAGCAAGAGTGATTTGCGCACCATTAGTACCAATTTAACACCAACATTTAGCAATAAGTAACAGTTGACCATTCCAGCTTTGCAAAGGACCTTCCACCACGCTGTAACACTTTTCGCTGCATTTTTGGTAACGTTTGAGCTCTTTGAGCTAGAAACAAGATTTTTTTGTTCAAGTCTGCACATTATACAGCAGATGATGGATTATGCGGCAAATGCGGAAAATGGATAATTATGCAAAAATCAGTGCAGCCAAACAGTCGCATAATTCCAGTGGCCTTGCTTCTCCCTCTGACTAGGTCCGGAAGTGCTCCTCAGTGGTTCCTTCTTTTTTTTGTCTCATTGAGTTTATAGTTTAACTTCTATAGAGATGAGGAAGACTAAACCTGAGGTTACCACTCCACAACACAGACTACCATACCACATAATTACTCACTTTAACACATAATCCCACTCTACATAATTCCTATACACTAAATACCACATACTTTCTATCCACATAATTTCACTGCACAACATACCACATAATTCCACTACACACAACGTACATTCACTCTACTCCAAAAAACATTAGTAAAAATCTTTTACATTTACAACGCCAATAGATCTAACTCTTGCAAATGCGAAACCTATTACATTGCAAATGCTTCTTTAACTACTAGTCGCGTTTGCAGAGTGGTGGAGAAAGGGGGCTGGGCCTCCGACCAGCGCTCAGGAATTCCGCTGTGAAGGACTTACAGGAGGTACCAGGAGGGCTTCTTGGCCCCTAAAGTCCCTCACGAGTAAAGTGGACTTTATACCCCAACCCATAGTGTGCCAGGAGGCGCATTTGCAGAGTGCTGGGGAAAGGGGGCGTGGCCTCCGAAGACCTCTTAGCAATACCACTTTGTGGGACTTACTGGAGGTAATAGGAGGGGTTGTTGGCCCCCAAGGACAACCTTAGGGGCCAACTACCCCTCCTATTACCTCCAGTAAGTCCCATACAGCAGCAATGTTAAGTTCTCAAAGCATGCCACGCCCCCTTTGCCCACCAGTCTGCAAACGCGCTCCCTGGCGTGCTCTTAGATGGAGATTGAAGTTCCCTTCACTGCTGGGGGTCGTTAGGGGCTGACTAGCCTACCTGACACCTCCAGTAAGCCCCAGATAGTGGGATTGATGAGAGTGGACACAGGCCACGCCCCCTTTCTCCACCACTCAGCAAACGCGCCTCCAGGCACACTGCTGCTCGGGGGATGAAGTCCACTTCTGTCCTGAGGTCCTCAGGACACAAGAGGACCTCATCGCCCCACCAGCAGTGCGCCAAGAGGCTAGTTTGCAGAGTGGT
Organism: Calotriton arnoldi; assembly: GCA_963921515.1. Taxonomy (NCBI): domain Eukaryota; kingdom Metazoa; phylum Chordata; class Amphibia; order Caudata; family Salamandridae; genus Calotriton; species Calotriton arnoldi. Next base: position 361,769 of record CAWUFW010008923.1, read on the forward strand.
GTAAAAAAGGGGCGTGGCCTCGGACTACCTCTCTGCAATCCAGCTGTGTGGCGCTTATTGGAGGTACCTGGTGGGCTAGTTGGCCCCCAGGGACCCTCAGTATTCAAGGGGACTTAATCCCCCAACTCAGTATGCGCCAGGAGGGGCGTTTGCAGAGTGGTACAGGGAGGGGGCGTGGCCTCCGGCGAGATGCCAGCTTTTTTTAATTTTTATTTTTATAGAAGGGGGGCTGTGTGGCCCCCTTCTTTTAATATTTTTGGGGCCCTGGGGACACCATCCCCCAGGGCCTGACGCCTTTTAAAAAAAAAAAAAATGAAAAACAAATGGGAAGGGGGCCACGCGGCCCCCCTCCCAAGGCCGATCTTGGCCCCGGGGACCCCATCCCCTGGGGCCCGGCCATTATTTTTTTTAAGTAAAGGGACGGGGCTGTGTGGCCCCCCTTCTGGGCCACTTCTGGCACCAGGGACCCCATCCCCCGGAGCCTGGCCTCTTTTTAAAAAAAAATTAAATTGGGGAGGGGGGTCGCGTGGCCCCCCTCCTGGGCCACTTCTGGCCCCAAGGACCCCATCCCCCGGGGTCAGCCCTTTGCGTTGGGGACCATGACATGCAGCTCCCCTTGTCCAAAAGCAAACTGCTTTGATTTTTGGAAGCGAGAGCAGGTTTCCTGCTCTCGCCTCTAAAAAACAAAGCAGGGTTTGCTATGGCAGGGCGGGAGCCGTGATTTAATATGTGCCCTGGGGCACTAATCCCTATGACGCAGGAATAAAATGAACCAGGAACAATGGTTGTGACAGCATCCTAGAGATGGGTTCACATATTAAAATCAGTAAAGACACTAAGGTCTAGCAAATGAAGATAGAAGAAAGACTCACTGAACTGGTACAAATCATATAATAAATTAATTGAGCAATTTTGATTTATAATGAATTTTAAAGAACAACAAAATAGTGAAATATAATTAATGTCACCTAAAATTCTGAGATAACCTTGTAAATATTGTATATAGATATACACAATGTAATAAGTAAACTATGTTTCCCACAATGCCACATTATAGGCAAACTGTGTTCGGTATAAATAGTGAAAGAAAAGAAATACTCACTAACCGTGATAAAGGTCTCGCAGGGCTGAAACGCGTTGGTGTGAGCCGGTACAGCTAAAAATAAAAGTTTAAACTGGATCTGGAGTGTGTCGCATCATTGCTTTGTGAATATATATATATATACATGTGTGAGCAAGGGCACAGTGTGCTCGAAACGCGTCACGGAGTGAGAGGATAATAAAGATCTTACCTGCCATCATTATCTGGGTCCGTTTCTCTCTGTTCGCCGGTGTGGAGGTTCGGAGAGTGCTTTTGGAGGAAATATATATATATATATATATATATATATATATAAATTGTAGACATTGTAAGAGACTTACAGAAGATTATTTCATGTATAAAAAAAGGACAAAGGAACATTGGAACTTGAAGATCACTGAATGAGTTGCTCCATACTGATTATAGGTACAGAAATTTGTTCTTCACTATGGTCCACTATACTCTCTCTAGATTTATGAAACAATACATTTTGATATGTGGCACGAGTTTCTTTGAGGACTGAGATTTTTCTAGTTATAGGATCTTAGTGGATGTTTAAATATGTTTAGATTTGATTTTTATAAAAATTGGACACTAATGGGTTTCAACTAACCCGTTTTGTATCTAATATGTTCTACACTGGCTTTGTACTCTATCTTGATGTTCTCAACTTGGTTTTTCTGTATATTTCACATTTTCTGCTGGGGAGCTGGGATGAAATGGATGGGTCTTTTCTCACTTGAATGATAATGTTGTGTAATTTTTTTAAAAATCTTTTCTGTATAAAATATAGAATTAGTATGTGATGTCTCCATAAAGCGATTTCATGTCATACATTTGTTTTAACAGCCCTGAAGAAGCGTAACCTTCGCGAAACACATGTTGGCTCTTTTTGTCAAAACTAATGATGAAGAACTGGCTTTTTATGTCAAAACTAATGATGAAGAACTGTGATTAATGCATGAAGGCTTGAACAACTATTTCATGTTGAATTGAGGAAGGTGCATAGAAAAGAAGAAAAACCTTGAAATAAAAGATATTACATGGACTTTGGAGCTTCATATGTGTTCTTCTCAAACCCAGGAACTAATGTATTAAGTCCCTGTGGGGGAAACAGGGAATTGAGATTCAGCGCCGGGCAAGTTTTCTATTTCCCTCGTGTGAAACATTTTCAAATGTGTATTGAAAAGGTGTAATCTGTGTAAATAAAACGTGAACTGCATTTATTAGACTGATGAAGCACATCAATTGTAATAAGCATTATTAAAATGGTGAAAAACACAAACAATTCAACCATGCACTTAATTGTTCCTAATATTATTCCTATCTATCTATAATACTTCTACTCTAACGACAGCATATTGGAAGTATCCTTCTGCCAGACCTTGTTGGAATTACCTCACTTCAATACCTTGTAATAATGTCTCAGGAAGCCGGCCTCAGTGTATTAATGAATGCACGCCATCTGAATGTGCTAACCTACACACATCTCTGCTTGCACCGTTATCTTCCTTCTTAGGATGAATGCCAGGGCATGCAGGGCTGAATCTCGTTTACAACTCTCTGCAGCATTCATGATAACTCTGTTGGGAAGTGCCTCTCACCGACTCCAACACGGGCATTGTTTGAATAATAAAACACTGGTTGTTAGACTTGTCACCCTTAGGGTGGTCTATCCCCAAACTCTTTTGCCTTTTACCTCCTGTTTTTGCTGATTCTTTTTGTTGGTCTTAGGAATCTGAGCACTTTACCACTGCTAACCAGTGCTAAAGTGCATGTGCTTCGCCCCTAAACTTGAGGACATTGGTGTTTACCTGATTGGCATATTTTATGTACTTGTAAGTTCCTTGTAGAGTGGTATACCATATACCCAGGGCTTGTACTTCAAATTCTACTAGTGGGCCTGCAGAAATAATGATGCGACTCTCACAAGTAGCCTTTCAAGCCTGTCTCATCCCTGCCACTGCAGTGCCTGCGTGTGCAGTTTACTGCCACTTCGACTTGGCATTTAAAACTACTTACCAAGCCTCAAACTCCCCTTTTATTACATATATGTCACCCTTAAGGTAGGCCCTAAGTAACCCTAAGGGCATGGTGCTATGTAAGTAAAATGTAGGACATGTAGCTTTATGTTTTACATGTCCTGGTAGTGACAAACAGCCTATTTTGTTTTTCACTACTGTGAAGCCTCCTCCTCTTATAGGCCAGCATTGGGAATTCCTTAATACACTTTTAAGCTGTAATTCCTGATCAGAGAGGAGTAGCCTTTTCATGTTCACAAGTTTTGAATGGTAATGATAAATCCTGCCTACTGGTGAAGTTGGATTTAACATTACTGTTTTAGAACTGCCCCTTTCAGAAAGTGAATATGTTTCTGCACTTACTGCTCTTTGTGCCTGACAGCCTCTCTGCAATACATGTCTGGGGTGGGTGTGCATTCCCTCTAGACAGCTACAACACAGGAAGGATAGGTGTGTCTGAGTACCCATCTACATGCATCTGCATTCTGATAACCTTGCCTGGCATGATGGAAGGGAGGGGCTAACACTTCACTTTAAAGCGGTGTGTCATGTCCCCCCACAAAGGATTGATTACTACCCTCAGATATCCTGGCAGACAGGGCTGGTTTGAAAGGGATACAGGGCTGCTTTGAAGTCACACCCACATCAAAGGCACTTTTGGGTATACGTACTGAGCCTCTAACCCCCTAAAATCAAACACTACTGGACGTGTAACAGAAGCTCTGCCATAAGAACTAATGTGCTGCTTAAAGGACTCAACTGGACTGCTGATCTGGAAGGCCTGCTTTTCTGTTAGTTGCTTTGCTGCCTGCTGCTCTCTGACTCTGCTGAAGGGGACCTGGACTATGAATTCTCTTCAAGGGCTTGTTGGATTGCCTCCTGTTTCTTGAGACTCAGGGATATCAATGTCTCTACCCCTGCTCCTGTGCCTGGCTCACTGGAAGTGGTCCAGATGGTTTACCGACAAAACATAGGGTACTGAAATATATACATACAAAAATATTGATTCAAAAATATCGATTTTAAAAATATTGACTCCCTATAATTATAATTAAAATTACAAAAATATTGTTTTCACTAATATAGTTGTCTAAAATATCGATTTTTAAATATACACAAATGTAAATAATAAACATTAATTAAATTAAATAATAATACTAATATAATCAAAATACAATATATTTAATATTTTTTGAAAAATATAACAATAATTATTATTTAAAAAAATTAATTTACATTTAATTAGCTTTCCACCCTTTATCCATACAAAACTAATAGCCCACACATAATATATACATGTAAAAAAACCTTTAATTAAAAATGCACAATATCAATAATCAATTAAACAATTAATATTACTAACTAACTAAGAATACTTTAATTATATTAAATTAACTTCCCACCCTTTATCCCTACAAATACAACTGACACATATAACTTTAAAAAATATTTTAATTACATATTTACATAATTAATTATCATTTAAACAATTAATAAAAATGACTAATCTTTATTAATTATTGTAATTTCCTACACAACCTTTACCCATACAAAAACCACAAAATACCCCCCAAAATATATATATTACAAAATTTACATAATGAATTGTCAATAAAATAATTATTTATAATAATAAATAATTTTTAAATAATTACAATTAATTTACTTCCCACCCTCTACCCATACAAAACCCACTATTTACATAAATAATTAACATTTAAATAATTAATAATAATTCAAATTAATTGTAAATTAAATATAATTAATTTACTTCCCACCCTAAAACCCTACAAAACCCACAAACGGCACCTAAAACTTAAAAACAAAAAATATTAATTATACAATTAACTTAAATAATTATCAAAGAAATAATTAATATTGATTTGAAATGTTATTAATTATTTTTAATTCATTTACTTCCCACCCTATTCCCCTATAATCCCCACAACCCGCTACGGTACTAAAATTAACAAAACACTATTACATTAAAGACTAACAATATTTAAACAAACATTTTAAAACATATACAATTAACATATATATTAAAATACCAAAAAATAATAAAAAATTGATATTAACAACAATATTTTTAACATTGATATTACTTACCTTAAAATCGATATTCTTGTCCACGATATTCCAGCACACTAAATTTCTGTGTCACCATATTTCCAACACGATATTTGTGTCAGTCGATATTATTGACTCGATATTTTTTCTTAACACCGGTCCAGATACTTGCAACACCGATTTCGATCCATCTCCATTCTACGTGTAGCAGAACCGGTGCATCGGCTCTGTTGTGGGAGTAAAATCGGCTCATTGCCTCAGAACAAGCTCTTTGCCACCAGAGATCGACGCATCGGACAGCGTATCACCGCTGCTGCAGCATGGTGAGTTCGACGCAAGACCTCTGACCTCCTGGTCAGTGAACTCTGCTTTCCCCTCGCGCAGCTCCGTCGTTGCAATGCTGCCATCAGCACCTCTCTATTCTCTGGTAGGTGTTCGAGGCCCTCCTCCACCCCCAGGCTCCGGCCTGCGCCTCATCCCTGGTGGTCCAGTGGGAGAGCCTTGCTCTTCTGCTGGTCCGCTTAGCCAGCCCTCTGTTGTTCTGTTTGTTTTTTCTCTGTTTTGTCAATTTGTGCCTTTCTGTTTTTGCTGTTTTGTTTTTGTAGCTTTTGTCTGTTTGTATTGCTTTCTTATGTTGCTACCTTCACCGTTTTCCTTTCCGCTCCCTTTCCCATCGCTGCTGCCCCCGTGGCTCCTCCCCCCCTGCCGGTTTCCACTCCCACCTCCCAGCTGCGTTCCCTCCCCCGGTCCCTATTGAATGGCGGCCGCACAGCATCCGCGCAGCAGGCGCGCTGGGGCAAGCCCATCCGTGACCAGTGCCAGGGACCCTGGCCTTCCGACCTCCCACCGCTATGACTAAGCCGCCCTCCATGCACTCAACCCCTGTAGGAACAACAATTGCCAGCTGTCAACGCCAAACACCACCCATGGACAGTTCTCCTGCCTGACATCCTGACAGTTCTCTTGCCACACTGCAGCCACACCTTCACCCACCTCCAGACCCCCACAGCTACCGCCCACCCACCGGACGCCAGCGCACCCAAACACCTGACCAGCATCCTCCTCAACGTACGCTCCCTGCACAGACACGCAGTAGAAATCTGGGACCTCCTTGACCCCTGTCGTCAGACATCGCCTACCACAATCACCGACGGATGCAAGATCCAGAGGAAGGACCGCCTCAACCACCAGGAAGGAGGACTCGCCATCGCACACAAGAACTCCCTCCGACTCACCACATTGAGCACGAATGACTCATTGACCACCACTGAACATCTCCACTTCCAGATCCGGACCAAGCCCAGAACGACCCTATACAGCACCCTCACCTATAGACCCCCCAGACCACGTACCGTGTTCGCTGCAGCCATCACTGACCTCATCGTGCCCCACACCATCGCCTCCATGGACTACATACTGCTCGGAGACCTCCCTCCTGGACAACCTTGCCAACATTGGACTGAAGCAGATCATCACCACCCCCATCCACAAGGCAGGACACACCCTCGACCCCATCTTCGCAGGAGGGAACAACATCCACTTCAGCCACACTATGCAACCCCACTGGACGGACCACCACTGTGTTCACTTCTCCTTCTCCAAAATCACTGAATATAAACCTAAACCTCGCCCCCGCACAGGAACCGGGAGCAAGGTCACCGAAGAGCCGTTCAAATCCACCCTCAACCATGCTCCCCCTCCCGCCACGCCCAACGTCAACTCTGCAGCCTACGGACTCCACAGATGGATCACTGACTGTGCAGATACGCTCGCCCCCCTCCAGAACTCTGACAAACAGCACCCCAGGAAAGCCACCTGGTTCACCACCGACCTCAGAGAATCCAGATGCATCTGCAGACGTCTCGAGAAAGTCTGGAGAAACAGCAAAACCCCGGAAGCCAGGACAAGCTACTAGAACGCCATGACAGAATACCATAAACTTCATCCAGAACAAGATCCTCGCCAACGCCAGCAACCCGAAGGAGCTCTTCAGCATCATACAGGAATTCATCAAACCCCCCAGCGAAGCCTCAGATGTCAGGATCTCCCAGGACCTCTGCAACAAACTTGGCTCCTACTTCCACCTCAAGATCAAGTCCCTCTACAACAACTTCAACTAACAGACGCTAGACACCGAAACCTCACCTACCTCCAGCAACGCCAGCCAGCCTACCATCTCCACCTGGACCCCAGTCACTACAGAAGACACCACCATGACCATGAAGAGCATTCACTTGTAGCCCCCATCTACCCCTGCCCGCCGCACATCTTCCACAGAGCCACCGCCGCTATAGCACCCAAACTGCTCGGACCATCAACTCCAGCTTCAAAACCAGCACATTCCCCAATGAGTGGAAACGCGCAGAAGTCAAGACCCTCCTCAAGAAGCCCTCCGCTGACCCGACAAACTTCAAAAACTACAGACCCATCTCTCTCCTCCCCTCCGCAGCGAAAGTAACGGAGAAGATCATCAACCTCCAGCTCATGAACTTCATCGAAGCCAACTCCATTCTCGACTCCTCCCACTCCGGATTCCGCAGCAACCACAGCACAGAGGCAGCCTTCCTAGCCGCCACAGACGACATCTGTACTCTCCTCGACTAGGGCCACATGGCTGCCCTCATCCTACTAGACCTCTCTGCAGCCTTCGACAATGTCTCCCACCGCACACTCACCACCAGACTCCACGATGCCGGCATACATGTAACCGCCCTCGACTGGATCTGCTCCTTCCTTACCGGCCGAACCCAAAGAATCAGACTCCCGCACTTGCGCTCTGAACCCAAAGAGATCAGCTGCGGAGTACCCCAAGGATCACCGCTCAGCCCCACGCTCTTCAACATCTACTTGGCCCCCCTCACCACCATCGCCAAATAGCATGGACTTAGCATAGTATCCTACGCCCATGACACTCAGCTCATCATCTCCCTCAACAAGGAACCCGACACCACCAGGCTCAGCTTCCAGGAAGGAATGAAAGACGTTGCCTCCTGGATGAGCAGCAGCTGCCTGAAGCTCAACTCAGAGAAGACAGAAGTCCTCATCCTCAGACCCACCCCCTCCGCATGGGATGTCACCTGGTGGCCACCACCCTCGGCATCCCCCCACATCCACGGACCACACCCGCAACCTCGGCATCATACTCAACTCATCCCTTAGCATGACCCAACAGGTCAACGCCCTCTCCTCCACATGCTTCAACACCGTCTGCATTCTCCGCAAGACCTTCAAATGGATCCCCCCAAATCCAGAAAAACTGTCACCCATGCACTCATAACCAGCAGACTGGACTACAGAAATGCCCTCTATGCCGGAATCAACAAATCCCTGCTCCGAAAACTCCAGACCATCCAGAACACCGCCGCCAGACTCGTCCTCGGCATCCCACGACAAGACCACATCACCCAGCACCTATGAGACCTCCACTGGCTCCCCGTCGAGAAGAGAGTGACCTTCAAGCTACTCACTCATGCCTACAAATCCCTCCACAACACCGGACCCCAGTACCTCAACGAAAGAGTCTCATTCTACTCACCAAAGAGAAGCCTCGCTCCGCTGACCTCGCCCTGGCCGAAACCCCTCGCATCCCCAGAGCCGGAGCAGGTGGAAGATGCTACTCCTACATCGCAGCAAAGACCTGGAACGAACTCCCGCTCAGCATCAGACGTTCCCCCACTTTGCATGCTTTAAGGAAGAGCCTCAAGACCTGGCTCTTTGGGTAAGACGTTGCTGCACGATCTCTCCCCCCCAGCACAAATCCCTGATTGATTGATTGATTGATTGATCGACGCATCCCCTCAACTGCGTGGTAGAATCTGGTGCATCGCTTGACGTCACTCGGCTTCGGCACTCGTCTTCAGAACTGACACATAGGGGCCGATTACGATCTCGTTAAGAAACTCTTCCGACCGAATCAGTTTCGGAATCGTTTCCGAACGAATTGGGTTCTGCGAGTCCGACAGACTGATTACGATGCATCCCAACATCGTTCGGTCGGATTCCCATTGACTTCATTGGGAGCCTTTGCATTTATTCTTTTTCAAAAATCAATATCTCAACTTATATACATTGGATTTTTGTTGTTTAGGTCATGTCTTGTTCAGAATTTAATAGCCTATGTTTTACACCTGTGTGGAGACTTTTGTGGTGTATTCATTGTGCTACTGTGTGTGTTTATTGCACAAATTCTTCATACATTACCCCTTTAGATAAGAGTGACTGCTCTGTGCCAAGCTACCAGAGGGTGAGCATGCGTTATCTTTTTGTCTGTATCTAGCTTACCCTGACTAGAGTGATGGTTCCTGCCAGGCTTGTGTGCATACCTTCGCCAACTAGGAATTTCATTTCTAACACCGGTTTCATCACATTCTGCTAGAGACATAGAATAACAATGTTACTTAGTCTGAAGGGATAAAGCTGTCTCATACAGATACACAATAAACAAGGGAATAGCGTTCTGATATGTGCGATCCTGGAACTAATGGGACAGACTATAGAACAACAATGTCTACTAAAAATAAATGAGTATGTGGCACATTCTTGTGTTAGTGAAAATCAAATGCAAACCACCATCTCAAAAAGATGCTAATTTAAAAACAAAAAATAAACTGGAGACTAAATCAAACCCTATAACAGGCTCTGTGCACTTTGCCACTGCTAATCAGTGCTAAAGTGCTTGTGCTCTTTCTTTAAAGTATGACAACATTGGTTGATACCCAATTGGCATATTTAATTTACTTATAAGTCCCTAGTAATGTGAAGAAGGACTGCTGTGTTGCTGAAGGACTGCCACTCTGCTGGGATGCTGTTCTGAGAGGACTGCTGCCATGCTGTGCCACCCTGCTGACACCTTCCCTTGGTGAGAAGGACTGGACCTGCATCTCCTGAACCCAGAACTCAGAGTGACTCCAAGCGTTAGTTGGCTGGCCTCTTAATCTGAAGCCTCAGGGACATAACAGACGTCCAACAGCCTTGCACCTGCACCTAGACCCTTCAATCTGTGAGTCTACCCTGCCACGTGGTGCCACCCCAGTCCTGGTCCCTTGGAAGTGGGCCTAAGGTGCTAGCCAGCAGAACCAACGCATCTTCTCTGCTGTCTGATGCATCTTCGAGCAGAACTGATGAATTGCTGCTTGGATTGGACCTGTCCCAAAGACCTGCATCTCATCCGCAGTCCTTGTAACCAATGCATCACTGTGACGGCGTGGCACAGCTCATCCCACACCCAGTTTCTCACCCCACTCGTGACAGCAGCCCTGATGATGATGCAGCCTGCATTTACTCAGAATCAACGCATCGCCAGCTGTGTGCTGCACCTCCGATGCCGGACTTTGCATCGCAAGACCCACTGACGGGATCCTCATCAGTGATACAACAGGACTTCGCACCGCAGCCTCGAGCATTTCAGAACCGGCGTATCGCTTCGGCTGCACGACGCATCTTCAACGTGGATCCACGCAATGCTCTGCAACCAGGATTTAAGGTACTTTGTTCAGTGGACCTAACTGGGTACCTGTAGCTGTCCCGTGCTCTATTGCGTCGGGCTGAACTTGTGGCTTTGTTCTGGTTTGCATGACCAGATATCCACAGTTGGCATAATGTGCTTTTTGGCGCTAATTTGACCTAAAACTTTTAAAATTGAATATCTCCAGTTCTACTAATTGGATTTTTTGTCATTTTGGTCTTGTTATATTTATTACATTTAGCTCTATGTTTCTAACCAAGTGTCTCATCCTTTTTTTGTGGTGTTTTCACTGTCTTACTGTTTAAAGTGTTGCACAAATACTTTACACACTGGCTCTAAGCTAAGTCTGCTCTGTGACAAGCTACCAGGGGGTTGAGCACAGGTTAAGTTGGGGTTTGCTTGTGCCTTACCCTGACTAGGATTGTGGCTGCTGCTTGACCAGGACTTATATCCCAGTCAACCCGTAACCCAATTTCTAACAATCTATTATTCACATTGTACATAATTTGGGATAATATAAATCACGTTCACCTTTTGGCACTGTCTTTATTCTGTCACCAATTGGCAAAATGTCGGGTTCACAAGAATCTTTGCTGACACATGTGTATATAGCAGAATTTATGCCATACATCATGTGCTTTAATCCTCCAACTAATGATTTAGTCACAGGTATCTATGAGTTGTGTGTTGGCACCAAGTGTGCAAGGGAGTGCTGAAAGTATAACACAATATTTTCCACATATTAAACATCAATGTTTAAATCAAGACGAAGAGCAGCAGCAGAATGCAATGCAATTTTGGATAAATTGGCTGAAAGTTTCAAACTTTCAATGGGAACACTTGGAATTCATGAATCCACACAATTGCAGAATCACTCTGGGGCAGATTTACAAGCCCCTTGCGCCACTTTTGCGTCACTTTTAACATGGGAAAAGTGATGCAAAAGTGGCTCAAGGGCCTTGTAAATAAGCCCCCCTGTGTTGATGTACGAAAAACATTCAAAAGCAGCAGAGACCATGCTGAAATATAAGATGGCAGTTTGTGGGCAGGGGTGACCACACCTGCACATTATGTTATATATATACAGGATTAGCAAAAAAGACCTTTAACTGTGAGGAGGCGCTGCTTTCTTCAACAATATTGGAAAAGATCAAAGTTGTGAACCATTTACAATTCATTAGACCAAACAGACAGAGATGATTTAAGGCATGGGCAAAGTGGGCTCTGGCCCAGGGCCCTAGCCTTTCAGGGGGCCCCCTGATAGTCAGCTCTGTTCTGGAGAGACTCTTGCCCTGATGACTTTGAATAATTCTTAAACAAATTGTTTTAAATAGCGTTTCCTTTAATTTACTTTTAATGTGGGTGATGCGTGAAAGTCTACTGCAGACATTTTGCAGACAAATATATTATTTATGTTTCATGTAACATCCATAAAACAGTGTCTTTTAGATGAAAAGAGGACCACACATATGAAAAATGGGAGGGTGTCAAAGGAATTATTTGAAGAAATAATAGTGAGATGCTTCTGTGTTACAATATTGAAAACACGAGTCACTATCCCTGAATAATAGATATAAATACATTTAGAATTCGAACTAGTGCGCTTGTGCACTGTCAGTGATCTGGCCAAAGAGAGCCTGAAAGAGCGGAAACTGGACCATATATTCAAAGCTGTTCAGAATAGGGGCCCCCTAAATCCTTAAAGTGTCCCTGCAAACAGAATACAAAGTTATTGAGAGTGTAAGATACAATGCACGTGTGTGTGTGTGCGTGGCCATGTGTGTGTTTGTGTGTGTGTCTCAGAGAGGAGGAGAGAGAGGGAGGCGTATGACAGAGTTCGACAGGCTGATGCAACTGGAGCCACACTAAACACAAAAAGACTGCACTGAAAACTATCTACTAGAATTCAATTGCACACACCGACAAATGGGAGACACCCAGCTGTCATACAAAATGGCTTTTTTAACTCAGATAATCATGTTATAAATTAAATGTAAATAAGAGCAATATCATTTTGTAAGCACTGGAAGAATACATTGATTTATTTTTTAAGGAGTGGGTCATTAAGTAAATACTGATTTTGTGAAGAAATACATTTGAAATGTGCTTATTCTGTGCTGCCCAGAAAATCCCAAATGGTGTGCAACAGGAGTATGAGCATCATTCAGAATTCCACGTTTTGCAGTAAGCATTGCACAGGTATAACATTTACAAACCCATATGGCAGTGCCAAAAAAGCTTAGTGCTAACCTTCTTTTAGTTTATGCAAAAGGGGTGTGCCTGGGGCCAAACAGAGCAAATAAGCCATATTTATTTAAGTAGCATGAAACTCTTTGCTCTGCTCCCAATCTGTATTATATATGCAGATGCAGACGCAAACAGACCCTAAGGAGGCACACTCACAGTGCACTACAAAAAGGTGGGCAGCTCTCTTGAGTGGTGTGTGGGCTCCCATGGACCCCTGTAGTATGTGGCTTTAAGGTAAGCTTGTTCATTGTATTGGAACCTTACCTACAATCTAGAATGGTAGAATGTATTGTGCTGTGACGTGCCTTTTCTATGAGACATACTGAAGAGGCTGTTCGTGCTGGATGTGCTAAACCTGTATGCGGGGGGCTGTAATAAAGAATCCAACTTACTCATTCATCCTGTGAAGTGGATTTATTTAAGGATGCAACATCGATTTGGCGACGAGGATGATCAGCCCCCTGCCAACTAAGAAAAACAGGAAGAAAAGCAAATTTCTAGCTTCAACCGAGGATTCTATTTCTACGTTATCTCCAAGTACAGAGCCGCTACTTGAAGGGGAACAAGAACGGAACAATAACGGACAACTCAGGAATCTCGTGAGTTTAGTTTATTGTATTCCCTTCCCTGCACTATTGAAGGCGTTACTTGCTCCCAACAGCTTTGCCACGAGCAAGTCACTAACGCGAGCGCTTCCAACTGCTGTGCCACGCGCAGGTTACCAACGCGAGCGCTGTTTACCTTCGAATCACCTTCAACTGTGTTCCACGAGCTGCCTACCAGACGTGTGGACGCTAATCAGCATTATCGCCCATCTGCGTTCTACGTTTGCAACGCGCTAATGTCATAGCGCGTAAACTACGAGGTCACGCAGCGCGACCCCGGCGGCCATTTTCATTTACAAATTTTACTTTATTAAACGAGCACTTCGTTTTCAGCGCGCTTTACAAAGTTACAAAGTTTCCTCGTTTTCGTGTGAGCTCCACAGTTCATATTGACTGGAGCACTCTACATTACAGTAAGATTTATTCGTACTTTACAGTTTATTTATATTAAAGTTATTATCAATCCAATATGGATAGAGAATCCAGCACAGTTTCCACAGCAGGTAATGGTGCACAGTGTTCAAGTGTTAGTATTACTCTGAGTAATCCAAAAGAATTTTTAACCAATCCAGGAGAACCTACTGTGAAATGGCAAGAGTGGAAAGAATATTTTATAAATTATATCGCCACTCTTGAAGACAATGGAAGTGTCATGTCTCCGGAAAGGAAAAAAAGAATCCTAATGCATTGTTTAGGACCTGAAGGTCTCAGAGTATACAACCAAATGCAGAAAATTGAAAGGAGTGGTGATGTTGATGTTTTTAAATGCGCTATAGCTGATCTTGACGACCATTATTCACCAATTGTATGTGCAGCAGTATCTAGACGCACCTTCTACAAACGTAAACAAGATACTAATGAATCTATTGAAGATTACGTGTCGGCTTTAAAAAATTTAGCTATTAAATGCAAATTTGGTTCCTTACATGATGATATGATCAGAGACCAAATTGTCATGTGCACTAAAAATAAAAGTATCCAGGACAAACTATGGATTGAAGGTGACGCGAGTCTCAGAGATATTATTACGTTGCTTAAGAAGGCAGAACTGTCTGAAAGATGCGCGAAGGCAGTATCTCTTTCTAATGAAGCGGTCACTGTTAACAAGATTAGCGAGAATAGAAAGGAAAAAACTCCTACTTACAAACAGCCAAGACCTTACCATAATACCAATTGGAGACCATATCAAAACTCAAATTTAAAAAAGAAGAGAACACTTCTCAATCTGGTTTTGTTTGCTACAGATGTGGAAGCACATCTCACACAGCAAGATTTGATAAATGTCCTGCCAGATCAACTAAGTGTATGGAGTGCGGAATTGTTGGACATTTTTCTAAGGTCTGCAGAAAGAAACGCTTTAAAAAGTCACGAGTAACTTGTATTACAAACAGCAATTCAGACTTGTCAGATAATAATGAAGATGAGGATTCCTCTGAGAACTCTAACATTTCCGCTAACGCCACTAGACATATTGTAGTTAATATTACAAGTAGTGATAGCAACAAACCTTTATGTATGGTTTCTTTTGGTGGTATAACTCTACAGGTTGCAGCTGATTCTGGATCTCCGTTTACCATCATTGCTAAGTCAATTTGGGACAGGGAATTTGCTAATACTATTGGCCCGCATTTACAACCGACTGATGTAAATCCAGAAAGCTTTACTGGACAGAAAATTGAGATGCTTGGTTTTAGATCCCTAATATTTGAATTTAAAGGTAGAAGAGCTTTATGTAAGTTATATGTAGCCATGGATGGACCTTCGGTCTTAGGATGGAAAGATCAACGTTCTCTTGACATTATTTTGAACCCTAACAGTCCTGAGCAAGTGTTAGTAGTGTGTGATGCTGAGAATACAAAAAAATGGGTTTTGGAAGAATTTCCTAAAGTCTTTGGCGGTGGTATTGGGAATCTTGATGGTTTTACACCCAAGATAATAGTTAAACCCAATGCTGTTCCCAAAATTCACAAAGTGCGTCACATTCCACTAATTGTACGGGATGAAGTTAAAAGAGAACTTAAGAAATTACAAGATGCTAATGTTATTGAACCAATTGAGGCGTCTGATTGGATTTCTCCGATCGTGGTCGCTAGGCGGGCTAATGGGAAAATTCGCATGTGTATTGATTTAAGGTATTTAAATGACAATATAATAATTGATCAATTTCCTCTTCCGAGGATTGACGAAATGCTTTCACTTACTAAAGGTGCCAAATGGTTTTCTACCATTGATTTGTCCTGTGCATATCACCAAATTTCTCTACATCCCATGAGTAAACACTTCACAGCCTTCTGTACCCCTTTTGGTTGTTTTCAGTTTCGCCGCATGCCATTTGGATTAGCTTCTGCAGCGGCGGTATTCCAAAGGCTCATGTATGAATTATTTGGTGATATGCAAGGAGTAGTATTTTTCCAGGACGACATCCTGGTAATGGGATCCAATAAGAAAATCCATGATGAACGATTAAGAAAAGTAATGAGTATTTTACAAAACAAAGGAGTCACTGCTGAACTCTCAAAATGCAAATTTGCAGAAAGAAGTGTTATGTACCTAGGACATGAAGTCAGTTCTCTAGGTATAAGACCCAAATCCAACCTAGTAAGTGCTATTAGAGATGCTCCAGCACCCAAGTCCAAGGAAGACCTCAGATCCTTCTTAGGGCTCGCAGAATTTTATTCAAAATTTGTTGACAAGTTTTCAGAAAAAACTCATGTCATGAGATCTTTGCTTAAAAACAAAACACAATTTGATTGGTGTAATTCTTGCCAAAGATCTTTTGAAGAAATTAAAAAGCAATTGTTCTAGCACCTAGTCTTCAAGGTTTTGACCCCTTTGCAAAAACTATTGTCACTACTGATGCCAGCAGCAAGGGTTTAGGAAGTGTATTGACCCAACTGGATGATAATAATAGAGAAGTCATCATTGCTTTTGCATCACGCTCTCTCACTCCTACTGAAGAACGTTATTCTGTTGTGGAACGTGAGACTTTGGCATGTGTGTGGGCCCTTGAGCACTTTAGGAAATTCCTTTGGGGCAGGAAGTTTGTTTTACGTTGTGACCATAAACCGTTAACTAAATTACTAACTACAGAGGGTTTAACCAATGCCACAGCTAGAATTGCTAGACTGTCTATGAGATTACAGGACTTCATGTATGACATACAGTACATGCCCGGTGTTAAAAACTTTACTGCTGATTTTTTAAGTCGCATGTCTCTACCATTAGTTGAACTTGACAAAAATCCCTGGAATGATTTTTCGGTCGCTCACATTTCAATAGATAAAACCCAGAGTAGTTTTAGTAAGGAAGAGTGGCTTGAAGCGGAAAATTCTGATCAAATCCTGCTTGTTCTTAAACAGTTGATTATGAAAGGTTGGAATGGGATTGACAAGAAGTTTGTCAATGATGAATTAAGAGGATTTTGGGAAGTTCGTGATGAACTCAGCCTGTGTGATACACTTGTCTTACGAGGTGACAGAATTGTGCCACCTAAAAACTTAAGAAGTAAAATACTTGACTTATGTCATGAAGGACATTCAGGGATTACACGTACTAAACTCCGTTTAAAAGAGCTATATTGGTGGCCTAGAATGGACTTAGAGGTTGAGAGGTGTGTAAGATCATGTGTCAAGTGTGAGGTTTCAGACAAAACGCTTAAAACGTTTAATCCACCTTTAGCTTCTCCCTATTGTCCAAAGTATCCTTGGGAAGTCGTTGCTATCGATTTCATGGGGCCAGTCAATTGGCAAGATGGATCACAAAAGTATATTTTAGTGCTTTTTGACACTTTTTCGAGATGGTTAGAAATATGTGTTGTAGGTGTTATCAATACAAAAACTGTGATCACATTCTTAGATGATATTTTCTTGAGGGAAGGTTTCCCTAAGTTTATTTTGTCTGATAATGGTGTACAATTCAAATCCCTTGAAATGAGGAACTATTTGGCTGCATCTGGTATTCAACAAAGATTCACAGCGTTATATCATCCAAGTGGAAATGGCATTGTTGAAAGGGCTAACCGCAGTATTAAAGGGGTTCTCCAACTTGCCAATAGGAGCAACTTATCTTGGGAAGAAGAGTTGAGGAAGTTACTTTGGGCATATAGAAGTACTATCCATGGTACCACATGTAAAAGTCCTTTTTCCTTAATGAGAGGTAGAATCCCTCATTCAAAGATTAATCCAGGTTGGTTAAACAAGAGTGGAATGATCCAGTGTGATATACCTATGGTGAGAGAGTGCATTAAAGATTCTCAAATAAAGAACAAAACCTATTATGATATAAAACATGGCACTAGGCAAGTGAATTTATGTAAAGGTCAATGGGTTCGTATTAAAAATGCTAAGAGAGTCTCCAAAGGTGAGAGTAAGTTTAGTGAACCTAAACTAGTTGTCAGAGTCATGAACAACACTGCTTTGCTACAAAATGGTGAAGTTTGGCATTTCAGTCGTCTTGCACCAGTGTCATACAATTTTAAGACTGAGAATGTGTGTAAAAGCAAAACTTTTTGGTGGTTGGACACGTCTGAGTTTATACAAGGTACACAAGACACTGAGGATCCTGATCTGAGTGGTGATGGATGCACTGTTTCTCCTCAGGGTATGACTCTGCCAGACATTTAATCCAATTCCAATCCTGTGTTGGACGAAAATTTACAGGTTCCTGATTCTGTTGTACCTAATCCTCCTTGTGATAAAAGTGTAATTAAGACATCTAGTGGGAGGATTGTCAAGAAACCAAAATGTCTAGAAATGTTTGATTGTAGTTAGGAATTTATTTATTATTTTTTTTTTTTTTTCCATTTCTGTTAGAGGGGGGATTGTGTAGTATGTGGCTTTAAGGTAAGCTTGTTCATTGTATTGGAACCTTACCTACAATCTAGAATGGTAGAATGTATTGTGCTGTGACGTGCCTTTTCTATGAGACATACTGAAGAGGCCGTTCGTGCTGGATGTGCTAAACCTGTATGCGGGGGGCTGTAATAAAGAATCCAACTTACTCATTCATCCTGTGAAGTGGATTTATTTAAGGATGCAACAACCCCTTAAACATCCCAACCAAGTGGGTGTGGCCACTAACTGCACCTCCCTGCAGGAAGCTCTCTTACCCTCTCTAAAGTGCAAGTGGGCTGCCACCAGCACCGTAAAACATGAAAGGCTTTAGAACAGCCATTCTGTATTTCAGAGAAGGCGTGACAACCAAGGCAGTGTGAGTTTGTTGCTGCCATGGGGACAGTGCATTCATTGTATTAGAGCACATTGTCCCTTTTTTCCCTGGTGCACCTGCTTAAAGGTGCACCAGGGCAAACAAGGACATTGCGCCCTATATGTAATATAGATCCATAAATTGTTAGTGTAAGCATGGGAAATGAAGTAATGAGCGGCAGATTCTCACTACATCTGGTACTGCATTATTGTTTGCCCTTCATGCAATGCTTCACTGATTTTTTTTACATGCAATCCATTGTGTAAAGGACACTAAGGGGTAGATTTCGAGTTAATTGGTACCACCACCCGCCTGCAGTTTCGGCGGTTAGGGAGAATGCCGACAAGCCGGCCGCATCCCAACCGATGTATTATAAGTACAACGCCAGGATAGCGGTGTTGTGTCAGCGGTGCCACGAAGGCAGCATGCTTTGGCTCATAGAAAGAGCCTGAAGCATATGCCGCTGCTGTGGCAGCGGCGCTTGCTACATCGGTGCACTGTGTACTATTCACCATGTTGTGCATGGTACAGTGCACACATGACAGTGCAAGTAGAGGGGGCACAACATGTTCCCTCATGGGCAAATTTGCCCTTGGACTCTGTTTGCAGCCTCTTTTCTGCCTTTCCACCGACCTTTTCATGGCAGAGTAATCGCCATAAAAAGGTCGGTGGAAAGGCAGCTTGTGATCAGCACGGACATGCTGGCATTAGCACCGTCGCCATTGATCACCGCTTTCCCCACCGCCGCCGCATCAGGATCAAGGATTCTGGCGGTGGTGGCGGTCTTGCATCGGAGAGGTGTGGTGCAGCGGCCAGGGCAGCTGACTTCGGAGCTCGGGGCTCATGGTTCGATCCCCGACTCCGGCGGCAGCTCAGCTCAGCACCATGTGACTCTGGGCAATAGCTCACTTAATTTCCACGATGGCCCCCAGCGCCTTGAGACCCGTAAGGGTGAGTAGTTCGCGCTTTACAAATACGGATTGTGGTGGTCCGACCGCCGATCTTGTAATCAGGCAGTCAGACCGCAGAGGAGGAGGTGCCACTGCTGTACTCATAATCAGGCTGTAAGACTGGAACGATGTGTTAAACTAACTGCTATTTTGTTTAATGTAGTATTCTTTTTTTGTGTGAACCCTGCTTTTAAGCAACTATCCATTTGTTACAAAATAATTTTTTTTTAACCACAGATATAAAATTGGTAAAACAAAACTCACTGCTTCAAACATGAGGCCTGAAACCACAGCATTAACACCTACCCAGATTCCATTGTGTATTGGTGCGCAGAAGACGTGGAAGACAAAACACTTGAAATAACAGCACTTCTTTCTGTGCTTTGCAAACTGCAATTGCATCCAGTGAAGAGGAGGATATGAGTGTACATTGTGACTGCTAAATGGAGTGTTGCAAATCATAGTATGAAAAGCACTAAGCGCAAGAACAGAGACAGAAAAGAAGAAAATAGACAAATCAGTGTGAACCGTAAATGCGTGGAATTACATTAGTAAAGTCTTTTCAGTCCCAAATTCAGCATGAAGTGATTTTGAGATGTGAAACTCTTTCTATTGGCAGAACAAAATAAATAAAAGATGCAAGAATTCTAGCATTCTCATTGCATTTTATTTTATTTGTTTTTCTATGCTATTTCCTAGTAGAGCTTTCATCAATCGCTCAGAATTCCATCCTTCACAAAACCTGATTTAACCAGTGCATTTCTCTCTTTTGTTTACTTGCACAACTCTTAATGAAGTCAGCTATCTCTCTTCTGTGTTCCCACAGCAATGATTCTTACCATAGGCACATAGGAGGAACAGGATTTAGTGCTTATCAAGATGGCAAATATTTTATGAAAAAGAGTACTACATCTCTTAAATATGTACATCATGAATGTGTTAGATATTGCATCCTCAGCGTGGTTTCCCCTGACTTTTTGGCCTCTGACCTCCTGTTTTGCTGACTTCGTTTTTGCTGGCTTTAGGATTCTGGGCACTTTACCACTGCTAACCAGTGCCAAAGTGCATATGCTCTGTACTCAAGACATGGTAACATTGACTTATCTACAATTGGCATATTTAGTTTACCTACAAGTCCCTAGGAGAGTGCACTATATGTGCCCAGGGCCAGTACATTAAATGCTACTAGTGGGCCTGCAGTACTGAATGTATCCACCCACTCAGTAGCACTTTAAACATGGCTCAGTCCTGTCACTGCAGAGCCTGTGTGCAGTTTTAAACTGCTGTTTCAACCTGACAAATTAACCTACTTGCCAGGCTCAAACCTTCCCTTTTATTCCATAGAAGTCACAACTACGGTAGGCCCTTGGCAGCCCTATGGGCAGGGTGCAGTGTTTTAAAAGGTAGGCCATGTACTTTTGATTTTTACATGCCGTGGTAGTGCAAAACTGCTAAATGTGTTTTTCACTACTGCTAGGCCTATCCCTCCCATAGGTTAGCACTGGTATTGCCTTAAAACATCTTTTAAGTGTAATTTCCAAATGGGAAAAGATAGAGATTTGGAGTTTGGTGTCTCTGGACTCAATTTAAAATCACAATTGATGGTGAAGTTATTTTAAATTGTAAGTCTGAAAATGTCACTTTTAGAAAGTTGGCATTTTCTTACTTTAACAATTCTGTGCCTCAGCCTGTCTAGGAATACACATCTGGGTTGGGTGACAGCTGGGCTTTGTGCATTCCCTCTAGACAGTTACACAAAGGGACAAGGGGTGTGACATTTGCATCCTGATGGCCCATCACCAAGCTGATGGGCTTCCTGAGGTAGACTGGGAGGGATGAGCTGACACTTGTACCTGGATAGAGCTATGCCTGTCCCCACCCAAAGAGCTGCATACCTACCTGCAGTGAGTCTGGAGCCAAGGAAGGAAAGGCAGAGACCTTCTGATCTTCAAACGCTTCTTTAAAGTCTCCCCCACTTCAAAGGCACATTTGGGAATAAGAGCTGGATCTTACACCACCAAATCAGAACTTTGCTGGAACCAAGGACATTCTTCCGACTCTGACGCAGCTCCGACCCTTCGACACTGACACTGACTGAGGGGCTTGAGTGAATCGGAGCCAACGCAGGGAGTCCTTGATGTCCACTCTTGCTCCGTATGAGGTACTTTTTAATGGGCTCTGCGTGGGTCCTGTAACCGGCTTGCCCTCCATCGTAGTCGGCCTGAACTTTGGATTTTCCCCGGTCTAGCGCAATATCAAGTAACCTTTTAGCACTATTGACTTCTAAGCACTGTTTTTGGATTTCATCTTTAAAAATTCATATCTCAACTTCTACTTATTTGATTTTTGTCGCTATGGTCTTGTTTTACTCAGATAAATATTCTCTATGTTTCTAAACTGATGTGGAGTCTTTCTATGGTGTTTTCATTGTGTTACTGTATTTTAAGTGTTGCACAAATACTTTACACATTGCCTCTTAAGTTAAGCCTGACTGCTCTGTGCTAAGCTACCAGAGGGTGAGTACAGGTTAATTTAGGTTTTGTTATTTGACTTACCCTGACTAGGATTGTGATCCCTACTTGGTCAGGGTGGAAACGTCTGCCAATGAAAGACCCAGTTTCTAATATTGGTGGCAGTGGTGGGATAGGACTTGTGTTTGTGCAGTACCTTACAGTAATTTAATGTACACTACTATCCACATCTAGACCCATTTGAATCAATTGTCTCTTATCCCCATTGGTGTTATTTTCCTACTCTCTTCAATTGGCATTTTTAATTTTTGAAATTCTCCCTGATTGTCATTTTTGCTTTTTACTCTAAAGCATGTCTCTGATTGGAGGTTCTGCACCTGCATCTGCACCTGCAAGAATGGAGCTTGAGTTGGCTAAAATTGAGGGATTTCTGCAAGGATCTTGGGCATCATGTAAAGAGCACCACCAGGAAGGTGGAGCTGCAAAAGGCACTGAGAAGCCCATGCTGCATTGAATGAAACCCCAGAGGAAGCTGAGGAATAGCTGTATGAGGAGGGTGATTTGGACCAGGATCTAAGAGGAGCTTATAGGCTGCTGTCTGTGGAGGAGGAGGGAAACTTAATTCCAGTAAAGGGGGTCCCTTCTAGAGCAGGGAGCAGTGTGTCCTCCAAGTCCTGTCCCAAGGGGAGCTGGAGGACAGGAGGGAGGAGAGAAAGTTCAAATTGGAGTTGGTTAAGCTCACGTTGGAGAGAGAAAAGGCTTTGGAAGAGAAGAAACAGACATTAGAGGAGACGTAGCTAGCCATGGAAATGGAGGAGAGCCAAAAGATAAAGGCTTTAGAGGAGAAAAAGATGATTTTTGGTTCAGGAATTGAGCCTGAGAGGTGGATATCAAAACCAGGCAGGTGGAGTCCAGCAGTGATGGTGGCAACATTTCTTCCGTTCCCTCTGTTAGAAGGGTCCACATACCCAAGGGATTAGTGTCTGATTTTATGGTGGGAGACAACATTGACAGATGGTGTGAGGCCTATGAAATTGGGCTCCAAATGCACAAGGTCCCTGAGGCAGCTTGGGGAATAGTCTTTAGAGGCATATTCCTAGTGAGAGGAGGGACACTCTACTGGCCCTAGAAGGGAGTGACTGGATGAGATATCCCCCCCCCCCCATGAAGGAGGCCCTTATCAGAAGGTTGGGTTTGACCACAGAGCAATATTGACAGAAATTCACGGATAGTCAGAAGATTTCCTAAAAGACCTGGTAGGATTGTGTGAATACCTTTTGAAAGGAACTGGATGGTTGGATGAAGGGCAGTGAGGTAGCATATTTCCAGGGGCTCTATAATTTGTTTGCAGCAGAGCATATGTTCAAACTTTGCTTTCCAGATCTGCCCAAAACCTTGTTGATGGTAAGCTCACTGACCCCAGAGAGCTTGCTAAGGAAGCAGACCACTGGGTCAGCACCAGGGTCCACTGGAAGGTATATTGAGGGGATCACCACAGGAGTGGGTAGGGTCCACACCAGAAGAAGGGCGGGGAGGGACTCAAACTATCTCTGTGGGTAATGGTTCCCTTTCCCTGTTGATAATAAGTAATGGTTCCCTGACAATAAGTCTGCAGGGAAGGCTCCCATGAAGTGCTATGAGTGCCTGTAGGAAGGGCACTACAAAGGAGATGCTAAGTGTCCCAAGCAGGCACAGCCCCCCACTGGTTGGCGGTCACTGGAATTTGCTAGTGTAGTGCTTGGGGAGGAGATTGCCCAAGATAATTTTGGGTGAAGTATAGAATACACCCTAGTATACCTGGGTGATGGAGAGATGGTACAGAAACACCACATGCCTGACCATACTAGAAAGCACAGTCAGTTAGAGCCCATCAATGAGCAGAGGGTGGAGGCTCTTAGAGACACAGGAGCCAGCATGGCAGCCGTCAGGTGTGATTTGGTGTCTTCAGGACAGGTAGTCCCTAACACGTTCCCCCAAGTTGTTGAAGCTGACAACCGTGTGAGCCACTATCCTGTGGCTCTGGTTCCCTTTGAGTGGGGGGTCTCAGGTCTTCTGAAGGTAACTGTGAGTTCAACCATGCCTGTGTATTGTCTTCTGGGCAATGACCTGGAGCACATCATCTGGAAGGAGGTGGAGCGCAGGTCACACTTGGAGATGATGGGTTTGCCTGAGTGGATGCCTGACCACACGATCCATGGCAGCTCATGAGGGTGGTCAGAAGGACATGGAGCCTGGAAGAATGGAACAGGTACCTGCCAAAAAGAGGAAGGGCAAGGGGCGCTGGAAATCCATGCCTGAAATTCTCACTGTTCGGGAGGAGGCGGAACCTGACGGGGAAGTGGCTGAACTGGAGAACCTGCTTGAGCTGACCAACTGGGTCCAGGAAGGGGGTCCCTCAAGAGAAGAGGTCTGCGAGGAGCACCCTAATCTTGTGGGTCTTCTGTGACAGGTTAAGGCCCAGGCAGCTGGTGACATCACTGGGCAGCACCTGATCTATTGGGAGAATGATCTTCTGTAAAATAAGCCTAAGGTTCCTGGGCCTGGTGCAACATATGTGTTGGTGGTACCCCAGCACTTTAGAATCTTTCTACTGGATCTAGCTCATAATGTGCCACTGTCAGGTGATTTGGGGCAAGACAAGACCTTTGACAGGCTTGTCACCCACTTTTATTGGCCTCAAATGAGGAAGGCCTCAGATGCGTTCTGTGGGTCCTGGTCTACCTGTCAGGGGAGTGGCAAGGTAGAAGGGAGGGTCAAGGACTCCCTGCAACCTTTCCCTGTCATTAGCACCTCTTTTGAATGGGTTGGCCTTGACATTGTGGGGCATTTGGATCCCAAGACAGCCATGGGCAACAGATTCTTTCTGGTCTTTGTGGACCATGCCACCTAGTACCCAGAAGCTATACCACTGAGGACAGTGACTGTGCCCGTCGTGGCCAGGGTACTAATGGGGATGTTTACCCATGTGGGTTTCCCCAAGGAGGTGGTATCTGACCGGGGTACCAACTTAATGTCCAACTTCATGAAGAACATGTGGAAGGAGTGTGGTATGACCTATAAGTTTACAACTCCTTACCACCGCCAAGTCAATGAGTTGGTTGAAAGGTTCAACCGTACCCTCAAAGGCATGAATATGGGTCTACCTGAACCCATGAGATGTAAGTGGGATATTCTCCTGCCATGCCTTTTGTTCGCCTACAGGAAGGATCCACAGAAGGGGGTTGGCTTCAGCTCTTTTGAACTTCTATATGAATACCCTGTGAGAGGGCCTCTCAGTTTGGTTTAGAAAGGCTGGGAGCAAGCTCCCAAGAAGCCACCCCAAGATGTATTTATCTACATGCTGGCATTTGCTTCCGGAAACTCACACTGGAGAACCTGGAAGCTAGCCAGGAGGACATGAAACGATGGTACAACCAGAATACCTCTCTGGTTGAATTTCAACATGGTCACAAAATGTGGGTAATGGAGCCAGTGGAGCCCTGGGCCTGCAAGACCATTGGTCTGGGCCTTATGAGGTGAAGGAGCGCAAGAGTGATGTCACCTACGTGGTGGACCTCAAGGCTCCTGGGAACCCTATAAGGGTCCTGCATGTGAACTGCCTCAAACCCCACTATAAGAATTCTGAGATTACCATGCTTCTGGTGACGGATGATGGAGTGGAAGAGGAGAGTGAACCTCTCCCCGACCTCCTATTTTCCAAAGAGCAGGATGGGTCAGTGGAGGGTGTCGGCCTCACTCCTACACATTGGGATTGCCTTAAAATATCTTTTAAGTGTCATTTACAATTGGGAAAAGATAGAGATTTGGAGTTTGGTGTGTCTGGGCTCACAATTTAAAATCACAACTGAAGTCGGATTTTAAAATGTAAGTCTGAAAATGCCACTTTTAGAAAGTTGCCATTTTCTTACTTTAAGCATTCTGTGCCTCCATCTGTCTCTGAATACACATCTGTTTTGGGTGACAGCTGGGCTTCGTGCAATCCATCTAGACAGGCATACAAAGGGAGAAGGGGTGTGACATTTGCATCCTGATGGCCCATCACCAGGCTGAAAGGCCTTCCTGAGGTAGATTGGGAGGGAGGAGCTGACACTTGCACCTGAATAGGGCTGCACCTGTCCCCACACAAAGAGCTGTATACTCCTCTGGAGTGAGTCTTAAGTCTGGGCAGGAAAGGTAGGGACATTGTGATCTTCAAAGGCCTATTTGAAGTCTCCCTAACTTCAAAGCCACATTTGGGTATTAGTACTGGACCCCTGACACCACCAAATCAGAACTTTGCCGGAACAAAGGACATTCTTCCTGGAAGAAGAGTTGTTGTACTGTAGAAGGGACTGCCACTTTGCTACTTGCATTGCTTTGTTTGCCTGCTCTGTGATGATTGGTCTGCTGAATGAGGGACTGCCACTTTGCTACCTGCTCTGCTGTGTGGCCTGCTGCTTCTTGCCTGGGAGTGAGAAGGACTGCAGCTGCTCCTCTACATCCTTGAACCAAAGTTTATCCAAGGGCTTGTTGGCTTGCCTCCTGTTCTCTGAAGTCTCAGGATCACAAAATCAATGCATCTCTGCTAGTGCTGCTGGACTCTGCCATCTGTGAGTCCTGCACTTGCCAGAGGTGCCCCCTCCAGTCCTGGGCTGCAGAAGTGGGTTCTGCAGCTGTGACCCCTTTGCACCATTCGGAACTGACGCAGTGCTCGCTGATGCCGTCGGAATGCTGAGTCGATGAAGACACGGGTCTCAACTGCGAGGTTCACCAACGATGCTGCGCCGATCCGATGAGGCTGCTGCAAGGCGAGGCTCTAGCACAGCGCTGACCCATCGAAACTGACTGGGGGCTCGACTTCGAAACAACGACCCGACTGCATGCATCAGTACCGACGCAGGGAGTCCACAGTGCCGGCGCTTGCTCCGTACCAGGCACTTTTTCAGCAGGTCCTGCATGGGTCCTGTAGCTGGCCTGCCCTCCATCGTGGTCTGCCTGAAGTTTAGATTTACCCCGGTCTAGTGTGACCTCAAGTAACTTTTAGCACTATTGACTTCTAAGCAGTTTTTGGATTTAATCTTTAAAAATTCATATCTCGACTTCTACTGAATGGAGTTTTGTCATTTTGGTCTTGTTTTACTCTATTTTCCTAAACTGGTGTGGAGTCCTTTTTTGGTGCTTTCACTGTGTTACTGTAATTCAAGTGTTGCACAAATACTCCTTTACACATTGCCTCTTAAGTTAAGCCTGACTGCTCTGTGCCAAGCTACCAGAAGGTTACTTTAGTTTGTACATCTGACTTACCCTGACTAGGATTGTGGCCCCTACTTGGTCAGGGTGCAAACCTCTGCCAACTCAAGACCCACTTTCTCACAATGAACAATGTTTTTTAACCCTTATTTCTGAGTCTACACTAACGCGAATGTA
This sequence comes from Calotriton arnoldi, assembly GCA_963921515.1. Taxonomy (NCBI): domain Eukaryota; kingdom Metazoa; phylum Chordata; class Amphibia; order Caudata; family Salamandridae; genus Calotriton; species Calotriton arnoldi. Next base: position 389,289 of record CAWUFW010008923.1, read on the forward strand.
CGTTTTGCTATTTGGGACGGCTGTGCCTGCATCATTGCTTTTATTGTGTTTACTCTGCTCTGCACACATTGAGACAGTCTATTTGCCAACTTCAGGCCTCCTCACCTTCCTTCACAGGCTTGACATGATTGTGACTTCAAGTCATACTGCAAAGCTATTTGTGAAGACCGATTGCTACTCTCTTACCTAGTCTAGAGTTTGGAACTGCTGTTCTGCTAGGTAATATTTTACCAACTTAAGTATACTTATGTAGTATTTTAGCATCTAATAGCGTCTAATAGATGTGTTGTGTTCTATCTGTGGGCTTACAGGCCGCTCATCTCATACCATTGGTAAACTTCAATGTCACTCTCATTTTCTTTCATGCTATTCATCATGGCATGCTGGCTTCATGCCCACTTCTTGTGCTTGGCCCTCGCAGAGCGCATGGACCAAGTACAAGTCTCCTTACACTGCTGTCGGTTTTCGGTGCAATTTTTTTCATTGTTTTCAACCACTCCATAGGAGTACCTGTGTTTTCAGGTGGTCTCCCTTGTACACATTTACACATACCACTAAAATGCATGCACGTGCACTGAACAAATGCATTTCTCAGAAAGTTGTTAAAACACGAACAGCACTTGTTTATAATTTTTTGCATGATCTAATGATATTGGTGTACTTGCTTTATTGGCTGTCTTGCCATAGAGCGAACACAAGCCAAAGGTATTGGAGCACCTTAAGTGCTCACCAGTTACATTACACAATGACACATTCATTTTTGTCGCTGATCCTGCTTCAATTTAAGTTTTTTTTCCCTGTTATTGCTTGGCCATCTCCTCCTGCTTCCCTGCTTGGCCCGTCCCCCCACTACCTCTCTCGTCGCTGATGTTTTTTTTTTTTGCACGAGCCGATGGTATTGGAGCTCTTGTTCCATCCTCCATCTTGCCATAGTGCTAACATCAGCCGATGGTATTGAATCGCTTTAAGTGCTCACCAACTACATTATACAATGACACATTCACTGTCAAAGGCAGTGGGAAGCGTAAGGGATTTGCCCAAAATCACAATTTGTTCAGCCGACCCGTGAGATTTGAACCTAGTTCCCCAATTCCCCTGTCAGCAGCTCTGGCTGCTACGCCACATCCTCACTTCACTTCAAAGCTCCTCAACTGTTTCTCACTATCACTTACAGATTTGTTCAGCAAGACCCCTTCCACACCTGAACAGCAGATGTGCTGCTAGACGGCATGGCTAAAAGACATTCACATTGGCAAGGCCAATAGATCGGGCATTGCCACGACCTAATGACTTTGCCAATGCTTGTTTGTTTTGTTTCAACTGCTGATTAAATGGTGCCTGGCATTCATTCTTTGAATACATTTGATTTACTGCTGCCATCTGTGGGAACCACTGGCATGCTTGCTGCACAACTTTCGCCTAGTTAAGACATCCTTATCTATCTTTGTCCTTTTATCAGGCCTTTTCATACACATGAGCTGATGTCACCCACTATAACCTTATGGGGAGGCTAACGGCTCCGTAGTAGTTGAGAAGTTTTTCTTGTCTACCCTTCTTCAATCCACACACACCTTGCAGTCTATGACCAATTCCTTGACACCACAATTTTGTGAGTCTGCGCCTGGTTCCAGGGCTGACATCCTGGGGAGTCTGTTACACATACTGAGGTAACTATTTTGGAGGCGTCTGCATGTCATACCAACTATTCAAATTTGAAAGAGTTCACATCCTTAACTAGGAGCTGGCCTTTTATGGTAGTCCAACTATGATTTTATTGAGGAAGGCTTACAATATGCCTGCTAATATTTCTCTTAGTGATAGTTTGTGTTGTGTATATTGTACTGTTTAATGGAAACATAGCTCAAATTATGAAAAAAGATATAGAAAGTGGGCATGCTTGTCTTGTGCTTCCTAATCTATGAACAAGTACTTCTCTCTTCAATACCAGGAGGCTGTGGTGCCACAGAACAGACATCTCTTTTTGTCCCCAGAATGTGGAGTGATGGGTGACTGCATGCCACTCAGTCCCTTCTTAACACAGTATTGGGGCTTTCACAGATACATTTTTACCGACCTCAAATCAGCTGACTTTAGCCTACTGATTAGGTTAGCCATGTATGCGCTGCTAAATTATATGAAAAATTGCCATAACTGTAGTATACAACAAAGTGATGGATGAAATGCTTGAATTAATCATAGCCACTGGTAATCACTCGGGCCACATCCCAATCCATCTTTATTTTGCACACCATGCCATTTCAGTTTGGATCCAGTCATATGGAAATCAGTATTGACCCTGTTCCAATGGGAACAGTCCAGACTGAACTGCCAGGCCAGTTCCTTCCTGATCAGGAACACAACCCAAAACCAGTTTTGCCTTGATTAGGGCTCATCAGCCATGTATAGCTTGATTCCAGTGGCGTAGTGTGCTCAGGACCAACTGCTAGGCATACCTGTCTCACTTAGGGTGACACACTGTAATACCCAAAAAAGTAATGGATGGAATGCTTGAATTAATCTCAGCCACTGGTAATCCCTCGGGCTGCATTCCAATCCATCATTATTTTGCACACCATGCCACCTTAGTCTGGACCCAAATGTATGGAAATTAGTCTTGACCCTGCTCTAATGGGAATGATGGACTGGACTGCGGCCCAAGTAAGTTCAAGCATTTCATCCATCACTTTTTGTATACTTTAAATTGCCATAACTGGAATTTTTCTACGACATCTGTTTGTCCTTTCTGCAGCTGTTAAGAGTGCACTCTTTGGAAGCAGCAGTTAATCTAATCCATCACATTTCTGGTAGCCATGCTGCAGCAAAAACTATCCGCAGCTATATAAATGTGATATTTAATTTCTAACCTATGATTGTCAAATTCAATCCCTGGGAAATTTGCAGTGGTCAGTGGCCATCAAGGATAAATTTAGATTTGAACTGTTGCAAATGGAATATTAGCTCATTAGAAATAGTCAATAGTGCATTGAACTAGCATACTAATTTATGGCTATCTTACTACTATTTCACATATGATAGTTACACTTCTCGCCAGTCAGAGCTTGAAAGATTTCTCACATAGAGCAAAGGAATGATCTGACCTGGGCCTGTCATAATAACATTGATTTCTAAAGATGTCATATGATTCTCTTCTCTCTTGGTAATTCAGACCGTGCAAGACTTTGAAGATAATCTGTAATGTATGATACTTGGAATAATTGCTAGATGTGAGAATGGTTTACGTTTGCAATGCAGACAGATAAACTGCAGTGATAAAGGTTGGCTTTGAAATGTAGAGAAGAGGTGATCTTAGCTAGGATCCTGTCAAGATGATCTGTGAGTGCAGAGACCTTTGGGGAATATTGTATTCTACAGAATATGTTTCCAGAATAAGAGCTATGTCATACATTTACAATGGGGAGCAGGGAAGTCTACACCCTGGCTTTAAAACCATGCTTGAGCCCCTGTAAGAGGAGCCCCAAAAGAGAACAAAGGGAAGTTTCCCTCCTTTCCTGAAATAGAAGAATGCCTATTTAGTTCTTAGTTCATAAACTTTACTCGTTTTTTAAAAAAAAACCATAAAAGTCACATATACACACAAAGATGCCAAGTTTTAAAAAGCACAAGTAGAAGATATAAAACCAACCATAAGCAGCTAGCCCAGGTACAACACATCAATAAAAACATATTCAATTGTCAATTTTCAAGACACCGGGCCTCAGCAATAAAACAATCAATATTTAAAAGTTAGAAATGGGATTTCTGGTTGGCTAGGGCTTGCGCCAAAGCCAGGCAGAAACCACCACTCTAGTCAGGGCAAGGGAGTTACACGCTGAAGATAACCCCTGCTCACCCCCTTGGTAGCTTGGCACGAGCAGTCAGGCTTATCCCAGAGGCAATGTGTAAAGCGTTTGCGCAACACACACACAGCAGCAACACACTAGACACACCACAAAAGGAACTCCACACAAGGTTATATATAAAAATAGCCTTTGTATTATCATAAACACATTAGAATAGTAATCACACAATATACACTGTGCCAACTGGCACTAGGCAATATTTACAGGGGATTATATACACATGACAGGGCCAATTGGGCCACTGTCAGAACCATCACAAGCACAAATAATAAATGTAGAACACAACCAGTAATGACTGGCGAACACTGTACTTAGCATTATATCCTGCAACATAAATCATATTATGCACTCAGCATCACATTAGGCGTAAAACACTTTATGCGCCAACCTCATAAGCATAAACACATTATGCAATAAACCTCATAAGCATAAACACATTATGCAATAAACCTCATAAGCATAAACACATTACGCATTAGGCCTCACCAGCATACACACAGTATGCAATAAACCTCGCCAGCATAAACACATTATGCATTAAACCTCATAAGCATAAACACATTACGCATTAGGCCTCACCAGCATACACACCGTATGCAATAACCTCCTAACCATAAACATCTTTAGAGGCATAAATCAGGGTGCATAAATCACATTTCCTGCGCACCTCATAAATCACATTAGGGCCTGGTGCCCTATCAAACTAACACAGTCCCCCTGGCCAACTGGCCTTCTCAGTGGGCTCAAATGCCCTATGTCAATAATGTCAGGGCGCGCTGCCCATGCAGCAGAATCCACACGTGCGCAATTGCACAGGCCTAAACGTTGCAGCTGCCACTAATTGCTGTGCAGCTGTGAAACCAATGTGGGCATGGGCACTCACTGTGCCCTCTGGGTGGGTCCCCACTGGGACTCTGTAAATAAAACTTTGCCCCATGTTGCAGCTGCCCGCTACGGCGGGGCAGCTGAAGATACAAAACAAGCACTGGCCCTATGGGGCCCCAGGGGGCACCGACGCGGCTCCAGGCACCGACAATGTGCCTCGGTGGAGCCAAGATTGCCCCCAATGTTGCAGCTGCCCTCTGTCAAGCGGGGCAGCTGTGAGACAACCAAACACGGGCACCGCTGTGCCTCTGGACCCCCACTGGGGCCCTGAAAACAAATGTGGCCACGTTGCAGCTGCCCGCTATGGCGGTGCAGCTGTGAATACATCAAGAGGCCCTGCTCTGGGGCTCTCTGAATAAATCTGCCCCCATCGTTGGAGCGGCCCGCTCTCTTGCGGGACCGCTCAGGCACTGTGCCTCGATCGGCACAAACAATGGAGAAGCCCCCACTCACCTGGCTCTCCGTGGGGCTCTGCGCTCCTCTGCACTGGAAGGCCTGGAGGCTCCGGTCGGACGCCTCCTCTCCCTCACTCAGCATGCGGGGCTCTCTCCAGACATGGGAGCCCCGTCGACGATCCGGTGCCAGCTCACCGGGCCTCCTTTGCACCGGGCCTCTCCTCACTTCACCCGGGCCCCCTCCTGGGACTCGGAACTTCAATGTGGAGCCCGCAAGGCTCCGGACTTCCTGCTTCCGTTTTGCGGACCCGCCCACAACCAGGCAGCTTGCCTGGCTGCCGGGCCGCGCTTGGCAGCGGCCCGGCTGCTATTTCTCGCGGCGGCTTCCTTTTCCTTCGGCCGCAATGCGGGGTGGGCACCCGCTTCTTAGCACAGATGCGGGGTGGGCACCCGCAAAAATAGAAGCATAAGCGGGGTGGGCACCCTCATGTTTAAATATCCAATCAGCGGGGTGGGCTCCCGCTCGGTACACAAAGAATGCGGGGTGGGTTCCCGCTCCACGGCATCACTGGGGAATCCCTACGACGGGGATTCCCTCTCAAAAGACGGGGTCGCTCAGCGCTGCGCAGCCCACGCTCTCCTCCTTCTTGGAAAATTAAAATATAGCGCTCTCGAGGCGCTAGGAGCCATAGCTCCAACAGCAAAAGCCCTGAGAGATCAAGGGGGCAAGGCTGGGCCCCGGGAGGCAAGCCCTCATGGCGGTTCCTCCTGGGCCCCAGCAGCAGCACGCCCCAGCAAGTTCAGGAACAGGCACAAGCACACCAAACATGGGGTCACAGCCCCTACATTTATGCCCAGATTCTTTTTGTCTGCAGCACAGGGCTTGGGGGAACCAGTTGCAACTGGTTCAGGGGGGAATTGGAGCACTCTGTGTACCAGGCTCCTCCTCCCCTTTGTCAGTTGGGGGCTCAGTGATCAGACACACCACAGGGGGCGGAGCCAGCATTGTACAGGCTGGGCACAGATCTATTCAGGGTCAGGGGATTACTCCTCCCTATACTCCCAATGCAGATGTCCCATTCAGCCTAGTGCTGACTCACCCTGCCCCTCCTGGAGCCACACACACCTCCCAGCCCCTGTCACTCAAAAGCCACACATGCAGTTCACATCAGGCAGGCAGACACATAGCACACAGAAATGCCAACTTCTAAAAGTGGCATTTCTAAAATAGTCATAATAAATCTGCGCACACCATTGCGCAGCATTTATTATTACAATTCCAACTATACCAAACTCGACCACGCTGCTCCTCTCATATCAGGGATTACCACTGAAACACTTATCAGGGAATCCCCAATGTATTCCTATGGGAGGGCTGGCAAATCTCACCATACATAACACAGAGAGCGCACGCACTTTACACTGGACAGCAGTGCTAAAGTGCCCAGTGGCCTAAAACCACCAACACCATGTCAGAGAAAAGGCTAGGGGAAAGGCAAAAAGTTCAGGGAGGACCCTGCAAAAAGGGCTAAGTCCAACATGCATAGTGCGATTTTTTAGTGCAAACTTTCTTAACCAGGAGACAATGTGTAAACTAGAGCATGTAAACACTTGATGAGGTGCATAGTAGTTTTCCACTGGAACTACAGGTTTCAAACATTAAATAAAGTGTATAGTGGCTTTCCAGTGAAGTTAACAAGATTCAATTGGAATTAATTCTATTTCCTATTGTTCATGACTTACAGAAAAAGTTTAAGATTCAGCCGATGGATAAATGCTAGTTTGATATCATTCAGTTCATTAGAAAGCAATTATACTTAATTAACAAAGCCAAAAATGATCAAAATGAACAATATGGAAGTCTCCCCTCAAGAGGATAACAGCTAAAACACGATCTCAAGTAAAAAGGATCCCTTATTTTCCAACCAACCTCCTTAAGCGGATAGCAGCAGCAATGAATCTATATATCATTTCGCAAATGTATTCTGATTGGAGAAGTTGGAGATACAACAACTCTGGCCTGCATTTTTTAATATTCAAGACCCTCAAAAGTGGTAGAATGTGTTCCCTGCGTGGTTTATTGTATAACTCACAGAAGAAAAGAAAGTGCAGCATGTTTTGCCCTGATTTACAATCACAAGGACAAGGATCCAAAAGGGCCTCGTGGTATGTTCGGCTCGGATACGAGACCAATAGGTAAGCGGTGCCAAATCTAAATCTTGTAAGATAACATTTTTTTAAATGACTAAAAGGATACAAAAGATATGGCTCAATTCCTTCGGTCGTAATCAGGGGTAAATACTCGGCTACCTGCTTTTTATTGCACTCCTTGTATTCTTTATGGTCTCTTAAGATATTCAAAAACTCTCTTTTCAATTGGGATTTTGTAACAGAGATGATAAGCTGGGGATTTTCAAAGAAATCCTGCCTCCCCAAATGGGTAAACTGGGTCTTCACATAGTTTAGCCATGGTATTTTATAGGCATAGTCGCATTTTAAACAATACTGGATTATATCCCGGTTAAGGGACAGTTCTTCATTGACCCAGATCGAGCGCCATAACATGATAGGAGCACTTTCTATGCAGTACACCGGGGGGGGGTTAATCCTAATTTGTGATGACAAATAATAGATGGCAAGCTGGGGGCGGGGCGACAGTAATCTTCTGAGAAAAATGTTTTCGGTTCTGTGTAAGATGGACAAATTACAGAAACCCCACACCCCAGCACCGTACAAAATCACAGCAGAACATTGAGCATTATAGATGTTAATGAGAGACTCAGTTGGACTACCACCGAGTTTCCTCGAAAACCTAAAAAGGGCCTCGAGCGCGCTATCAAAACTCCTCTTTTTGACATCTCCGAGGTGGGTCCAAGAACATTTTTGATCAAATGGAATGCCTAAGTAGCAAAAGGTTGACACCTGAGCTAGTTTTTCATTTTTAATAAAACAGGGTCTCATTTTGCATTTGGCTCTACCCACCACCATAACCTGTGACTTGGCGGTGTTGGTCTGTAGAATGCCTATTTGTCTGATTGAATTCAAAAGACTTTTAGGGAGTACCATGCTCCTTTGACCTTAGCTAACATTTTTAACTAGGAGAGCTAAATTACTGTCTGAGATCAACATGGCGTTTGAGTTCTAATGTACTGCAAAGAGCCTGCCTGCTGGTGGAACATGCTCAAGAAGTATGGTGGTGTGAACTGTGGGAATGAGAAGCCGAAACAAAGAAGACAGAGTTGTGTGGAACAAACCCTGAAGAAATCAATGACTTGCATTGGGGATTTTGTGCAGATTATCCCTAGTTCTAAATGTTTGAATCCTATAGACTCTTCATTTACAGCCAACAAATGAATTAACTTGGATCATTCAGCAGCACTCTTTGAGCCTTCTCACCACTTGAGATTGCCTCATCAGAGCTTAAATATCCTGAGCTACTTGAATCCAGAGCTCCAACAACATTGAACTGTCTTTGTTTTTGCTATCCTACCAAGTAATTCAACACCAGCAATTGAAGCTTCAATACCAAACCATATAACCTGAAGTCATCAAACCGAGTCACTGTCATTTCACACCACTTCTGATGGTGACAGTAAAGCTCAACTCATGACTTGAAGTGAACTGAACATTGATGCAATTGCGTGAATTTTGTCTACATGCCCCGTTTTATGCCATTGGTGATGTTTAGTATTTTGATCTAATACCACTACATTGTTAATCTCATGTTAATGCTCACCTTTTCCTCATCTGTGACTTTTCTTATTGTATTATAATGTAATCTCATGAATTGTCTTAGTTTGGAACTTTAAGGTCTTTGTATCTTAATAATATTGTTTTTTTATCAAACTATTGTACTCATAACAAACTCACTTTTTCCAAGAACGCCTTTAGCTAAGGTATTATGTCTAGAAACTGATTTACCTCCATGGCTCAGGTTATGTAGAACTTTTTGGGAGCTTAGTTGCAGTTTAATTCAGTGACCTCTCTCTTTACAGCCCTTTATAGCCCAGCACAGTGATTGCCCTCAATTTGTGAGTTGAACGAATAATGTATCTACTCAATATGTGCCGTAGGGAAATTGCCCCCCTCTTATTATTGACACAGCTTTTACTGTTGTGTTATAGCACATTCTAGCTAATGGCTAAGGATAGTGAAGAAAATATGCCTGTTTAACAGAAATCACACTGAATAGTTGGTCGCCTAGTAACACAACAATTCCAATATTGATACTAACTTACATTAAATAACCTGTTTGTCATCCAACTTTTAACGCAAGAAAGTAAACATAAAGACGCTCAATAACAAAGAGATTGGATTTAGGCAGGTTTCCATGTACATTCTAAAATAATTTGTATTTTTGTGCTTTATTGGTTAGTACTCTACTCAATGAGTTTGAATGCAGAGTATCTTATGGAAGAAAACAAATGAGTTGCTGCAGGGCAAGTTCACCTCAGTCTCTTGTAATATCCACCAACAGCTCCATCTTATCAAGTGTGGTTCTGTACATGAAGACACCGGATGTCCTGAAGGCTGACTACTATGTCACAATACAGTAGTCTGAAGGTAATGTTGACATCTAAGTAAAAATGTTATTTTGAAGGAAACTTAGGGGCATATTCTCAAGGTCTTATCGCCGAGTTAGCGGCACTTTATCGCAGCCAAAGTGGTGATAAATTCATCGCACCATTCACAAGCTGGTGCTAACAGCCGATATCGCCAGTTATCCTGCGATAGCAGCCGCAAAAAACATCGCCACGGATGACACAGGCAACTAACGCTAATGAGATGCAGAGTAGGCGTTCCCGTGCAAAAACCCGCGGAAACACCACTACGCAACATTCCCAATGACCAGGCAGATCGGCGATAAGAATCAAAAACATGCGATAAGGCGCGTTAGCAGCAGGGATTTAACACCTGCTCCTACCTGGTGTTAAGTCGGACGACAACCTGCACCATGAAAGGGAGCCCAGCCCAAAGCCACACCTGAAGAACAACAGATGCCATGGAGCTACTGATCATGCAGCCCAGAGCCCCAAGAGGGCCACAACACCCACCGCCACCACACCCGGGCACTCCCCCCCCCCCCACCCCCGGACAGAGATATTTCACATCTACCTTACAAATTCATGAACACAACAATTCGCCTGATGTCGCACAAGTACAACAACCAACATCCATGTGTGGTCCGAAAAAGGAAAAACATACATACATCTTAAAATTCCAAAAATAACCAATTTATTCAAATTCAACTCAACATCAATAATTGGAAGAGTCATGGCGGGTCTTCTCCGGACAAACCGTAAGTCACAGCCTGCAAAACAAAATTGAAGATAGGAAGGTGTGTCATGCGCTCAACAAAGGACAGAGAGAGAGAGAAAGAGAGAGAGAAAGAAAGGGAGAGAGAGAGAAAGATAGAGAAAGAGAGGGAGAGAGAGAAAGAGAGAGAGAAAGGGGGAGAGAGGGAGAAGGAGACAGAGAGAAACAGAGGAAGAGAGAGACAGCGAAAGGAAGAGAGGGAGACGGAGAGAGAGAGTAACAGAGGAAGAGAGAGAGACAGTGAAAGGAAGAGAGGGAGAGGGAGAGAGAGAAAGATAGAGAAAGAGAGGGAGAAAGAGAGAGAAAGATAGAGAAAGAGAGGGAGAGAGAGAGAGAGAAAGAGAGAGAAAGATAGAGAAAGAGAGGGAGAGAGAGAGACAGTGAAAGGAAGAGAGGAACAGGGAGAGACAGTGCTGACACTGCGCACCCAGGCTGCTGCACCCCAGCCCCTCCCGCCGCCCAGCGGGGTTTGCCCGCCCCTGCGCACCCAGGCCTCACTGCTCACCTGCTGCCACTGGTGTGTCTCCAACCACGTGCCGGTTCACACTGCAGGCCACCAGGTCCCTCATCTGAAACAGAGTCCACAGCTAATGGTAGCAGAGTACATATCATTGCACACGGCAACATCGCTTGGCCGCCCCTGCGCACACAGGCTGCTGCACCCCAGCCCCTCCCGCCGCCCAGTGGGGATTGCCCGCCCCTGCACACCCACGCCTCACTGCTCACCTTCTGCCACCGGTGTGTCTCCAAGAGGGCCCACCACATGCCAGTGCAAGCTCCAAGCCCGGGGCCCGCGACCCTGGCAGCCTCCACATCATGCATCCCCGCAGCGCGGGCCACCAGGTCGCACACTTGGTTCTGGGTCTTGATTTTGCAATGGCAGAGATCATATCAGTGCACACGTCATCATCGCAGGCTGCACACCCGCTCAGCTCTCCAGGTGCCACTAACTCTGTGAAACGCGAGGCAACGCCACGTGGCGGTAGGCCCACGCTGCCCGCTGGCTCAGGCCTACATTGCGGTTCACCAGGCGCACACTTGACTCTGGGTCTTGATATTGCAGTGGCAGATACCATATCAGTGCACACGTCATCATCGCAGGCTGCACACCCGCTCAGCACTTTAGGTGCCCCTACCTCAGTGCACAGTAAGCCACCGTCCAGTGCACAGTAGGTCACCGTCCCGTGGCGGTAGGCTCATGCCGGCCGCAGTGCAACCGGTGCCACCGACTCCGTGCAACGCAAGTCATGGACCCCAAATGATTGAGTCTCGTCATCGGCCAGGCGGACGCAGCCATGTCACCTCAGGCAGTGGGGAAGAACTGGGACACGTAGCGTCGTCGTCCCCCCTTTATACGTAAGCCGAGTGGGCTGGCTCGGCGTACGCCAGGCCAGCGTAGGGGTGTGAACAATTATCCCTGGCCTCTGGGCGTGGTTCATATCTGGGCTGCACAGGAAACCAACTGATGCGTGTGTCTCTGTTGCAGTGTCTGCACCACACGGCCCGCAATCGACAATGTTGCAATGTTGCATGCAGCCGGAGGGCGTCCGCACACGAAGGGACTGTACAAGGAGCGCAAGGCCGCTCGGTGTCTTGGCTCATACATGGCAACTGTTGTGTGTGTTCATCGCTTTTGGTGCACCATAAGCCCAAGGCCTAGCCTCAATTGCAGCGCGATAGCCACATCACATTCCCAGGATACAAGCAGTAGTCTGACTAACATTAGGGATGAAAGCCCCTTTGTGTCAATACAGAAGTCGAAAGGACATCTGCACCCCGACCTTGGAAATGTATGCGGCAGGCACCCCCTAAGAGAGATACCATGGCAGATGATGACGACTCCCACACTACACACGACGCCAATGAAAGATCGACGTCTCCACACCCCACACACAGAAGTCCTTGCTCGAGGTACTCCTGCATGGAACAGCCTTGACACTTACGTACAGGACAACCCATACGTACAAACTTTGCACACTCATACGACTAATTTCTCCGAGCTGTGGCATATCATCCACATAACAGCCGCAGGTCAGAAGAGTGCCGGTTCAACGAGTGCGAACAACGCAATGTCAGAACATCCCGGGCACATGCACAACCCCTGTCACGAAAGCCGCATTTGTTGGGGGCACTGCCACTGGCAGTGTTGCACATCAGTTACCGTCTGAGCTTCCGTCTTGCGTACGTCAGTCTTGCGTACGTCACCTGCGTCCAGCCCTGGTTCCACTGCCGATCATGCATATTCGAGTGGCCCATGGATGTCTGCCTATCCAACATAACGGTAGATGAACTGGATTATGACATGTGTGTGCGCCCCCTGTTGGCCCACGACCAGGAGTGTAACCGTGATACCCGTTCATGGGATGCCTTGGTATTGGGCGTATGTGCTGGCAGTTGGGCATGTGAGATTGCACAATTCCTCGTGTGCAGAGACCACATCAAAGCGCTCCCCTATTGGGCTGTGTTGCGGATTGGTGAAACGGCGTGGACGGAGCACATCTGTCCGGACCAGCTAATGGATTGGCTCGCCCCCGTGTTCGTTGAAGTCGACAACGACGTACTCTTGGAACTGATTGCCCATGAAGCTACGCTCGCTTTCATGGACGAGTAACTACGTTCCTGCAGCCACAAAAGATTGTAACCCATGGCACAGGTCCCAACACCCTTTTGCATCTTGGAGAAATGGACACATATCCCACCATGACAGTGGACATGGCTGCATTCACCTGGACTCAGAATGCATGTGCGTGCAAGACTGCGGTTTGACCCACAACCTGTACAAGGTGAGTGGACAGCGACGCCTGGCAACGTTCCTCAAACTGACACACCGCTGGAGGGAGAGTACACACATGGCAATGTAGTACTACATGTGACCTTGTTGGACTCCTTCACCTGCTCACTGTCAGCAGAGCAGACAGTCAGTGCTGTCCGGTGGTACAGGACTATGCAGATCCCATGGGCTGTGAGTGGTGTCCCCTGACATGGTGCAATGAGCATTCGCCAAACACCACATGGCTCGTCCAGCAAGGCAAGGTGGGCTGAGACCGTCGGCATCCGTCATGGTTGGTGTTTATTTGTGCCTCCCCATGTCTTGCATCTCTACATGTTCCTTTGCTGCCTGTTAGTGTATGATGCATTGGTCTGCATGTTGTGGCCCTTGTCTTGCCCGTACTGACACGCACATGCTAATAAAGTGTATGGAACTTCACTGGTGTTCAACTGTGATGAGTGTTGATTAGCATGCCAAATCGTGTGCCTCAATGAGCATTGTCCGTACACAGGGAGGGACTGACTGACGCATTTCACTTAGGGGTGAGTCCCTATTGCCAGCTCCACCTCTGTGAGCCAGACATTGTGGTTGGGAGAGTTGCTGGTAGACCTGTGCGCTTACGTGTCTTCAGCAATGTGAGTATGGTGTCCAACTTCTTGCCATGTGGATCAATGTGTTCCATCAAACCAGGCTGTGTCCACACAGTTGAGTGTGTGTAGGTATGCGAAGAGATGTTCTGTTGTCACATGTGATGTGGGACTCAACTTTAGGCCTCCTACCGACTTTGACATTTTTACACACAGCCCTATTTAATACATGGACGTGGGGCTACATTGGGGGGTTGCGAGATTGTTGTTCATGATCAATGAGGCCACAGCTAGTTCACACTGTAACAGTCATCTAATTGGCCATGTGTGTCACGGTCAAACATGCGCATTGATGTCATTTCCCAGGTGTTGCAAAGTCATCCTGTGCCCTGGGCAACCCCCAACTTTTTGCTGACTGGTACTGGTGGTAACTGACTCTGACTAACCCTGGGCTCTGCCTAACCAGGCCCAGGGCCAGTGCCAAGCTGAAAGGAACACATTAGAATACAGTTAAATCACCTAACATACACTAGGGTACACTATGGTATGGTGGGGTACCCCTGTAATTGGCTTGACCTACCCCATAAGCCCCTAGTATATAATAGCGCAGGGGATTGAAACTACCTAGAAGTCCCCAGTATCCTGGGACATGGCAGTTTAGAGGCCAGCAGCTCTTTTTGCACTTGCATGTGTGCACTGCTGAAGCCTGAGGTCAGTTTAAAAGCAGCCCTGGGTGCCAGGACTGCTTTTAAAAAGTAAATTGTGCCCAAACTCGACTTTGGTGTTTGGGGCACTTACAAATGGATAACCTACAATGTTTGGGCATATTAGGGACCCCCAGGGTCTCCCCTAGGTATCCCAGGGGTGGGGGGTCAGATATTTATAAGGTACACCCTTATAAAATGAGTTTTTATATGCCTGGGTAAAGTGAAATTTCACATTTCACTCCCACATTGTGGTAAAGTGCTGCCCAAATTCGACTTTGATGCCAGGAGCAGTGTGAAGTGAGGATCTGCAATATTTTTGCAGATTCAGAACCCCTAAAGTCTCCCCTAGTTGCACATGGGGTGGGGTTCCTGTAGATATAAGGCAAGTACTTATAAAATGTGTTTTTGTAAGTCCTGGTGCTGGAAAAATGGCCCAAGTCATTTTTCCCATTGCAAATCCCCAGTTACATAGGTTAACATTGCAGGAAGTTATTAAATAATAACTCCTGATAGGAAGGAGATAGAGCTACCGTTCAAAGACTTCTCAGAATAGTAATGCTAAATCCAACAATATCATATTGTTGAATTTCTCCTAAAGTGTACATACAAGAAGTTATAAAACGTTCTTGTTTGTAAGTCCAAATCCAGCCTTCCAGTGGTCTGCCCTGATTGGTCAGAGTTAAGTGGATTAGCCAGCCTGCCTGGAGAGGTGATAAAGAGCCCCTGGGGTTATGCAGCTGGGCTGGGAGGGCAGTGTGCTGGTCCACAGGAATGCCAGGCCAGGGGGAGGGGTCATAAACCATGGGCTTCAAAGGGAAAAGCAGAACCCAGTGTAAGTTTACAACTCTGAACTTTATCCCTCAGGCAGATGGGGGGATTAAGGAAGGTATGAGCAGATGCAGGGGGGACAGTCTAAGTAAATTAGCCATCCTAGGGGTGTGTTTAGCCAGTTCTTGCCTCCTTGCTGGAAATTCTGCCATTATGGATTTGGAAGATTTAATGCACTCTGGGACAAAATAATGTCACATTCTACAGGAAGTGGTCATATGTTTGAAGAGTTACCCTGCTCCCATTGGTCAGGAGTTACCTCCTGTCTGACTCAGAGAACATGGAATAAGTATCTGAGAGGGGCAGAGCCCTCCAGATCTGCTGCTTGAAACTTACTGAAGCAAGAAGTGCCCTGCTGAGAAGATTTTGCTGTGCAAAGAATTCTAAAGCCTGACCTCTGAAAACTGCACCATCTGACACTACAGCCCTGTGGATTATTTTGCTGAAAAAGAACTAAAGAGTGGACTCCCTGAAAGCTACAGGTTAAAAGAGCTCATCTGGAACATCACCAACTAAATCTGCACCTTGGGGAACAACCAGTGGATTTGTAAGGGTAACGTCCCAGTGGATTGTGGGAACTGAAGTTCTCAACTTTCAAGGACCATCTTGGAGCTTCCAGACCCTTGGAGTGAGTTTGAGACACTTTGGGACCCTTTGAGGAACTTCAGGAAGAAGTTCAAGAAGTTTGGAGAACTTTGGAGGACCCCGCGAGAAAAAGCTCCAGAAAAGTTTCTAAGTCCGCTCGTAGAAAAGTCGACCGGGAGCAACCGCGAGAGCCAAGCCGCCTGTCTTCCATCGCGTGTCGGCCTGGGCTCCTGGGTTGCCCCGCTGAAGCGGTAAGTAAAAAGTTTCTAAGTCCGCTCCAGGGAAGTTGACCGGGAGTTCGTCAAAAGTCAAGCCGGCGAACCCTCACCGGATCCGGACTGGCTGGGAGCTTCGCAGGGCCTCGCGAAAAAAAGCTCCAGAAAAGTTTCCAAGTGTGAAGGTAGAAACTGAGACCGGGACCTGCCGCAAGCTGTAGCCGCCCAGGACTCCATCGCGGTCGGCCTGAAACTTTGACTTTGCCCCGGTCTATCGCGAGCAGGTATCCCAATATGGTGCTATAATCTTCTAAGTGCTATATTTTATTAAATCTTTGAAAATTCATATCTCCGGTTCCCTACATTGGATTTTTGTCGTTTTGGTGTCATTGTAAAGATAAAAATATTTCCTATTTTTATAAATTGGTGTTGGATTTTTATTTTGTGTTGTGTCTTAATTATTTACTGAAATGGTGTTTTTAAATGCTTTACATACCTGTCTTTGAAGTTAAGCCTGTCTGCTCGCAGCCACGTTACCAAGGGTTAAGCATAGGAATAATTTTCTAAGACCTATGCTGAGTCCTATCATGTGTTAGTGGCCTTATTGCCAGTGGCAGACCTACATTTGCCCCTACCAATAACCCACTTTCCAACACCATGGTGTACCTTTTTGTGGAATCTATGTCCCTACAGTCATCCATACTGTTATACTTGATTGAACATAGACATGACACATCTGTGTGATTAGGAATGTTTTATTCACATCCTGTGGAGTGTCGGAGCTGGAGCAGTACATGGCCATGCACACCCCACATTGCATGGTTGACCAGTGGAGGTCCAAACAGAGTCCTTTAGGGGATGACAAGTTCATCGGTAGAGGAAGGGTTGAGTCCGTAGCCGGTTTGCTGTGCCATTGGTAACCAGAGCAGATATGGCAGTCCATGTCGGGGTCCAGGTGAATGTCGCAGAGTGTTCCGGGGGACAGTGGAAGGTGTTGTACCAGGGCATGATGCAGAGGGCTGTACCAAGCAGAAACAGGCCATATGGCAGGGGATGAATGCTACAACCTCCTTCTTGACACAGAGTCATCAACATCCACATCTTCGTCCTCTGATATGTCTTCTGTGTCAGGTGTGCCAGGTGTGTGTGGTGGTGTTATGGCTGCATCACTGTGTGCCACTGGCACATCAGGGGGTGGAGGTGGTATGGCTGCATCACTGTGTGCCACTGACACATCAGGGGGCGGAGGTGGTATGGCTGCATCACTGTGTGCCACTGACACATCAGGGGGCGGAGATGTGTGTGTCAAAGTTCCTGCAGCAGTCATCTGGGACAGGCTCTGTGGCAGCAATGGCAAGATGAGGATCTGCAGGGCATGGTAGATCCCAGCTACATCTCGCTGGTGTTCAGCCGTGGCAGCCATCCTTCCTGCCTGCATCCGCTCTATGTTCTCCATTGTCCTCCGCATCTGTGCCAACTCTGTGCTGTCATCGCTGGAGCCTGTCTGACTAGACGGTTCTTGTATCCAAGTAATGGCTCCGGTGAGGTCAGCCAAGGATTGTTTTAGGGCATGGAGCGGACTGGGGGTGTCCGTTAGGGACTGTAAGTGGTCCCTGATGGGACTGAGACACCCACGTATGGCATCTAGTTTGGCTGCCATGAGGTCGAAACCCACCCGCACCTGTTCAGCCAGCCCCCTCTGGCAGTCTGACACACGGCGTTGGAATGCCATGTGTTCTTCGGTGAGGTGCTGGGAGCCAGCCGTGGTGGTGGGTGCTTCATGCTGTGTGGTCTGTGCAGGGGGTGGGATCACCTCGATGCAGCTGGGCTGCCCTGCTCCTGGAGGTGGGGTGCGGAGGCTGTCCATGAGCCGTTGGATGGTGTCGGAGCAGATGGCCAGGTGGTCCTCCTCATCATCACTGAAGAGATGTCTGGTCTGCTCTGCAGGAGGTGTTGATTGTCCCTCTGCAATGCGAAGGGGAGATGCAGGTTAACAGTGTGTTCCATGTATGTGCACGCATTGTACATGTTTACATACAGACTGCATGACAATGTACATTGTGACTGTTTTGGAGGAGCTGGGTATTTGATGGGGGACAGTGGACATTTCGACTACATGACGGATGTGAGGTTGTACTCGTACATTATCATCTGACAGTTTCCTGCTATGCCTGATGTGGTTGGCCAGTTTCTACGCACATGCGGCACCAGTTGTGTCCTCTGTTCTGTGGTGTAGGTGTGGCACTTTGTACCACATTGTCATCAATGTTGATATGCTGTGATTGATATGTGTGTGTGCTGCATTGTGGGAGAGTCGCCCCTGCAGCTCGGATTTAGCTGCCCCTTATCCCTTTGAGGCGGTGTGCCTTTGACTTGTGTGCTTTTACGGTGCTGGGATGTTGGCGACTTGGGTCATTTGTGCTCTTGGACGGATTTTGGACTCTTGTGCATTGTTTGTCTGCAGATGTGTTGTTGACGTCAGGGGTTGTATGTGCACGTGGATGTGTCAGTGTGTGACCTGCTCCTTTGAGGATGTTATCCACACTGGGCCACCTCAGTGTCGTGGCATGCACCATGTCATGTATTTTGACTGCAGCCATGCTATTGGTCATGCTGCGTCACTTGCATTGTCAGTGTGGCTCACAGAGCCGCTGCTTTGCTGGGTTCAGCACATGTGCATGGGTGGGTTGTGAGATTGGTGAGGGGGGGCATTTGTGCACATGGTGGACGGGGGCCTACTTGGTGTTTCTATGTGTGCTGCAGTGTGCCAAGGCCATCAGGGACATGTTCCACAGTCATTGTGGGTGTGCAGTGTGCTACACATAATTGTGCATGTGTGCCATTGTGCCCGTCTCCCCCGTCCCCCAGTCCCTGGTCGTTACTCACCCTGTTGCTGTATGGTCAGGTCATATCGAGCAGTGTCCGGACCCCCGACTCCTTGCACCGTCTCCGCACTGATGACTGTGGCCACCATTTCCTCCAGCTCATCCAGCTCCTCCTGTGGCGCAGGACTCCCACCTCCAGTCACCGTTGCTGCCTTCAGGTTGGCAGCGAGTTTCTGCTTGGTTTGGCTTTTCACATCATGCCAGCGCTTCTTGACCTCCTCCATTGAACTCCTCGACACTCCGACTGCATTCACGTTGTTCACGATGGACTGCCATATTTCCGTTTGTGTTGCCGATGACACAGTGGAGGTGACGAACAGTTGTTGGTAGTGTTCTGTCACCTCCGTGACGATGATCCGGTTTTCCTGCGGACTGAACCCCGTCTTCCTCTTCCTCTTCCTCTTCTCCTTGCCCTTCCCTGGCCCCGGGGTTCCTGGCTGGTCGTCTGTGGGGCTTGTGGGGTTCGCGTTGTCCTCTGCACTCGGTCCGGGTGCGTCCATGGTGCTACGCAGTTGCATTTTTTTGTCTTTATTTTTTATCTGCTTTTATAGTGCATTCTCACTCATGACGCGTGGGAATCGCAGGCCTGTCGCTGGCTATCGCAGATTTTTGTATCGCCATTGGGGACATCGCAACTTTTTTGGCGTTCGTGTTTTCGCTTTTTTTCGGCGTTGCGTTACTTTTAACGCGGGCATTTGTCGCGTTATTGTGAGACTATCGCATGGTACCGCCGGGTTGGGAATACTGCGTTAACACGGTGTTGTTTTCCCGCGATGGACTGCGATGTGAGAAGTTGCGTTAAGCGAATTTGGCGATAGTTAACACACTTTCTTGAGAATATCCCCCTTAAACTCCTAATGGATTGCCTTGCTATGATCCAAGCCTGACTGTGAACCATACTAAATCTGGTCACTGCAAACAATATCACGTAATAGGATTTATCTCTAAGATGAACCCCAAATACTTTACTTTTCATATCCTCGACAGCCAAAATGCGGTGGTTCTCACAGAAATCAACTCTACTTGGGTATGATGATTGCTTGAATTCTCTTCTCCCTGCTTGGCAAAATAAAGCCAGACTTACCAGGTTTTCGGCCTTTAAAATCTCATCGGAGACAATTCTATGATTACCAACATCCGGGGAGATTATCATGTTTCTGCTGATGAACGCACTCAATTCAACAAACTGCTCCTTAAAGGAGTTTGAATATCTGACCTGATTTCAGAAATCTCACACTGGCACCACTGTCTCCAACTGACTGCTCAAACGCCCTAATCTCTGGCCCACACTTATCTCTCTACCTTCAATTAGCATGGAAGGCCGATACTCTAGACTGCTTGCATGCATTCAGAAGCATGAAAGTCTGGAGTATATGTGGAGCGTTGGCGTCATTTGGACGTGATGCACAAGAACCCTGAGTTTAATCAAGGACATTGCATGCCCCAAGAAGGCACAGAACTCTCACGAGCTTTGCAAGTGACAGCAGTAGTTTTTACAGTAACAAAGCATAGGTTCTTTGTGGGCCAGAGCACAACTTATTACCAATAAAGATGCATAGTTGCTGTAGCCAGAACCTTAATTTCAGAGTAAGAGAAAATTTGAAGACTGTTTGCAGTAAGATTGCAATGGATACAGAGAAGTATTATACAAAACAATTCTTGTTCGAGAATTTTGGCTAAATATTTAAATACTGTTTCATGAGTTTTCCTTTGAGGATTGTGAACTGATATGTTGCATACTTTGTTATTGCACGAGAGGAATGTGAAAGATGCTCGTGACTTAACAGCCTTTGATAATATCTTTTTTAAACATTTTTAATATATTAAGGTATAAATAGAGGAAAGAAAAATGATTGCTTATTGTGAGGTGAACTTTATAATTGTAATATATGTTTTTAATATAGCAGTTTAGAAACCTGACACTTTGAACAAAATTTGAAATTCCAGAGCATGTTCTGATATTATAGAATGCAGTTGTCAGTTGTGACAATAGCACAGCAGCTCTGAATACTTTAACGTTTTTCACATAGGGGATAATTGTATTTCAGCCCTAAGATGGCTTTGAGTTTCAGAGAGTTTGGAATTGGAAACACAGAGTTATTCTGAAGGTATACCATAAGCAATATTAGAAGGTAGATGCTGCAACAAGATAGATAAAATATTAAAGACCTTGTAGATGTCTATGACCTTCCATTTGAACGCAGTGTTAGCTGGACATAGCCCTCTCTCCAGGGTGACCAGCAAGCCTTTTGTCTTCACCCCTCCTATTTTTGCTGAATTCGTTTTTATTGGCCTCAAGACTCTCTGCACTTTACCACTGCTAATCAGTGCTAAGTGCTTGTGCTCTCTCTCCCGAATACTGTAAAATTGGCTTACACATTATTGATGTATTTAATTTACTTACAAGTTCCTTGTAGAGTGGTATACCATATACCAAGGGCCCGTACATTTAATGCTACTAGTGGGCCTGCAACACTTATTGTGCCACCCACCTGAGTAGCCCCTTAAAACATGTTTCAGGCCTGCCATTGCAACATAAATGCAGTTTCAAACTGCCAATTCGACTTGGAAATATAACTCCCTTGGCAAGCCTTAAACTTCTCTTTTATTACATATAAGTCAGCCCTAAGGTATGTCATAGGTAGCTTTATGGCAGGGTGCATTGTATTTAAAAGGTTGGGCATGTACATTTCAGTTTTACATGTCCTGGTAGTGAAAAACTGCAAAATTCATTTTCACTACTTTGAGACCTATCTGTTCCATAGCATAACATTGGGCTGCCCTATTTCATTTAATAGGTGCTAACTTTTGATTGGGAACAGGTAAGCCTTTCATGCTTGGTATCTATGAAATTGTAATTAAAAATCCTCTTTAATGGTAAAATCAGATTTTAAATTACAATTCTGAAAATGCCACTTTTAGAAAGTTTACATTTTCCTACCCTACACTATCTGGTGCTTGCAGCCTCCCCATGTTCACATGATTGGGTGCAGTTGGACTTTGTTTATTCCTCCCAAACAGCCTCACAATAGAGGGATTATATGTGCCTGAATGGGCCATCTGCTGGCAGGATAGGGGACAGAGATGGGCACAGCCCCAATTTCAACAGAGTAGGCTGTGCTCTGCATTAACACAAATGTCTTGTCACTACTGCATTGTCCCTGCAGCCTGCTTAGAGCTAGGGCAGGGGAGTTAGGAAATTCAAAGCACTTTAAAGGACAACTTCTAGAAATGCATCCTACTTCAAAGAAGGCACCAGGTATAAAAAATATATAAAATATATTCTATATAAATAAATTACTGTAGTTCTTTCTTGTGTGTGAGTTTCAGTGTTCTTCTTGGAGAGTGAGGAAAGGCTCAATCGCTTGTCCCTTCAATAGGTGTGTTTGAGAGAGTAGCACGGCCGCAGAGCCACATGGATTTTCGTTTAGGAAATTATCCTAGGAGTAACTGTATTTTACATAATATTGAGGGTTTACAGGACTTACTATAGAGATTGATGAACAGGGTCTATCTTTTGGAGAGGATGCAGTGGCATCCATTTTAGCAGTACCCTCCATGTTGGGGGAGTCTACACTTACCCAGGCACTCAGACAGGTGGAGGGTTGGGATACCCTTATAGATCTCAAGAAAACACAGGTAAAAAACATTCTTCATGAGGCCATCCTTACCGAATACCTCAGGGCAAATGTCGCACCATGTGGATTGCTAGTCACCAATGAGCCACTGATCTTTCTGTAGAATGCCTCCTTCAGAAAATATTGATCAATTATTACTTGGAAGTGTACTAGGGATTGGCTTATTCTAATTATCAATATGGCAAAAAAGATCTCTGACGTGCTATTGATACAAATTCAGTATAGCAAAAAATAATTTAAAGACACAGATACTATTGACTATTTTCAAAAAGAAATTGGAGGAGACCAAACGAGAGGTAAATGAGTATAAAGATAATCTAGCAGGCGCCAAAATCAGTAAATTACGAAAGGACTTAAAAAGGTTCTAGAAAAATAAGTTTACCCATACATGAGTGATAAATATTTCAAACAAAAAGAAGTTACAAACATCAAACGAAATACAACAGGGAAAAGAGACACAGGCACCTCTAGCTCAGGTAGTGAGAGCAGCGAAAACGATTACAGACCCAGACCAAGAGGGAGAGGTCACTTCCGGGGCCCACCCCCCTCCTTTCACCAAATACCACGGGGACCTGGGTTTGGGTGGCCACCAATGTACCCCCCAATGCAACCCTTTCAATACTATCCCAATCCAAATCCTTTTTTAGGAAGAGGCAGAGGGCGGGGCAGAGGCAGACAGAAGGGGCAAAGAGTACAGTAGGAAGACCTCAACCAACAGGTCACGAGGATCATAACCCGAGGTTTCCTACAGGGAACCAGCAAAGAAACAACTTGATTATCAATTTGGCTGGCAATACTCTCACTAAAGAACAAGTCTGTGCAAGCAAAGCATCCCGGTGCTTACGCTCAGGCCATAAGTATATGAAAGGGGCGGGGAAACAATTGAGAGATACCCCCAGTCTTTCTGGATAGGGAATATCTATGCAGAATAAGTGTTAAAAGCACAAAGAAAATCTTTCTTTTGGGTTAGTGAAACCATGAACCTGACCGCTCTCTAAGTATCAATGAGATGTGTAATTATCTACAACCACGATCAAAGTTAAAACTCGTTTTCTTTTGAGAAAGAGAGGGTTACCTGCATGAACTATAGTGAGCTGGCACACAAGGTATGAATTTATACCAGGTACGAATAATTATCCAACAATACACAGGTAGGGGTATCTACCCACCACGGGGACTATATCAGACACTAGGCAGCACCAGATTGCTTAGGAATATAAACTTAGATAACACATAGGCTCAGTAGAAAATGTACTATATGAGTCATGAGATTCGGATCTAAGTCTGGGTCTACTGCCTTTGTTCTCTGTCTTTTAATATTCTCTTAGAGTGTGACTACAGGGCAATGTCCCCACTCTGCTCCCATGTTTGGAGGATTTATAGTGAAACTCAGGTAAGGAGTATATTTCTTCCTGCAAATATTGGCATATTTCAAAGTTGTTTACACTTCACCGGGTGGTGAGTGCCACATTGGGATAACACAATCACTTTATAATTAGCGCACTGGGGGATCACAATGGGGAGAGACATTGAAAGGATAAACCATGATTAATAATGAATGTTTTATATTTACATTTGTAGGTGCACCTTGAGCATGTCTACAGAGGGCGAGTATGGTCTTACTTAATTCTTTCCTTCCATGTTAAGATTGAACAGGAGGGACTTATGAGAAGGGATCTGTATCCTGTCGAAGGACATTTGACCCATAGTGGCAGTTCAATTTAGCTGAAACATGTTGATACAAAGTTACTGGGTAAAAGAGACATAGGC
This sequence comes from Calotriton arnoldi, assembly GCA_963921515.1. Classification (NCBI taxonomy): domain Eukaryota; kingdom Metazoa; phylum Chordata; class Amphibia; order Caudata; family Salamandridae; genus Calotriton; species Calotriton arnoldi. Next base: position 413,730 of record CAWUFW010008923.1, read on the forward strand.
ACTCCAATTTACCTGCTAGATTTTAATCCTGCCACGTGGGACCCATATTAAAGTATGGGGGTACCTACCTAGATAGTTTCAATCACATATTTGTTGTTGAAGTAGGGATCCCATTAAGAAATTTTTGTTTTTTGATAAAACAGTGCTCCACCATGAGCGGTGGTCTGCGCCATGGTGTAGTAGCGGCCCAATGATGAAGCATGCCACTACTAGTGGGTGAGGGCAATCTTAACAACTAAGGGGCATATTAACAACGGCCAGCGATAATTATCGCTGGCCGTGCTTAGCGTGAGGAATCCTATCGCCGGCTATCGCTGGAAATTATCGCCATGCTAGCGCTGTATTAACAACGCTTAGCGCAAAGGCGATAATTTTCCAGTGATAGCGATGTTTTCCATGGAACATCGCTGGTTTTCCAGCGATGTCCCATGGAAAACGGCGATATACTTGGCGATAGGGCCTGTGGTCTTAGCCACACAATCCACCCCCCATGTTAGGTATGCCTTAGTCAGGAATTTAGCAGACGTTAAATTCCTGCGTTAAGGCATACTTAACGCAATTTAAAATATCGCTAACCCACGTTGCTAATATGGCGATACCTGGGTTAGCGATATTTCCCCTGTTGTTTCACAGGCACGCCCCCTTTGCATCTCATTAGCGATGCGATGGGAGGCGTGCAGAAAACGGACGCTAAGTCAGGAATCACGCGCTAGCGTGTCCTTGTTAATTCGGCGATAAAATTATCGCCGCTTTCGTCCGAAAACGGACGCTAAAGCGGCGATAATTCATTAACGCCGCCTTGTTAATATGCCCCTAAATGGCTTACCCACCAGTAATTTTCTCCCCCTTGCCTATTTTCTAACTGAATAGCCCCATATTGGTGGGGGTTACCGTAGTTCATTCTTGTTTGTGAATTTCAATAAAAAATATTCCCTCAGACCCACTCTTCAGTTCACTTTCCAGACCTGTGGAAGGACTCTCAGCAGACTGCCTGCTGCTGTGGCCTGCTGTGTATGCCACCAGACTGCTTTGCTCCACCTGGAAGGACTGGTTTGCTGCCTGCAGCTTGCTTTCCTTCAGAGGACTGCCCTGCTGCTTGAGCCTTGCTTCATCACCTGAACTCAGGACTACCAGAGTGACTGCAAGGGTTAGTTTGCTGGCCTCTTGTTCAGAGCCTCTGGGAAAGAAAAGGCTCCCACCATCTTGAACCCACACCTGGGCACAGCCTAAATGGGTCCTGAACCCCCATGTGGTGCCATTCTAGTCCTGGATACTTGGTTGTGATGTTAAAGGTGACCAGATGGCCAAAATCCAAAACCTGGAACTTAGAAAATCTTTGGCTAAAAATGTATCCCGATAATTGAGGGAAGACCAGGACCAAACTGCTCATCTGTTTGCCCAGGGTAAATCACCTGTCAGCCTGACTTTGTGGCTGTTCCCATAACGTTCCACATGCAGCAGCAAGTCCTGTTCAGCAGTCCCTAGGCGAAGGGGTATCCGGCCTCCTGCAACTATTATCAGCTACAGCCTCCAGCTTCGCCCCACTGAAGCTATTCGACTTCCAAAAAAAAGAATAAGGCCCAGATTCTCAAAGGTGTCATAGAATGCAACGCAGAAGCCACAAATGCTGCAGTGCTTTGTGTGACAGGGAGAGTGCAGGTGAGTGCCATATTCACAGAGAGATGGCTCTCTCCTCCCCTCTCCCTAGCGCAGGCACTGATTTCAGCAGCCGTGCGCCAAGCACACACCTTAGCTCCATAGTGCTAGGGTGTGTGCCTGAGTGTACCATAGGTTTTGTACAGAAAGGTTAACATTCCTGTACAAAATAGTATGGCTAGACAAGTGGAAAACCTTTTCCTACTTTGCATGTGGGCAGTACAGTGCAGCACGCATGCAAAGTCGGAAAGAAAAGAGAAATGAAAACATTTGTCTTTTTAACACCTGCTTTTCAGCGGCGTTAACTGTTGGCGCTAAACCCTATCTACGAATGTTAGTAGATAGGGTTTAGCATCAAAAAGCATGGGTGGTTGCTCATGTACCACCCATGTAACATTGCCTGGATGCAAAGTAATGCAAAGCAGCCTTTTATGCTGCTTTGCATTACTTTTGGGTACTTTCCAGTGCAAAACAAGTTTTAAATATTTTGTGCTGGCTAGCGTCACTTTTGTGACGCTAACCCAGTGCAAAATGTTTAAGAATTTTCCCCTAAGTCAGAAAGTTAAAATCTTCACTGCAACTTTGTCCACTGGCTTTCCAACAATGATGATCCCTGGGGCGTGGCTTGGCCGAGCAGCAAGATGGCCGCTTTCTAAAGGGGCTCTGCCGGCCGGGCTCATAATCCTTTACAATCCTTACTAGCATGGGGTGCCTGTGAACCCTGCTACAGCGAGCCAACCTCTGCACACCACGGGGGACACGATTATCCCCTCCCCGTGTCAGCCTGTGGCTCGGAACGGCAGATACAGACTGGGAGGTGCGGAGGCGGCGTGAGGTGATACCAACTTGCCACTGTGGCGCCCGTAACTGCGCTCTCTATCCCAGCGATCACCTCGCCTGCCGTGCCGCACAGTGCCACGGCCATCCCTCGGTCGCACCCACCTCTCTTCAATCGACCAACAGCGGATAGCCGGTAACTTCCATGCGTGCTGGCGACAACGTGCAGTATAAAATTACGAGCTACCTGACCAGACGGAAGCCTAGAGGTGGTGGGGCCTACGGTTGGTCCTGTAGGGTCCCTGCTGTTGCCCGAAGACGGAAGACCGCGCTGGGCACGCACGGCGACTGTCTTTGCTGACGCGACATCATTCGCTCACCCGGCTACAGCCAACTCCAGCCGCGGTGGTGCCGTTCGTCACATGTATGACTGCAGTGGCGGCGGCCGCTGCCGCAGAAGTGCCCTGGGGAAGGACGTGTGCACCTCCTAACTGTGCACGATTCTGCGAGCTGTGAAGACAGGCCCTGCTGAGTTGGACTCCGGCCACGTGAGTAGGCCTTGGGCCCCAATGTTCCTTTGATGTGGGTGCGGGTGGGCGGGGCCTCCACTGCTCCGGGGACGCATTGTGACGCCCCCGGGTGACAGGAGACGCCTGCTAGCTGCGGGCTCGATCGGGACTCTGTAGGCCCTGGGACACGGCGTTGGGGGGCAGTGAGCAGACACTGTAGTAACGCTGGGTCGGTACAGGGTGTTGTAGTCCCAGGTAACCCTGGGCAAAGCACTACGCTACGCTCGCGTAGTTTGCGAAGTTTGCGCTACTTCGCACAATGCGAATTGCACGTAGCACAGTGCAAACACGCGTAGCGTAGCGTAGCATAGTGCAGCGGTCATTTTTTGCTTGCTCGCGGTCCTCAACGTCAAGTTGGCGACCGCGAGCAAGCAAAATGACATCCCGGCGAGACTTTTTCTCGTTCGCGATCAGCAACATCAAGTTGCCGATCGCGAGCGTGGAAAATAAACCTGCCGGCGAGATTCTCAACGCGGGGAGGTCAGGTTTTTCATTGCGAGTGGTCGCGTATGCTCGCGACCGCTCGCGATGAGAAACTACCAGTCCGCGTTGAAAGCTGCCGCTCGAGTAAAAATCTACTCGAGCGGCAGTAAAAGACAGCTCGCACTGTGCAAGATGCCCTTTTCAATGATTGCACAGTGCGGACAAGCATCCGGCACTGTGCAATCATCGCGAACAGCGCACTACGCAGTTCGCGCAGTGCTACGCATAGCTCGCGTAGTGCGAACTGCACTTCACGTAGCTTCGCGTAGCGCTACTTCGCGAACTACGCCCAGGCTTAGTCCCAGGCAGCTCTGCTCTCTGCTGGCGCTGGGGCTGCTGCGCATCCGTGTACCATCCCCTGGCTAGTCTTCAGTCGCCCTGCCTCGCTCCCTCTGGCGATCTTGGGCCAGCAACAGGTCGGCTGCTGCACAGAGCCTGCAGTTGTAGATGCGCCTTTCCCTGAAAAGCATCCTGCGATAGCACAGCAGAGCAGGCAGGTTACTCCGTCCTTTACCCAGTCAACTTTATCAACTTACACCATGGGGAAAAACTACCCTAAGCAGTCCAAACTGCCATTTGAAAATAAACGTCACATCCACACTGGAGATACTAACTCTGAACCCGAAACTGAACCTGTCCAAGGCGGTGACAAACAAGAAGAAGACCTGCGCACCATTATGCTGGAGGTCCACACACATCTTAGATCTATGGACACCCAACTTGACGCTCTTGCATCTGGACTAGACGCGGTAAAGAGTCAAGTGAACACTCATGAGACAAGGCTAGAAGCACTTGAGAACCGTGCGGCAGAGGCACATGAGTACCAAGTGGACTCTAAAGAACACCTCCTCAACATGGAAAAAGTCCTTATGGTGATCAAAGCGAAAAATGAGGATTTGGAAGCGCGCTGTAGGCGCAACAACATACGCATCGCTGGCATTCCAGAAACAACAGCGATACCAAAAATGGAACCATATGTTGAAGCTCTGTTCCGTGACCTCTTTCCGACTGCACTCTCTGCAGTATTTGTGGTAGAACGTGCGCATAGATCCCTCGGTCCCAAACTTAGACCCATAATAGCGCAATTGTTAAACTACCGCGACAGAGACTCATTATTAAAAGCAGCCAGAGAGCATGGCCCTATCAATCAGCAAGGCAACAATATAGCCATCTTCCCGGACTTCACTCCCTTGGTCCAAGCAGCACGGACAGAACTTCTCCCCGCGAAATGCCTGCTACAATGCACTGAAATCCCGTACGCAATGCTCTACCCGGTGAAACTGAAAATCTCACACGATGGTCAAGCACACTTTTTCACTGATGCCAAGTCAGCGCTCAAGTTTACCAAACACATCTGCTCCAGACGGCTATCGCCCGGCGCATCTCAACAAGCTGAATCGGCGGACAGACTCAGTGACAATGATTAATCACGTGAAAACTTTTGCAGGACGCATGTCGATACACCTGGCTCTAGCCATCCCAACCACTACCTGTCTGCCAGCCGACTGATGCCCAAGCCCAGGACTTGTACACTTATGGCTCTCTGCCACCTGTTAATACATGTTCCCTGCGACGATTAGGTAACCCGGCCATCCTGCCTTTTGCGCAGGGCAGTTCGCCGGTCACCCATGCCCCCACAGGGAGATCTCCCATGGTTTGCACTGTTTGTTCCTTTTTTTGGTTTGTTTGTGAGGGGGGAGGCAGGGGAATCTCAACCTAATTGGGGGGTTGGTGTGGGTGGAGGGGGGCAGGGCAATCTGTAAGTTGAGTTGCAAGTTTGAAGTCACCGCACTGTCACTAAGTTCTTCCACTTCAAAATGCACACAGAGATACAGCTCACACTGCTTTACGCGACAGATCAGATTATATAAGGGCGATGCACACTGGCCAAGTAACACACAAATGTTGGCACGTCCGGGGTTCTTACATTACATTGCAGATCAAGCCAAATGACAGCGGTTTCTTTTTTAACCTGGAACATTCGCGGCTTGAACAATTACAGAATGGCGAGACTAACCCACGCCTATCTGATCAGACACAAGATCGACATATGCTTTCTGCAAGAGACGCATCTTATGTGCGCTACCGACCCTAAGTTGCATAATAGATACTAGGGGAGGTCCACTCAGCAGTGTACTCCAATTACGCTCGCGGGACTGCAATCCTTATCCGACGCAACATAGGCTGGACCACTACCGACTCATATGTCGACCCGAGGGCCGCTACATTCTCCTGAGAGGTACCCTGCACACCACTCCAATGACTTTAGCTGCTGTGTATGGTCCTAATACGGATGACCCAGCTCTGTTTGAAACTATATGGCCGAAGATCACATTGCTGGGGGGGGACACAATCATCTGGGGGGAGACTTCAATGCCGTTATGCAGGAATCCTTGGATAGGGTAGGGATCTCCCGACAGCTGCACCCTAAAGCTACCTGCGTGCTCAATTTCATAGCTCAGGGGTACGGGCTGATAGATAAATGGCGCTCCTGGGCGTCAGAAAGGGTACGTGCATCTCCTCTTGTCACAACGCATGGTCCAGGCTCGACTACTGGTTAGTTTCTAGAGATATTGCATCCTGGACAACCAGCATCAAACACAGGTCGCACACCTTGTCCGATCACGCCCCGGTTTTGCTCACCTGGACCATACCACTGTCTACACCTCGCGGTTTCAGCTGGCGTCTGCCACCGCACCCGCTACATGACACCACATTCAGGGAGGAGGTGTGCGAGGAGCTCTTGCAATATTTCGCCATAAATGAAAAGTCAGTGGATTCCCCTTCCACGCTGTGGGAAGCCTTTAAAACAGTCATACGAGGCACCTGCATAACTAAACAATCTGGGATATTAAAATCTATCAGGTCCACCTTAGAGAGGATAGAGAGGGAGATCCACCAAGCGGAGACACTATATTTTCAAACTGGCCTGCAGGCGCACTTAGCCACTATCCGTGTAAAGATTACCGAATATGATGACGAGGCACTTCGCGAAATAAATTTCCTAGATAAACATGCCAGAATCCGCAGGTACGGGGAAGGCGACCACCCAGGTAGAGCCCTAGCGCATACACTCAAACAACAACGCACTTCCTCCTATATCACTGAGCTAATAGACGAGGACTCCAGTCCAATCCATGGGCAATCTGCCACCCTTGATAGATTAAGGAGGTTTTATGCATCCCTTTACACTGCAACACAGGACGGCCCCAACCCGGAGCTGCAAACCTATTTAGACTCCATTGAGTTGGTCTGGCTGAGCAACTCTCAACGCGAATATCTAGACGTGCCATTTACAACAGAAGACATTGCCCAGGTTATCAACGGCCTGCCCGGGGACAAGGCACCAGGTCTGGACGGACTGCCAGCGTCATTTTATAAAGCATATGTGGCGGAACTCGCTCCCCATTTGCTGGCGGTGTATCAGGAATCCCTTGAAAGAGGCCACCTTCCTCCAGCGATGCGCTAGGCTGTGATAATCACAATTCTAAAGCTGGACAAACCAGCGAATCAATGTGACTCTTACCGTCCGCTCTCCCTCATTAACATAGACGCTAAGATACTGGGCAAACTGATTGCCAACAGATTGCAGTCGCTTCTCCTGATTGTCGCCAGACCGGACCAGTCTGGTCCGGGCAGGTCCACTTTGCACAAACGGCGCACCTTCTTCTCAATCCTCCATCAACTAGACCCGAACCTCCCTGCGCTCTCTGCGTTTTTAGACGCAACTAAGGCATTCGACTCCCTCGAGTGGCCGTTCCTCTTTACCATACTCCCCAGTATTGGCATAAGCCCCAATTTCTTAAAGCTCATTCAACTGCTTTACACTAGCCCGACTGCCAGGCTTAAAGTCAACGGCCTGATATCGAATCCGTTCCACATTTCGCGTGGCACCAGACAGGGATGCCCCCTTTCCCCTCTGCTAATCGCGATAGCGATGGAACCCCTCGCTGCTAGAATGCCCCAGCATCATACAGCTAGAGGACTGGGCCTCTCAGACAGAGGATTGATAATATCGATGTATGCCGACGATATCACACTATACATACGTGAGCCCGAAACAAACCTCAATCCAGTGGTGCACGAAATTCTCCTATTTGGAGGCATGTCAGGCATACAGGTTAACTGGGCCAAATCGACGCTCCTCGCCCTAACACTGGCCCCAATCAAGCTTGAGCTGGACTTTCCACTCTCCTGGGCGAACGAAGCGGTCAAATACCTGGGGATATGGCTCTGCAGGGAGATACAAGAGATCTGGCGCATGAACTTCGGTCGGCTCATCGCCTGGCTTGAGTGTAAAATTGCCATCTGGGCTAAACTGCCGCTATCTTTGGCCGGCAGGATAGCAATTGTAAAAATGATAATTCTGCCAAAATTCCTGTACCTGTTCGCCAACATTCCCCTCCCTCTTACACAGGCCTTTTTCAAGCAACTGCACTCCCTTCTTGTGTCCCACGTCTGGGCAGGTAAACAACCACGCATCTCATGGGAGGTGTTGACACTGCCACTAGCACAGGGAGGTCTTGGAGCACCAGACTTTGAGCTCTACGGGCTGAGCGCACAGGCTTAATACCTCCACTACTGGACCCACCCCATCCCATTCCAACCCCATGTTGTGGTTGAAAAGTACGTCGCTTTTCCAGCACCCCTGCCAGCCGCCATTTACTACACCTATAAAAGAACGAATGCAGAAATAAATACAGTGGAGACAATGCGCTGGGCATGGGAGGGTCTTAGATGGCGCACGAATATCCCATTATTATATGCTCCATCAATGCCACTAGCACACCACCCCAGCTTCTCTTCTATGCACGATGCTGGCTCTATCCAGCTTGCCCGTCAGATGGGCCTAACCAACTTTGCCGACCTTTATCCAGACAATGAGTTCTTAGCCAGACCGCAAAATCCAGACGGCACACAAACCCCCATCCTAGAACTATTACTCTGCCCGTGATTTTGTCTGCTTTTCTCCCCTTTTTCCTTCTGTGCCCCTCGCTGCCCCATTGTCATTGTGCCCGTGATTTTGTCTGCTTCCCCCATTTCCTTTCTGTGCCCCCGCTGCCTCTCGCCATTCCCGCCGCTGCGTCCCTGCGGCCCCGCCCCCTGACTGCCCATTCGCTGCCCCTGCCTCCCGCCTCCCAGCTGCTCCTCCCTCCCACCTCCCCATAAATGGCGGCCGCTGCGCGGTGAGGAGAGCGACCCTTGACCTTGCCAGGTAGGTCGCTCCCCCACCACACAGCTACGCCTGTGTTGTCTGCCCGCTGCTTCTGCAGGTAAGATCGCCCTCCGCTTGTGGCCCCGGTGCCCGTATTTCTTGCCTGTCTCCCCTTTTTTCCTTTCTGTGCCCCTCGCTGCCCCATTTGCGTTGTGCTTGTAATTTGTCTGTTTCTCCCCCCTTTTTCCTTTCTGTGCCCCTCGCTGCCCCATTTGCGTTGTGCTTGTAATTTGTCTGTTTCTCCCCCCCTTTTTCCTTTCTGTGCCCCTCGCTGCCCCATTGTCGTTGTGCCCGTGATTTTGTCTGCTTTTCTCCCCTTTTTCCTTCTGTGCCCCTCGCTGCCCCATTGTCGTTGTGCCCGTGATTTTGTCTGCTTTTCTCCCCTTTTTCCTTCTGTGCCCCTCGCAGCCCCATTGTCGTTGTGCCCGTGATTTTGTCTGCTTTTCTCCCCTTTTTCCTTCTGTGCCCCTCGCTGCCCCATTGTCGTTGTGCCCGTGATTTTGTCTGCCTTTCTCCCCTTTTTCCTTCTGTGCCCCTCGCTGCCCCATTGTCGTTGTGCCCGTGATTTTGTCTGCTTTTCTCCCCTTTTTCCTTCTGTGCCCCTCGCTGCCCCATTGTCGTTGTGCCCGTGATTTTGTCTGCTTTTCTCCCCTTTTTCCTTCTGTGCCCCTCGCTGCCCCATTGTCGTTGTGCCCGTGATTTTGTCTGCTTTTCTCCCCTTTTTCCTTCTGTGCCCCTCGCTGCCCCATTGTCGTTGTTCCCGTGATTTTGTCTGCCTTTCTCCCCTTCTTCCTTCTGTGCCCCTCGCTGCCCCATTGTCGTTGTGCCCGTGATTTTGTCTGCTTTTCTCCCCTTTTTCCTTCTGTGCCCCTCGCTGCCCCATTGTCGTTGTGCCCGTGATTTTGTCTGCTTTTCTCCCCTTTTTCCTTCTGTGCCCCTCGCTGCCCCATTGTCGTTGTGCCCGTGATTTTGTCTGCTTTTCTCCCCTTTTTCCTTCTGTGCCCCTCGCTGCCCCATTGTCGTTGTTCCCGTGATTTTGTCTGCCTTTCTCCCCTTCTTCCTTCTGTGCCCCTCGCTGCCCCATTGTCGTTGTGCCCGTGATTTTGTCTGCTTTCCCCCCCATTTCCTTTCTGTGCCCCCGCTGCCTCTCGCCATTCCCGCCGCTGCGTCCCCTGCGGCCCCGCCCCCTGACTGCCCATTCGCTGCCCCTGCCTCCCGCCTCCCAGCTGCTCCTCCCTCCCACCTCCCCATAAATGGCGGCCGCTGTGCGGCCGCGCCGCTGGCGCGCCGAAGGCGCGCCTAAGGCAAGCCCGTCTGCGCCCGTCCGTGCCTGGACCGCGCCCAGCGCCAGAACCCCTGGATCCCACCGATGCAACACCACTCGACGGACCTACGACGCCGCCACACTCACCGCACTCAATGCCGGCCGGAACCCTGCCTGCTACCGAGCCTCACCGAGACGCACCCACGGACCCTTCACCTGCCAAACCTGCCGATTCACCTGCCCCCGGACGTGCACCACCTCCGCCAAGTCGAGCACCAGCAGCAACCACCTGAAATGCATCCTGCTGAACACCCGCTCCGTCCACAGGCACGCCGTGGAACTCTGGGACCTGCTCGACGCAACAGCACCGGACATCGCCTTCCTCACCGAAACCTGGATGAACGCCTCCTCAGCGCCCGACATCGCCATAGCCATCCCGGACGGATACAAGATCACCCGGAGGGACCGCGTCAACCAGACGGGAGGAGGCATCGCCATCGTACACAAGAACACCATCCGCATCTCGACTAACTCCGACGAGACCTTCACCGCCGCCGAACACCTACACTTCCAGATACACACTGACCCCAAGACCACCCTCCGAGGCACCCTCATCTACAGACCCCCGGGACCACGCACACTATTCAGCGAAGACATCGCAGACTTCATCAGCCCGCACGCCATGCCCTCCGCCGACTACATCCTCCTAGGGGACCTCAACTTCCACCTGGAGAACAACAACGACAGAAACACCACCGCCCTGCTGGACAACCTCGCCAACCTCGGACTCAAGCAACTGGTGAACACGCCCACCCACTACGCCCGGCCACACGCTTGACCCCGTCTTCTCGTCCAGCAAGCACATCTCCTTCAGCCACGCCACCGGACTCCACTGGACAGACCACAGCTGCGTCCACTTCAGCTTCAGAAAGACTGCGACCCACCACCACCCGCAACAGGCTCCCCGCCGGAGCTGGAGCAAGATCACCACCGAGCAGCTCACCGCCTCCCTCAGCCAGAACACACCCACCAACACAACGGACCCAAACGAAGCAGCCAGCAACCTCGCCAAGTGGCTGACCGCCTGCGCCGACGACCTCGCACCACTAAAAACCCTCCCAGCAGACCCGGAAGCAAGAAAACCCCTTGGTTCACCAACGAACTCAAGGAATCCAAGAAGAACTGCCGCACTCTCGAGAAAACCTGGCGACTCGACCAGACCACAGACAACAGGACCGCCCTCAAGCACGCCACCCGCAAACACCACCAGCTGATCCGTGCCACCAAGATGTCGGCACTCAAAGAACGACTGGACAACAACGCCCATGACAGCAAGGAACTTTTCAGCATCGTCAAAGAGTTCTCCAACCCCAGCGCCGGAAACAACGACATCACCCCCTCGCAAGACCTCTGCAACTTACTCTCCGTGTTCTTCCACCGCAAGATCACCGACATACATAACAGCTTCGACGCACAAACCACGCACCCTACCGCCGAACCAACGCCCGCCACCACCACCCTCTGCAACTGGACCCCGATCAGCACCGAAGACACCACCCGCACGATGAACTCCATCCACTCCGGATCACCAACCGACCCCTGCCCACACCACGTCTTCAACAAAGCCGACGCCACCATCGCACCCCATCTCCGGGACATCATCAACTCCTCCTTCCACACCGCCACCTTCCCGGAGAGCTGGAAGCACGCCGAGCTTACCGCCCTCCTGAAGAAACCAACGGCGGACCCCACCGACCTCAAGAACTACCGTCCCATCTCGCTCCTTCCGTTTCCGGCCAAAGTCATCGAGAAGACCGTCAACAGACAGCTTGCCGCCTTCCTCGAGACGAATGGATCCCTCGACCCCTCGCAGTCCGGGTTTCGGGCCAACCACAGCACCGAGACCGCCCTTATCGCAGCCACCGACGACATCAGAACCCTAACCGACAACGGGGAAACAGCTGCCCTCATCCTCTTGGACCTCTCCGCGGCGTTCGACACCGTCTGCCACCGCACCCTAGTGAAGCGCCTCAGCAACATCGGAATCCGAGAGAAAGCACTGGAATGGATCATCTCGTTCCTCGCCGGAAGAACCCAGAGAGTCCGCCTCCCCCGTTCAGATCCGAAGCCACCGAAGTCATCTGCGGCGTTCCACAAGGATCTTCACTCAGCCCAACCCTCTTCAACGTCTACATGAGCCCCCTCGCAGCCATCGCACGCCAACACAACCTCAACATCATCTCCTACGCCGACGACACCCAGCTGATCCTCTCCCTCACCAACGACCCCACCACCGCCAGAGCCAACCTACACGACGGGATGAGAGACGTCGCCGACTGGATGAGGAACAGCCGCCTTAAACTGAACTCAGACAAGACGGAAGTCCTCATCCTGGGCTCATCACCCTCCGCCTGGGACGACTCCTGGTGGCCCTGGGCACCGCGCCCAAGCCAACGGACCACGCACGCAACCTGGGCTTCATCCTGGACTCCTCCCTGTCGATGACCAGACAAGTCAACGCCGTCTCATCTTCATGCTTCAACACCCTGCGCATGCTCCGCAAGATCTTCAGATGGATCCCCACTGAAACCAGGAAGACCGTCACCCAGGCACTCGTCACCAGCCGACTGGACTATGGGAACACCCTCTACGCCGGAACCACAGCCAAACTTCAAAAAGACTCCAGCGCATCCAGAACGCCTCCGCACGACTCATCCTGGACATCCCCCGACACAGCCACATCACCGGACACCTGAAAGACCTGCACTGGCTCCCCGTCAGCAAGAGAATCACGTTCAGACTCCTCACCCACGCACACAAGGCCCTCCACGACCTGGGCCCAAAGTACCTCAACGACCGCATGACCTTCTACACGCCCACACGCCAGCTACGATCAACCAGCCACGCCCTCGCCACCGTACCACGCATCCGCAGAACCACCGCCGGAGGAAGATCCTTCTCCTACCTGGCAGCCAAGACCTGGAACTCCCTCCCCACTCACCTTCGGCGAACCCAGGACCATCTCTCCTTCAGGAAGCAGCTCAAGACCTGGCTGTTCGAGCAGTAACTTACCCCCTCCCCCAGCGCCTTGAGACCCTCCCGGGTGAGTAGCGCGCTCTATAAATGCCGTGATTGATTGATTGACTCTACTACCAACACAGGGCCAACTGCCGGCAAATACACACCTTCTTCCCCTCCGCACCTCCGCCGCTGGCTTCACTGGAAAACATACTAATAAATCCTTCGCCCAAGAAACTGATCACACGTGTTTATAACACTACACAACGCACTTCCCCGATCACGACACCGAAGGCACTGGAACAATGGACAGCGGATCTAGATCCACCACCCACCATGCAACAATGGGCCTTCTGCTGCGCTCAACTTAAATACCTCTCCTCCAATTACAAGCTTAGGCTAATTAATTTTAAATACCTGCATCGACTATACCGTACACCTCTACAGCTACACAAAATGGGCCTGAGACCGGATGATACATGCTAGCGCTGCACGGCCACTCAGGCCTCCTTTCTACACCTGGCATGGACCTGCCGCCCCATCTCACAATTCTGGGACAGGGTATTCAATATCATTAACGAAGTGACTGGCTTCCGTCTGGCCCGCACCCCATTGACAGCTCTGCTAGGCCACGTAGCTGAAGCTCCGCCGGGCACTGGCCGTCTGTCAGCCATGATGCTCCTCCTAGCCAAACGCCGCATTGCAATACACTGGGGATCACCAAGAGCTCCCAAAGTGAACACGTGGATACAGGACATTACTTATTGCCAAGAGATGCTCACTGCATATTGGGAATTGATGCCTACGGCGGCAAGGCCCAAGGACATCTGGGCCCCATTCGTGGCTTGGGCTGAGGCACGTGAAGAAGAACCAGATCACGCGCCGCCAGAGTTAATACACCCACAGCCTCTAGAAGCCATAAAGTCTGCAAGCGACACCTCACTATACCATCATAATCACAGTAAGACATGGACACGCTCCCAACGCTACACATCACGTCTCACCACGTATGCTACCTATATAATACCTAGAATACAGGGGGGTAGCGAGTAGACACGCCCTCCTATGAAATACGGCCTACAGGTTGATGTCTTGAAGCACCCAGTTACTGCAACTAACTGCCTACCTCTTACAGTTAAGAATGTTATACACTGCCGCCTACTTTTCTGTAACATGAATGTATCTGCCCTGTCTCAATATTTGAACCTGCTGTGGCTGTGTAGTGACTTATTTGTTGACTACTAATGTATGTTTAAAACGATAAATAAAAATAAAACAAAAAAAACAACAACAAAAAAAACGATGATGAGCCCTCCTCAGATACCACCTGCAGCCTTGCCCCGCTGAACTTTACCTTCTCAGAATTTTTTTTTCTCCAGAATTTCTTCAAAGCCTGAAGGTAAGTGCTGACTAGGCTTAATCCTCTCCTTGTATCCGGCCCGTTCTTCATCGCGGTCAGCCATATTTTTCGACTCCGACCTGGTTTCACACGACTAGATGTCTGCGGTTGGTGCCTTGATCTTTTAGGTGCTAGATTTAACTAAAAACGTAAAAAATATCTCACTCCGTTCTACAGATTGGATTTTTGTAGTTTTGGTGTCAAATAATTTATTACATTTTACTCTATTTTTTAAATTGGTGTAGGAGTTTTCTTGTGTTTTCACTTTATTACTGTTTGTGTGCTGCATAAATACTTCACTCATTGACTTTATGTTAAGCCTGACTGCCTTTTGTGCCAAGCTACCAAGGGTTAAGCACAGGTTAATTTAATGACTTTTGTGGTTCACCCTGACAGGGATTGTGACTTTTGCTTGAGCAGGGGTCAGCCCCCATTCAACCAGCAACTAAATTTCTTACAAAAAGCCTAACACAACATTGGCCCCATATATCTTAACAACTGCATAAAATTTTGCAAACCTACCAGACACCTCCGCTCAGCCTGACTCCTACTCGTACACAACCCCTGCTTAAGCAAAACCAGACTCAGAGGTCTTGCCTTCTCCTACCTCGAGTCTAAAGCCTGGAATGACCTGCCCCTACACATCAGAGCTGCCTTCACAGTTCTTGAATTACACAAGAAACTGAAGACTTGGCTCTTTCCCTCGCCACGGCCCTGGTTCAGCCCATATAGCTCCTGCTTCAGGTTCAGGATACCCACCTGGGTGAGTCATGTGTTATACAAATACATATAACATAACATAATATAACATAACATAGCAATCACATAACTAGAATGCTTTTGCAGAGGGAAGAGATCATTTTCTAGGCTTGCCACATGTGAACATACCATTCTGCATTGTTTAGTATCTGTAATACAGTGCAGGTGCAGGGGCAAAGATGTTCCCTCATTTGCAAGAGGCGGTGCCATCCTTTCAAAAGAGGAAATACCACATTGGGATCGTACGGATACCAAACGTGTGCCAGTATGATGCTTGTTAGAAATGGGGTCTCTGGTTAGCAGTGCTTTGCATCCTGTCCAAGTAGGGGCCCTCATTCTAGTCAGGGTAAGGGAGTCACACAGCTAAGATAACCCCTGCTCACCCCCTCGGTAGCTTAGCACGAGCAGTCAGGCTTATCTCAGTAGCAATGTGTAAAGTATTTGTACAGACACAAAGTAACACAGTGAAAACACTACAAAAAGAATTCACATCAGTTTAGAAAAATAGCCAATATATATCTGAATTAAACAGGACCAAAACAACAAAAATCCAACATACCCAAGTCAAAATATCACTTTTAAAAGATTAAGTAAGTTTAGTTCATAGAAATCAATTGATGCATTCGTTTTAGCACAAAGTACCTTAGATGCATCAAAAATCAAAGACGGTGCAAGGCGCAGGGGAGGTGAGGTGCCGGAAAAGCAAAGCGATGCGTTGGTTCCTTACTGCACTGGGGGTGATGTGTTGGGGCCAGATGTACAACCATAGTAAATTGCGACTCGAAATTTGCGCTCGATTGCGAGTTGCAATTTACTAAGTACAACAGTGTCAGAGACACTGATTGCGATTCCCAATGGGGTCGCAAAATGCGAGGCTCATTAATATTAATGAGGCACTTGCATTTTGTGACTCCATTGTGAATGGCTGGCCCTCCCAGGGATGGTGGCCTGCTGGGCTCAGCAGACCACCATGTCTGGGACTGCTTTTAAATAAAGCAGCTTTTTTTATAATGCAGCCCGTTTTCCTTAAAGGAAAACGGGAGGCATTTAAAAAAAAAAAAATGAAACGTTTTTGTTTTATTTTTTAAGGGCAGGCAGTGGTCCCTTGGGGACTCCTTCCCATTTGCGATTGCATTACCACCTACTTGAAGTAGGTGGTAATTTGCGAGTGTTTTGCAACCGCAATTGTGGTTGCAAAACATTCATACATGCCTCATGAGTCGCTATTAGGAAGGGAACGCCCCTTCCTAATAGCGAGTCGCAAAACCTATTTTGCGCGTCGCTAATTGATTAGCGAGTCGCAAAATAGGTTTTGTACATGGGCCCAAGGTTTCTAGCATGCGTAAACGGGTCTAAAACCCGTTTGCGCACACTAAAAACCGTCGTACATCTTGCCCTTGGTTCCTTACTTGCAGGGGAGGTGATGCGTCGGTTCCTTACTGCTAGCCAGGGGAGGTGATGCGTCGGTTCCTTACTGCTAGGCAGGGTAGGTGAGGAAGGGTAGGTGATGCATCGGTTCATTAGTGGCAAGGAAGCTTATGCGTTGGTTCCTTACAGGCAGGGGAGGTGATGTGTAGATTCCTTACTGGAAGGAGAGGTGATGCGTCGATTTCCAGACACGCAGCCTCAGTTCCTTACTGCAGTGCACCGTTGATGAAGGATCGGCGTCAAGAGACGATGCGTCAAAAATCCAGATGTGCTGCATTGATGCGATAGCGGTGAAGCAGGCACTGCATCGTGGTCAGAGCAGGTGTCACGGACGTTGGCGACACGGGCTGGAGACTCATGCTGTGGCGATTCTGATGCACTGTGACAGTGAGCTGGGGCCTGCAGTGAAAGCCGTGGTCAATGCTTCAAGTAGAAATCATGCTTCGGGCAGAAAGCGTTGATGTCTCGATCTTTTGCAAAAATGCATCAATAAAACAGGTGCTGGGAGTCGATGCATGGATTTTCTTTTTAAGATCCACAGGTTACACTTCCAAGAGCCCACAAACTGGATTTGGCACCACGTGGGAAGTCAGGACTCTCAGCACAAGAGTCCAGACACTGGCAGGTGAAGTCTTTGATGGCCCTAAGACTTATTAACAGGAGGCAAGCACACACAAGCCCTTGGAAAACATTGGAAGTAGAATGTAGAAAGCAAAGAGCAGTCCTTTCACTCCCAGGACAGAAACAGCAAGCAGCAGACCAGCACAACAAAGCAACAGGCAGAGTGGCAGTCCCACCTACAGCATCCAGCTCTTCTTCCTGACAGAATGTCCTCTGTCCAGAAGTGTTCTGATTATGGGGCGTCAGAGGTCCAATACTTATGCCCCTTTCTTTTTTAATTTTTCAAAGACCTTTATTGAAATTCTTGCACATCAGGTTACAAGGTATACAAGCAGTGCTTCCGCAAATAACCAGAGGAAAAAGAACAACCACATCAGTTACATACATCGTAAAGGCAGTGATACAGCAGCGGCACACCATTGAGTGTAAGGAAGAGTGGCCGGGTATGAGGCAGGAAAGGGCAGAGAGGGGCATCAAGCGGGGCGTGGTGCCGGCGGGGGGGGGGGTGCGAGGAATCAGCAGAGTGCAGGGAGAGGGAGGTAGATCTCTAAGGACCAGCACCGCCGGCCGCCGCGGGCAGAGTGCCGACAGGGAGCGCGGGAGAGGTCGCAGAGGGAGTGGCATTCTGACGGAGGAGATATGAGACAAAAGGGCCCCAGATATCACGTGGCCGACCAATAGCCGGCGTTAGCTCCCAGAAATCTGACAGGAGCGTCTGGCAACGCGCAGCATCTTCGAGCCAAGCACTAACCTTGGGTGCGGGCTTCCGACCCCAATGCATGCAACTCTGCGACGCGCGAGAACGAGCAGCATAGCCGTGAGCCGAAGGGAGGCGTCGGGACAGTGCTTCACCAAGCCTAGTAGGCAGGTCAATGGATCGGGCGAAACAGACGAGGAGGTAATCTCAGTGATGACGGTACACACGTCGCACCAGAATGCAGAAACCGAGGGGCACAGCCAGGCAAGGTGAGAAAAGTCCACCGCGGGGGACGAGCACCGGAGACATCTGTCATTAGAGGCGAGGCCCATTCTGTACAACTGAGCGGGGTAGCGGTACAATCTATGCAAATATTTAAAATGTATGATGTGCAGGCGGTTATTGGGAGATAAACGTTTGGTCTGCTTACAACAATACAGCCAGTCCTCCTGGGAAAGATCAATACCTAGATCCTCGCTCCAGGCAATGCGGGCGTGATCAGCAGATATTGAGGATGCCGCTATCGTAGTGGCATAGAGCCTTGAGACCAGTTTGTGAGGGGAGGCGGAAGTGTATATTAAGTCAAGGGTGGCCATCGAACGGGGGGGCTGCGGGAATGTAAGGTGCAACACCCGACATGATGATCTAAGTTGATAATATAGCAATGTGTCCATTGGGCCGGACTCGGCCGGGAGCAAAAAGAAATCGCCGTGGGGGTAGAGGTCTGATAAAGTGGCCAGTCCCAGGCCAATTGCGCGTTTTACCATCCCAGCCGTGGGCAGTGAGGGAAAAGCCTGGTGGTATACAACAGGCATGGCACCGGCGGAGAGCAAGCTAGAGCCTGAATATCTTCTAAGTCCGTCCCAGGCCCATCGCAGGGTCTCCACTGTGTCAATCTCTCCGCGCGGTGGTTTTGCAGGGGCAAAAATAGCGGTCTGGAGGGGTAAAGGGGCCGCTAGGTCAGCTTCCACTGCCACGTGGGGCTGAAATGGCGTCGGATGCAGCCAAAAGTGAAGGAAGCTGGCCTGGGCACTGAGGGCGTATAATTTGAAGTCTGGGGCACCCATCCCGCCGCAGGCGAGGGGGAGCGTGAGAATATCATATGCAATTCTAGGCTGACTCCCGGCCCAGACGAGAGAGATAATGAGGGAGCAGAGTGTGCGGAAGAAGTGAGCCATAAGAGGAATAGGAACAGATATAAAAATTACGGGAGCACTACCATCTTAGCGATGGCAATGCGCCCCGCCAAGGATAGAGGTAAACGCCGCCAAAGGGGGATCTTGGTCTCCAGCCAGTCGACCGCCCGGCCGAAGTTCGCCTTCCAGAGTTCATCCACGCTCCTACTGAGCCAAACGCCCAGATATCTGGTGGGCCCTGATGCCCACACAAAAGGATAGTCCGGGGTGAAGGGGACAGTGGCATCCGTCAAAGGAAAGAGAATAGACTTACCCCAATTGACCTGAATGCCGGACAAACCCCCAAAGCGCACCACCTCACAGACCATGGGACCGAGATTCTCCTGAGGGTGGCGGACATAAAGTGTGACATCGTCCGCGTACATAGAAATGACCAGGGCCCGGGCAGCAAAGCCCAGACCTCTCTGAGTGTGATGCTGCCGGAGCCTGGTGGCGAGGGGCTCCATAGCCACAGCGAAGAGCATGGGCGAAAGTGGGCACCCCTGCCTCGTGCCCCTCGAAACAGGAATGGGCTCCGAAATCTGGCCATTGATCCGAAGGCGAGCAACCGGAAGAGTGTAGAGGAGAAGGACTTTGCGCAGAAAAACCAGGCTAAAACGAAGGCGAGGGAGGAGGTAAAATAGGAAGGGCCACTCGAGAGTAGCAAAGGCCTTGGTGGCATCTAAAAGAGCAGCCACGGCCGGAAGAGCGGGGTTAATCTGGTGGAGTACGGCAAATATCGTGCGAAGGTTATGAGACGTTGCACGCCCGGGAATAAAACCGGACTGGTCTGGGCGAGCAATCATGGGCATGAGGGGCAAAAGGCGGGAAGCCAAAAGCTTAGCGAAAATCTTGTTATCGGTGTTGATAAGCGATAAGGGGCGGTATGAGTCCAGAAGTTCAGGGGACTTGTTCGGCTTCAAGAGCAGAGTTAGCAGGGCCTCGCGAAGTGATGGGGGGAAGTGGCCCGACTCGAAGGAGTCATTGTACATAGCGGCGAGGTGCGGGATGAGGATGGGCGCGAAGGTTTTATAGAAGGACGCTGGCAGGCCGTCGGAGCTGGGCGCCTTGTCCCCGGGCAGACTATTAATGGCTGCCAGAATCTCTTCCTTAGAGAAAGGTTCATCTAGGTATTCCCGATGGCCGTTACCCAGCCAGAGGAGCTCAGGAGTGTCAAAGTACTGGTCCAGGATGTCACGCGAAGGGGTAATCCCGGCGGTGTAGAGTTGAGTATAAAAGGCGGTGACCCGTGAGATCACCTCAGAGGGGGAGGTAGTGTGCTCTGGACCCCCGTCCTGGAGCACTGCGATGTAGGAGGTGGCGTGAGGCCATCGCAGGAGATTAGCTAAAGTCTTACCCGGGCGGTCACCTTCACCATAGCGGCGTGCCCTCGCTTCCGTGCCCAAAAAGGAGAGTTCTCTGTCGGCTTCCTGTTCGAATTCAGAAAGTTTGCCGCGGAGCTGCGCTAGGATGTCGGAATTGGGGCTGAGAGAGTGCAAAGAATCGAGGGCCTTAATTTCCCCCTCCAGGCGTTCAAGGGCACCGCGAATAGAGCGTAGAACACCAGACTGCTTGGAGATACATTCACCCCGAACCACCACCTTGAAGCCCTCCCAGAGTGTAGAAGGGGAGTCCACGGAGCCGGCGTTAAGTTAAGTTCGAAAAAGTTCTCTATTGCAGTTTGAATCTCTGCACAAAACACCGAGTCGCGAAACGCATTGGGGGGCAGGCGCCAGGCAAACATGCACTTAGGGGTATGCGGGGGGAGCAAACTGAGGCTAACGGGAGCATGATCGGAGAGAGTGCGCGCCTTATGCTCGACTGAAGTGACCCATGCGAAAGCGTCTTGAGTGGTGATCCAGAGGTCCAGGCGGGACCAGCAGCCCGAAGCGCCCGTAACGCAGGTGCCCTCGCGCATTTCTGGGTGGGTGTGGCGCCATGCATCCAACAGGAAATTGTCGACTAGGATAGAGCGCAGGAGAGAGGTGGAGCGTGGTTGAGGAGCGCGGGGCCCAGAGTGATCTAGGGTGGCTGAAGGCGTAATATTGAAATCACCCCCCCACAGCAGAGCAGCATGACCCAGGGAGGAGATATGTCGCCATACCTGCGCAAAGAAGTCGAGCTCGTCAGAGTTAGGGCCATAAATCGCTGCAAGAATCAGGGGCTGAACCAAGAGGGTGCCAAGCAAGAGGACGAATCGCCCCTCAGGATCCGCAATGACTTTAGTGGTGTGCCAAGGGAGACCTCTGCGTAAAAGGATGGACACCCCGCGGGAGTAGCAGGAATAGAATGAGGAATGAATCTCGTCCCAATGCCTAGAATGAAGCCTGGAGGCAGTAGCGGGAAGTAAGTGAGTTTCCTGAAGAAAACAGATGTCAACCTTATGGCGAATGAGGTGTGCATGTACCAGGCGGTCATTGAGACCGCGGACATTCCAAGTCCAGAGTGTAGTGGCAGTCATAAAGCTATATCAGAAAGGTGAGTGCCGGATGAAAACAAGTGCGGAGTGGAAGCCAGGAAAACTTGAGACGAGATGTGCATAGCAAAAGGCAGTGTAGCCAACAACACAGTACAACTTAGGTCATAAAACAGAACCAGCAACAGGCCTCTAAGGAGAGGCAACATAACCCAAGAATCCCCCCCCACCACCCACACCAACCCCCCAATCAGGTTGAGAGACCATCCCCACCCACCCAGGGAACCCCCAACAGGGAAGGGGAAAAATCAAGTGAAAGATGAAGGGAATTATCCCCCAGAGACGTGGCCCGGCTCAGCGAACACCCCTGCCGCTAGGACAGGGTGGCCAAGCCATGGGTGAGAGCGGATTATGAGAGAAGAAGTAGGAGACCGAAAGAGCACCTCGTGCCCCGGGGCCCATCATAAACACATGTAACAGATACGGAGCAGGAGTAGATCGTTGCTGCATAAAAAAGAGAGAGGAGTGTAGGACTAAGGAGTTAGGAGCAATGAATGACTCAGCAACCAGAGAGTTCCACCAGGCCGATGAGCTGGAGAACTAGAGGACAGCAAATGCAGGCCGATGCAGGAGTGATGGATTAACAACGGGAACAAGGGCCAGGAAAGGCAAGAGCGTGCCAATAGGCGCATGAAATCGGAGTCCAAGATCGAGGGCTACCATCAGTCATTGTCACTCAGATCGCCGTCAGCAGCCATTTGGGAGCTGGAAGGGGTGGAGCGCTGTGATTTGTTCAGTTTTTTGGCATAGGCCAGTGCTGCCTTGGGGTCCGTGAAGGTGTGAACCTGCGAGCCGCGCCTGACACGCAGCTTGGCCGGATACGCCAGGGAGTAGGAGATGTCATGTTTCTGCAGCAGACATTTGGCCGGGAGAAATTCGCGGTGGGCAGCCTGAACCCCCATTGTGTAATCAGGGTAGAAGGATATTGAGTTCCCCTGATGACGAATTTCCCCCTTCTCCCTGGCAGCACGGAGGACCGCGTCTCGGAAATTCAAGAGTTTGGCGATGATAGGTCGAGCAGGGAGGCCAGGTGCGGGCCGAGGCCCCAGAGAGCGATGGGCACGCTCAACGATGAATACCGGGGAAAGAACCTCTCCGAATAAGTCGCGAATCATCTGCTCGACGAAGTCCTCCATTCTGGCTATGTTAGAGGATTCGGGCACTCCCGTGATACGGAGGTTGCTCCTGCGGGAGCGCGCCTCCAAATCCTCGTTCTTATTTTTAATGAGTTCCAGGACCTTATCCATCTGTAGGAGTGTGTGGCGATCCCGGGTTGCAGCATCCTCTGCATCGGACACCCTCGCCTCAACGTGGGTGAGCCGCATAACGTGGGAGTCCACCCGAGCCTTGACCATGTCCAGGCGGGCGGAGAGTTGGTTGAGCTGGGCAGCGATGCCAGTAACCGTGGTTTTCACATCCAGCATAATGGTCTTAAGGTCGTCCTCACGGGTTGGGCCAGCCTCGGACTGAGTAGTGAGTTCGGCAGATTCCATGACGGCTCCTCCCTGTTGCGTCGACTTGCATTGATCAAACGCCAGCTTCGGCTGCTTGGGGTCTGTCCGCCCCATAGTTGGGCACCTGTGTACCTCACAAACCCGCAGACCACGCCGCCAGGCATCTGGGTGTGTAGGAGCGGCGTGCGAGGAGGTAGGGGCTGGTAAGAGAGGCTGCGGCAAAGGAAGAGCACCAAAGGAGGCGGAAGTCGTCAGGCACAAAGGGCAGGCCGGAGAGGGTAAGGAGCCAGGCGGCCTGTCGCGCTGACTAGAGGAGGCGGCGTCCGATCACAGTTAAAGACAAGCAGAAGAGCCCGGCGGGGTGGAGCCGGACCGCCCGGCTCCACCCCGCCCGGGTGGGCTTGAGCTGGTGTGGCAGCAGTGGGCTTCAGCATGGCCGCTAGGAAGGAGACCAGTCAGAGTCGGAGATAGGAGACCTGGGGGGAGGAGAGGCAGCACCAATGCACCAGTAAATGAGCGCCGGGCCCCAGGAGACCAGCACTGCACCCGGTTCCAGAATCTCAGGTGTGCTCTCTAGGGAAAGAGATGGGAGATGGTCAGCAAGCGGAGATTCCAATCCCAGCAAGTCAGCAGCCACTGTTGGCCCAGGGAGCAGTCATGTAGGCCAGGGGAGGCCGGGACCACACAGCAGCGAAGTAGCGGGGGCCTCCGGGAACAAAGCTCCATCAACAGTCCAGCATCCCCAGGCCCCGCAGGAAGTAGGTGGCGTAAGCTGCGCCGCAGAGACCCACGGAGCTCACAGAGTGGACTGGGTGGTGCTCCGCAAAAAGAGGGCGTCCCTGGGCAGCACGAGCAGCAGCAGTCAACGGAGGACAGCCAGAGATCCAACAGTGGGGGCTGATGGCAGGAAGCCGCTGGGGGCCAAGCGCACTGAAGTGGCAAGTCAGGCGGTAGAGACAGAGGGTGGTGTCAGGAAGGCGCCCCACCGCAGTCCTCCAGGCAGTCTGGGCGCTTCTACATGAAGGCAGGCCTCGGGAGGAGGGCCTCACCGCCGCTGCAGGCCGCAGTGCTGAGGGATCACAGGTCCGGGGCCGCGGTAGGCGCGCTGCATCAGAAGGCTGAGGACAACGGGGAGACACGGGGGCGCGCCACCCTCATCGCGGGGCCCAGGGTGATCTGAGGCAGACACACAGCAAATAGGAGCGCAGGCGGGCGCTCGCAGTTATGGGAGCCGGCCCCTGGGCCCACGCGGTTCAACTCACACGCCCCCACCCCGCCACTCAAGCACCTCGCACGGCGCCCACTCACCGGCAGCAGTTGGAGGCAATCCTGCAGGAGCCAACGACGGAGTGTAGGCTTGACCACAGCACACTCAGCAAAGGCCCGGTTCAGCCGTGGCCCCGCGCTGCTCCCAGCCCCACGCCCTCGAAGAGGCCTGGCCGCCGTGCGCAGCCGCCGGGCTCGCCAGACGATATCTCCGCACAGAGGCGGGGGAGCGAGTCCGCGGAGGGGTCAATCGGAGCCTTTAGGTGCCGGGAGACAAGATTGCCAGTCATGGAAGGTGAGTTACAAGCTTGTCCGCAGGATAATGACAGATTGAAGGCTTGACCGGCAGAGCCCACTAAAAGTGCGCCCATCTTGCAGCCGGCTAAGCCACGCCCCATCATACTTATGCCCCTTTCTGCCTTTGAAGTAGGCAAACTTCAAAGGAAAATCTTTGTAGTGCACAAGACCCTGCCTTTCTTTGACCTGGCTCCAGACACACTACAGAGGGGTGGAGACAGCTTTGTGTGAGTACAGGCACCACCGCATTCAGGTGTCAGTGTCAACTCCTCCCACCACTCTAGCTCAGGAAGACCCACAACCTGGTGATGGACCATCACGATATGCAGGGCACACCTGAGCTCCCTTTGTATGACTGTCTAGAGTAAATGCACAAGCACCCAACTGTCAGCCAACCCAGACATGTATTCTACAGACAGGCAGAGGCACAGAATGGTTAAGTAAGAAAATGCCCACTTTCTCAAAGTGGCATTTTCAAACATGAAATTTAAAAACCAATGTCACCAAAAGATGTGTTTTTTTATTGTGAGTTCAGAGACCCCCCAAACTCCAAATCTCTGTCTGCTCCGAATGGGAAATTAACCTTAAAAGATATTTCAAGGAAATTCCTATGTTACCCTATGGAAGAGATAGGCCTTACAATAGTGGAAAATGAAATTAGCAGTATTTCACTATTAGGACTTGTAAATCACACCAGTACATGTCCTGTCCTAATGGTGGAGAAACAGCAAAACCACAGAAGACCAGTCCACCTACAAGCACGCCATGACAGAATACCACCAACTCATAAGATTCACCAAGAGGACCTTCATCAGGAACAAAATCCTCACCAACACCAGCAACTCAAAGGAGCTCTTCAACATCATCCAGCAGTTCACCAAACCCCCCAGCGAAGCCACAGACATCACACCATCCCAGGACCTCTGCAACAAGCTCGGCTCCTACTTCCACCTGAAAATCATGGCCCTCTACGACAACTTCAGCGAACAGACTCCAGAAATCACCCTCCCCTCCAGCAATGACATCCAGCACACCATCACCACATGGACACCGGTCACCACCTAAGATACCACCACAACCATGAAGAGCACCCACTCAGGAGCCCCCACGGACCCCTGCCCACCTCACATCTTCCACAGAGCCACCATTGCGCCCGAACTTCGCTGCACCATCAATGCCACCTTTGAATTCGGCATCTTCCCTGATGACTGGAAGCTGGCTAAGGTCAAGCCCCTCCTCAAGAAACCCTCGGCTAACCCGATGGACCTGAAAAACTACCGGCCCATCTCTCTCCTTCCCTTTGCAGCCAAAGTCACTGAAAAATTTGTCAACGCACAACTGACCACCTTCATCGAAGAGAACGCCATACTCGACTCCTCCCAGTTTGGATTCTGCAGCAACCACAGCACCGAGCCCACTCTCCTCACCGCCACCGATGACATCTGCATGCTACTCAACCAGGGACACACCGCGGCCCTCACCCTGCTAGACCTCTCTGCTGCCGTCTCCCATTGCACTCTTGCAGCCAGACTCCACGATGCTGGCATACGGGGATCCACCCTCGACTAGATCCGCTCCTTTCTGACCAGCAGAACAAAAAGGATCAGACTCTCACCCTTCCTCTCCGAACCCACAGAGATCAACTGCGGAGTACCCCAAGGACCATCGCTCAGCCCCACGCTCTTCAACATCTACATGGCCCCCCTTGCCGCCATCGTCAGACAGCATGGGCTCAACATAGTATCCTACGCCTGCGACACCCAGCTCATCCTCTCCCTCACGAAGAACCCCGAAGACACCAGACTTAGCTTCCAGACTTAGCTTCCAAGAAGGAATGAAAGACGTTGCAGCCTGGATGAGCAACAGTTGCCTAAAACTGAACTCGGAGAAGACAGAGGTCCTCGTCCTTGGACCCTCCCCCACCACGTGGGACAGCTCCTGGTGGCCCTCTGCCCTCGGAAACCCACCCACACCGACGGTCCACTCCCAGAACCTCTGCATCATTCTAGACTCCTCCCTCACCATGACTCGCCAGATCAACGCCGTCGCCTCCACCTCTTTCAACTCCCTCCGCATCCTACGCAAGACCTTCAAGTGGATCCCCCCCGAAGCCAGAAAGACCGTCACCCATGCACTCTTTACCAGCAGACTGGACTACGGAAACACCCTGTACGCGGGAATCAACAAATCCCTGCTACAGAAACTCCAGACCATCCAGAACACCGCAGCCAGACTCGTCCTCGGCACCCCATGACATGAGCACATAACCCAATACCTGCAAGACCTCCACTGGCTCCCCGTCGACAAGAGAGTAACTTTCAAGCTACTCACCCATGCCTACAAATCCCTCCACAACATCGGACCCAAATACCTCAGCGAAAGAATCTCTTTCCACAGACCCAAAAGAAACCTCCGCTCCACCGACTTCGACCTGGCAGCGACTCTGCGCATCCGCAGAACCAGAGCTGGGGGAAGAGCCTTCTCCTACGTCGCAGCCAAAGCCTGGAACGAGCTCCCATTCAACATCAGATGCTCCCCCACCCTGCACACCTTCGGGAAGAGCCTCAAGACCTGGCTTTTCGCCTGACCCGGAGCTGCACCCCCTCCCCCAGTGCCTTGATACCCTCACGGGTGAGTAGCGTGCTTTAAAAGCCCCTGATTGATTGATTGATCTTTTACTACACAGCACCCTGCCCATGGGGCTGCCTTGGGCCTACCTTAGGGGTGCCTTACATGTAATAAAAGGGAAGGTTTGGGCCTGGCAAGTGGGTGCACATGCCTGGTCAAAATGGCAGTTTTAATTGCACTCACAGACACTGCATTAGCAGGCCTGAGTCATGTTTTCAGTGCTACTCATGTGGGTGGCACAATCAGTGCTGCAGGCCTACTAGAGCATTTGATTTACGGGCCCTGGGCACATCTGAGGAGCTCTAAGGTCATGATTGTCACTGTTTTTGCTACCTGGCTGATAAGGTGCAATCAGCACTCTGTCCATCCACTAGCATCGCACAGCAGTAGTATACATTCACTCCAGCAGTAAATGTTTATTATCAGCTGCATTCTGTAGGTTCCTTGGTTCTGCAGCTCATTGCCTAAGAGGTTTCCCACTTGGGGTAAAGACGAAGAGCTAGATACAAGTTATAAAATCAATTTAAGTAGAACATTTCAGGCTACATATTTACATGTAACATCTTCAGAATGTAAAATAAAGTGCACTATAATAGACATGTACACATGACCATGAGTGTATATATTTCTCTTAAAAACGTATTTTGATTCAAAGATGAAAACATTTTTTGGGATATATCAAATATGTATTTTTTATATATATTTGTTAATGTTCTAAATCATCATTACTTCACATATACAGTATGAAAATGTACAATCACAGGTCTGTGGAAAACATATACATAAACATAATCATATGTCTATAAAGAACAAATACATAAACACATAAATATGACCAAAAACAATAAATAACATCACTTTACATGAACTTAAAATGCGAGAAGAAGTAGATAAACTGTGAAACAATTTGAGGGCTGGCGGTAGATGGGAACACTATGCGCGTTTCGGCGTGTAAGCCTTCGTCAGGGAAAACCATCTCAACTTTCTCTAATGTGGGTCCAGGGGGCAACGGTCTTGATGCCGGAATTTAAGATCTATATTTCTTAGGGTCCTAGACCATCAGGTTGGACCTGTTCATCTGTGTAACGACTAAGAAGAAGAGTACTTCTCATGTATAGGTACTTAGGGGGGTCATTACGATGACGGGCGGACAAAGTCCGCCCGCCACCGTAGCCGTGAATGGGACCGTCCGCCATAGGAGCGGCGGTCCCGCCGCGAGTATTAGGATGCCACCGCCATGGTGGCATCCCCTATTCCCAACATTGTGGTGGGCAGTGTTCACAGCACCGCCCGCCACAATGCTGGGAATGCACGTCGTGCATTGGCATGCACAAGGTGACAGGCACCGCGCGGTGCCTGCCACCTTGTCCATGCCAATGCAGGGGGGTACCATAGGTACCCCCCATGTGCACCCCCCACCCCCCCAACATCCTGGGGACCCGCTACGGGCCCCCAACTGTGAAGACCGTATGCCTTTCCATGGCGGTGTTGCCGCCATGGAAATGCTGCTCTCCGCCACCATCCTAATTTGGATGGCAGTGTCTTGCAGACACTGTCACCATATTATTGCCCTTTTCCGCCCGGTCCCCTGTTGGACCGGCCAAAAACCGGCGGATGGTCTTTCCGTCCGCCGGGCTCCCACCCGCCATCGTAATGTGGCGGGGGAAATGGCATGTGGGCGGAGGGGAATGGCGGGCGGATTGCCACCACCATACGGGCGGTGGCAATCCGCCCGTCATCGTAATGGCCCCCTTAGTCTATCGTCGCTTCGTAGAAGATTACCAATACTGGGTCTAGCCAGCAGTGTCCTCAATGCATGGGTAATAGTATATTCGAGAGAACTTATCTCCAAAGTAGAGTCTGAATAGCTTAGATAGTCCAGGGGCTTATTAGGATTGTACTCTTGGTCCTAGGCGATCACCGTCAATAAGGATGAATAGACTCGTGGTTCAGGCTTAAAGGATTCAATGGGGGATGCTGGTCTAGACGGCAGTGTTGTGCGTGAGGTCGTTCGTTCGACAAACAGAAAAAGAGGTTTCCCAAACACATCTACAATCCTGGATGTGGTGCGCTCTCTTAATTGTTTTCCAATCAGTTTTTGCACTAGATTGATCGGAGCTTTTGTAAGCCATTTATGAAAGCTGCTGGCAATTTGAATTTGTTTTCAGTGTAGATGATATTTTGCTAGTTGGTATGATCCCAACAAGTCCACTGAACAATTATTTTGTTTATTGCATTTAGAAATGTCTCGGAATCCAAAATTGATATAGACAAACCTGGCAAATAATTTTTTTATTTTTGTTATTTTTCTTGGGGTTTATAATATAATCAACATTTGCATGTGACAATGGTTCGCAAACGATAATGATGTTGGACAGAAGATACAAACTGGCCATACATGAAAGTTTATAAAACAACATCAGTGTAAGGCGTGTAAAGGAGCACAGGTTTGAAGAGTCCTCATTATACACTGAAATGTGAACAGCAGTATATCGCTACAATGTTGCAAACTACGGGTAAGCTTAGAAACTGAGGAAGAAGGCAGGTGGACAGGCTTGGTGACAGTGGAAGAGTATGAAGAGCAGTGAAGATGAAGTGTTGTGGGTGGGTGGACAGACATATGGGGCTGTGTTTACTGTGCGTGCTGTGTGAAGACTGCGGGGTAGTGCTGATGTGGGGGCCCCCAACTGATGTAGCATTTATGGTGTGTTTGGGAAGCACATGGCTTGATCATGGGGGAAGATCGTCCTTTCTCAACTCCTGTAGAAAATGCATGAGGAGGGTAGTCCATTAGGGGAAGTGGGTTGTTTGTCCAGTTGGTGTACCCAGCCGCGGCTCATGTAAGTAAGAGCGGGAAGGCGGTGGGGCTGGGTGGGGGGAGGTTTCGACGGACGATGACGAGGGAAAATTAACTAAATAATAAATTTTCACTTTTTATTGTCCGTCAAAATCTGCCCCCACCGCTTTTATCTGCACGGGCCGCAGCTGGGTGTACATCCTCATAGTGGAGGGCCTCTTCTTCTGCCACAGTCCAATTGCGTACTGCTCCATGCCATGTAGCTAAGGGAGGAACTGTGGGGGAGTGCCAGTTGAGTGTGAGCACTCGTTTGGCAAGAGGAGTGCTAGCTGCAAAGTGAGCGTGTACTTTTTTTTGTTTCTTGCGCTTAAAAATGCTGAGTGAGCATGCTTCCTGTTAGACCTGGCATCCTTGGCATGGTTTCCCCTGCCTTTTTGGCCTCTGCCTCATGTATTGTTGCTGTGTGCTGGATTTTAGTTTTTTTGGAGAATAGATGCTTTTGGCACTTTGCCACTGCTGATCTGTGCCAAAGTGCAAGTGCTCCCTATATAAATTGCGTTTATGGATTGGTGTTTTCAGGATTGATTTATTTGGTTTACTACTAAGTCCCTAGTACAGTGCAATGTGTGTGCCCAGGGCCTGTAAGGCTGCTAGTGGGCTTGCAGCACTGGTTGTGCCACCCACGCAAGCAGCCCTTCAAAGTGTTTTCAGGGGTGCCACTGCAGTGTCTGCGTGCAGTTTTTTACTGCCATGTCCCCACTTGCCAGACCCTAACCTTCCCTTTTCTTACATGTAAGGCACCCCTAAGGTAGGCCCAAAGTACCCCGATGGGCACAGTGCAGTGTATGTGAAAGGTAGGATATATACTGGGGTGTGTGACATGTCCTGATAGAGAAATACTGTGCATTCCGTTTTTCACTATTGAAAGGCAGTCTGTCCCATATGCTTAACATGGGAGCTTATTTGTAACATCTTACAAGTCTAACATTCCATTGGGACAAGATAAAGAAATGGAGTTTAGGCTCTCTAAAGTCAGAATTTAATAACTCATCTTTTAGAAAAATGTTTCTAGAAAGTTAGAAAGTGGGCATTTTCTTGCTTAGCCATCCTATGTGCCTCTGGTAGGTTGTGTATTGACTGTCTGATTTAGGAGTGACAGGAGCTGGGGCTGTGCATTCACTGTAGACAGCCACCGTGGGCAAGGAAGTTGAGGGGTGTCCTGCCTTTCCTGGATGACTCACAGCTGAGCTGAATATACCTGGGCTGCATTTAGAGTTGTGGGAGGAGTTTTCCTTGCACCTGAATAGGCCCTGTCTCCTGTGTACAATGCTGTCTCCACCTTCTGCCAAGAAGCTGGACTAGAGAGGACAGAACTAGTTTGGACTGAGCTGAGAGACTTGTTGCCACAAGAGAACAAAGGAAAATGTGGTATAAATATTGGGGCCCAGACCTCAGAACTTTAGAATACTTCTGGACTCAAGAGGAACCTCTGCCAAGGAGAAGAGCTGGAGAAGCTGAAGAAGGAGTACTGCCCCATTGCTGTGTGGATACTTTTCTGGGTTGGCCTGCAGTGGCTGCTCTTGCCAAGGAAGGAGGGGACAAAGGATTGGACTTTGCTGTATTTCCTGCTTTGAAGTTTCTCCAAGGGCTTTTGTGTGCTTGCCTCCTGTTAAGAAGTCTCAGGGACACAAAAGACTTCCTGCAACTCCGCTGGTGCTGCTGGACTCTGCCATCTGTGAGCACTACCCTTGCCTGAGGTGCCTCCCTCCAGTAAAAGGGCCTCAGAAGTGGGTTTCACAGCTGATCTCTGTAAGAACCAGAGCGAAGCAACGCAAAGCCTCGCAAAGCCCCGTCGAGTCCCGCCACACAGCTGCGCGCTTCTCGGAACTGACACGGGACAACGCAAAGCCCCACGAAGCCTCACCGCACAAGCCCCAGCACCGACACAGGATGATGTGAAGCCTTGCAAAGTGACGCCTCACCTCCAGTGTGCAACACATCGCACCTGGGCGTCAAATCTACCACAATGCCAGGGCCGCAGTAAAAAGCCAACATATCACCTCCTCACACAGTAAGAAACCGACGCATCACCTCCTCTCCAGTAAGGACTCAAGAGGAACCTCTGCCAAGGAGAAGAACTGGAGAAGCTGAAGGAGGAGTACTGCCCCATTGCTGTGTGGATACTTTGCAAGGAAGTTGAGGGGTGTCCTGCCTTTCCTGGATGACTCCCAGCTGAGCTGAATAGACCTGGGCTGCATTTAGAGTTGTGGGAGGAGTTTTCCTTGCACCTGAATAGGCCCTGTCTCCTGTGCACAATGCTGTCTCCACCTTCTGCTAAGAAGCTGGACTAGAGAGGACAGAACACATCGCACCTGGATGTCAAATCTACCACAACGCCAGGGCCGCAGTAAAAAGCCAACACATCACCTCCTCACACAGTAAGAAACCGACGCATCACCTCCTCTCCAGTAAGGAACCGATGCATCTCCTCCCCTGCGTGGAAATAAGGAACCGACGCATCACCTCCACTGGAGCAAGGAACCGTCGCCTCACCTTCCCTGCGTGTACGGAACCGAACATCATCTTCCCTGCAACTGTTTTTGCATGTGATTTTTTACGCATCCCAGGTACTATGTGTTGAAAGTGACACATCCATACTTTGCTATGGGCAGAACTGTTTTTACTTTTTAAAAGTCATATTTTGATAAATGTATGGTGGATTTTTGTTGTTGGTCTTGTTTGGTTTAGAGAAAGGTTTACTATTTTTCTAAACTGGTGTGGTGTCCATTTGTAGTGTTTTCACTGTATTACTATATGCGTGCACAAATGCTTTACACATTAGCTCTGAGATAAGCCTGCCTGCTCGTGCCAAGCTACCAAGGGGGTGAGCAGGGGTTGTCTAAGGGTGTAACTCCCTTACCCTGACTAGAAGCAAGGGTCCCTACTTGGACAAAGGGGCAAACCATTGCCAACTAGAGAACCTCAATTCTAACATTGGTGGTCAGCTGTGAGGATTAGGACTTGCATCTGTGCCTAACATACAGTGATTGGTGTACACTACTAGTATAGTGCAGACCATTACCAACCACATACTATTTGGTGGGCATTTTCCTTTTTGATTTTTCCACAACTTGTGAACTTCCAATTTCATCATGTCTAAACCAGCATCAATTGCATCTGTGGATACTGATTTTGAAGAAGATAGGGTGGAGACCTACAGTGTGCCACAACTGAAATCAATCTGCAAGAAATTTAAAATCTCAGTGAGAGGCCTCACCAGAAAAAGTAATACCAAAAGGCGCTAAGGGCCTACTTGGAATCAAGGAATGTCAGTGGGCATACTGAGGAGCCT
Source organism: Calotriton arnoldi (assembly GCA_963921515.1). Lineage (NCBI taxonomy): Eukaryota > Metazoa > Chordata > Amphibia > Caudata > Salamandridae > Calotriton > Calotriton arnoldi. Next base: position 447,061 of record CAWUFW010008923.1, read on the forward strand.
CTGTTAAAGGCAGAGGATTTCGATGGGCAGCAGAGTGAGCTATTGGTTCTGCCTGGAGGGAGGGTGCTCTCCAGGGAGGGCAGCAGTGTATCTTCAAAGGGTTTGTCTCAAGAGGAGCTGGAGGACAGACAGAGAAGCAGAGTGCATGAGTTGGAGCTTGCCAAGCTCAGGTTGGGGGAAAGAGAGTGACATGGAGGAAAGAAACTGAAGTTAGAGAGGCAGAGTCTTGCCATAGAGGAGAAGAATATGCTCTTAGTTTGAAAGAGCTGGAAATAAAAGCCAAAGTGTGGAGTCCAGTTCCAATGGTGGCAGCTTGTCTTCAGTGCATGTGGAAGGCAGGGTGTATATTCCTAAAGAGGTGATCAAAGATTTTGTGCTAGGAGATGACATTGGTCAGTGGTTCAAGGGGAATGAGGTAGCAATGAGGTCCCACAGGGTCCCTGAGAGAGATTGGGGAGTGGGGTTGTGGAGCCACTTCACTGCAGTAGGGAGGGACACCTGGCTAGCTTTACCTGCAGAACATAAACTGATGAATGAAGGAGGCCTTCATGAAGGAGGCCTTGATCAGAAAGTTTGAGTTGGCTCTAGAACTATATAGACAGAAGTTCAGGGCCGGTAAGAAACTTGAATCACACACTTGGGTTGAGTTTATGCTTCCTTTTGCATAGCACTGGATGCTTGGGTGAAGGGTAGCCAGGTAATTGATTTTCAGGGGCTCTATTATTTAATGGCATGGGAGCACTTGTCTTCTAATAGTTTTCCAGAGCTATGCCAGCACTTGATTGACAGTAAGCTGACTGACCCCAGGAAGCTTGCTGTGGAGGCAGACAGCTGGGTCGGCACCAGGGTTCACAAGGGGTATGTGGGTGACTCAGCCAAGGGTGGGCAGGGCTCCCAGCAGAAGAGTGCGGGGGACAAGTGTAAACAGGAGGTTCAAAAAGGGACTAAAACTAAGGTTCCCAGCCCCCCAGTGGTAAGAAATCATGGGTCTCGACGGGGAAGCCTGTGGAGAAGGGACCCCGCAAATGCTTTGCTTGTGATCAGGTGGGTCTTCATTGGGGACCCTAAGTGTCCCAGGTCTACACCTGCACCCACTGGTACACCGCCCCATGGGTTGGCCAGTGTAGCGTTGGGGGAGGAGTTGGACCCATGAGAAGGGTGGGAGCCAACTGAGTTGACCCGTATCTCACTCGGGGACAGTGAGATGGTCGAGAGGACCCACCTGCCCGCAAACATTAAGAAATACGGGCAGTGGGTGACCATCAATGGCCATAGGGTGGAAGCTCTGAGAGACACCAGAGCCATTGTGACAGCTGTCAGTTGTCGGCTCATGTCTGGAGAGCAGGTGATCCCCAATGTACTTCACCTGGTAGTTGCAGCTGACAACTCTGAGTGCCTCTGCAAAGTGGCACAGGTTCCCTTTGAGTGGGGGGGGTCTCAGGTACCTTGAGAGTAGTTGTGAGGCCAGCCATGCCTATTGACTGTCTGCTTGGCAATGAACTGGAGAGTTCCCTTTAGGGTAAAGTGGAACTCAGGTCTCATCTAAAGATGTTGGGTCTGCCCGAGTGAGCATATGTGACCACTCAATCTATGGCAGCCGGAAAGGGCAATAAAGAGGACCTGGAGCCTAAGAGAGTGGCCCAGGTGCCAGTCAGAAAGAGGAGAGGCAGGGCCATGAGAAACCAGCCCCAGATGTTTTCACAATCCAGAAAGAGACAGACCTTGAGGGGGATGCCCTGGAACCTACAGGGGAGCAAGTGCCTGAAATAGGGGACCTGCCTGAGCTGACCCATTAGCAGCAGGAAGGGGATCCCACCAGGGATGAATTCTGCAAGGAACAGCACAAATGCCCTTCTCTTGTTGGTCTGTCGCAGCAGGCTGCAAACCAGGCAGGTGGTGATCAGTTCAGGTCACATTGGATTTACTGGGAGAAGGGTCTTCTGTATAGTGAGTCTAAAGTTGCTGAGCCTGGGTCAGCCCATGTGCTGGTGGTACCCCAGTGCTTCAGATCCTTCCTACGGGGTCTGGCTCATGATGTGCCTTTGGCAGGACATTTGGGGCAGGACAAGCCCTTTGAAAGGATTGTCACCCACTTCTTTTGGCCCCAAATGTGCAGGCACTCTGACGCTCACTGTAGGTCTTTCCAGACTTGCCAGGCAATTGGTAACAGTGTGAGGAAGTGTAAGGCTCCTCTCCAACCTTTTCATGTAGTCAGCACCCTCTTTGAGAGGCTCAATATTGGCATTGTGGGGCCACTGGACTCCAAGACAGCCATGGGCAACAAGTTCATCCTTGTCTTGGTGGACCATGCCACCCAGTACCCCGAGGCTATCCCTCTGAGGACCACGATGGCCCATATGGTGAGCCAGGCATTGATGGGGATCTTTTCCCGTGTGGGGTTCCCCAAAGAGGTGGTATCCGAACCTGGATACAAACTTTAAGTATATGATGTCCTTATGGGAGGAGTGTGGTGTTACCTATAAGTTCACCACTCCTTACCACCCCCAAGGGAATGGGCTGGTTGAGAGATTCAACCGAACTTTCAAGGGATTAAGGATCTTGCAGAACCCATGTGCTGTAAGTGGGACGTCCTCTTACCATGCCTGCTGTTTGCTTACAGAGAAGTGCAACAGAAGTCCTTAGGTTTCAGTCCCTTTGAACTCCTGTATGGGTATATAGTAAGAGGACCTCTGAGTCTGGTCAAAGAAGGTTTGGGAGAAGACTCCCAGTAAACCTCCCCAGGATGTATTTAGCTACATGCTGGCCTTCAAGAACCAGACTAAGGGCCTTAGACAACTCGCTCATGCGAATCTAGAAGCCAGCCAGGAGGAGTTGAAATGCTGGTACGATCAGAATGCCACTCAGATCGAGTTTCAGCTGGCCAGAAAGTGTGGGTCATGGCCTCAGTAGAGCCTTGCTCTCCCCATGACAAGTGGAGTGGGCCTTTTAAGGTGGTGGAGCGCAAGAGTAACGTCACCTACCTAGTGGACTTACAGTCTCCCAGGAACCCTTTGCGTTTCCTATATGTAAACTGCCTCAAGACTCACTTTGAGAGGTTTGAAGTGAACATGCTCCTAGCAACAAATGATGGAATGGAAGAGGAGACTGAGTCTCTCCCTGAACTCCTGTCGGCTAAGGAACATGATGGGTCAGTGGACGTTGTGAGCCTCTCCTCCACCCTGACCCCTGAATAACAGAGGGACTGTCGCCAACTGTTGGGGCAGTTTGCCACTCTGCTCTCCCTGACCCCAGGTGTTACCCAGTGGTATGTCCATGATGTGGACACTGGGGACAGTCCGCCTGCTAAACACAAAATTTAGAGGTTGACTGACAGGGTCAAAGCCAGAATCAAGGAAGAGGTTTCCAAGATGTTGGCACTAGGGGTGATTGAGCCCTCAAACAGCCCTTGGGCCAACCCAGTGGTCTTGGTCCCAAAGACTGCCACACCCAGAGCCACCCCAGAACTTCAGTTCTGTGTGGGCTACTGAGGCCTCAATTCAGTCACCAGGGCTGACGCACACCCCATCCCCCGAGCTGATGAGCTCATAGATCAGTTGGGAGCTGCCAAGTTCGTCAGGACGTTTGACTTAACGTCTGGGTACTGGCAGATTGCCTTGACTGATGTGATCAAGGAGAGGTCTGCATTTTCAACCCCGGAGGGGCACTACCAGTTCCGGGTAATGCCCTTTGGGATGAAGAATGCCCCTGCCACTTTTCTGAGGTTGGTTAAACAGTTGTTGACTGGACTGGAGGATTTCAGCACCGCCTACCTGGATGACATTGCAGTGTTCACTGCCACTTGGGAAAAACATCTGCAAAGGAAGTGTTGAGAGTGCTGCAGAGGGCAGGCCTCACGATCAAGGCCAGTAAGTGCCAGATCCTGCAGAGATCCGTGGTGTACTGAGGGCACTAGGTAGGAAGCGGCCAGGTGGCGCCTCTACTGTCTCAGATTGACACCATTCTGGCTTGGGAGCCCCCCAAGACCCAGACCAAGATGAGAGCCTTTTTAGGCCTCACTGGTTATTACAGGAGGTTTGTCAAGGGATATGGCACCATTGTTGCTCCCTTGACTGAGCTGACTTACATGAAGCAGCCTAGGAAAGTGATCTGGACTGATGCCTGTAAGACCGCTTTTGATGCCATGAAATCTGCCATGTGCCTGGCACCCATGATCAAGGCACCCAACTTCTCACAGGAATGTGTTGTGCAAACAAATGCTTCAGACGCTGGTGTAGGGGCAGTTCTCTCACAACTAAGCGATGAGGGCCTAGACCAACCTGTAGCCTTCATTAGTAGGAGGTTACTTTTGGGAACGGAGGCAGAGTGCAATTGAACGTGAGGCTTTTGCTGTGGTCTGGGCACTGAAAAAGCTGAGGCCTTACTTGTTTGGGACTCACTTCCGGGTTCAGACCGACTATAGGTCCCTCAGATGGCTGATGCAGATGAGGGGTGAAAACCCAAAACTGTTGAGGTGGTCCATTTCCCTACAGGGGATGGACTTCACGGTGAAACACCACCCTGGTACAAAATACACCAGTGCTGTTGGGAGACGTCCATTAGAAAGCAGGCATTACATCGTACTGCCTTTACAACGCAACTTTTACAACGCAGGTGACTTTACATCGCATGCCATTACAATGCAGGTGACTTTACATCGCATGCCATTATAACGCATGCCATTACAACACATTGTAAGGTTAGTAATGGAGGTAAGTGAGGTAAGTATTTATTTTGTATTACTAAACAATTTGTTTATTTAAAAAAAAAATATGTATCTTTAATATAATGTCTTTTTTTAAATATTTAAAATTAGAAAAAAAGGCTTAGGCACTTTTCCTCTGGGACGGGAGGCATGGGAAACAGGGGTTGTGGGTGGGGGAGTGTATTAATACACAGGTATTAATTTTAATACTTGAGAATTAATTGATAATTATTCATAGTGTTAGAAAGGTTTTATAATTTTTTTTACATTTTATTTAAAAAGGTTAGGCACCTATCCTTTGGGATGGGATGCATGGGAAACAGGGGTTTTGGGTGGGGGAGTGTATTAATACTCAGGTATTAAATTTAATACTTGAGAATTAATTGAAATTTAGTTTTACTGTTAGATAGTTGTAAAATTAATTTATATTTTAATTAATAAAAAACTGTTTTGCACCTACCCTCTGGGACGGCATGAATGAGCAATTGGGGTTTGGGTGGGGGAGTGTTTTAATACTCATGTATTAATTTTAATACTTGAGAATTAATTGATATTTATTTTTAGTAATAAAATATTTTAAAAATAAATTTCATTTCAAATTATTAAAAAGGCTTTGGCACCTATCCTCTGGGACAGTATGCATGGGAAACAGGTGTTTTGGGTGGGGGAGTGTATTAATACTCATGTATTAATTTAAATACTTTAGAATTAATTGATCTTTAGATTTACTGATAGATAATTATTAAAATATTTTTAAATAAAATTATTTAAAAAGGCTTATGCACCTATCCTCTGGGACAGGATACAAAGGAAACAGGGGTTTTGGGTGGGAAAGTGTATTAATACTCAGGTATTCATTTTAAAACTTGAGTATTATTTATGATTTAATTTATAGGTTATTTTATTGTAAAATTGTTACATTTATTTTAATTATTTAAATGTATAAAAGTGATGTACAGACAAACTCAGGGTGTTTTGAGTTGGGGGTGATTTTATATCAAGGAATAAATATAATCTATCATTAAAAAATTAATATACATTTTAAACTTAATTTATACAATTAATAAACTCTTAAAAGTATAATAATATATTTAAAAAGAATTAAAAAGCATATATGTACAACATGAGTTTGCATAAATAGACATATAAAATGTTTTAAAATATAAATTTAAGTAATAAAATATGTAATAGTTAACAAAAAATTCAATTGACACATTAATGTCATTGTAGGTTACTTTATTACATTTATGATAAACATAATACAGTTAAAAAAATAATCAAAAAATGTTTAAAAAAACTTTATTAGCTGTATTTTTTTTTTAAATAAACATAGATTTTTGAAGGTATTGTAACATATAATTTTTATTTTCTTTTAAGGTTTTCCCACGGTTTCTCATTGAAGTCAATGAGAGAAATTGTCCTTTTTACAGAAAGAGATGACGTTGCCGCTTGTATGTAAGTTTCGTCATTGCGAGGATCGTTGTGGTCCGGATAAGAAGTATGAAAGAGATGCGTCCAGGTAAGGCAAATTTAAATTATTAAAAATAGATTAAGGTTGGCATAGTTTATTGTAAGGAGAGAGGAGGGAGGTTGTAAGAACTAGGGTAGTTGTGTTGTGATATTTTTGTATGTTTTAACTTAAAAAGGTTTTCCAAAACATGTGGCAGTTGTAGGCCCATGTCGGGTTGATTGGTTTCGTAACACGTTTTGTTTAATAGAATAATTTACAAAGAATGATTACTTTTTCTATTAAATAATAGTGTTATGAAAGCAATATTTTTCGATTTTTTTTTTATGCAACAGGTTTTTGGAATGAAGTTTTTGTGTCGTCGCGGTTTTACGGATAGGTGGAAGAAACATGGATGCAGACTTCATGGTCTGCAGAAATACTTTTTGGGACATTTTGAAAACATGGATTTTAGCTTTTTGGGATTTATGCTGGACTTCGTTTGTGAGAGGAATTCATTGATGTATTTCTTTCCAGTATTTTGTTTTGAAACGTTTATTCATTCTCATGTTCTTTTAATCCGATTTTGATCAAGAGAGGATTGCAATGATGGATTTCTTGTTGCGTTTTTTGCCAAATAAGTATTTTTTATGGGATTTTTTTTGGGGGTGCGTTTTTTGTAGGTGAGCACAGTACAGGGGCCGATTCCGATTCGGGCCGGAAATCTCTCCGACCGAGCCGGACTCGGAGAGAATTCCGACCGAATCGGACCCTAGCAGTCCGACCGAACGAGTACGATGCGCACGTATGCTATCGGACTCGATTCGGTCGGACTCCCATTGAAGTCAATGGGAGCCAGTCGTACGACGCGTACATGGGCTCCCATTGACTCAATGGGCACGACGCGAACAAGGGCGCCCCCTACAGCGTGTTCGCGTCGATGCGGGTTGCACCGTGCATGCACGTGTAGGGGGGACCCATGGGTCCCCCCTGTGTGCGACTCGCGTGCCTACGCTTCCAGGGGGGTCCGACACGGACCCCCAAAGTGCGGCTCCGACAGCTCCTTGGAGCCGGACTGCGCGAGTCGGTCAGAGCGGTCGCGATGCGCATCGTACTTACCCGGCCGGGGAACGTCTCCATTGCGCGGTGCGAGTCGACCCCGTGCGAGTCGGTCGGAGCGGTCGGGTCCTGCGAACGAGTCGCTCGGAGATTTCGCGAGCGCACGCATCGTACTCGCTCGCCCGGATGCACGTACGATTCGGTCGGGAAATAGGGCTCCGAATCGGATCCGGTAAAGCCGAATCCGATTCGGAGCCCTACCGGCCGAGATCGGAATCGGCCCCACAGTTTTCAGCACAACTTTTTTCAGCAAAAAATGGCTTTGCCAAACTGTGTCCATGTTGGTTAGTTTAACTCAGGTCATGGCTTACATCAAGGATTATGGATTATTTACTATGGATTCGAGGATTGCTCAAGACTCTTGGTGAATAGTGGGATTGTACGGAAGTCCAAGAGTTGAAAAAAGAAGACAACTGAAGGTAAGAAACCCGACTTTTAATTTATTTTTAAATTGTTTTTGAAAAATGGCAATTGAATTAGGGGATTTCTTTGTCAAAACAGGCAAGTAAGGTGGTTTTGGTGTTAGTGTAGATTAGAAATGTAAGATCTGTGCAATATTATCTAGGCAGTCTGAAGCCACCATCAATGAAAATTGTTGAATTGTACCCAATAGTCGCCCAGGCATTTCTTTTGTGCTTTTAGAAATTCGTGGGTTCAGACTACCAGCTAATGATTGCGCAATTCTCATTTCTTGAAAACTTTGCTCCTTCTTCAAAATTTCCCAAAAATTATAGAAGTTAGCATGTGGTTTACTGATAGATTTGTTGAAGGAGTTGTGCCATCCCTCTATGGCATTATTTGTTTTTGCTCCTCCCTCTGAGCAGTTGGAGTAGCAGTTCCACCACTTCACATGGAAACGTGGCTTCCTCCTGCGACATGACCTGCTTAGATGGCCAATCCATGTGTCTTCAAAGTAATTTAGAAGGGGTGCCAATTTGTCCTCATTTGCAATAAAACAGTCAGATTCAGTAATAGATGTGTAGTATTCATCTACACTGTCAAGAGGAGCAAAGCAAAGTGCAATTAGTTTTTTCAATTCAAATTAAAGTTTACTGTCTGATATATAATCCTCAACTAAGGATGTTTTTTGAATTTTTCGCCAATAAGCCTGTGAAAAGTGAAAAAAACATCCTTGAATTTGGGTATCCATGTACATTTTGGTAATTGTGTTAATCATAGGTAATTCAAAGTCAATTAACACTTTCCTAGGACTTTTGTTCATGGGTTTAGCTTTTATCACTGACAAAAAATCAGTGTATGTTGAGGTTTGTTTATCAGGGAGTAAACTGTACACTAAGGGCATTAATGTATGATTAATGTAGGCGTGAAGAGTGTATATTTGGGTGAATGGATAGGGTGTGGATTTAAACGTCCCATCCATCATCCAAATATCACTACTCTCCAACTTAACAAGATTATGGGGTGTGCTAAAGATTAGAATTCTTTTAAGAGGGTTTTTGTTGTCATGCAAAAGAAAGGTTTCATTAGGAACTGTTACAGAAAGCTCAGGTGGAATGTTAATATCAGAGAAAGTTTGGGGTGTTACACGTAGGGGGTTACTTGCCTGTTTTTTACGCTGAATAATTCTGCGTAGGTTGGGGATTGTGGGCATACAACTTGTTACATGCTATGGAATGTGTTGAGAAACCTCCCTCAAAACTGAGCCACAGGGTTCATTGGAGGTGGATGCAAGGGCTTTCATTTCATTTATATTTTCTCGTACCTCTATCTCCATTGCAGAGGCAGAGTGGTTATGCTCGGTGGTCCTTTCAACAGTGTCACCAAGAGTAACCGCTCTGCCTGTGCAATGGGATGAGTAATATTACACACACCTCCAATGACACCAGTTAATCTCTCCTTACAATAAACGTAGCCACTGTGACTTAACAGTCTGTTTCCCCTGCTGGAATGTATGCATTTTGCTTCTTTTCTTGCTGCCGTTATCTGTACAAAGAAGAAAAAGAGAAAAACATTGTGTTAGTGATTTTAAGTGTGGTTGCTTTTAAATAAAAAATCTGCCTGAAAGTGAAAAGTTAGTGCACATTCTTTATTTTACAGCTGTATTCTTTTGCACATGGTGCCTGGATTTCATAGCATTTACTTGATAATGTTTGTTTGGAATTTTTTTCTGCTTTTATACCATAAATTGAAAAAAGGTAAAGTTTGTATACACTTGAGAGAATTTTAAAGGTTACCTCTTGAAGATTTTTCTGTTGTTTTGTTAGAAAGTCCTGTTGTAGATGGTGGTTGATTTTTGATTTTTAAGGCAGTTTCTCACTTTGATCTGTTTTGTGCTTTTGATATGTTTGGTTCTGGAAAAAGAGATGAAATGTTGCAAATTTTTTGTTTGGATATTTTCAGTTTTTCTATTAGCCTGCAAAGAAATAGATTAGTGCTTTTTTAGTTGGGAAAAATAGGTTGTGTACTTGAAACCTGCAAAATAAAAAAAAAGAATTTTGGAATATTTTTACCTTGTTTTGTTTGTTTTCGTCTGTGGTGATCGTCTTTTTTCATTCTTTGCTTCAGGGTGTATCCTCTACTGTTATTGGTGTATATGCTTAAATCTGTGGAGAAGGTTACATTAAAAATTTTTTGGGGGATTCTATGCTTTACGGATAAGAGAAATGACAATGTGAATATAACAGTTTTAAATTTTAATTTTTGAATTTAAGTACTACTAATTTGCCTCTACCACAATCCAACACTTTCCCTGAGGCAAACACCGCTCCTAGTAGGAATAGTTAATTTGCCCCCACCACCATCCAACACCTTCCCTGAGGCAAACACCTGTCGGACTAGGATTAGTAAATTTGCCCCCACCACCATCCAGCACTTTCCCTGAGGCAATCACCTGTCGGAGTAGGAATAGTAAATTTTCCCCTACCACCATCCAGCACCTTCCCTGACTCAAACGCTGGTCGGAGTTGGAATGGTAAATTTGCCCCTACCACCATCCAGCACCTTCCCTGAGCCAAACACCTGTCGGAGTTGGAATAGTAAATTTGCCCCATCACCATCCACCACTTTCCCTCAGGCAAGCTCCTGTCGGAGTAGGAATAGTAAATTTGCCCCCACCACCATCCAACACTTTCTCTGACCCTGTTCTTTTGTGGTAAAGTGATTACGCAGTTAAGATAGTAAAAATTATAACATATCTCTGATCTGTGTCTGCTAATGTTTTTTTTCTGTTGTTAAAAAGTTTTTTTTTCTCAACGTACAGAACATTGTTAACATTTTACTTACATTTGATTTTTTAAAGGTTTGTTTCTTCCTGCTATGTTTTTGATGTTGATTTTTGTTCAATATCTGTTAATATCAAAAGTATATTATTATCAATATTTATTTATGACTAATGGGATTTTCTATTGCTCTTAACATTTTGATGTTTTAGTCACTTACTTTCAAAAGGAAAGATTAGCTTTATAATATCTGCTTTAATTTGCTTGCAGCTTTACAAATTCAGTAAATGCTGTAAATAAGTTAAAAATAATATTGTAAGTACTTATTATTGTGATGCTGTTTTACTTTAAACGTACACTTGCTTCTGTCTGTAGATGCCAGTGTTCAACTTCTCAAACGCAAACATTTCTCCTGGTACTTCTTCTGCGTGTGGTCACCGTGGAAGTCAGTTTACCACTGAGCACAAAATGGTGGACGGCTTCTTTTATACATTTTTTGAGGATAAACGATAATTTAAAAGAAAATATGCTTTGGAAATATTTTTTTACGCGTGATTCAGATCTGACAGAATGTATATTTATTTTGTTCTGTCTCAAAATATTCTTTTAAACGCTCATTCACAGAATGTCAGCCATTTTGAGTAGTTGCAGGATCAGGGGCTGTAATAAAAATAGTTGAAGGACTCCCGTTTATGTGCTTCAAAATGGTTGTTTGAATAATCTCTTTTTACCCTCATTGTAGTGTGTATTTATTGAATAATGTGGAAATTCAGTGTTTTATTTTCCCCGTCTTTTAGAACATTTGTTTACATTTTAATATTAATACTCAGGTATTTTAATGGATAGGTACTTTAAAAAAGTACACAGGTATTAAAATTAATACCTGGGTATTAATAATCTCCCCACCCAAAACCCCTATTTCCCTTGCATCCTGTTCCAGGGGATAATTATACCAAAAAAAAATGACATTTAAGTAAAAAACAAAGAAAAAATATTATGCGTTGTAATAGTATGCGTAGTATTAGTATGCATTGTACAGGAATGTGTTGTAACAGTAGTTTTAAGGTATGTCTATGAACATGCGTTGTAATGGAATGTGTTGTAAAATCATGCGATGTAATGGTAGTTGCGTTTTACAAATTGATGTTAAAGTATGCTTTGTAATGGTATGCGTTGTAAGGTCATATATTCGTGCTGTTGGTCTGTCCAGGTTCTTCCGTCTTAGTGAAGAGAACTCCCAGGTTGGTGGGTAGTTCTCCCCACTTTTCAGCTGGAGGGGACATGTGTTAGACCTGGCATCCTTGGTGTGATTTTCCCTGTCTTTTTGGCCTCTGCCTCCTTTATATTTGCTGTGTGTTGGAGTTAGTTTTTGCTGGTCTAGATGCTTTGGGCACTTTGCCACTGTTGATCAGTGCCAAAATGCAAGTGCTCCCTATATGCATTGTGTTTATGGATTGGTGTTTACAGGATTGCCTTATTTGGTTTACTACTAAGTCCCTAGTACAGTGCACTGTGTGTGCCCAGGACCTGTAAATCAAAGGCTGCTAGTGAGCCTGCAGCACTAGTTGTGTAAGAATTTAATAACACATCTTTTAGTAAAGATGTTTTTTAAATGGTATGATTGAAAAAGCCACCTTTAGAAAGTGGGAAGTTTTTTGCTTAGCCATCCTATGTGCCTCTGCTGGGTTGTGCATTGACTGTAGACCGCCACCGGGGGAGGGGGGTTGAGGGGTGTCCTGGCTTTCCTGGATGACTCGGAGCTGAACTGAATAGACCTGGGCTGCATTTAGAGTTGTGGGAGGAGTTTTCCTTGCACCTGAATAGGCCCTGTCTTCTGTGCACAATGCTGTCTCAACCTCCTGCCAAGAAGCTGGACCAGAGAGGACAGAACTGGTTTGGACTGAGCTGAGAGACTTGTTCCCACAACAGAGCAAAGGAAAATCTAATATAAATATTGGGGCCAGACCCCAGAACTTTAGAATACTTCTGCACTCAAGAGGAACCTCTGCCAAGGAGAAGAGCTGGAGAAGCTGAAGGAGGAGTACTGCCCCATTGCTGTGTTGATGCTTTGCTGGGTTAGCCTGCAGTGGCTGCTTCTGCCAAGGAGAGGTCAAAGGACTGGACTTTGCTGTGAATCCTGCTTGTGATGTTTCTCCAAGGGCTTGTGTGTGCATGTCTCCTGCTAAGAAGTCTCAGGGACACAAAATACTTCCTGCAACTCTGCTGGTGCTGCTGGACTCTGCCATCTTTGAGCCCTACCCTTGCCTGAGGTGCCTCCCTGCAGTCAAAGGGCATCAGAAGAGAGTTTTGAGGCTAATCTCTGTAAGAACTTGAGCGAAGCAATGCAAAGCCTCGCAAAGCCCGCCAAGTCCCGACGCACAGCTGCGCCCTTCTCATAACCGATGCCAGATGACTTGAAGCCTCGCAAAGCGACACCTCACCTCTGGTGCGCAACGCACCGCACCTGGCCGCCAAATCTACCACAAAGTCAGGGCTGCAGTAAGAAACAGACGAATCACCTCCCTACACAGTAAGAAACGGATGCATCACCTCCTCTACAGTAAGGAACCAACGCATCACATCCCCTGTGTGACAGTAAGGAACCGATGCATCACCTCCTCTGGAGCAAGGGACCAACGCCTCACCTTCCCTACATGTAAGGAACCGATGCATCACATACCCAGGGGCTGTTTTTGCTTGTGATTTTTGACGCATCGCAGGTACTTTGTGTTAAAAGTGACGCATCCACACTTCGTTATGGACAGAACTGTTTTACCTTTTAAAAGTCATATTTTGATAAATGTATGATGGATTTTTGTTGTTTTGGTCTTGTGTGGTTTAGATAAAGATTTCCAATTTTTCTAAACTGGTGTGGTGTCCATTTGTAGTGTTTTCACTGTGTTGCTGTATGTGTGCACAAATGCTTTACACATTGCCTCTGAGATTAGGCTGCCTGCTCGTGGCAGGCTACCAAGGGGGTGGGCAGGGGTTGTCTAAGGGCGTAACTCCCTTACCCTGACTAGAAGCAATTGTCCATACTTGGACAAAGGGGCAAACCATTGCAAAATAGAGACCCCCATTTTTAACACTTCCTATGTGTAAATATCCGTGACTTCGTGCAAGGTGATGTGGTCCGATTGTCAATAATGCTGCAGGACAGGACCACAACATGTGCATTAGGTCCGCGTCAGGGGCTTGGTAATGTGGACATCCGACCTGCATCTTGCATCTTGGGGAAATAACGATTTAGTTGGGTTGGGGTTAAATATGCCCTACGGAATAGTAAGAATTGTATATTCTTAAAACTAGAATTGCAGTAGTCCAGTCGAGGAAATTCTAGTGCCTGTTCCCACTCCCTGTCATGCAGCACCCTTAAAAAATCGTCTTTCCATTTTTGCCACAGTGTATCAAGGGGACAATCGCCAGGTGATAAGGTGATGGCTATCACCCATGGTGAGAATTGCCTGCTGAACAGGATGCGTGATGGGTTCCTCCCCCCAAGACGTCCCAAAGGGTGAGACAGGTATGACCAAGCTGTCTATGTAAATTGAACTGCCCAGGTGGGAGGTCATGCTCTATAGCCAGTTGGTCAAATTGGAAGATGTGGCCATCAGAAAAGAGATCACACAGTGTAGGAACCGAGCCTTCTGCCCAGATCCTCAAGTCACTGGTAGAACAAAAATCTAGGAAGCGTGGGAGACCGACCACAGGTAATGTGGGGGCATATATTGGGGCCCCGTGGGAGAGGTGATGTATCCGGACAATACATGTCTGAGCCACCGCTACTTACAAGGGCCTGGGGGAGGAGGTTAAAGCTCTCGGAGGGAGGAATCCCTGTATCATAGACACAGGCAGAGGCCCCTGTTCAGTGCAGGTCTCACACACATAGCACCCAGTTGTCCAGAGGGATAACCATTGGAGCTGTGCTGCTAAAAAGTATACCTTGAAGGAGGGAGTACCCATACCTCCTCAGTCCACCAGCAACGGTAATTTTGCGAGGGCAACTCAGTGGTGTTTGGCACCACAAATGAGTGTGCATAGAAGAGTCTCAAGCACCGTGAAGAAGGAGCATGATGGGATGACTGGAAAGGTTTGCAAAGTAATACAGAAGGCGGGACACAATAATTATCTTCACCAAGGCAATTTCACCTATCGGGTCCAGGGGTAGGGACTTCCAGAAGTGTATATGGGTTCTGATTCTCGCCAAGACCTTGCAGGGGTTGCCCTCTTATAGGTCCAGGAGGGTGTGATAGAGATAGACCCCTAGGGAGTGGATTGCTTGAGTATGCCAGTGAAGGGGAATGTCACCTAGATGTACTGCTTGTGGTGGTTGGTCGGGATAAAGTGGGTAGATAGCTCATTTTGCTCAGCTAACACAAAGCCCCGCGTCAGAAGCGTAATCAGCAACAGTATCCTGCAGTGGCATATGGTCGGTTGCTACATATTGCAGATATAAAAGCAGGTCATCTGCATATAATGACACAGTATGTGTCCTATCCGTGAGCGGGATGCCCCACTCCCAGCCCTATCCGTGTAATCGTATGGCAAGGGGCTCCATTGCTACCACAAATAGGAGCTGGGAAAGTGGACACCAGTGAGTAGTGCGTGGGGAGGGGTCCATCCAGGTTAAATTTCAATCCATCGTGTCACCCAGCCCACACCGCAAAAACCATATAAGGCCAGCCCACCAATGTTGAGCATGTGTGGGAGGGGGAGAAAACAAGGGAGACTGTGACAACTTGGGTAAACGAAAAGTCCAATACTGAGGGATACCACAACTGGCACTACACCCAAACGAGGCATGTTCAGTGAGCTCTAACGTAATGTAGGGGTGTGGCTAGGTGTCGGGGTATAGTGTAGTGGCCATAGTGCCCTTAAAGAACAAGTCATGCCAGCCCCAGAAAGGACCTCAGGTGGCCGAGGCACCCATCGCTGGAGTTGTGTTAGGGGTAGGGCGCAAGTATGGTAAATCTGGAGAGGGGTGTTGTGGAGAGACCGAGGAGGAAGGACAGGTGCTGGCAGTCTCTGAGGCAGTGGTAGTGTGCACATTGTTGCCCCACAGTTCATTACAAACCAAATTTGTGTAACAGTCATCTATGTGAATACAGGAGTAGCAACTTTGAAATAAGATTGTCCACCATCTGTGGTGTTACCAGTGGGGGGTCCGAGAGCTCCTTTGAGAGCCATCGGGCAGGAGGGTGTCATTGTCTGATTTGAAGATATGCAGGCCTTTCTCATCGGCTGTAGCTGTGGCACTGATTCCCAGGCTAGCTGTAGCAAATGACGAAAATGGTGGTGTTGTCAGATATTATCTTGAGGCAGGCTGGAAACAGCAACGAATGTTGTACCTTCAATTGGCTGAAACACCTCTTGACTTCCAGGAAGGAGGAGCACTGGAGCTGGACCTCAGCGGGTATACTATCCATACCAGTGGCTGTGCCACTAGGGAGACTATTTATGCTTAATAAAATCTCTATCCATTGTGGAGGATCCTCTAGCTGCTGCTGTTCTTCTATAGAAAATTGTTCTCTAGGGGTTTAATCCAAATACTCTATAACCTCTCTAACGTTCTCCTTTAGATCATCCTGATACAGATTTTGATAATATTGATGGAATGACTGTCTGATATTATCTGAGTCTGTAATTAGCCCCATAGTTGGATCCCGAATCTCGCGGATTACATTTTGCGTGCTCCTTTGCCTGGCTCGCATCGCCAAATGGTGCCAGATCTTCTCACTGCATTCATATGATTTCTCTTTCCAAACACTAAGTTTATCTGCAGCACCTTTGGATATAATTCCCATAATAGCGGACTTAGACACTGCCACCTTTGCCTGGGCTTCCTCCAAATCCCCACCCTGTTGTAGGACCTTAACCAAGTCCTCTTCTGTTTTAGCCAACCCAGCTTGTAAATCGCCTACTGTCTGTCGGTTTTTCTTATTAAGATTCAAGGAAAATCTAAGAGTTTCCCCTCGTATGCCAGCTTTCAATGTATCCCAAACAATATCTATCTCCGCGTTCCCTAGATTTTCTTTCAAGAAAATCGGGATCCATCTCCGCATATAGTTGCAGTATCCCTCATTAATTAAAAAAGCTCGCTCAAAACTCCAGGATTTTTCCTTGGGCTTAAATCCATCCCCTTTAATCTCTACCACTAAAGGATTATGTTCTGAGAGTATACGCGGAGCTTTCTCTATTGAACACTCATGAAGCAAAGAATAGTAGACGAGTACAAATTCAAGTCAGGCATGGACCTTATGTGGTTTAGAAAAAAAGGTATATCCAGGATCCAATGGCTTTTGCCAATTCCATACATCACTTAACCCTTGATCCTTACATAACAACCTCAGTGCACAAAACACTTTTGGTTTCCTCCCGGTATATAACTAATCTGTTTCTGAGCACAGCGTCCTGTTAGCTGGAATATTAATATTAAAATCTCTCCAGAGAACGAATGGGAGAGGCCATACTGCGAGTTCACTGGCTATCTGCTCAAATACTCCTGGATCATCCAAAATGCTACCATAGATTGAGCATATAGTAAAGGTTTCTCCAGTGCCTCTCAAACATTCAGTTATGACCCATCGCCCGAATTTGTCGGCTAACGGACGAGTGAATTGTAAATTAGTATTGCGTGTCAGGATAGCTACCCTTCGTGTCCGGGTGTTCTGAGTTGTTCCCCCAACCAGCTTATATCCCAATGAATTCAAAAGATATAGTTGGACCCACTCTATATGAGTCTCCTGGATACATACAATATCAGCATTTAGCAGACGTAATCCTGTCGCAGTATTCCGCCTTCTTTTAGGGTCATTAAGGCCACTGATATTATTAGTGGCTATGCGTATTTTACCCATCCCTTAAACGATAAGGGTGTCCTAGTGTTTCCTTGTACCATATATGCTGAGAAAGAACCAAGAAAGAGAAAAAGGAGAGAAAATTCATATGACACACCTCTCCCACAAGCCTGCGACCCCCCATAACCCCTGGACCCCCCCACCTGCCCCCCACCGCCAGTAACTGAGGCCACCTGGCTCAAGCAGAGCCAGGGTGATGTCATCCGAAGTAATCCCATCCCCACCACTCCTCCAACATTTCCCCCCAGCTACCCTAGAAAAAAATACAACAATCAATTCCTAAATTATCGCCGAACAAAGAGTACACCAAATAGAAATAGCACCAGTATCTTATACCATGTTCCCTCATAATGTGACGTCTTATATACCATCAGATCCCATTCTCAGGTCTGCCAGTAATATCCTTTAAATACAATTGGGCCTGAATTTCTGAGATAAAGCTGCGTGCTTCCCCCTAAAGACAATCTTAAGTCGAGCTGGGTTTTGAAGGTATACTTCTGCCCCAAGCTGTTGAAATGGGGCAAAAAGCTGTCTAAGCTGCCACCTACGTTCAACGGTAGCATGGGCAAAATCAGGTCTGGTGAAGAAAGTCACTCCGTCATATTCTTTTTTAGCCGTTGGGTGGGCTAGATCATAAAGGGCCTGTCGTAGCAAAACATTTCCAAAATATAACAGCATTGCCGGTGGCCGATCTGGGGTATTAGGAGAACGTTTCGGCAACATTAAAGGAAACCTGTGGGCCCGATGGATTTCCTTATCCCAGTCCTCAGGGAAATCACCTCTCAATAGGGAAACCATATATTTTCTGGGGTCGTTCCCCTCAGCCCCTTCAGGGATTCCCAAGAATCGTTGATTATTACGACTTTGCCTGTTCTCTTGATCTTCCATTTTCCACATCATGTTTTTGACAAACCCCTCATGAGCTACACCCTGTGTTTTTAGGGCCACAACTTCTGTTTCAAGGCTCTCTGTCCGGGTCTTTACGGCGGCTATTCTTTCGGCTATATCAGAACAGGTTCTGCCCACTTGCCTGACGGCACCCTGTAGTTTTTTGGCGGCAAGCCGAGCTCTGTGATTATCGCTTTTTACCTCCTCCTGGAAGCTCTTAATAGATTGCAAAACCATTGAGAATAAGGGGTCACTCTGGTTTCCGGTCTCTCATGCCCCCCAACATTTGCCATTGCGGAACCTGTCAGATCTCCTTCATATTTGCCCGCTCGACCCGCTGAGGCAATGAGTTGTGAGGCCAAATAATCCCACTTCAGATCCCCTGTGCTACCTCCATCAGAGATTTCCCACAGGCCCTTTTCTTTTTTCCTCCCTTTTTTAGAGAGAGATTTCCTTTGCCACTGAGTGTTTACTAGGTCTTCCAGCCCAGAGCTGCTATTCCAGTTGGCACCTCCCTCCACGCTAGATGCTAATATACTTGCATCCAAAATTTCTGACTCATCTGTCAGAGAGTAAAATTTCTCCATCGCAGCAGGAGACATAGGACAATTTGAAGGGTTGCTTGCTACTTTATCCCTGGTATCTCTGTCCCTATGAGGGCCTGCATCTCTAAATAATATATTGCTGACTTCAATCACTTTGTGTCCATTCGAAGAGTCTAGATGGGGAGGACATAAAGCTTCTGAGGCAGATTCTACACTAGATTTTGCAGGTGGATCAAACTCAGTTTTAACAGCAGGGGTTAATATCTTATAGTCAGCCAGTTGTACTCCCTCTCCCCTCTCCTGACCATCCATGAGCTGCGAGCCCGCACCAGTAGCGCCAAATAGTTCAGTAATGAAAGTCTGACAACCTTCTACTTCACGGGGAGGCTTCTGAGGTGCTTTTTTAACCATTTCCAATTTATCCACCTTTTTCCTCTTGCCGCCTCGACCATCACTCTGCGGCCACCTCACGCCATGTGGGGGGCTGTGTAGCTATTACCGATGAGGAGAGAGCCGACTGAGCACCCCTCTGTTTCGCAGATTTTCCACCACGTCCTGCCATTCCTGTCCGTAGCCAGCCCTGTTGAGAGGCCGGAGGTCTGTGCACCATCTTCCAACGCCAATGCTGCAAGTTCACTAAGGCAGCAAGAACCACCGGCATCAACTGCTGACTCAACGCGAACCAATGCTGCAGGCACAGTAAAGCAGCAGGCGCCGCCCGGAGCGGCAGCTGATCCAGCGTGAGCCGCCGCAGCTGGCAGATGGAAGCAGCAAGAGCCGCCAGGAGCAACAGCTGATTCAGCGCGAGCCACTGGGCACAGCCCGCACCAGAGATCCTCCCGCAAAGCAAGTCACAGCAGTCTGCCTTCCCGATCCCTGCTCTCAGGTAAATTTCATGGTGCATGCTCCCGTTCCTGAATCGGCTATCTCAGGGGCTGGAGGTCCGGTTGGAGGAGCATCTCGAGTGAGGAACTACTCGAGCGCCATCTTGCCTCTTGGCCAAAATAAAATCAAATGCACTTTTTTGAAAAAAACATAATTATGTTGTAAGGACTAATGTTCACTTCAGCACTCAATCAATCAATCAATCAGGGAATTGTAAGCACGCTACTCACCCGTGAGGGTCTCAAGGTGCTGAGACAGCACTGTGACATTGGAGTAGGCACTAGCACTATCCTAAATCTAGTCTCTTGACTAGAAATTAATTATCTGACTACTAAAGACCCAGAATGTGGTCTACAAACTTGTAACTGGAGTGTACAATAGGGCTTTGGGGAGGGCCGGTCGACCACCGGGAGGATTGCCCCCCGGGGTTTTTTGGGCCTTGGTGCAGCCCAGAGCCCAAATGGGCTCGTTGGGCTACATTTGGGCTATTAGGGTTAAAACCGGCCATTTTAGGTTGCCCTGTCACCATTTCAGTAAGGTGACACGGCGGCCCGTTGGGGCTAGATCTGAGAGCGTGGGTAGGTAGGTTTTTTCTGCCCATAATTGTGCTAGAGTTTGCGGAGTTTGGGTGCAGGAATGGCGTCGGCGGACGACCCCTGGGTGGCTGAAGCCATGGGCCTGATAGCCGAAGCAGGTCGCATGGATCTGTTGCGGGTGGACCCCGATGTGATGCCTGCATGGCGGGCATCTGAGGGGGTCGCTGCGGTGGTGTGGGCATGTTTGCCGCCGCAGGCCCTAAAATCGCGAAACAAGAAGATGGTGAGTGCGTGCGGCCGCATTGACAGCGCGGCCACACGAGGAAAGAAACAGCGGGGGAGGAGGCGGGGCGCCTCTTGGCGTCCCGCTCTTGCTTTCATAGCTGGAGCGGGCTGGGCTACCAAAGAGACAAGAGAGGTCGAGGTGGCCACGGGGGCCGCACGCGACCTGCAGGGACTATGGAAGGGGGGGAAAGGGAAGGATCCAGCAGCAGGGTGTGAGCGGGGAGGGCGAGGGGAGGGTGGCAGGGAGCAGCCAGCAGGGGGACCGGGGGCTGGGTTTGAACCGTTGGCCCAGGCAGCTCATGAGGTAGATCCAGGCAACATGTATGGGGATAAGGGACCAGGCAACAAGAGGAGCAACTCCTGGGTTAAAGGGTGTGGGGGGAGGTTCCATGCAGCCAGGCACAGCAGCATTGAAGGGCAAAGTGGGGTAAGGTGGGGACAAATGCCGTCCCTTGAGTTAGGAGGGTGGTTGGAGAGGGCCCCATCAGGGCTTCGGCAGAGCTGGTTGGAGGAAGGGGGTTGGGCAAAGGACAAGATCCCCCCGGTACTGGGGGGGGCGGAAGGGACATGGAAGGGAGGCCCCCAGCCAAGGAGGGAGGGGGGATTGGGTTACGCGTCCGCCAGGCTGGTGGACATTTTGGAGTGGAGTGAGGAGGAGGAGCAGGAGGGGGGAGGGGGGGCACAGGTGATGGGCAGCGGGCCCCGGTTGCAGTATATTCGTGCTGGAGGGCGGGCCAGGGGGGCTCCCCGGCACGGCAGGGGGGCACTCAGAGCTAAGCAGGAAGAGGATGAGGGGGGCAGAGCAGGCCGAGGGGGCAAGGGACATTTCAGAGGAGGGGCTGGGTGGGGGGGTTATTGGCAGTGGTGGCCAGGGTTGCCAGGAGCAGGTGAGGGCATTAACCCCGGCATGTCAGACCTTACTTTTAAATTACAGGGGCAACAGGCCACGAATTCGGGTGAGTCCCATGCAGCTCCACGGCACCGAGATGACAGGTGGGCATTGTCACGAGCGGGCAGCCGGACCCCGGCGAGGGACCTACAGGATACGGCAAACTGGAGGACAGAGGCATGAGCAGTAGTGCCAAAACCCCAGTGGGTCGATGCGGCCTCAGGGGCAGTGGCGCAGGGCTCAGGGCAAACACAATGAGACAGGGTTGATGGATTAAGGCCAGGCCAGTTTTATTCAGGATTGGGCTTGGAGGATTTCATACGCAGCGGGAGAGAACAGGCACAATCACGCACGAGGGAGACGTTGGCAGAGGGCAATTTGCAGTTGGACTATGATGAAGATAGCGTTGAGGAAGGGGAAATTCTAGAGGATGAGGAGGGAGACCTGGAGGGATCTGGGGGGGGCTGAATAATGCTGTGCTTAGTGTGTTACAGATGGACCGGGAAGAACGGCGTACGGTTACAGATAGCTTGGTGCCACCTCCTACACGACTGGTTAGGCGGCGGGATCCGGTGAGGACGCCGACCTTGACGCCAGGTAAGGGCGAGAAAGAAACAAACATATTTAGTCACATAAAAGGTAAAGTGTCGGTGGGGACGGAGGCGCAGGGTGGGCGAAGAAGGGGAGGTGCGCCTGATGAGGGGTTTATACGTCAAGGATGCAGGGGTAGGTCCTGAGTCACTAGAGATAGTCGGGGATAAGAAGAAGGTGAGGGCTACTACAAGTGGTCAGGGGGAAGAGCAGGCGGACGGGTCAAGCAAGGTTTCAGCCACAGAGGACAAGGGTGAAAAGGGGGCACAGGCAGAGGGGACTAAGGAGAGACACGAAGTTAAGCTCAAGCGGCTACCATACGTGGGAGTGCCCAAGCACACCTTATGTTATCGACTAAAGAAAAGATTTGGAAAGGCGAGTATGTAGACATGCTGAAGCTGCTACATAGGGAGCTGAGGGCCAAAGAAGGGTCGAAGGAGGAGGAGCTAGAACTGGCCAAAAGGCCCCAAGTACCCATGACCATCGAAAATTGGCCGGCAGCCTTCTTGATATTCGCAAGCGTATATTGCGAAAAATACCCGGACAGATCCGTTGCCCTGTTTAAATACATGGACGTGATCAGAAGAGCCCAAGTGACATACGGGGGATACGCCTGGTCACACTATGATGAGGAGTTCAGGGCGAGGCTCGCATGGGACACAGAGGCCAAGTGGGGGAGATAGATGCAGATTTATATCAGCAGACAATGGGAGCGGTAAAGTTTGGGAAGACAACATATACGGCAAGTGGTCTTCCGCTGATTTACCGCCCCTTTCAGAGCCGCCCCACCCAAGGGGGGGTTTGATACACAGCAAAAGGCACGGGGAACGTTCAAGGGGCATGTTGGGATTTCAACAAGGGTACATGTTCCAGGGAGTACTGCAAGTTCAGACACAAATGCTAAAATTGCGCAGCCAGACACCCATTGGTGCAATGCTACAGGCCGGGCTTTAGCGGACAGGGCCAGCAGTTTAACCAAGGTGCACAGCAAAATGCAGGGAAATGGGGTGGCAGAGGAGCGCAGGGGAATATGGGGAAGGGCTCATACACCCATTAGACAGACATGCTTAGAACAGTTTTTGGCATACTATCCACTCAAAGAAGACGCAGATTTATTGAGAGTAGGTTTCAGAGAAGGTTTTAGACTAGGTTATGAGGGGCCTCGGTCCGCCAGGTGGGCCGAAATTTTGAAATCAGCTAACACACACAGAGAGATAGTGAGGGACAAACTCTTTAAGGAAATAGCAGAAGGGCGCATGGTGGGCCCATTCTCAGTCTGCCCCATCAGGGATCTGATTATTTCTCCAATAGGGATTGTGCCAAAGAAAGACCCGGGGTAATTCAGGCTGATACAACACCTCTCCTGCCGGAAGGGGCATCGGTTAACAATTTCATAGCGGACGACTTGACATCAGTATCCTATTCATCAGTAGACGTGGCCAGAGATTTAGTGGCAAAAGTAGGGAATGGTGCCATGATGGCAAAATGCGACATTAAGTCTGCTTTTTGCTTACTGCCTATACACCCTGACGACTACCAGCTGCTCGGTATACAGTTTGATGGGCTCA
Source organism: Calotriton arnoldi (assembly GCA_963921515.1). Lineage (NCBI taxonomy): Eukaryota > Metazoa > Chordata > Amphibia > Caudata > Salamandridae > Calotriton > Calotriton arnoldi. The sequence continues at coordinate 470,552 of CAWUFW010008923.1, forward strand.
TATTTGTGGACAAAGCATTGCCAATGGGCTGCTCGATATCCTGTGCTTTATTTGAGCGTTTCAGTTCATTTTTGCAATGGGTTTTCACATGCCACACAGGTAAAGAGACGGTGACACACTACCTTGATGACTTCTTCCTGGTGGGCCAGTCTGGTTCAACGGACTGTCAGCACCAGCTGACAAGTTTTCAAGAGCTCATGGGGCAATTGGGAGTGCCCCTGGCACCAGAGAAGACACAAGGTCCAAGAACGATGTTGTCATTTCTTGGCATTGAATTGGATTCGGAGTCAATGGAGGCACGCCTTCCGAATGACAAAAAGCTGCACATGTTGCTGTTGATTGATGACATATTGGCTAGGAAAAAGGTGACAGTCAGGGAAGTGCAGGTACTGCTAGGACATCTAAACTTCGCATGTAGGGTAGTGAGGGCAGGACGAACTTTCTGCAGGAGGTTGGGGAAGTCATTGGCTGGCTTGACAATGCCACACCATCACATGCGTCTGTCCGCAGGGACGAAGGAAGATCTACGCATGTGGCGTACATTCTTGGAAGATTTTAATGGCATCCCAATGGCATCCCAATGGCAACGCCAAAGGAGTGGGAGGTCACCATATAATCCGGCGCTGCAGGAACTCGCGGTTTTGGGCTGTACTGGGAAGGGAGATGGTGCGCAGAAGAGTGGCCTCGACATTGGAAGAATGGGGGGAGGAGCATTGCCTTTTTGGAACTTTTTCCGCTAGTGGTGGCTGTTACAGTTTGGACGCAAGATTTGGCACACAAGAAGGTAATTTTTAAAGTGGACAATATGTCAGTAGTTCAAGTGGTAAACAGGCAATCAGCAAGGGATGCGCAGGTACTGAAGTTGATGAGGGTTCTTGTACTTAGCTGTTTGAAACATGATATTTTGTTTCAAGCCAGACACGTGCCAGGAGTGGACAATGAGATAGCGGACGCTTTGTCTCGTTCACAGTGGGAGAGGTTCCATGGGCTAGTCACGGAGGCGGACGAATGCAAGACGCCGGTTCCAGCAGGGATGCGGCCCACAGGAGACAAAGGATGCTCCACCTGGTGGTAGGGTCTCTGGCAGCATCCACGCGGAGAGCATATACTCAGGCATGAAGGGAATTCCTGGAAGGGGGGGCCCAGAGAAGAACAGAACAATGGGCAAGGGAGGAGGAGGTTGTCCAGTTTATTTTGTCAATGATTGACAGAGGTTTGTCAAAGGTTACTATCGCAGGCAAGCTGTCAGGCATTGCTTTCATGGGGAAACTGTGGTGGGGTTACGCTCCTTCAGCAGGGGAGTTGGGCAGCCGCATACTAGAGGGTTGGGTGAGAGAAAAGGGCGTCAGGCCGCGGGTGAGGAGACCGGTGTCCAAGGTGTTGTTGTCCGGCTTGCTGCAAGCAGTGCCTCAGATCTGCAGGAACCAGGAGGAGGCCGTTTTGTTTTCCACTCTAATGTCTTGGATGTATTTCGGGGCTTTTCGGGTTTCGGAACTATTGGGTAGGAAGGGCGTGCAGGGAGTGCAGTGGGGCGAAGTGGAATTGAGGGAAGAGAAGGTGGCAGTGAGGATTAAACAATCCAAGACAGACCAAAGAGGAGCGGGGAAGTAGGTGGTGATGGGTGCCACAGAAGACAAAGGGGTATGTCCAGTATTTTGGGGAAGGGCGATGAGTAGGTGGCAAGTGCTGGGCAATGGGGCGGTTTTCTGTAGGGGAACTGGCAATCGGGTGACAGCGGCGCAGCTGCTGTGGATAATGAGACGAGCTCTATTGTTCGTAGGTGAATCGCCGAGCGAATTTGGTACTTACTCTTTTCGCATAGGGGTAACAATGGACGCAGCCAAGCAAGGTTGGGGGAGGGACAGGATTATGCGCTTGGGAGGATGGAAGTCGGATTGCTTTAAAAAATACATTCAGTTGCGGGAATTGGGGGGGGAGCCATAGTTTTTCTCACATATGTGTCTTTTCAGGTGCGGTGGCTGGGCCAGTTTCGGCGGAATTGTCCATCTGGATTGTTGGCCATTCTTTCGTTAAATGGCCCGAGCGTCACGAGTGGGACAAAGGGAAAGGTTTGAGTCTCGGTCTCGACCCGGCGTTTTTTTAAAGTGTTCTTTGCACGGGTAGGGGGGCATGAGATGGCATGAGTTGTTTCCGGTTTTGAACAAGCTAATTAGAGGCAGCATTTGCCCCGATGTTTTGATTATTCACTTGGGGGAGAATGATTTAGTGTTGTGTAAGGGCTTGGCCCTGTTGAAGCAAATGAAGAGGGACCTATTACAAATTAAGCAGCAATGGTCCGGGTATTACGTCATATGGTAAGAAATCATCCTGAGGAGACATTGGAGGGGAGCAGAGAGACCTGCAGCAATAGATAAGGCCAGGAGGAAAAGTAACAGGGACATGAGACTGTTTCGCGAAAAGGAAGGCATCTGGAGAGTCGAACACCCCTAGCGTAGATATGCAGCAATATATTTTTTCAGACAGGATGGGGTGCACTTGTCACGTTTTGGTTTGGAATTATATATCATCCAGATTAAGGAGGTACTAGACAGAGCATTGGACATTAGAAGGTATCCGAAGAAGTCCTAGGCCCTAGTTGGGGGGTCAAAAAAGTCAAAGAGGCAGGGACTTTTTTGAGTGGCGTTTTTCTTGGTAACTAGTTGTTAATATTGTTTACAGGTTAAGTTTAGGTTTGGAAAAAGTTACTCCGGGAGCAGGCAGGAAGGGGAAGTTAGCATAGGAAATGTTTAGTTAGATAGTTATCTTAGGAAGTATGAAAAGGTTACAGGGTTAATGTGGCAGCATGGAATGACCGAGTTGGGGATTATAAATTGTTGCAAAGGAAGGGAAAAGGGGAAACTTTAGGGGTGGGGTTGGGAGGCAAGTTAGGAGGAAAAATATTTAGTGAGGTTTAGTTTTGTACGGCAAAGGCCAAGGGAAATGTTTTGTAAGGTGCACCTGTCTTCAATAAAGCGGCCTTTTCCACAGATAGAGCTTTTTGTGGTCTGTGCTGCACCCCCCCTTTGGCCCAATAGGGCTTTGGGGGGGTGGCCGACCACCGGGAGGCTTGCCCCCTCCGGGGTTTTTTGGGCCTTGGTGCAACCCAGAGCCCAATTGGGCTCGTTGGGCTACATTTGGGCTGTTAGGGTTAAACCCGGCCATTTTATGTTGCCGTGTCACCATTTCAGTAAGGTAACACAGCGGCCGGTTGGGGCTAGATCTGGGAGCGTGGATAGGAAGGTTTTTTTTCCCGCTCTCCATCCCTGTTTAGGAATGGGGGGGGGGGGTTCCCCTCCTTTAAGAGGCTGTTTTCATTGGACACAGGTGCGCTAGGAGGGAACAATTGTACCTTGGTTGTCGCTTGAAGCAGGTGCTGGTGTTTTTCTTGGTAACTAGGGGCCCGATTCACAAAAGTAATCTGAGACAAAATCCTAACTTTAAGACTTTCGGTATTCACAAAGGCATTTAGGAGTAGTAAAGTTAGGATTTTGTCTTAAGTTTGTCTTAAGTTTTGGTCTTAAGACAAAATCCTAACTTAAGTTAAACTTAAGTTAAACTTAAGTTAGGATTTTGTATTAAGTTTGTGTCTTAAGACAAAATCCTAACTTAAGTTAAACTTAAGTTAAACTTAAGTTAAACTTAAGTTAGGATTTTGTCTTAAGACCAAAACTTAAGACAAACCTAAGACAAAATCATAACTTTACTACTCCTAAATGCCTTTTGTGAATACCGAAAGTCGTAAAGTTCGGATTTTGTCTCAGATTACTTTTGTGAATCGGCCCTAGTTGTTTATATTGTTTACAGGTTAAGTTTAGGTTTGGAAAAAGTTACTTCGGGAGCAGGCAGGAAGGGGAAGTTAGCATAGGAAATGTTTAGTTAGATAGTTATCTTAGGAAGTAGGAAGAGGTTACAGGGTTAATATGGCAGCATGGAATGACCGAGTTGGGGGTTATAAATTGTTGCAAATTGGAAGGGAAAAGGGGAAACTTTAGGGGTGGGGGTGGGAGGCAAGGTAGGAGGAAAAATATTTAGTGAGGTTTAGTTTTGTACGGCAAAGGCCAAGGGAAATGTTTTGTAAGGTGCACCTGTCTTCAATAAAGAGGCCTTTTTCACACATATAGAGCTTTTTGTGGTCTGTGCTGCGCCCTCCCCCCCCCCCCCTTTGGCCCAAAAAGCCAAGTTCTCCACCAGTTTGAAACAACCTGTACTTCCTGAAAGACATATGTTTTTACCAATATTTTTACTGATCCTGAAAACTTCACCCAGCAAAGTTGATTTCTTGTTGAGAAACAATTTATGTTGTTCCTTCCAAACAGGAATTGAAAAAATATCGGGAATTAACTTTGCATAGTGCTTTCGTTTACCAAATTATAAGTTGGTGAAAGTGCATTTTTTCTGGCATTAGATAGTCTTTAGAGACCCCCGAAAAGAGATTTGAGTCACTAAAGATCAATTTTTATTCAAATTTAAAATCTGGGTCTTTCGTTCATGTCCCATGATGCCCAGTAGAAACTCCATTTTCTGGTAGGCTCCTAGCACGGGAAAGTCGCTAATGACTTTGCAGAGCACTTTAGATATATCCTAATATAAAATGACATAAATGACATTCTCCACCTTATAAAATGTGCTCAAAATGATTTTGCGCTGTTGAAAGCATTTGTATTCAAAACGTTGATCTGATTGCGAAAAGATGTATTAAGTTTAAAAGAAAGTTTATTGAGTAGCAAATACAACAGAGTAGTAATGGAACATAATAACTAAATATAACATAGTGCAAAAATATCATAAACGGGGAAAAGAAACAGAGAAAGAGGGGGAAAGGATAGAAGAGGGAAGGGAAGAAAATATCAAATGGTATAATAAAACTTATGCATTTAAAATATAACAATTGGCATACAATAAATCCTCCTATAAAGATTTATAAAATAGTCAAGCAATAAAAATAATATATAAGAAACAATCACTAATAACTTCAGGGAGGTTTGGTAACTTCTTCAATGCAAGGGGAATGTAAAAGTAAGGACTGGGCAGACATGTTCAAGAAATTAGTGATGGGTAACCATAATAAATCTCGTTTAATAGCTAGGATAATGGGATAAACGTAGGCCCTGTCTAATCTGTGATTATAACAAACTCCGTACCACCAGGCTTGGAAAGAGACATTCGAAGCATTCTTCCATGACTTAGTGATTTGTTGGAACGCTACAGCTATAAGTAAATCAATAATGGACGTGTTAACACTCGAGGAGGACCACATGTCTGAAAGACTACCTAAAAAAATATGTGAAAAAGTAAAGGGGAACTGTGTAGAAAAAATATTATTAATTTGTTTCCATACTCTGGACCAGAAATTATAGATCGTTGGACAAGTAAATAACATATGTTTAAGATCTGCCATTGTAGTTGAACAAGACCAGCAGGTAGAGGGAATAGAAGGATCAATTTTATGTAATTTGGCAGGGGTAATCAAAAGTCTATTGTATATAAAAAATAATGTCTGAGTCGTGTTTGCTGCTCTAGAGGATTTCCTTATTTTGGTCCAAATTTTTTGCCAGTTTAAAATAGAAAACAATTCCTCTAAGTCTGATTCCCAATCACTTTCTACTTTAGATTTATCTCGGGTGATAGGGAAATCACGTAATTTTTTATAAATTTGGGAAGCGGAGGATGAAGAAAGTAAAAAAGGGAGAGTGAGAGGAGAAGATTTGATATGAGTAACAGAAAAAGTAATGGCATCATAGCTGTTTTGAGCAGCTGTACACAATAATTTATGTCTGGATTCGAAGGATAATGGTAGAGAAAAGCGGGGCTGGAGTACAGAGAAGGGGATACAAATATCATCCTGAAAAAGTTGGTGAATCCAATTAAGACCGAGATCTTTCCATTCTTTCCAAAAAAGTGTCTTATTTCTTACTCTAATAAGAGGATTGTACCAAATAGGGGATTGTAAGAATCGTGAGCGGTCGTCTAGACCATCCAGGAAAAGAGGAGAAAATATTTTGCGGGAATTTTTAAGAAAAGGGAGAGAAAACTTCTTTGGAATATGGGATAATGATACAAATTCTTCAAAGGTGAAAGGATGAAAAAAGGAGGATTTAATCTCTACCCACAATGGTTGAGAGGCTAGATCAGACATATGTTCAGATAACAAAGAAACAGAATGATTAAGAAAAAATGAAGTGTGATATGAGGAGAAATCTGGAAAATTAACTCCACCCAAATGTTTAGGACACTTAAGTTTAACAAATGACATCCTAGCTTTCTTGTTTTGCCATAAAAATTTTGATAGAATAGAGTAAATATTTTTATAGCAAGATTTAGGTATATTAACTGGGAGGTTAGAGAGGAAAAATAAAATTATTGGAACTAACATCATTTTAATCGAGTCTAGTCTACCCCACCAGGATAAGAACAAGGGATACCAACGAGTTGTAGAATTGTTTAGGGTTGTTTGTAGATTTTTTATGTTTAGTGTTACAGTATCTTTAATGGAGGGTGTGAACCATAAACCTAAGTATTTGATCTTAGCCGGACTCCAATGAAAAGAAGAAGCCAAGAAATCTACATGAAAACAAAACTTATTTAGAGGGAGAATTTCACATTTATCAACATTAAGTTTGTAACCTGATACCAACGCAAAGTCAGAAACTTCTGATAAAAAGGCTGGAATAGAGGTTAAGGGATTAGAAATAAATAAAAGAATATCATCTGCATAAGCAGAAATTTTCAGATGTTTATCCCCATAAGGAAAGCCAGTAATATCGTTATTCATTCGGATTTTTATTAGAAAAGGTTCTAATGCTAAAATAAAGAGAAGAGGAGAAAGAGGACATCCTTGTCTGACACCTCTGAAGAGAGGAAACGAAGAAGAGACAAGGCCGTTAGCTAAAATAAAGGATCTGGAAAAGGAATACAATAATGAAATATAAGAAAGAAATTTCGGGCCAAAACCAAACCAAACAAGAGTTGAGAATATAAATTGCCAATTAACCCTGTCAAATGCTTTTTCAGCATCTAATGCAACTGCAGCTAATGAATGTTTATAAGAGTAGGATTTACTAAGAACATTGAAGAAGAGACGAGTATTGTCAGAAAGGTGACGGCCCTTAATGAAACCGCATTGTTCTTTACCAATTAATCTAGGTAAACTTTTGTCCAGACGGAGCGCGAGAATTTTCGCAAATATCTTGTAATCCAGGTTGATTAAAGAAATAGGTCTATAATTTTTACATAAAGTGTGATCTTTATTATCTTTGGGAAGAAGACAAATTAAAGCCTCTTGAAAGGAGCCTTCAGATTTTTGGGATGTTATAAAAAATGAAAATAATTGGTGAAGTTTGGGAACGAGTAGATTGTAAAAATGTAAATAAAATTCTATTGTGAAGCCGTCTGGCCCAGGAGCCTTCCCTTTTTTAAGTACCTGAATGGACTCCAGAATATCTTTAGGATATATATCAGCTTCTAAAAAGGAAAAATCAATATCTGGAAAGGAAGGAGAGGGAATGGAGGACAAATAATGATCAATGTCAGATACTAAAGGAGGGGATTCCGGAGTATATATTTTTTGATAAAGGTCAGTGAATTCTGTCAGAATGTCCTCATCTTTATGAATTGTGATATTAGATGAGGTGACAATAGATTCAATTTTTGTACGCTCTTTTTAACTTTGAGATAATTGGCAAGAAGGTTGCCAGCTTTATTTTGCGCGCTATAATATTTAGCACTAGATTTAAGTAGATATAAATTTGCAGATTCCGTGGAGAGTTTATTGAAAGAGAATTTGGCCTTAAGAAGTTTATCCAAGCCAGATTGAGACTTAGTTAAAGAATAGGAATGTTCCAATTGTTTAATTTGCGTATTAAGTGATTGTAAGGAATGAGAAGCTGTGCGTCTTTTTTGGGCAACAAATGAAATAATGAAATCTCTAGAGGCAGCTTTAAAAGTGTCCCATAACAGTTGAGGGGATATCTGAGGAGATTCATTGTCTGTAAAAAACAGGGATGCAAAATCAAGGAAGGCTGGTGTAAAATTGGGATCTAATAGGAGAGAGTTATTAAATCTCCATCTCCTAGTACCTTTTATGGGGGGGAGTAAATCTAGACGTAAGGAAACTGGAGCATGGTCAGAGATTAAAATAGAGCCTATATAAGAGTGGATAATGTGTTGGGTCAAGGCTTTGGAAATAAAGAGATAGTCAATACGGGATTGGGAGGAGTGAGCAGGTGAGTAGTACGTGTACTCTTGTAGCGTAGGATGGCAGAGTCTCCAGGAATCAACAAGAGATCTTTGGGATATAGTAGAGGTAAATTGATTGTGTATGGGAGAGGATGAGAAACGAGAATTGGATCTCCTATCTAAAATAGGATCCATAATCATGTTACAGGCACCCCCTAAAATGAGATAATCATCAGTATATTGCATCAATGAAGCGAGGATCTGGGGCCAAAACAATTTATCTTGTATAGTGGGAGCATACAAATTAAAAATAGTTAATGGGATTTTATCAATCAACAAAGACACTGCAACCCATCTGCCATCAGAATCATTATCTTGGTTTATGAGTTTGATATTTAACCTTTTATGGCAGAGAATAGCAACACCGTTACGTTTCCCTGAACCAGGAGAAGCAAAAACATGGCCTACCCAATTACGACGTAATTTAGTAATTTCAGCATCTTTTATATGAATTTCTTGTAATAACACAATGTCTCCTTTTAAATTTGCTAGATGAGACAAGACTCGTTGTCGCTTAATGGGAGAGCCCAAACCTTTAACATTCCAAGATAATATATTTAACGACATCTAAAAATATAAATTACAACGAAAAACTTTGAGAAGAACAATTATGTACATGAGTAAAGAATAAAACATCATATGGTAATTTGAGAGATTGAAGTTTGAAATAGAGGAATATCGTCGGAATAAAGCAGAGAAATATGAAATAGTAAAGAATAGTTGATGAATTGTCAAGTAGGAATAGTAAATATGGAGGAAGTAAAGTATGAAATAGGAAATGAAAAGAGAATGAAATAAGCGGGTGAGTGAATTAGAAGAACAGAAGAAAGACCAGTGATTGAGGAAGGACAAGAAATGAGAGAGAGAATGAGAAAGAAAAAGAAGAAATAGAAATATAAGGAAATATGAGGAAAGGAGATAAGAGAAATACAATAAAGAAAGAAAGAAATGAAAAAATAATAAAAGAACATACCACAACAATACACGGAAACATGGGGATGGTGGAACCACAGAAGGAAAACGATACGCTTGGGCAGAAAACTCCAAAACGACACGAAAAAGGGGAGACATCATCCAGGCGAAAAGAAGTATGATCACATACTGAGGGACCACATTGAACTGCACCTAATAAAAGAAAGAAAAATGATTACAGAACATGTAATGAAAACATTATGGCGTACAACAAAGGACACAAAATCATCATAACAGAACAATAAAGTAACCAAGAAGAACTTCAAATCATCGAGGTGTGAGAGGTTTCCATGTTTCCATCTTTGCAAGTATCTAGGAAGTGCTGTAGATGAGCCGGATCTTCATATGTAGTGGTTCTGTTATTAAAAGTCACTTTCATAAGACACGGATGGAATAAGCCATATCGTGCATTCAGGTTGTGGAGAGCTGGTCTCATGTCCAAAAATGTCTTCCGTCGGTCAGCGGTTGCTTTTGCGTAGTCCTGAGCAACAAAGAGATTGTTTCCTTGCCAAGATATCTTCCCTTTACTTTTGGCAGCGTGGAGGACTTTAAGTAAATCTGTATATTCTAAAAAATATAGAATTACGCCTCTTGGTTTGGTGTTGAAAGATGCCGATTTCGGAAGTGATCCCAGCCGATGTGCTCTTTGAATATTTAATTTCGGAGAATCAGGAAGATCTAAGAGAGTTGGAAGAAATGTTTGAAAAAAGGAGGGAGGATCAGACCCTTCGATTCCTTCCGCAAGACCGTAAATGCGCAGGTTATTACGCCTATTGCGATTTTCTAAATTTTCAATTTGTTGCTTTAGAAGTGAAACTTCCGATTGTAGAGGAGGGATCTGGGTAGTGACAGCTTGGATAGTGTCAACACGTTGTGTCAAATGCAAAGTTTGTTGTTCCATTTGGGACCATTTGTCCTCAAGATGTTGGAGACGGCTATTTGTTTCCTCCATGTGGGGTTTGAGAGCTCGAATTTCCTGAAGGAGTAAGTCCATAGTCAGTAACGACATTTTATTAGTTGGTGATGGTGGGTCTTTTTTGACGCGTTTAGTAGAAACAGCAGTTGAGGATGAAGGAATTTTAGATGGCTGTTTGGAATTACCACGAGGAATGATAGGTGTCACATTGCATGTATGTGGTTGACCAGAATCAGAATCATCCATGCTTTCCTGTAGAACGCTAAAGGGGTTATGATCAGCCACTGAAGTATTGTCTGTAGGAAGAGCGCTGTTGCGAGACGAACGTGCTTTTGCCATAACACAGCTCACTGACAAGTATGGTTCCTATGAGAAGACATTGAAATGAGCAGAATGAGTCCCCTTAGAGACAAAGTGAGTGATAAAAATAAAAAGGATGAATCAATAGTATCGCCGAAATGTGCACAAGGTCAGTCTCAAGTAAGGCACATTAAAGATGAACAAAAACCTCTCCAAAAATAATAACCCACCACTGAATTTAATGTAGCAGTTTTGTTACTAAGCCAGCGTATATAAACAAAAACATTTGGTTGTCTGACACCACAACAGGAAGTGAATTGATAACAGATTGAAAATGCATTGCTTAGAATTGTACTTGACACACTTCATCTTGATTTACAATGCTTTCCCTTGGTTGACTGAAAGCATTATAGAGGAGGTGATGCGCTGTCACTATGTCTGTACACTATCAGTAGACTTTTCCTCATTTTCTGAAGCCATTTCAAAGGTGTACTTAATATGACTGCGTTGTTATTAGTATCCACGTGAGTTCCCCTTGCAGAGTTGGATACTGGATCTTAGCACCTGAGCGGGAGCCTGTCGGTTATTACGCTGTTCAATGTAGGCATCAACGTTAAAATCGTACATTGAAAGGTTCAGGATCACAAAACTGTTTATTTTAATTGGGTCCTACTCCATGGAAGACCGCTCAGCATAACCAACATGAGGAAGAAAGAAAAGCTTGTGAGGTGAGCATCCGTGAGAGGAGCGCGCCGTGAGTGGAGCGTTTCCGATAGTTCCACACAAAATGGCGGCCGTGGAATACGAGCGCGAACGAAGTCGCGCAAAAAACTTATTAAATTGCTCACCGTGGACGATGGAAATAGGCACAATTGGTAGCGCTAGCCTTCATAAAGTCCTGCCAGCATTTGGAAGGTCCGGGAGTAAAGAAATGACGCCTGAAGAAGACTCGGCTTCTCACGTCGACCCGGAGCTCCACACCAAAGCGGCCATCTTCCCTGGCTCCTAAGCCACGCCCCGTCGCGAAAAGATGTATTAACGCTGATAAAATAAAACATTTTTAAAGTACTTTAAGTAGAATCAAAATTGGCTTTCTGAGTTTTTAAAACGTAATCTGACCTCAGTCATGTAAAAGTGAAGCTATTGTGTTCAGACAAACGTTTATATATATGTATGTTCTTTTTAATGAAAATGTTAGAACAGATTCGTTGATGTGCAAGCAAAACACTCCTTAATCACTCCTCTTTGACTTTTAGATGTACTTCGGGGCTAATGTTAAAAACTGTTTAAAAATAAAGCAAAAAATCCTGTTTTCTCATCACATTTTGCAGTGATTTTCTTTTGCTAGGAGAGACAACCTCAGGGCCTAGCACGGTAAAATAAGAGTGTCATAGAAGAAGCTCTTTTCAAACAGCAGTCATATTTGTTCCCATGCAGATCTTAAAATTGAATTTCAAAAGTTAAACAAGAAATGCAACAAAATAATGCAAGTTCTGTCATTTGTACAGATATTTGCATCGACCGTTTCGTGCAAAATATAATTTTGCCACAAGGATGTTGGTCCAAATTTAGCTTTTGTACTGGATCCCTGAACTAATGTGTGTATTTTTGTACAGCACAAACCTATGAAAAGGCAGCACACTCCTCTACCGATTCAAAGACAAATATACAGTCAATATGTGCTTTGACAGGTTCAATGAATAGAAGGAAGTGCAACGGCCCAGGTAGATTGATTATACACACCAAGCCTGTGTACATAACGGTTTCCTGAATTATATGCACCACCCACCAGCAATGTTACCCTGATGCAGCCAAACACATTATCAGCTAACATTTGTGTTGCCAAGAAGAGCAGGCCAATCTAGACCATCCTGAAATTCTACATAACATACCAAACATATCTTCAGAAGGGACTGAGATGTGTTAGTAGATTAGGGTGCATTATATAAGGCCAATCTATGGCTAGTCTAAGGACTCTTCAACACAACCTTTCTCAATGTGTTACGGAGCCAACGCTTACTCTAAAGACAGATTTTCCTGTGAGTCTGAAAAACAAAATATACATCTCCTGATCCTCTGAAACAAGAGATTCTTTCTCTTCCCTATTCTTGAGGTTAAAAACTGGGGAGCGTCAAATGGTGCAGCCACAATTACCTCCATATGCATGAGTGCAGGAGGTTTCCTGATGAGGAGCTATGCTAATATTGATGAATGAAGGAAGGTTCAGATGTAGAGGGTGTAGCGTCATGAGAGTATGTGTGCTAGGATCCTTGTGGTTCTGGGTGGGCTCAACAGAGGACTTACGTAAATTGCTGGGAGGCGTTAACGTATGGTTATTAACAGTTATGATGTAATCAGGGTGCAGAGTGTGATCCTATGCTGAGGAATAAAGACGTCTGTTACAGAAGTCCATGTGTGGCGTATTAATTTGCATGCTCCCAAGCTGGAAAGGATGCTACAACTGGAGATGAGGGTGGGATACGTGCCCTGAAGAAATTAGACTGCTCTCCCTGAGAGTTTACAGCGAGACAGCAAACTGCACGTTTGTGCCATATGAGCCCCAATAAATGAAAAGCAGTTTGAAGTTGGCATGTGTGGAGTCGAAGCCCCGCCCCAGCATGTATATGGCCCTTGAAGAAGTTGAAGGCCCTGCGGAGGAGTGTATTCGAAAAGTCCACCAGAATCCATTGGTAAGGCTGAAAGAAGAAATACTGTGCCACATAATAACGCAGAGCCGTCATCAATACAAAGAGAAACGCTAAAGACAGTGACAGGCAGGTACGATGCAAACAGCTAAACTCAACAATGACCAAGTGCGAGAAACTGAACCATTTCTCACCGTCAAGAAGGAAGACAACAATCTATGACATCAGATTGGGTGTGATGACTCAAGTGCGAGCACACAGCTAGTGCTTGCAGAAGTTACAGGTTCAGGTGAACAGCAGCAGTTGTCTGAACAGCATATGCTCACAACAGTAGTAGAAAAGAGCTTGAGGTACAATGCAGCTGTGTTCTGAAACCACCACCGCCATTCAACACCGCCAAGAAGCCGAATATTGGTGACAGGTGGACTGCATGGATCGAGACAGTCGATGACTTCATAGATGTTCTAGAAGAAGTAGATTATAAGAAAATCATTAAGTATTTAAAGAGCCTTGACAGTGAAGGAGTAAAAGATGTGCTGAAAAAAATCTCGCAGACTGATACAATATCGTACCGTCAGATCAAAGAAGCATTGGGTACCAAGTTCAATCCGATGCCAAATGTTGACTATGAAAGGTACATTTTCAATCAAGCGAGACAGCAAGCTGAAGAAGCGATGGATGAGTGTGCTTGTCAAACACTGTAAGTTAAGTGAATTTAATGATGAAGAAGGCATACGCCTCAGAGTCATCAATGGCTGTCTTTCAGACTCTTTCAGATAACGCATGCTGAGAGAGACGCTCAATTTAGAGAACGTACTAATGGCTGCAAGAGTCGATTAAAGAGCAGATCGACAAGCTGCTGATATGGAAACTGGAACAGCAAAAAATTAATCAGCATTGGTCATGAAAAGCAAGCACAACATAGATGCATGCAAGTCGATGTCTCCAAAAAAGAAAAAGTTGTGTTTCCAATGTGGGTTTTCATTTCCCCATGAAGGCAAATGTCCAGCCATGCAAAGGTTGTGGGAAAGAAAACCAATTCATAACAGTTTGGAAAAGGAAAGAAAAACCAAATACGTCACAGCAAGAAGAGAAAATGTATGCCAGAAGGTTTCAAAAGCATTCTCGCCACGCGCACAAGGCCAAAAAGCAACATCAGTTACGACAAGTAGAAATCAGACACAGTCGATTATCATCAAGTTTGTTCTATAAAGGCTCTTCAACGTTATTATCCAGCGCCAGTGAAGAAGATGGATGTGCAATGATGGTATCGACCAAGAAACGACAGGCACATGTAGGTTTGGCTGCTTGCAAGAAAGAACAAAAAACAAAGGCAAACCACCAAACAAAACTTCCAAATTCATTATGACACTGCCCCAAGATCACAATAAATGTCAAAGGTTGCCCCATAACATTTATCATAGACAGTGGCGTATCGTCTAACATCATGCCAGTCAAAAGGTTTTATAGCCTGTCTCCTGTGTCGTGTCTCAAACTTTCAAATACAAAGGTATACACATGGGATTCATCTAAACCGTTGCAGAGTCAAGGGTCATTCACAGTGACAATGCGACATAAAGCAGTATCAGCGTAAGCGCCAATTCACGTTCTAGGACCTTCGTCCAGTGCATGCCTACTCAGTTTTGCCACTGCTGCTGACATGGCACTGCTATCTCTCAATTACAATCGCCACACTCAATCTGAAATTGTGAGTCAGTTCCCGTTGTTGTTTCATGGCCTAGGAAGGCTGAAGACAATGAGAGTGAAACCTCATATTAAAGAGGACATTTGCCCTGTTGCCTAGCGGCACTGCAGAGTCGCTTTTTGCTTGCAAGAGGCTGTTGAGAAAAAACTAGAAACGCTGTTGAAGCATGACATAATTGAGCGCTCCACCAGTCCTACGACATGTGTTTCAACCATAGTGTGGGTGCCAACAAAGGACAGTGGACATGCTGTGCACATCTGTGTTGATAAGCGCCAGGCCAACAAAGCAATCGAGAGAGAAATATATTCTGGTCCACACATAGCGGACATGATCATGTACATGAACAGTGCTAAAGTCTTCTCCCGTCTTGCCCTGAACAAGGGATAACATCAACTCGCTTTGGAAGAGAACTTTAGGTATAGCACTACTTTTTTGACTCATGTTGGTTTGGTCAGATACAAAAGGTGGAGTCTTGGAGTGTCGTCAGCTGCAGAAATATTTCAGGATGTTATACGTTGAATAATTCCACCTGTCACGCATTACAGTGATGATATACTGGTGTTTGGAGCAATGCAAAAGGAGCATGACAAGGCTCTTACACAAGTGTGCCAGTTACTTGCTGATGCAGGTCTCACTCTGAATGCAGCAAAGTATGAGTTTCACAAGACCAAACTTAAATTCTTTGGGGACAAATTCTATGATGGGGGAATGACTACTGACCCAGAAAACGTGCAAGCACTGTCACCTACTTGCCCCCCACTAGATGTCACCATGTTGCTATCCTTCCTAGGCATGGACAGTTATTGCTCAAGATACATTCATGATTTTGCTACTGCAAGGGTCCCACTGAGAGACTTGAAAAAATTAAATGTCCCTTTCCAGTGGTCTGCTGAATGTGATCAAAGCTTTAAAAGAAAAAAACATGCAATTGAGAATGCAACCGAAATGGCCTCTTTTGACCCCAAGTTACATACTGAGATCACAGTAGATGCCAGCCCAGTGGGGCAATCCTTGCTCAACATAATGGTCATCCAAATGCTTAGAGACACATTGTGGCATATGCCAGTTGTAGCCTGTCTGACACAGAACATGCCTATTCTCAGCCGGAGAAGGAGAGTCTGGCTGTAGCGTGGGCCTGCAAACATTTTCATGTGTTGGAAAACATTTCACTATCATTACAGACCAACAAGCGCTGCTCACTATTTTTAGAAACTCGAAAGGCAAGTTGCCTCCTCGCCTTGAGAGGTGGGTTTAGCGACTGCAAGAGTACAACTATGCATTTGTACACAAGCCGGGTAAAGATCAGAACCCTGCTGCTTACTTTTCACGAGCCCCACATCATCATCACAGTTCAACATCCAAAATGAATGAGGAATGCATCAACTTCATTGTGAGGTCCAGCATGCCAGCAGCCCTAGCCATTGAGCAGAATATTGTTGCTACTAATGCTGATAAGAACATGCATATACTCAAATACATCATTTCAACTCAGTCATGGAAGAAGAGTGCTCAACCTTTTGATGACGATTTTGAATTAAAAAAATGTACAGGATGAACTGTCCGTGACCAGGGAAGGTGTTGAATTGAGAGGCTCGATAATCGTACCTGAGAGTCTAAGACAGCAAGTCATTGAACTAGCCCATGAAGGACATTGTGGCATTGTAGCCATAAAAAGAGCTCAAAGAGACTAAGAGTGGTTCCCATGCTTAGACGAGCGAGTTGAGAGGGAAGTAAAAGAGTGCAACACAAAAAGATGATGGACGGACTGTTGAACATTGTCAAACATTCACCCCCAGTCACAGATCTGGGTTTAATCCATCGTTATTTTGCTCACCACGCCATTCCAGTTTGGACCAAGCCATATGCAAATCAGCCTTGACCCTGTGCCCCATGGGAACACTCCAGCCTGAACAGCCAGGTCAGGTCCTCCCTGGACTGGAAAGCAAGCAACCTGAGACAGGTTTCGGGGCATCACCCTCATCAGCCAGGCTAGCTTGAAACCAGTGGCGTAGCAAGCACGGGACCCACATCTGGGCATACTCTTCCCACTTAGAGTGAAAATACAACACCAAAAGATGATGGACTGAATGTTGAACATTGCCAACATTCACCCCCAGTCACAGATCAGATGATGAGTTGTAAATGTTTTCGGTATACCATATATGGTGAGGAATGTTAGTTGCTGCCTTTGGAATCATAAAATAATTGCCTAATGGTTTCCATTGGTGGGTCTCAACCTCGCATGGACACAATGTGGCCAGTAGATAACATGTTCAGATGTTCGGCATGGGGAGCACGTAATCACTACGTGAGCTAGGTCCTGATTGGCTATGTGTTCCTAACTCATGTGGCATCTGACTTTATGGTGTTTTTAGGAGCGCGCTTCCCCCTTCCGGCCATTTGTACTTTATTGACGCAATTTCCCTTGACCATTGTAATGTCGCTGTGCCTATCTGTGGGATTGATCAAGAGATTCCTGTACAAGTGTTTGTCTGCCAGCTACACCCCCTCCCACCTGTGACCTATCAATCAGCAATCTCAGATATAGGTCTCAGGGCCTGCTTGACTTCATATTTGCGAGTCAATATTGATTTAGAGTTCACAACTGGCAATATCATTAATAAGGAGGAGATTTCATTTTCATCGATGTATGCATCGATTTCTATATTCACAGAACAATTCATGGGTACCCTCAAAAGGGGCATTCAACGGGCATCGATAGAGGGTATCAAGTTAAACCAGGCCCTGTGTGAAGCCCTCTGTGCTTATCGTTCAACTCCTGACTCCACAATTGGTGAGAGTGCTGCCACCTTGCTATTTGGGAGAGCCAATTGAACCAAACTGCTACAGTGGACAGTAGACCAATCCTTGTATGCTGATAAGGTTCATGTCCCAGATACTTCTTGAAAGTGCAAAATGAAAACAGATGCTGATCGGTGCCAACGAGCTCAGGAAACAGTCTTCAATGAAGATGACTGGGTCCTGGTCAATCAGAAATAAAAACAGAAAACAGACACTGTTTGCTGTTGATCCTCTGAGGGTTGTGACATGCAAAGGATACATGGTGACAGCACACCATTTCACAACGTCCATCACACTTTAAGCACTTATCTCGAAGTTTGTCAGCTCCTACAATTATGAATGAGGCAATCCAACCTAACAGACCAGATCAAGCATCAGAACCTGTGCCATCAGTGCACAATCTGAATGCATCTCAACCACCTCATACCACTCGATCTGGCTGACTAGTGAGAGTGCCTCGATGACTTATTGAGGAAATGTGATGTGACTATTGTTTGTACCTTTTATTTAACAAAAGGGGGGATGTGGTGTTGTGAGACTATGTGCGCTAGAACCCTTGCAGTAAATTGCTGGGAGGTGTTAAGGTGTGGTTATTAACTGTTATGATGTAATCAGAATGCAGAGTGTGATCGTATGCTGAGGAATAAAGACGTCTGTTACAGAGTTCCATGTGTGTTGTTTTCATTTGCATGCTCCTGGGCAGAGGAGGACGCTACAGAGGGCACTTCTGTATCCTTAAACCCAGTGTTCCAACATATGTAACAGTTTAGCTCATCAACAGTATTCTTTTAGAGAAACTTGATAAAAATCACAGAGTTCCAAGGTGATCCAGAAGAGGCCTAGAGCTCAGTCCTGACAGAAGAAGGAAAGCTATGCTTGTATCTGGATCAAGGGCCAGTGGAAACCCTCATTGAGAGTTAGGGGAGCAGACAAATCACTGATCATTCTGTAAAGTGTGTAAAAGGCCACTTTATTGAGGCAGATGCACATTAACATTTGAATCCTGGGCAAACCACCTTACAAAGCGACCACCTCGCTAAATATCCAATTACTAACCAATGTCCTACCCCACCTCAGCTGTCCCACCGACAGTACTCCACCCTTCAAGTATCTCATTACTATTAAAGATCATTTGAACATTTTCAACTTTAACCTACCCCTCCAGCCTGACTGCAAGTACTAAACTCTAAGCAACTGAACTTCTGAACCTTGAACTTCCTGCCTATCCTCCCTTTCCCTGTGTTTCACCAAAGACAATGCCACTCCAACTTCTACAACCTCCTGGAAAACTTTCCAGGCCATCGCCAACCAGAAAAAAGCGGCATACTAACTTTTTCTGGCCTCCCCTCAACTCTTGTGTCGGAATCCCCCAGGGACTCCCACTTTTCTATGGATTAAGTGTGTCCCCAGTGGCTTTGTCATCCCCATGTCTGGCAGTTGTTTTACCTTCAGTTCCTTGCTGTCTGGCCCATATTTCTTGCCTCTGTTTCCTTCACCTGTTGCGCTAGTGTCCCCCTGCACTCCCTGCCCTGTGCCCCACTGTCCACAATTCCAGCCGTACCCATTCTTACCTCTTTTGTGAGGCTACCATCTGTTGTGCCTGTACCCACACCCACATCAGCCACATATTTACCTCTTCTCAGCCACTCCCCCTCCCCCATTGCCACAAACTGCATCCACACACGTGGATATTAGCACAGGGCTCATGCCCTCCTCATGGTCCTTACCTGGCTCCAAGGTTGGTGCTCATGCACGTGCAGGCCACCTCACCATCGGGCTATGTGTTCCAGACGCCTCACTGTGCTGGGCCTCTCCCACCTGTAATATACTAGACAGGAATGGGTTAGTAGTACCCCCAACCATTTGCCAACCCATGCCTCCACAGGTTCTTCTCCATCGCGGACCTCGCCTTCTTTGAGGCTATCTTCCCCATAACCCAACCTGGGTCTGTACTCTCAGGCTGTCTTGTCACTGTTGAACTGGCCTGTGCCGTGGGCCAGCAACCAACGGGCAGGATGACCGATGGGACCCTACCATGCCAGTCTGCCGAATACCACCGACCTTCTTACTTTCCGAAGGAGTTGAAGCTCACCCAAGACCTCCGTTGTTGGATGCCACCGAGTTCATCCTGAACTTACTTCTGCTGGCTGCAACGTGATTCCCCGCAGGCATCCAGTGAACCGCTCTAGGCCAGCCTTCTCTTTACCTCGGTGCCTGTGACCCATGCCAAGCTCTCCGGAGTCTGGATAACTGCGACTCCTCCACCTGGAAAAAAGAAGAAAGGACTGGGGTGCTGGTGCCCCTGGCCCTTCTGTCCTCCCTTGCATCCACCTCCGGCTCCCAAAACCACTGGCCATTCCTTGCTCTGTCTATCTACTCTACTCACTACCACCCAACCCCAGCAGACTATCTGGTCCCTCTACCTCTTGGTTGTCCGACTCCGCTCCTTCGTCCTTCCCACTCCATTCCAGCATTGAAGCTACAAAAGTAGTAGCCTACCCCTGCAATAGCAGGGGGTCCCCTGCTCCTGCCTGGTATGGTCCACCATTCCCCACCAAGGGCCGCTGTGCATGCTTTGCCACCCCATCCCCCCAGCACCCAATGGCCCACCCTCAGATCAGCATTACTGGATGTCTTGGGGTACCCTACACAGCCAGTCCCACTGGCCCAATCATCATCTACCCCCGAGGGCTATCGTACACCTTCCTGGCTTGTTTCTGCTTGGTGGAGTCCCAGAATAGCTGGGGTCCCAGAAAATTGCACTGTGGCACCTGCCCCCCCATTGACATCCTCCTGTCCAGTGCTTGTACTATTTCAGGGGGGGCAAGCATGCCCACCCCCCTTGATTGTTTGGAGTGGGAGGCTCACCCACTGCCTCCCGCTCATTTTGATCCCCGTGGGAGGGGAGAAGCACTGCTGCTGCCTCCCGCCCTTCCGACCACCTTCCTCACTCGGTCCCGTACACACGCCTGGAGTGCTGGCGGGCCGCCATTATTTTTTCATTAGGAGGCGCGTTATCGGTCATCCCGGATGTCTCCCAAACAGCTGCCACTTGGCTCCAGCCGCCCTTCTTCCCACGAGGCACCACTGCAGGCCGCGCATGATCCGGGGGCATTAGCTCCTCAGTCTGGCCCACCCCCTCTTGCAGCAAAGTCCCACCAGTGTGCCCACCACGCAAGGCCACCCACTTGGGCTCAGAGCTGCATCACGCCCTTGTGGGGCAGCGAACGTGCGATAAAGGCCGCAGCCATGCTGTTGGAGGCCCACCACGTTGGTCTCGCTGGGCCGGTCATGCCCCCTACGGGCACCACCAAATCCATGCAACCTGCTTCGCGCAGCAGGAGCATGGCCTTAGCAACCTTGCCGGCGCTAGACACCATTTTAAGGTCGAGCCTGGGCAGCGCATGTGCTGCTCTGCAAGGCATGCTGTATTCAGGTATGGACTTGAAACTCCACCCACTCTCCGCCCATATTTTTCATTGGCTTGTGTCATTGTTCTTTGTAAACTCTGGCTTTTCATTGGCCAATAGGCTTCGTAGCCCCTCTTTAGCACCACCTTGTCTCATCTTGTAACCTCCCATAACGACTGGCTCTCTTACATGTGTTGTTACTCAGTAAGCTTTAATTACAGCCTCCGAGCACAATTGTGTTTAAATTGTTTTCACCTGCCTGCTGTTGCTGGCAGGACATGCTCTCTCCTAGCATCTTTTTTTTTTTATGTCACGGCACGCCACAGTGGCAGCCACGCCTTTGGTTCATTTGTGGTGCCGAATGTGACTGCATGGTTTTTTTTTTACTATTTATTCACTTTTGTTTTTGTTTCTCATCTAAAGAAAAGGGGTGCGGCCTCTATTAACCTGCAAGCGCCGCATGGGGCGCTTGTAAACAAAAATATATTTGCAATGAAATAGGTCTCTCGTTTGCGAGAATTTAAGCTATTGTCATTTACAATGCCAATAGCTCAAAGTGATTAGGGATTAATGGAAAAAAGACTACCAGGTTTCCCTGCCATCAGGTCACCAAAAACCAAGATGGTGGCAGGGAGCCCAAAAGAAGCCTCCTTTATAGATATATTAGGCTAGTAGCATTCAATCCCACCCCCCATAGCCAAGAGACATTCTCCTCAGCAGGCCAGGTGTCAGAGGTTAAAGGAAGCCCACCTCAACACACCTCTCTGGAGCGGTGTTTCTTCACTGAGAAACAGGGCACAAGTCGGGGTACACGCAGGTGCATGGCGTCCCCCTCTCTTTTCACAGGGTGGACTCCGTCCCCCCTGCCAAGAAGTTGGTACCCACAGAAATATGCTGAATCTGTCTGGGTGTAATTTTCAGACTTCGGGACATGTTCAGCAGCTCCTGCATGTTGTCTGCTTTCGATTCCCAGCAGCAACGTGCAGGCAGCGAGGGAGCTTTTTTTTCACCTCCAGCTGGGTCAAAGTTAAGGGGCCATCAGGCCTCCTTTTGTATGAATATCCTGACTGGAGGTGGCCTGGAACCTCACACTTAAATGTAAATGCCACAGAGGGGAAACAAAGGCACACAGCTTGTTATCTCGTCACAAGTACTTAAGAGTGGTAGCCTTTGCTTTTATTCAGTCCCTGTATATAATAGATGCATGCACTGTAAGAATGTCAGGTGTGTTGGTCTGTCCCAGTATTTACACAAATAACAATTTCAGTAGCACTATTTTATTTCTTTTATAGTGCTATGCAACCCAATGCAGAGTGTCAGAGCTCTTTACTTAACATACACGTTATACATTGACATTAAAAGATGTACATGTGTAAATCAATGTACAAGATGAGTAACATGAGACAGTGAGGGTTACAAGTTGTAGGAGTCGCATGTCCTTCATACCTTACTGTCTTTTAGAAGGATTACAATTTATTAATTGCAGGTAACAAAAGGATCTCTGTGTTAAAAGCAGTAACCCACTTTACTATCTACATAAAATAAAAATCTGTCATCTGCGTGTTAGATGATGTGCTTTGCAGGAGACACATTTAGCTTCTCCACAACTTTGATTCAAATCTGGGACTTTACAAAACACAGTTCTCTCCAGCAAGTGCATTAACCACCAGAGTTATCTCACCATTATTACTATTCCCTGAGATTTACTGGGCACCTTCACAGCAGATGCCTTAACCCAACCAAATAATTTAAAATGTAGACTTTGCAACCAATTAAGCATAGCAGATCTACTACCAAGCTTCTCCTTGTTGCCAATTTCTTTGTGGCAGGGTTTAAAAAAATAAATGTATTAGTTGAGGCCCAGATTTTGCGTTGGGATTGCGCCTCTTTTTTGGCACAACCCCAACGCCAAATCTCATTTGTTAAATCCTATAATGCGCTTAAATGTGCTCATGATATACCTGATAAACATATGTGTGAGGTCTTAATATCTGATGTCACTTCTTGTGATGTCACTTCCAGTGATGTCACGTGCAATGCCACGCGTCGTGACATCATGTGCTGTGATATCACGTGTCATGATTTCACTTGCATACTGCCTAACCTGGTTAGTCCCCCACTTCTTTTTAGGTCGAGCATTCATGACCTCTTATATATACTTTAGTATATACTTATATGTGTATGTACTTTGTGGACTCTGGTGATCAGCCCTAGGACTTGTCTACTTCCGCTTAGGGACTTTTTTTCTGTTCAACTGCCTCTATTTAACTGTCTTGATAGAAAACGACCAGTAGAGGTCAGTAAAATACCAGAATTGCTTTCTGCTGAGGGACTTTCTTTTTTTTATTTTTCTGGCAAATGCCTCTATTTAACTTTCTTGATAGAAAACGACCAGCAGAGGTCAGTAAAATACCAGAATCACTTTAGCATTCTCTAGATTCCAGTCCATCGAAACTCTCTTCCACGAGCACCCGTAGACAATATTTTTTTCAAATCTTGTATTTTCAGTGATATGACCACCGAAGGCCCTGATTTTATATTAAAAACAGAGCTTTGGACTATATCATTTCCTGCTGAAAGGCAATATTTCTCTCCATGTGTTCCCATACCTGGCGTGTCACGCAGTTTGGTGCTTACTTTCCCTCCATGTTAGAGAACAGTAGATATTTCAGCACCCAGGCTAATGTGCTGCATAGCTAAATACATATAAGGTCTCAAAGGGAGAGGATGTGGTCTTATGGCTAGACTGCCTACTTTGGAGCTGGGAAACCAAGGTTCGAGCCTTGCGGTCGACTCCACATCCTGTGATTCTGGGCAAATCACTTAATCTCCCCCTGCCTACAAAAAAAAATGAAAAATGAATGTGTCCTTGTGTAACGTAACTGGTGCCCATGTAAAGCGATCCAATACCTTCGGGTCGAGTTCCCGCTATATAAATCTGCACAAAAAAAATAAAAAGGCGAGACCGATTGCATTGCAAATGCTTGTTTTAGGACTTGTGCCCTGCTGAGAAACCCACAGAATGCGGCTGCCCGCGGCCCCCGCAGGGGGCCACCCTAAACGGGCGGCCCCTTTAGTGCCATTTGGGCACTTCCCCACCCCCCAATGATGTGCGGGACTCAAGGAGGAGTCCCCCTACCAGACGCGTCACTTCCGGCACGCAGAGGAGGTGGGGAGGTATTTATGCCTCCCCCCGGCCATCTTGGCATCCTCTTTGCGCCGGACACGCCGTCGTGAGGGTCGTTGGTCGGGATACGCCGTCGTTTGTTTGATCGCGAGGTGAGTCGCCCCGTCACAGACTGGCCCCTGGACTGCTGGTTTCAGTCCGCCTGGGGCCCGTATGGGTCTCAGTGCCTGTGACCGGGTGCGCGGTGTTGTCACGGGCTCGAGCACGGGGGCCTGGCATTCGTCTCCCGCCGTCTTTCCTCGCGCTGAGATTCACGCGCCCGAGGGAGCTGAAAGTGAGGGTGAGTCGGCTGCTCCCCCCCAAGCCTCTTCGGGTAGGCGCTGCCCAGCCATGGCTGGACTTGTGATGCCTTAAGGGTGTGGGGGGGAATTGAGGAGCGCCCCCCGGTATTGTCTGGCCCCCTCCGTTTCGCGGCGCTGAGAAGGTTAGATCTAGGGGTTAGATCTATGGGACCCTCTGCTCATGTCCTGCTACGGTTTATGTAATTTTGATGTTTAGGGGGCTGTAGAATGTTACGATGTCCTCAGGTCCCGCGCCACACTCAGTGCAGGCAGCGTCAGCGGGTTATGAGAGAATACTGGCCGTCTGCGCGCCAGGATTTCACGCTGTTTGTCATGCCTTTGGGCGGGCCCGGGAGCTTGTGGTGAGTCGTTGTGCTGCATTTAACGGTAGGCGCATGCCGCACCCGTGGTGGAACACGTCGGGCACCTTCAAATGTTTGCTTTCTGCCACCACCCGACAGATACTGCATGGGGCAGCTCGGCGGGCCCGACCACTAGGGGGAGAACCGCGGGTGTTACTCCCCCTTCCAGACTAGTGGAGGTTCACTCGTGCCTCATCACAGGCCGCTTACACGTTAGTGTATCTTACCCGTGTGGGCTTATTTACTCCGAGTATTGCTCGATCACTGTGTGTCACCATGGGCAGGCTCGGGTCTGGAGCCACGAGGCTTAATTCTTTGTCTGCCAGCCCCCTCCTGTGGATTTTAGGATAGATACATCTGTTCTGTTTTACATTTTGGGAATGTTAAGCTCCCGGAATTCAGTGCCCCTCTTATCAGTGGTAGCCAGCGGCAGACCTCGGAGGGGGCGCAGGGACTGCCCTCTGTACAGCTCCGCGTCTGCCTCTGGAGTGCGGCTGAGGTTTACAAGGTCACCTACCGGCATGCCGCTGACAGGGAAGCCATCTGCGATTCGTCCCCCATCCGTGAGCCTGATCCCTAAAATAGATTCTAGCACTGGAAGTTGTATTATTCATTGGTACTTAATTTCTTTACCTGGAACTCTAGCTAAATTGTTTCGCACATACTCTCTCGAGCGCTCGATTAGGCATGGGGCTATAATTTTAGCACACCAAATTCCTATGCAAATCGCTGTAAGCAGTATTGCCACTGATTTCAACTGTGGGGGCTGCTCCCTCGCCCATACGGGGATGGAGTGTAAAGCCGGGCATTCGTGGCTTTCCAGGCACTTCGCGGAGCACTGCCTGGGCGCGGGTCTTGGACCGTGGCTGGACTTCCACATTTGCTTTCTTGGTTTTGAGGGCACCCAATGCGGTCTCATTGGCACAGCGAGAGGGGAGTCGCAGAGGCAGACACACGCCGTGTTTTGTTTGGTGAAACCGGGTTGTCTTGCCGTTTGAATAGCAGCCGAGTTGGCGCACGCATCGGCGGTGTGCTCATGTCCCTATGCTTGTGGCCCGCACCGGCATGTTCATGGGCGGAGCGGACACTGGGGACCTGGAAGGTGAATCGGGTGTATTGGGGCTGGTGCTTGTGGGTGAATTTCGCTTGTTGGAAGGGGATTGTAGATGAGGGAGACTTGGCATATCAGGGGTAGCTGCGTGCTGCGGCCCAGACTGTGTTGCCGCGCGGCGCGCCTGGACCGGTCGGAGCACGTGGCCGGGAGGGAGGGGTTGCCCTGACCGTTCCCCCCCCCCTTAGCCACATGGGCAGCAGGAGCTCCGGGGGTCCTGTTCCAAACTGCGGTGCCTGGCGGGGGGCATAGGACCCCAGGTGTGCTAACTGAGCAGTCCTCCGTGCTTCACGTGGCCTCTTTGCTAGGTCATTGCTGGTATTCAGAGATGCGGAGAATTTGCGGTTGAATGAAATTGCAGTTTATGCCTCATGCGAGTCACTGAGCCTTAATCAGGCTTATCGTGGTGATAACCTGTAAGTCCCGGTCAGGCCGGTAATCACTGCATTTCACGTAGGAGGCCCTGCGACCAACAACCTTAGACAAAGATATCAGTCCTGACTTGCTGTAGGGATGATGTTACTTGCTATATTACATATCTGGATTCAATGAACGGATCAGCCAGATACTAGTCGTGCGGCACACTATTCTAAGCACCCGTGGCTGCGGGTGGGGCAGGATGGCCTCTGTCGTGGGCTGCTCGTGGCTTGAGGGAGCTTATGGCACGTAAGCACAAATGTGTAGTGGTGCGTGCCTCTTGGGGGTGCTCCACTGGCCACGGCTGGGAGGTTTGGTGGAGGTTCCACACATTGTTTGCATGTTGTCCCCTCCCACTGGTGCATGTCACAGGTCCTGTTAATCTTGCAGCCCTTGGTGTGTGGGGCAGCAGATGGGGTGGTAACCAGTCGACTAGGAGACCGCTGCCCGCATCTGCAAAGAGTGTTTGCACTGGATAGTGCAACTCTGTCCCTCGTAATTCGGTAAATCTGTCGGTGCGTAAGTCCTGGTACAATGTAAGGGGTGCTCATGTAAGGCGCTCCGATTCCTTCAGCTTGAGCATGTGCTAGATAGAACTGTGAAGTCAACCAAGAGCACCTTGCACTTTTGAGTAAAAAGTGACTGTTAAACAAGCATACATGTGAAGATTTACTAGTGTCACGGAAATGTGGGAGCTAGTTGAGCACAGGTTCAGGACCTGTCTCTTTTCCTCTTTCTGTTATTTGTTACTTTCGGATACCTCCCTGCCGGTGGTTTCAGGTTTCGAACTGAGTGGCAGCAACCAGACGCAGAGGGAAGCCAGGTTCTTAGTAGGCCATGAGCTAGTGAGGGTGCTGTGACTCCTCAGCCCATGATTCTGCACAGGCCGCCAAACTTTGCGTATGGTGGGCTGCACCTGGAGCAGCGAGTTGTGTTGCGCAGTTCCATGGACAGCCATGCTTTCATTTGCAGTGGGCATGAGGATAGTTGTGCTGAATAGGTGATGTAACAGGCACTCATGTATAGCGTTGCAATACCTTTGCGTGTCTCCATTGTGCTACATTCTAAATGATTGTGGAGCCAAACTTGAGCCAGGTGGTATGGGGTAAGGGCCCGATTTGTGGGCAAAACAAATGTGGATGGAATTTGCAAAGGCGCAGGTGGCGTCGTGCCCAAGGGGGGACGGGGATCCGTAGGCCCCCACGCTTGATTCAATACTCAGGGCACCAGTGTTTCTTAACTGGTCCGGTGATTCAGGGTGCAGTCTGTGCTTATGTGGATTACGGGGCGAGGCTCCGAAGTCTGGCGGTGGCAGCACGTGCATCTTTCTGCAATGGTGCCTGGCTGCTGACCAGGCGATGCAAGGCATAGATAGAGCCTAATGTTTGTCCATTTAATATTTTGGACCCCTGGGTGCAGCACGTTGTCTGCTTGGTGCTGTATCTCTGGGGAAGGGGTTTGATTCATTAAGCGAATGATGCCACTCTCGCAGAGCAGTGTGGGGCCTGGACAATATTTGTGTCCATTCTATCTACCCTTTCTGGCATGAGCTGACTGCTGCAATCTCGGTCTGAAGTGTCAATTGTTGATTATATTATGGTTCAAGTGCATGCAATGACAATCGACACTGCGTTCCTTTCAACACTTTACCCTGGATGGTGCTTCAGGTGGTAAATTCAAGCTATTGGTATTAGTAGGTATTATAGCTGAGTCAAAGGGGGATAGGGGTGGCGTTAAGACACCCCCTCTCCCCCTGAACTTGACTATTCAGTTTGCCTTACATTTTCAGAGTCTGGTTTAAGGCCATTGTAGATAGGGGGAACCTTTTTCCACTTATTTTCAAACAAGCAAAGCGCAGTGCCTAGGTGCTAGTGTGCCATGGCCTGCGTGGTGGTAATTGCGGTTTGGACTGTGACTGTCAGGAGGACGGTACTATGTGGCCATACCAGGGTTGGGAATTGGAACACTGTGGGCACGGCACTGCGTCTGGCAGGGTGCAACCACGTTGCATGGGCTCTGCCTCCCTGCCCTCGTCAGGGGTGCACGCGCCTAATCAGAGCCAGAAATCATTCTGGGCCTTGGACCGTTGATGCATGCGTCGGTTTGTGCAGCACAGTTCTTGTGTCAGGGCATTTGGGCGCAGCAGATTGTCGGCATCACCATGCTTGGTTAAAAAGTGAACGTTAAGCAAGCAGTTTGAGCATCATTAGGTTTGGGGTGAGCCAGTCCGTTTCCGGCGTAGGGGCTGTGATTCCTGATTTATTTTGAGTTCACAGTCCTGCTTGCTGTAGGTGGAATGATGCGTGCTGTTTACATAACTGGAGGCGATGAATGAGGAGGTTTCTGGTGTATTGTTTTGGTCCAACGCTGAAGTGAGCTTCTAGTGCAGGGCCGGAATCATTAGGTGACTGCAGCACGACAAAGGGGCATGCATGGCTGAGCTCGTTGCAGCGGGGGAACAGAAAAGAGTGGCACACTTGCGTTTTCCCGGCATTCTCATTCATTCGCCTCGGTTGCAAGAATGATCATGCTGACAGTGCCAAGGAAATCATTTTGACTCCAAAATTGGCTTATTGTCAAAGGGTTTGCTGCTATGTCCAGTGACGCCGTCGTGTGAGCAGTCTGTTGAATGTGTTAGCACACATCTTAACGCGGCATGAGGGCACACAGACGAGTGCCATAGCCTGTATTTCAAGAATGGACATCTAGAACACTCATCTGCTGTAACACAAGTTGGCATTGTTCGGTTCTCTGGTTTAGGGAGGCAATGTATGGGTTTTGCCACTCTCCGTGGGTATTATACAGCCAAGGGCCACCGGTCACGTGCTTGGTCAGGCTGTAAGCATTTTTGCCTTATGTTTTCGAGGAGGCAGTCTTGCAGTGCGGCCTCTGCTGTTCAGCTCGTGGCGTTCTAGCGCCGCTAGACATTGGAGGGTCTTATCGGAGATGTCCAGATTGACATGTAACTGGGGCTTGCCTGCCGTAGCGGGCTATGGGGGCACATTACCTTGGCTCTCGTCACCCGGGCAGAGTTAGGCCGGTCTCCGCGGTGTGACTGGTTGGAGCATCTCAGCAGCGCGGGAGTCTTGAGGTGGCTTCTATGCCGGGCCGTGAGGCCTGTCCTGCGCTGCAGGCCGCCATTCATGGGGGGAGAGGATGTGGTTAATAACCAGAATGACCAACCAAGGGCCTAGTCTATTGGAAGCTGTCCTGCTCACACTAGAGGTGGGCCAAGTTCACACTAAGCATAGGATGAGTGCGGTGTCAGTCATATATGGCGATTCATGCGAATATGCCAGATGTAGCGAATATGACATCACAGACTTGGCCAGTGATAAGACCACGGTTCATCTTTTGTCCCAAGACAGACAATAGTTATGGACAGGCTCTGTTTTGCAAAGAATAGTTGCTTTGTCTCGCTCGAGTGCCGCACATGTGTCTGTCGCGGTATAACAAGGTCAATTTTGTCTCCAACGCGGGTATTGTGCTCGGCCATTCCGTTGGCAAAGGGCTGCTGGTTTCTCCACCTGGCATGCGCGCAGGTGACCTGTCTGGATAAACTGCTGCTAGTGGTTTTGTTTGGCTACGGCTGGGTTTTACACACGTCGACATGTTTATGGGCTGGCGCAGCACTTGGTCATCAGTCGGTATCCTCGTACTGGGGATTTGCCACGGCTGGGTTGTTGACAAGTGTGTACATGTTTATGGGCTGGCGCAGCACTTGGCCATCAGCCCGTACCCTCGTACTGGGGATCATCCAGGGAAAAGGGCACATTAGGGCCTAGTCACCCCAGAATGATATGTACATAATGGCACGTGGTGCGTTAGGGTTTGTACCACACAGAGCTGGGGGCGTCTCAGTGGGCACACACACTGTCCGTGCATTGTGCTTTGGCCGGTTTGTTTATTCTTTGCATAGGGAAGAGACATGTGGGGTATCTAATTGCTCACAGCATGGCACATTAAGGTGGGCGCAAACCTGTTTGTTACCCATTAAATGTTTTATAATAAATGCGTTGGGGCAACTGCAGCAGTGAAGGATGCTTCCTGAGTGCCTGGGACTTGAGGTTTAGTAGCACTCCCCAGGCCCACAGGGCTTTCAGCAGAATGGCCACAGGCTCTAGCAGGTCAAAGGGGGATTCCTGCGCAGTGCTTGTAGAATGTCACATCCATTAAGGGCATGTCACTACTAGAGTGGAAGCTAGGTGGGTAGGGCATCCCGTCCCCTGCCTGCGCTGGCCTTACAGCTGTGTGGAGCCAGCCTCACCTGAGGTGCGCCCAGGTGGAAATCGTGTACTTCGTAATGTTCATGACCTATGCGGTTTGTGGTTCCTCCTAGCGGACCCACTGAAGGTGTACTGCAGCTAAACAGTAAACTTGGGATCTGGGATTCCATCACTTTTGAGGGTTTGAAGCATCCAGGGTCAGGGTTCTGTGCAGCTGTGATCCGTTGGCAGTTAAGCAAGCGGGGTGCGCCGTGTAAGTTATCACTGCACAAAAGGGTGAGGTGCCTCCAATAGTGGGCACTAGACATATATTGTTTTAACCACATTGACACCATTAAGGTGTTCGCCAGGGTTTTTAAAGCAAAGTGGGTCTGTGCAAGCATCTGGTCAACGGGGCTAGGTAAGTGCACCCCAGAACCAGGGTAGGTGACATGTTCCTGCAGTTAAGCTCATATGCCCCGCCCTGTTAGCTACATTAACCCCGCTGCGTGGGGACGCTGTCAGCCAGCATAGTGTGCTACCGTCCCAGGAAATGGGGAACCAAGGTGCCAAGCACAAAAGGCTACTATGTAATAGAGCATTTGGCCCCTCCAGTGTCCACCACAAAAAATGAACGGAGGAGGCAATTTTCCGCCGCTGGGGCTGCTCAGGCTGGGCAGTGTTCCAATTCTAAGGACTCCTCTTCCCCACGGACTGGCCGAGGATGTGAGGGCAGTGGGATTTGCAATGTTACCGGTATTTTCTCGCCCATACAGGGGCAGAAGGGTACATTGCAGGAATCTGCATAAAGAGAATGGGGGCGAGACCTATAGACAATGTGCACCGGTAACCGCAAGAGCGAGTTGCAAGATCAAAATCTCGCAGCGGCAAGTCAGCCAAGTGGCATGCGTCAGTTGGTTAGGCCAGAGTGTGTGCCGTGGCTCCAATAGCGGCATGAAAGATAGGTTTGGAGCACAATCACTGACAATTCAAGAGCACACACTGCACCTCGGTCCAGTAGATGAAGGCCATATGCTCAGGTGCGGCTTGATCTGGTGGAGGGCTATGATTCCTGGAATAACAAAGTGCTAGGTCATTAGCTGGTTGAGCATCTAGGGTCACAGCTGGTTAGCAGGTATGTGTGTATCTGTGATCGAGCTTTAGTTAAGCAAGCCTGGCAGTTGGTGTAAGTTGTCACTCCAACGGTTGCTGTGACTGCGATAGTGTGCGCAAGGCAGACAGCCCTGTTCGCCAGGGTTTATTAACACAGAGGTCGGTGCACATGTCTGGTCAACCTCAACAAAGTAGGTGCACTCTGCTCCCTGGGCAGGTTACGGGTTGCTTCAGTTAAGCACAGCCAGAGTATATAGCCTGGTTGTGGAAGCGGTCTTCAAGCATGTGTGCTGCTGTTCCATGTATTGGGGAAACAGGTGTTAGGGAGCACGAACTGCTAGAAGGCCTGCAACTTCAGGTTGCAGGAGGTGGGAGCCACATCAGCTTGAAGGGTAATACAGCGATGTTTAAGAGTAGAGCTCCCTCCTGGGAGGCCATCACATTCTTGCAGCGCATGCGAGGCACTGGTACTTTCCCAGAGAAGGATAAACCGCGCCATGCGCTAGTTTGCAGAACAAGGGGCTTTGGCTTCATCAGGCATGAGCTATGCCGGGCGAACACCAAAGGTTAATTTGACAATGTTGGGGTGCACTTGGCACAGGTGGGCTTGGATCTGTTCCTACTGGACATCAATGAGGCCCGGGAAATTGCAGGTTGCAGTGAGAAAGGAGCTGTTTTGGTGGGGGGCTCTTTAGGCGACGGGGCCGCCTCCAGAGCTGTGGAGGAGTTACAGGGCGATCTGGAAGCAAATGGGTACAGAAGAGTACCTCTGCAAGAGCACAATAGGGGTGCCAGAGCCAAATCCCAGGAGCCTCATGGGAGGGTC
The DNA here is from genome assembly GCA_963921515.1 of Calotriton arnoldi. Classification (NCBI taxonomy): domain Eukaryota; kingdom Metazoa; phylum Chordata; class Amphibia; order Caudata; family Salamandridae; genus Calotriton; species Calotriton arnoldi. The sequence goes on from CAWUFW010008923.1 coordinate 503,039, forward strand.
CTGGAACAATCACGTCGGCGCCCCGTTAGTCCTTCGGGCGGTTGTGGGCCTGAACAACCGGGGCTTGCCTTGCTACTCTCCACCCTGAAAGGGGCGTGAGGAATAAGGGACCAATGTGTCACGTGATCCAGTAAGGGGATCACCCCCATAAGGGTAGCGCTGATTGGTTACTCCACAGTGCTTGGCTCATCAGGCGGGCAGGGCAGCATAGGTTGGTACAGCTGCCTGCCCTTGGATCGCCCGTAAGATAACCCACCATATTGCATACTTTTGTATGGAATAAACCTGCAGCACTAATTTTCCCAAACAAAAGTTGTGTTGTGTATTTATTTATGCATGCATACTCTGTTGTGGTGTGGGTGGGGTGTGTTGCCAATAATGGGACTAAGCACTGACTAAGAAAGCAAGTATAATAATCTTGCCGCGGGTATCCTGCCTGGTGCTAGCACTGTACTAGCGAGTACTGGGACATGGAAGAATACCAGAATTAAAGATTACTAATTAAAACACGAGTCACGTTCCGAATTAATATCGTGCGAATGCGAGCGTCTTTAGAACACACGTCAATGATATATCGTTCGGGTCATTGTTGAGCTTGCTGCAATTATATTTATAAACCCAGTGCACAGGTTTATATAATTCGATCCACCAACTACAATAATAAGCGCCTTATTTCATGGAGAATAAGGGGAAGGAGGCGTTAGTTTTTTATTTTCCCGTAAATTGAAAAATCAACATTTGAGAAAAGGATTTCATTTCGCAAAGATTTGATCACCCAGGTTAATCTGTAGATTACACATCTTTCTTGAGGATAAATCCGTTTAATTATCATGAGATGCCTGGGTACCAGCAATGCTTGTAGTTTAATTATCGTCTCCTGCTGAAGTTCCAATGTCCTCCTAATGCTTGAGTTTTCGCATCGAACTCACCACGCCTTGATATCACACGGCAATATGTGCGAAATATGAAATGTATGCATGGAAAAAACATAATGGGAGTCGTTTCCAAATTAGCATTCAAAATGTATGTAAGGGACAAGAAATTGCAAAGGGTTAACACAGTCGAATGTAGGGGACACCTCTCATCTCTGTCTGCCTACCACAGAACTAGAATTAACATGCCTACCTGTGTTTTTTACCATACCATGGGTTCATGGTGCCTTAAAGACAAGTATCACGTGACTAATTTTGGAACGTAGGTGGACGAATTCACGTCTCCTGAAGCAACATCTCTTCCAGCGGTTGAAAACGAATGACAGCGCTTTGACAGCGAGTGAAGCTATCCGTCTCTCGTTGGAAACCGAGGTCATTTGCCAGTTTTCATCTATTCTCTATTAAGAAAATAATTAAAACATGTAGTTTCCTTAACAATTCAGATCACGCGCCATAAAGTGGCTCACTTTAAAATCGTGTTTACAGCTTGGAACCCATTTGCCAAGAACGCCGTATCATTAGTTCCTCACTGTGCAAATGTCCGGAAATCTGCCTGCTTTTCGAGCAGGTCTTTGAATTTGCAATCACAGTCCACACAGTTTCTGCAACCAATCTGTCGCCCCATGGTTTCATTGATTTTCTTTTACTGATCACTGTTCAAAACAACTACGTTAGTCTCCCGAAGAGTAAAATCGATTACCTTGTGTGGCATAAAATGAAACTATTTTGAGTACAATTTTAATTTTCTCTTGCTATAAGTGCCAATGTCCACCTCGTGTATGCGGAAAATGTTTGTTGACTGTTTGGCGAAATTAGTTTAGGAGTTTTTCGACAGTATTAGAAGTGTTTTACTGTAAAACTTAGATGTCACGATACACACTGTTTTATTTATGTAGGTACATGAACTGGTGCCCGGTTCGTAACAAATTTATAATTTGTCAAGCTATATGACTAGGGCTAATTCCAAGATAAGGAAATAATATGTGGTTGCCTATGGTGCTACCGGTACTTGTAATGCAAGATTGCCCCTTCAAACAACTATGTGGCGCCAACGGGGTGGGGGAACTAACTCTCATTTCACCAATAGTAGCTTTGCGCCACGTATTAGACCTCTACCTGGATTTGTGCTGTAAAATATATTTACATGCAAGAGAACCGTTGCCTGTAATTCTCAGGGGTCAACCCAAACCTATTGACTAAAAAAATAGTCTTCATTGCAGTGTAGCTGATTTGGTCTCCCACTTCTAATGTAAGGAGTGTGCCGCTCCCCTCTGTGTTCATGCACTGCCAAAGACTACCCCCCCCCAGAACTCCTCGGGGACCCTGTGCCCTTTTAAAGCCACCTCACAGGCCGCCAACCATTTATCAATGTCATCCCCCACATTGTAACTGGGCAGTATATCTTTTGATATATGACATCTGGAGTCATGTGTAGACACTGCTGGTATGCTGCCACCATTATTGTTGTTGCTGGATCCCACATTGAGGGCTCCAATGTCCATCTCTCTGAGGCTCAGCTATTTGGCCATGTCAATGTGAATAAAATGTATAAAAGCCGGGCTGTAGCCACTAGGGGGCCGGGCCAACCTATATTTTGGTGTGGCCCCCCTAAATGATACACGGTTTGCTGTTTTTTTTTATCGCATTATTATTTGAAGTTGTTTTGGCCCACTTCTCGTTGCTACCCTTATCTTGGCTACAGGCTATGTGTAGAGTTTACTGTATGGAATTTAGAATGTGGAGGGAGGATTCCAGGGAGGAGAAGGAGGCTAGACTCCGTGTTGGTGAGTCAACTTTATGTTGCTGGGAATGCGTGAAGTAACAAATAAAAGACAGAAAAAACAGGAATCAGTGTCTTCTTTGCATGGCGACGAGTTGGTCTGGCAGGGGACAGACAACAGGCATTCCCACCCCTGGATATTGTAACGTGAATGAAAATGAAGCAGAACCGTAAAAAGTATATCTACTGAAGATTTCAACTGACCGGAACCTCTGACAGTGAGTGCCTGGTGTTGGTGATCGAAATTCCCATGTTATCTGATCACAGGTACCGATATTTATTTTTATTACGTGATTGTGGTGGTTGAAAGTAGCTCGAGCGCATAGTAGCTTCTTCGGCCACACGCTACTCATCGTGATCGTGGAAGTGTAAAGGAGTTTGTGAGGCCGTGCACGAGGAAAGTCGCGCAAGGGAGCTTGCCACGCTGTGCGCGTGGGAAGAGGCCTGTTAGCAATGACGTTGCCCTGCTAAGAACGGCTCGCAAAGAACGGCTCACGAAGCATTGAAGGGCTTGCGATGCAGTGACGTTGCCCTGCTAAGAACGGCTTGCGAAGCATTGAAAGGGTTGCAACCCATTCCCTGTGTACGGAAGGGCTCCTGGAGCACTCTTTCGTTTTGAGGGAATGAGAAACTGACATCGGCCTCGTATAGCTGTGACAGCGTCTAACTTTTCAATAAATACAATACCAGCAAACACCTGCACCATTCAATGAATACAGTTCTAATAAATCTTACCTGGGACTCTCCACGTCTGTCGTCTGTCGTCTTGATCCTCCGTTGCATCTTGGGAGTCTAAAAAAAAAAAAAAAAAAAGAGAAGAAGACTAAAATTAGAGGAAAGATCCTTGCTAAAGCCACAAATCTTTGAACAAGCCGAGCTTTATTGTATTGCATTATTATTTTAGTTAGTTTTTTTAGCCTCTTATGTTAGTTGGTTGTGTTAAATTGTTATTTTAGATTGTTATTTTAAATTATTGTTTTAGGTGTTCTTGCAGGTATGGCAGACCAAGCAATGGCATCACCTCCACCATTTTTATCTACCCCAGGTGATCCCCCGGTACCATGGACACAGTGGAAAAAATTGTTCTCAACGTATATTTTGGCAAGCGGGGGAGATAAATATGGGCCATTGCGCAGGCAGGCAATTTTGTTACATCATTTAGGTGTTGAAGGCAGAAGGGTATATGAAGAACTTCCGGAGTTGTCCTTGGGGATGGGGGGTGGTCAGCCATGCAATGTCAATGAAATGTCATTACAGATGCTGGCTTTGCAGTTTACTCCAAAAACGAACGTAGTTCTTGAGCGACATAAATTCTTTACCAGGGTACAATGAGTGGATGAGGACATTGCATCATATGTAGCCGCTGTTAGATTTGGGGGTCTCTAGTTGGCAGAGGTAGGTACCTTTGACCAAATAGGGACCCTTGCGTCTAGTCAGGGTAAGGGGGTACACTCCTAAAATAACCCCCAGGGGGTCCTTGGTAGCTTGGCACGAGCAGACAGGCTTATCTCAGAGGCAGTGTGTAAAGCATTTGTGAACACATACAGTAATCAAGTGACAACACTACAGATGGACACCACACCAGTTGTATATTAAAAATAAGTATCTTTTATATAGATATAACACAAGACCACAAACGACAAAAATCCACAATACTGTACTTCAAAAATGGTAGAATTATCTCAGTTCTCTTTAAGATGGTAAATGCGACACTTTGAGTTCAATGTACTTTAGGATGCGTAACGCTATACAACGAAAGTGTTGCAGGGAAGGTGATGCGTCGGTTCCTTACACGCAAGAACGGTGATGTGTCGGGTCCCTACTGATGCGTAGGAGATGCGTCGGTTCTTCTCGGCGTGGGGAGGTGATGCGTCGGTTTCTTACTGCGCTTTAGTGGCGATGCGACCAGCAACGCCGTGATGCGATGAAAATCCGGTGCAATGAAACAAAGATGGCATCTTCTTCTTGATGCGACACGATGCGTGCACGCTCGAAGGCCGTGCGGCGACTCAACGATTCTTCAGAGCCGCGACAGGCCCTGCGACACGCTTCTCGGTGATGCGGCGGCATCTGGTGCGACGTCGATCCTCTTCTGCGGCGATGCGAGGCGCTTCGGCAACGATGCGACGGCCGTGCGGCGACTCAATGATTCTTCTGAGCCGCGACAGGCCCTGCGACATGCTTCCCGGTGATGCGGCGGCATCTGATGCAACGTCGATCCTCTTCTCCGGATATGCGAGGCGCTTCGGCAACGATGCGGCAGCAGCGGCGACACTCTTCTCCGTTGATGCGGCGGCGTCTGATGCAACGTCGATCCTTTTCTTCGGCGATGCGAGGCGCTTCGGCTGCGGCGACGACGCTTCTTCTTCGCGAGTCGCGCTTCCAGCTCCTTGCGACACGCAGTCCCTCAGAAAGTCCAGCACAGCAGCAGGCACTTTCCAGAAAGACTCTTGGGGAGCTGGTTGGTGAAGTCTGTTGTCCCTGAGACTTCAGCAGGAGGCAAGCTCTTCTCTCAAGCCCTTGGAGATCTTTTACAAGTTGATGAAAGTACACACAAAGTTCCTTTCTCCTTTCTTTGGCAGTCAGGCAACCACTGCAGGCCAATCCCCCGAACAGCACTCAGCATAGGGATAGTCTCCTCCTCAGTTTCTCTGGTTCCTATCCTCAGCAAAGGTTCTTCTTGTTTCCCAAAGTGATCTGATCTAAAGTTCTGGGGTTTGGGTCCCCTCTTTTATACTCATTTTCCCTTTGTTCTCTGAAGGCAGAGAGGCCTTTGCCTAGTCCAACCCAGTTCTGGTCAGTACTGGAGCACTTTGTTGACAAGACTCCTTCTTTCCTTTCACAGTGAAGGCCAGGGACATCAGACGCACCCCAGGAGGTGGAGCCAGCATTGTGGAGGGACCTATTCAGGTCCCAGGTGAAACTCCTCCCACCCATCTCCATGCAGATCTCTCTATTCAGCCCTGTGCTGACTCACCCTGTCTCATGGAATCCCCAAGCCCCTGTCACTCACAAACCAGACAAGGAATACACAGGCAGGCTTGGATAGCTAGGCAAGAAAATACCTACTTTCTAAAAGTGGTATTTTTAAACACAGAATGTTAAAACCAACTTCACTAAAAGATGTATTTTATCATTCTGAGTTCAGGCATACTAAATTCGTTTTTCTACCATGTTCCCTGGGTCAGTTAGGATTATAAAATGTAATAATCAAACTGACCATTCTGGCCTATGGGGAACAGGTAGCCTTGCAATAGTGAAAAACGAAAATGGCTGTAATTCACTATTAGGACATGCCACACACACCAGGGCATGTCCTACCTTATACTTACAATGCACCCTGTCCTTGGGCCTACCATAGGGGTGTCTGATATGAAGAAAAGGGAAGGTTTAGGGACTGGCAAGTGGGTGCACTTGCCCAGTCAACATGGCAGTACCAGACTGCACACAGGCTCTGCAATGGCAGACCTGAGACACACTTTTACAGGCTGCTTCTGTGGGTGGCACAACCAGTGCTGCAAGCCCACCAGCAGCATTTGGTTTACAAGCCCTGGGCACACTCAGTGCACTGTACTAGGGTCTGACAAGTAAACCAAACCAATCAATCATGGAATCACTAATCTATTCATCAATTTACCATAGGGAGCACTTGCACTGTGGCACTGAATAGCAGTGGCACAGTGCCCAAAGCATCTATAACCAGCAAAAACACATGAGGCAACAGCAAAAAATGGAAGGGAGACCCACGCCAACAGTGCCAGGTCTAACACGTGTCCCCTCCAGCTGAAATGTGGGGAGAACTACCCTACCTCCTGGGAGTTCTCTTCACTAAGGCGGAAAGATCTGGACAGACCATCAGCATTGGCGTGTTCTGTACCAGGGTGGTGTTCCACCGTGAAGTCCATCCCCTGTAGGGAAATGGACCACCTCAACAGCTTTGGATTCTCACCAATCATCTGCATCAACCATCTGAGGGGCCTGTGGTCTGTCTGAACCCGGAAGTGAGTCCCAAACAGGTATAGTCTCAGCTTCTTCAGCACCCAGACCACAGCAAATGCCTCACGCTCAATCGCACTCCACCTCTGTTCCTGTGGAAGTAACCTCCTACTGATGAAGGCTATGGGTTGATCTAGGCCCTCCTCATTTATCTGTGACAAAACAGCCCCCACACCATGCTCTGAAGCGTCTGTTTGAACGATAAACTCTCTTGAGAAGTTGGGTGCCAGGAGCACGGGCGCCGTGCACATGGCAGTTTTCAGGGCCTCAAAAGCTTTCTGACAGATGTCAGTCCAAATCACTTTCTTGGGATGCTTCCTGGAAGTCACCTCTGTCAAGGGTGCAACGATGCTGCCATACCCCTTGACAAACCTCCTGTAATATCCAGTGAGTCCTAAAAAGGCTCTCACCTCTGTCTGGGTCTTGGGGGGCTCCCAAGCCAGGATGGTCTCAATCTTGGGCTGTAGGGGCGAAACCTGGCCGCTCCCAACCTGGTGTCCCAAGTACACCACGGAACCCTGCCCGATCTGGCACTTACTTGCCTTGATCGTGAGGCCTGCCCTCCGCAGCGCCATCAACACTTCCCAGAGGTGGTGCAGATGTTCTTCCCAACTGGCGCTGAACACTGCAATGTCATCCAGGTAGGCGGCACTGAACTCTTCCAGTCCAGCCAGCACCTGGTTGACCAACCTCTGAAAGGTGGCAGGGGCATTCTTCATCCCAAAGGGCATAACCCGGAACTGGTAGTGCCCATCTGGTGTGGAGAATGCTGACCTCTCTCTTGCCCCATCAGTCAAGGCGATCTTCCAGTACCCAGACATTAGGTCAAACGTGCTGAGGTACCGGGCAGCCCCTAACCGATCGATGAGCTCATCAGCTCTGGGGATGGGGTGCGCGTCAGTCCTCGTGACTGAATTGAGCCCTCGGTAGTCCACACAGAACCGGAGTTCTGGCGTGGCACCCGGTGCGGCAGCCTTTGGGACCAAGACCACTGGGCTGGCCCAAGGGCTGTTAGAGGACTCAATCACCCCTAACGCAAGCATCTTGGAGACCTCCTCCTTGAGGCAAGCTCTCACCCTGTCAGTCACCCTGTAAGTTTTGTGCTTCACAGGAGGACTATCTCCAGTGTCCACATCATGGACGCACCAATCAGTGACACTGGGAATCAGGGAGAACAGATCAGAAAACTGTCCCAGCAACTGGTGACAGTCATTCTGTTGCTCAGGGGTCAGGGTGGAAGAGAGGTTCACACCATCCACTGACCCATCTCGCTCTGTCGCTGACAGGAGGTCAGGAAGAGGCTCGGTCTCCTCCTCAATTCCAGCATCTGTCGCTAAGAGCATGCCCACTTTGGACCTCTCCAAGTAGGGCTTCAGGCGGTTGACATGCAGGACACGCAAGGGGTTCCTGGGAGACCGCAAGTCCACCAAGTAGGTAACAGGACTCTTGCGCTCCACCACCTCAAATGGTCCGGTCCACTTATCCTGGAGCGTACAAGGCTCCGCTGGGGCCATGACCCACACTTTCTGACCAGGCTGAAGCTCTACCAGAGTGGCATTCTGGTCGTACCATCGCTTCATCTCCTCCTGGCTGGCTTCCAGATTCGCCTCAGCGAGTTGCCTGAAATGCCTAGTCTGGTTCCTGAAGGCCAGCATGTAGCTATATACATCCTGGGGAGGTTTCCTGGGAGATTGCTCCCAGCCTTCCTTGACCAGACTCAGAGGTCCTCTCACTGGGTGACCATAGAGAAGCTCAAAGGGACTGAACCCTAGAGATTTCTGTGGCACCTCACGGTATGCAAAGAGAAGGCATGGTAAGAGGACGTCCCACTTACGCCTCATAGGTTCCTCAAGACCCATAATCATGCCTTTTAGGGTCCAGTTGAATCTCTCAACCAACCCATTTCCTTGGGGGTGGTATTGAGTGGTGAACTTATAAGTTACCCCACACTCCTGCCACAGGGACTTCATATACTTGGAAATGAAGTTTGTACCTCGGTCAGACACTACCTCTCTAGGGAATCCCACTCGGGAGAAAATTCCTATCAGTGCCCGTCCCACCACAGGGGCCGTCACTGTCCTCAGAGGTATGGCTTCCGGGTACCGGGTGGCATGGTCCACCAAGACCAGGATGAACCTGTTGCCCATGGCTGTCTTGGGGTCCAGTGGCCCCACAATGTCAATACCCACCCGCTCAAAGGGGGTGCTGACCACAGGGAATGGCTGGAGAGGAGCCTTCTGCTTCCTCCCACTCTTTCCACTTGCCTGGCAAGTCTGACAGGTCCTGCAGTGAGTATCTGAACTCCTGCGCATTTGGGGCCAATAAAAGTGGGTGACAAGCCTCTCAAAGGTCTTGTCCTGCCCCAAATGTCCTGCTAATGGCACATCATGAGCCAGCCCCAGTAGGAAGGCTCTGAAGCGCTGGGGTACCACCAGCACATGGGCTGACCCAGGCTCAGCAACCTTAGGCTCAGTATACAGGAGATCGTTCTCCCAGTAGATCCAATGTGATCCAGACTGATCACCTGCTGCCTGGTCTGCAGCCTGCTGCCGCAAACCCACAAGAGAAGGGCACTTCTTCTGCTCCACGCAGAACTCTTCCCTGGAGGGTCCTCCTTCCTGCTGCCAATGTGTCAGCTCAGGCAGGTCCCCCAGTTCAGCTACCTGTTCCCCTGTAGGCTCCAGGGCATCCCCCTCAGGGTCTACCTCCTCCTAAACCGTGGGAACTTCGGGGGGCGGTTTCCCACACCCCCTGCCTCTTCTCTCTCCGGCAGGCACCTGGGCCTCCCTCTCAGGCTCCAGGTCCTCTTGAACACCTCTGGCTGCCATGGACCGGGTAGTCACACACACCCAATCAGGCAAGCCCAACATCTCCAAATGAGCACTCCGCTCCACCTTAGCCCAAGGGGAGCTCTCCAAATCGTTCCCTAACAAACAGTCAACAGGCATGGCTGGTCTCACAGCTACTTGAAGAGTACCAGAGACCCCCCCCCCACTCAAAGGGAACCTGAGCCACCTTGTAGTGGCTCTCTGTGTTGTCAGCGGCAACAACTGGGTAAAATGCATTGGGGACAACCTGCTCTTCAGACACCAGGTGACACTTGACAGCTGTCACACTGGCTCCTGTGTCTCGAAGAGCCTCCACTCTATGGCCATTGATGGTCACCCACTGCCTGTACTTCTTAGTGTTATCAGGCAGTTGGGTCCTGGGGACCACCTCACAGTCTCCTAAAGAGACAAGGGACATCTCTGCGGGACCCCACCCACCTTGGACACCCCTCTCCTCCCCCAGGGCTACACTCGCCATCTGCCGGGGTGGAGCACCAGTGGGTGCTGTCTTTCCAAACTGTGGGCACTGGGGATCAACCGACTTATGACCCACTTCACCACACTTGTAGCACCTCAGGGGTCCCCTGGGAACAGGCCTACCTGTCGGGGCCCGTGCTTCTTCCTCAGGGGAGGCTGGGAACCCTTCCCTTGGTTCTCTTGGGGATTACTTTGGGGCCCTTTCTGGAACTACCTCTGTTTACCCTTGTCCCCCCACTCTTCTGCTGGGGACCCTGCCCACTCTTGGCGGAGTCTCCCACGTGACCCTTGTGGACCCGGGTGCTCACCCAGCGGTCCGCCTCCTCAGCAAGCTTCCTAGGGTTAGTCAGCCTGCTATCAATCAGGTGCTGGCGTAGCTCTGGAAAACAATTACTTGACAAGTGCTCCCATGCAATTAAATCAAAGAGCCCCTCAAAATCATTCACTTTGCTACCCTTCACCCAACCATCCAATGCTCTGCAAAAGAAAGTGACATATTCTACCCAGGTACCTGACTCCACCTTCTTGCAATTTCTAAACCTCTGTCTATACAATTCAGGAGTTAACCCATACCTGGACATCAATGCATCTTTCATGTGGCTATAAGAATTATGGACTTCAGAAGGCAAGTCTAACAGTGTGTCCCGCCCCTCACTAAGGAACCGCCCCCATAACCCTGCTCCCCAATCCTTCTCAGGGACCCGGTGGGTAGCCATGGCTACCTCATAGGCTTTGAACCACTGCCCAATATCATCATTCTTATAAAACTCTCTCACCACATCTTTAGGAATATACACCCTAGCTTCAACAGGCATGGACGGTGTGCTGCCACCAGAGGGAGTAATCTCTAAGCTTCTAGCTTTCAACTCCAACTCCCTCCAACTTTTCTCATGCTCCAACTGCATTCCCTTTTCTTCCAGGGCCAACCTCCTATTTTCTAACTCCAGTTGCCCACCCAACTTGAGCTTGGCAAGCTCCAATTCGTACATCCTGTTTTCCTTCCTGTCCGCCAACTCCTCTGGGGACAGGCCTTTGGCAGAAACACTGCTACCTACTGGGGAAGTTGCTCTCCTCCCCTCTGGACCCAATGGCCCCTCCAGCTGCTCATCTGCATTCTCAGCCCCTTCCTCATTTTCATTGGTATTCCTTGCTTCAACCCAGGCACTCAGCGACTTTTGGAACTCATCCTTCTTGGAGAGACCGGTCATAGCAACTTTAAATTTCCTGCAGAAGTGCTTTAGCTGTTTCACATTGTAGCATTCTAGTTTCTCCTCTTCCCACTCATAATCAACAGATGCTATGGATGCTGCTTTATCCATGGTGGTTAAACTTGGCAGTTCTTTGCAAACATAGAAAATCCCAGAAAAAACAATCTACCAAAAGTATGTGGTTGTGTTTTGGTCTGCACTCACTAGTAGTGTTCACCAATCACTGTACATGAGTCACAAATGCAAGTCCAGAATCCTCACCGCTGCCCACCAATGTTAGATTTGGGGGTCTCTAGTTGGCAGAGGTAGGGACCTTTGACCAAATAGGGACCCTTGCGTCTAGTCAGGGTAAGGGGGTACACTCCTAAAATAATCCCTGCTCACCCCCTTGGTTGCTTGGCACGAGCAGACAGGCTTATCTCAGAGGCAGTGTGTAAAGCATTTGTGAACACATACAGTAATCAAGTGACAACACTACAGATGAACACCACACCAGTTGTATATTAAAAATAAGTATCTTTTACATAGATTTAACACAAGACCACAAACGACAAAAATCCACAATACTGTACTTCAAAAATGGTAGAATTAGCTCAGTTCTCTTTAAGATGGTAAATGAGACACTTTCAGTTCAATGTACCTTAGGATGCGTAACGCTATACAACGAAAGTGTTGCAGGGAAGGTGATGCGTCGGTTCCTTACACGCAAGAACGGTGATGCGTCGGGTCCCTACTGATGCGTAGGGGATGCATCGGTTCTTCGTGGGGAGGTGATGCTTCGGTTTCTTACTGCGCTTTCGTGGCGATGCGACCAGCAACGCCGTGATGCGATGAAAATCCGGTGTAATGAACCAAAGATGGAGTCTTCTTCTTGATGCAACACGATGCTTGCACGCCCGATGGCCGTGCGGCAACTCAACGATTCTTCTGAGCCGTGACAGGCCCTGCGATACGCTTCCCGGTGATGCGGCGGCGTCTGGTGCGACGTCGATCCTCTTCTCCGGCGATGCGAGGCGCTTCGGCAACGATGCGACGGCCGTGCGGCGACTCAATGATTCTTCTGAGCCGCGACAGGCCCTGCGACACGCTTCCCGGTGATGCGGCAGCATCTGATGCAACGTCGATCCTCTTCTCCGGATATGCGAGGCGCTTCGGCAACGATGCGGCAGCGGCGGCGACACTCATCTCCGTTGATGCGGCGGCGTCTGATGCAACGTCGATCCTTTTCTTCGGCGATGCGGGGCGCTTCGGCTGCGGCGGCGACGCTTCTTCTTCGTGAGTCGCGCTTCCAGCTCCTTGCGACACGCAGTCCCTCAGAAAGTCCAGCACAGCAGCAGGCACTTTCCAGAAAGACTCTTGGGGAGCTGGTTGGTGAAGTCTGTTGTCCCTGAGACTTCAGCAGGAGGCAAGCTCTTCTCTCAAGCCCTTGGAGATCTTTTACAAGTTGATGAAAGTACACACAAAGTTCCTTTCTCCTTTCTTTGGCAGTCAGGCAACCACTGCAGGCCAATCCCCAAACAGCACTCAGCATAGGGATAGTCTCCTCCTCAGTTTCTCTGGTTCCTCTCCTCAGCAAAGGTTCTTCTTGTTTCCCAAAGTGATCTGATCTAAAGTTCTGGGGTTTGGGTCCCCTCTTTTATACTCATTTTCCCTTTGTTCTCTGAAGGCAGAGAGGCCTTTGCCTAGTCCAAACCAGTTCTGGTCAGTACTGGAGCACTTTGTTGACAAGACTCCTTCTTTCCTTTCACAGTGTAGGCCAGGGACATCAGACGCACCCCAGGAGGTGGAGCTAGCATTGTGGAGGGAAGGCACAGCCCTATTCAGGTCCCAGGTGCAACTCCTCCCACCAATCTCCATGCAGATCTCTATTCAGCCCTGTGCTGACTCACCCTGTCTCCTGGAATCCCCCAGCCCCTGTCACTCACAAACCAGACAAGGAATACACAACCTAGCAGAGGCAGGCTTGGATAGTTAGGCAAGAAAATACCTACTTTCTAAAAGTGGTATTTTCAAACACAGAATGTTAAAACCAACTTCACTAAAAGATTTATTTTATCATTCTGAGTTCGGGCATACTAAATTCGTTTTTCTACCATGTTCCCTGGGTCAGTTAGGATTATAAAATGTAATAATCAAACTGCCCATTCTGGCCTATGGGGAACAGGTAGCCTTGCAATAGTGAAAAACGAAAATGGCTGTAATTCACCATTAGGACATGCCACACACACCAGGGCATGTCCTACCTTATACTTACAATGCACCCTGTCCTTGGGCCTACCATAGGGGTGTCTGATATGAAGAAAAGGGAAGGTTTAGGGACTGGCAAGTGGGTGCACTTGCCCAGTCAACATGGCAGTACCAGACTGCACACAGGCTCTGCAATGGCAGAACTGAGACACACTTTTACAGGCTGCTTCTGTGGGTGGCACAACCAGTGCTGCAAGCCCACCAGCAGCATTTGGTTTACAAGCCCTGGGCACACTCAGTGCACTGTACTAGGGTCTGACAAGTAAACCAAACCAACCAATCATGGAATCACTTATCCATTCATCAATTTACCATAGGGAGCCCTTGCACTGTGGCACTGAATAGCAGTGGCACAGTGCCCAAAGCATCTATAACCAGCAAAAACACATGAGGCAACAGCAAAAAATGGAAGGGAGACCCACGCCAACAGTGCCAGGTCTAACAGCCGTGTTAAGGGGGTTGGCAGTGTCTTGTAAATTTGAGAAATTATCTGACTCATTAATATGAGATCAAATAGTCAGGTGTACAAAGAGTAAAAATGTGAAAGAAAAACTTTTGATGAAGGAAAATAATTTGAAAGAAACCATACAGATTGCGAAAAGCATGGAGCATACTGCACAATCGATAAAAGAAATGGAAGATACTTATCAGCGTAAAGTGGTTGCTGAGATATTGAGTGAGAACAAGATGAAATCAAAGGCTCAGGGAGGTATTGTGAGTAAGAAGATCGATATTCCGAAAGAACCATGGAATAATTTAGATAACTCATCAAAACGTTTTGAGAGAAGTCCTAGGGACATAAAATGTTTTAGGTGTGGAGCTCCAGGACATATATCTTCTAGTTTGAGATGTGGAGCAAGAAATGTGATATGTAGAAATTGTGGAATAAGGGGACATTTCGCAAAAGTATGTAGGATGAATACACGTGGTAAAAAGGTACAAGAAGTTGACTAGATATCGATGATATATGCGAAAATGTCCATGATATTCTCCTTTCTATTGATGGTGAAGACGATATCAGCACAAATAGAAAGGGAGTGGAACCAAAAGTTGAGGATAAGGTAAAGTTGGAGAGTGTTGATAAATTGGAAAAACCACATTGTACTATTTCTTTTGATGGCAAAATGTTAAGAGTACTTGCAGATTCTGGAAGTTTGTGCACATTAATTTCTAAGAAATCCCTAGATAAAAGTGGAATGGATGTAAATATGTCCTTGAATGAACCTGATATAAATGCTGTGGGCTATGGCGGTGTGAGGATTGAAATTCTGGGAATGAAGTGGATGACTCTCAAATTTAAGTCTGAAGGGGTTTTTGGTCATGTGTATGTGACTAACTATGGGTCAGACCTTTTGGGCTGGCATCATCAGAGAGACTTGAATATTGTGATAAATCCAAATGCCAAGGAACCTGTGATGGTGGTAGTGCCTGTAAGGACAATTGACGCCATTGATACTGATGAAGCCCTCATCATGTCAAGGTATCCCAAGGTGTTTACCGATGAATTGGGATTGTTGAAGGGATTTTCTCACAAAATAATATTGAAGAAGGGGGCTAGACCTGTCGTGCACAAGGTAAGGAATGTGCCGAATATGATGAGGGAGCCTTTACGAAAAGAATTGGACAAATTGTTGGAACAGGACATAATTGAGCCTATTGAGGCGTCAGAATGGTTGGCTCCTGTTGTGGTTGCACCGAAGGAAGGAGGAAAGATTTGCTTATGTGTGGACTTGCATGATTTAAATAAGAGTATATGGGTAGACAGACAACCCCTTCCTAACATATCTGAGACCATTGCAGTATTGGGGGGTGGATCTATTTTTAGTGTCCTAGACATGTCATCTGCCTACCATCAAGTGAATTTATATGAAGGGTCACACCACTTAACCTCCTTTGTAACACCATTGGGGCATTCCATTATAAGAGAATTTCTTTTGGGCTAGCATCAGCCTCTGCTGTCTTTCAGAGGGTAATGAAAAATATATTTGGGGACATGGATCGAGTCATGTGCTTC
This sequence comes from Calotriton arnoldi, assembly GCA_963921515.1. Lineage (NCBI taxonomy): Eukaryota > Metazoa > Chordata > Amphibia > Caudata > Salamandridae > Calotriton > Calotriton arnoldi. Next base: position 518,521 of record CAWUFW010008923.1, read on the forward strand.
CAGGATGACATACTTGTTTTGGGGAAGGATGAAAAAGACCATGATGTTTTATTTGGAGAGGGGATGAAAAGATTGGAAAAACATGGATTAACTATTAAGAGAGAGAAATGTCAGCTAAAAAAAAAGAAGTGACATATTTGGGACATGTCCTCAATGCTAATGGTGTAAGGCCCAAGGAAAGTATTGTAAAGGCCATTGAGAACATACCTGATCCAATTAACAAAGACGAATTTCGATCTTTCCTGGGTCCCGCTGAATATTGTTCAAAGTATGTTAAAAATGTTACTGATATTTTTGAACCATTAACAGTGATTATGGCGAAACATGCGTTGTTTGTGTGGAGTGAAGATTGCAAGGAAGCTTTCAGGAAGATTAAGGAGTGCATAATGCTGGCGCCTACCTTGGGACACTTTGAAGTGTCAGGAAAAGCCTACATTGTGACTGATGTCAGTGGTGTTGGACTAGGTGCAGTGTTGATGCAGTTTGTGAATGGTGAGGAGCAAGTAATAGGTTTTGCGTCCAGGAGATTGAGAGGTGCGGAGACTTCTTACTCAGTCATTGAGAGAGAAGCCCTCGCCTGTTGTTGGGGCATCAAACATTTTCGGTTCTATTTTTAAGTAAAAAACTGACCATAAGCCACTTATCTACCTATTTAAAGGTGGGTGTGGATTAGAAGGTGGCATTACTCCGAGGAAATCAAGATGGATACTATCGGTGCTTGATTTCAATTTTGAAGTAGAGTATGTAAAAGGTTGTAGGAATGTTGATGCAGATTGTTTATCTAGCCTGCCTGTGATTGGTGAAGAACACAAGGAGGAAGAGGAAGTGATTGCGGATTGTGATGACAGTGGAATGGCCATAGGTTGTGAGGAATGGAAGGTAGCCATGAGTAAAGATCTAGTTTTGATTGAGGTGTGTAGTAGGATTGTTCAGGGTTGGCACGAAGAGGATGTTTCGAATTGTGATCTTAAGGAGTTCTACAGTTGAGGAATGAGTTGAGTGTTGTACGGGATAAGGTATTAAGAAGAAGCCAGATTGTTTCTCCTGCTGGTGTTCGGAATCGTATCATTGCTTTAGCTCATGAAGGGCATCCAGGGAGAAACATGACTAAGAGAAGGGTGAGTCAGTCTTATTGGTGACCCGGGATGGATTGTGATGTTGAAGCTGTTATTAAGACGTGCGTAGCATGCGCAAATAGTGACAAGACCAAGGTTGTTAGGCAACCACCTCTGGCATTTTCAGAATTTCCCATGAAACCTTGGGAAAGAGTAGCCATCGACTTTATCGGTCCTGTAGCTAGATTAGGGGTAAGAAACAGATTCATCTTGATTATAGTGGATTATCATACAAAGTGGTTTGTTATGGAAACTTTTGAACAGATCACAACTGCTAACGTAATTGAATTTTTGGAGAGAGTTTTTATGGAAGAAGGAATTCCTAAGACCCTTGTTTCAGATAATGGGGTCCAATTTGTTTCCCGTGAAATGACTAGTTACCTTGCTCGGATGGGCATTATTCATGAGAGAGTGGCTTTGTTCAGGCCACAAGCTAATGGATTGGTTGAAAGGGTCAACAGAATGCTTATGGAAAGTATTCAACTTTCTCTGAGTAACCAACTTCCGTGGAAGAAGGAATTAAGGAAAATGATTTGGGCACATAGGATAACTCCACATTCAGTAACTGGGGTGTCTCCTTTTGTTTCATTGAAGGGAAGAGAGCCAGGAAGGAAAGAATATCCAGTGTGGTTGTGTGATACTCGTGATGTGTGTGTGGATCTTGAAATTATCAAAGAGAGAGTGTCAAATTTTCAAGACAAAACTAAGAAATATTATGATCAAACCCAAAGAGTAAAGACACAATAGTTAAAAGAAGGTGATTGGGTGGCAATAAGGAAGGGTGGAATTGTGTGTAAAGGTGACAGTAAATATACTAAACCACAGAGAGTAAGAGAAGTTAAACCTAATGTGGTGGTTCTACTTGATGGATCTATGTGGAGTTTTGGTAATGTTTGTAAAGTAAATCAAATGTTGGGCGTGCCCAACAATGAGGGATTATGTTGTTTTATTAATATGACAAGATTATTGTAACGTTGCTATTATCATTCTTGTTTGTCCTTGTACGCTTCTATTCTTGTAGTTTTCTTTATGTTTCTACTAGTATTTTAGTTTCATTATAATTGCATTGCAAAGGAGATGTGTAGAGTTTACTGTATGGAATTTAGAATGTGGAGGGTGGATACCAGGGAGGAGAAGGAGGCTAGACTCCGTTTTGGTGAGTCAACTGTATGTTGCTGGGATGCCGTGAAGTAACGAATAAAAGAAAGAAGAAAGAAGAAACAGGAATCAGTGTCTTCTTTACACTATGTCTAAGTGGGAGCTTGTCTCGCAGGAGATTGGCAAAGGGTGCTTTCATGCTGCAGGACGACCTTCCCTCTGCAGTGAAAATGGAAAAATAAACTGAGAAAAGAGAAAAATGAGGGGCTGTGGGGAGTGCCTTTCCCTCGCTGTCTCTTTCCTGTACTGCTTCTATTAATGAAATCTTCATCCGGGTATGAAACGTAACGGAGTCTGCACTCCATGTGCACTGCACAGCTCAGTCAGGGAACAGTTTCTGTTCCTTTCCCAGCCCAGAAGACAGTGTCACAGTGACAGGCAGCACAGGGCCGTACAGGGCCCCGCATGGGTGCTGCTGCCTTTATTGCACCTGCAGCCTGACTCACCCACATTTGTAGCACACTATCAGCCTGCCAGAGCTGCCTCTCTCTGTCGCTTGTGCCCTTACTGCCACAGCAGCCACTATCACCCATACTATCTACAGACTGCACCTGCACTGTTAATGCAGCACTAGGTACCAAGCATTCAACATGAAGCGACCCGAACAAGAAGTCAGTGGCCCTCAGGACAGCGGAGTGAACAAACTCATCATCTGCTGCTCTGCCAGTAAGGCCTGTACATAAAAACAAACAAAAACGGACCCCTTTACCTTAAGAGGTGGGCGAGCCAACAAATGAAGAAGTTATCCTGGCCAGAGCTGAGCTAGGGGTCTGGCTTGCCTTCAAAGAGCCCATGCAGGATCTGCTCCATGAACAATTTTGGCAGTTTAATCATGCAGCAACCATCATGCAAACAATTTCCTCAATTTCAAAATATGTGTGATCAATATTTGGAAACTGCGAGCCTTTCACCTTCAAATATCAGATTATATCACTGCTTTGAGAGGCATTTCTATTGAAACGGGTAGTTTTTAAACGCACACAGTGCCATTTATGAAGACTAAGAGGTAAGTCAATTGTCATGTGTACATTATATGTAATGCATATGTGTCAACAGCCCCAATTCATGCGGGAGACTCCTGATTTTTTAAGCCAAAAATAGCTTCATTTTGCCTGCCTCCCACCTGAACTTGATTCTACTCTAAAAGAAGTCAATGAGGAAAATACAATCACCTGACTTTTTTTTAAAAATCTCTTGCTTTCCTATTATAAAATATTGGCAGGTATAGTAATGTGGCCTGCACTATTATAGCCTTTTACTTCAAAACATGAGCGGTTTTTGCTTTTGTACAGCCCACATCCTATACGCCCATATTTTAAGGTGTTCTCATGTGCAGTAAGGAAGAAAGCAACAATATGGTTTATGGTGAAATAATACATTTGCCTGGGATCACGCAATTTGGTCAGGTGGTGAAGCTGGGACTGATCCCATGCTTTGTAGTTTCTCAATCTCTCTCTCTCCTGTTTTAAATCAAAAGTTATGCACTGATTCTAGTTCTTTGCGAACGAGCCTAAAGCATTTGTGGGAGCCAGAAGCCACATTAAATGTTGTCCCATTTTGAGCTCTAGGGACCAAAAAGACATCAAGCTGAGCTAGAGCAGGCATCTGGCTTGAACTTTCAGTGGCCAACCAACTTCTACTTTATGTTACGGTATGTTATATGATATGTATTTGTATTGCGCACAACTAACCCTGGAGGGTATCCTGACATGAAGAAGGAGCTGCATAGGCCGAGCCAGGGTCGGGGCTAGTCTTCAGTTTCTTACTGAATCCAAGAACTGAGGAAGAGGCTCTGATGTGTAGGAGTGAGGTAGAAGAAGGAGCAACTGCTGGATTTGGTTCTGCATGTGTGTGTGGGGGGTGCGATTAGGAGTCTGGCTGAGAAGATGTATCTGGTAGATTTGTGGAAGTATATGTACTTGTTGAGGTACGATGGGCCAATGTTGTGTAAGGCCTTGTATCTGTGTGAGGAGTTCAACTAGTACTTGCTTGTAGTTTAGGAGCCAGTGGAGCTCTATGAGGTGAAGGGTGATGTGAGTGTGAGGTGGTAGGATGAGAGTGGGTCTTGCTAATATGTTTTGTATGGTCTGGAGTTTTCTAATTAGTTGAGCATTGATTCCAGCACAGAATGTGTTGCCATAGTCCAGCTTATTGATGATGAAGGCTTGGGTGATGGTTCTGCGAGTGTTGGTAGGGAGAGGCAGGAGAGAGAGTTTGCGTTCACTTGGATTCACGGGAGAGTGGGTCTGAGTTTGGCAGGCCACCAAGTGAAGTTCCAGACAGAATGAGCTGCCTTTGCTGAAGGTTACTACTTCCGTCTTATCTATGGTGAGCTTGAGACATTTGGGTTTCATCCAACTGGTGACTTTGGTCATGAAAGTGTAGAAATTGGTCCTGGTGTTTGGTGTCTTGTCAGAGAGGAGGAGGAGCTGGTTGTCTTGAGCATAGGCTATGATGTTGATTCCGTGGGCATGGATGATGCTGGCAAGTGGGGTCATGTAAGCATTGAACAGAGAGGGGCTAAGAATTGATCCTTGTAGAACTCCATAGATGAGGTTGACTATGTCCAAGGTCATGGGGGCCAGGCTGACCGACTGGGTACAGCCTGTCAGGGCGGAGCATATCCAGTGAAGTGCGTGACCTCGTGACTTTGTGCAGTTGTTGGATATAGATGAGATGGGAGGCAGTGTTTAAGGCTGTGGAAAGATCCAGTAGGATGAAGGCCGCGGTGTCACATCTGTCCATGATCATCAGGATGTCGTCCATGACAATGATGAGGGTCTCTGTACTATGGATGTGCCTGGATCCAAATTGAGTGGTGTAGAGTGGGTGGTTGCTATTGAGGTGAGTGGCTAGGGGTTTATTTATCATCTTTTCTATCACTTTTGCCCAGTGCGGTAGCCGGGAGATAGGCTGATAGTTGGCTAGTGGCTTCGGGTCTGCTGAGGTCTTCTTGAGGAGGGGGAGCAAATTTGCATGTTTCCAGGTGACCTGGTTTGTGGCTAGGATAACGGAGGTATTTCAGTAGACAATGCGATGATTCCATAGCCGATGCACCGGGTTTCTCCATGCTGTGGAAGGGATGCGGTGTTCGTCCTTCAGCTGTGACGGTGATGCGGTGATCTCTGTGCTGTGTCCATAGCCGATGCACTGGGTTTCTCCACACTGTTGAAGGGATGTGTCGATCAACCCTTAACAGCGGCGGTAATGCGGTGGTTGATGAAGCAGTTCTGATGACACTGTTCGGCCCCCAAGTGCGATGGACTAATTCTGTTCCTGCTTCAGCGGCGATGCAGCAATTCTGATTGTCGTGGTAGAGGATGCAACGGTTTTACTGGAGCTAGCACCCGGAGTCACTTCCAATGACCAAGGCAGAGGAACAGGATTAAAGACTTTGATGTCCCTGAGACTTTGAAGAACAGGAGGCTAGTCAACTAGCCATTGGAGACACTCCGGGACAGTCAGAGGGAGCAAGCAGGCAGCAGAGAGCACAGCAAGGCAACATTCTTCCAGATCAGCAGTACAGCAAGCAGCAATCCTTAGCACAGCAATAGGCCAGGGTGGAGTTCACAGAGTTCCACTATGCAGAACTTCACAGGGTGCCGGAAAAAACTCTGCTGCACTCCATGGTGTCCCGCAAGAGATGGAGTGAGGTAAGTAACACTGCTCATGCTGATTTCTAGCACCAGGAGTTTGTCTCACACTATAAAATGAGAGCAAACAGCAACACATGCAGCGCAAGAGGTCGCAGCTTCTTTCTGCCGCAAGAGTAGATGTTCTACTCGAGCAGCAGCTTCCTCAACGCGAGTGACAGGTTTCGCTATGCCATCTGTAGCGACCTGCCACCCGTGTTGAGAAATCTCACTGGGAGGTGGTCTAGCGTGTGATTTTTCATGCCTGTGCTCACCAATGTAACATTGGCACGCCACGAGAAAGGAAAAACTCTGCTCAGCTACACTGAGTTTTTTGGAACTCTGCGCTCTACGCGGAGTGGTAAAAACTCTGCAAACTCCACGAGCAGAGCGTAATTTTACACCCTGGCACACACAGCAGTTTCTTCTTCTTGTAAAAAGGGTTTCCAGTCCTGGTTCGCCCTGAGTTGGTAGGGTCAGAGGTCCAGTACTTATACCCTTTTGAGCCTTTGAAGTGGGGGTGACTTCAAAGAAGGTACTTTGAAGTGCAGAGAGCTTCCTTCATCCTGCCCGGGCTCCAGCCTCACTACTGGGGGGTTAGGCAGATCTTTGTGTGTGGTCAGAGCACATCCTATTAAGGTGTACGTGTGAAGCTGTGCTCAGCCCTTCCCTCCCTTCTGCCTCTCAAGATGCAAGAAGTCACACCCAGCCTTCCTTTGTGTGGGACTGTCTAGAGAAAATATACAAAGTGAATTGTCACCCAGCCTAGCTAGTGATCAGAGACAGGCAGCAAACACCAAAGAGCTAAGAGCAAGAAAATGTCTAACTTTCTAAAAATGTTGTTTTCAGAATGGTAACTACAAATCCAATTTCACCATTAAAGAGGATTTGTCATTACCATTCCAGAAGTACTAAACATGATATCTCTACTTTCTCTCAGTTAAGAAGTACAGTTAATTAAGTGTAACAAGGAATTCCCAATGTTAACCTATGAGAGGGGTAAGCTTCTCAGTAGTGAAAAAAAGAGTTTGGGAGTTTTCCACTACCAGGACATGTAAAGCTTAAAAGTACATGTTCTCCCTTTTAGTTACACAGCACCCTGCCCTATGGGCTACTTAGGGCCTACCTTAGGGGTGACATATGTAATAAAAGCGGAGTTTAAGGCTTGGCAATGGGCTTTAAATGCCAAGTCAGAGTGGAAGTGTAAATTGCACACACAGGCTTTGCAGTGGCAGGCCTGGGACATGTTTAAAGGTCTACTTGTGTGGGTGGCACAATCAGTGTTGCAGACACACTAGTAGCATTTAATTTCAAGACCATGGGCACATGTAGTGCACTGTACTAGGAACTTATAGGTAAATGTGCCAATTGTGGATACATCAAACAAACCATGTTAAGGGGAAAAGGGTGCAGGGACAGAATATCGAGTACAAAATTTTGAGTTGCAAAAATATGTTGTCATTAATATCGTAGGTCAGAAATATCAACAGCAAGAATATCCCGGTCAAGAATATCGACTTAAGGAAAATAATATCAATTTTAAAAATATTGAAGTGATTAATATCATTTGCAAAACTATTTTATATGTATGTGATGTATGTTTTTTTTGTATAAGAATTGTTTGTATTTTTAATAAATGTGTTAAATTTTTTTGTAGTTATTAATTTTTTTAAATTTGAGTTTTGCTCTTTTAGTTCCGTAGCGGGTTGTGGGTTTATAGGTGAATAGGGTCGAAAGTAATTTGATTATATTAAATGTATTTAAAAAAAATTATTGGAATTTTGCGTTTTTAGTTCGGTAGCGGGTTGTGAGTTTATAGGGGAATAGGGTGGGAAGTAATTTAATTGTATTATATTTATTGATTATTTTTTATTTATTATTATTTTTAATTGAGATGCTATAGTGTTAAATGTGTAAAGTAATTTATTATTAATTAATTAATAATTGGTTGTTAATTAATATTAATTAATTAATTGGTAACTAATTATGGTAATTGTATAATTAATTTTAGGTGTGTGTTGTGGTGTTTATAGGTGTAAATGGTGGGAAGTAATTTATTTTTAATGTATGAATTAATAATTGGTTGCTAATTATTTTTAATTAATTGGTTATTCATTTTGGTAATTTTATAATTAATGTTAGGTGTGTTTTGTGGTGTTTATAGGTATAAAGGGTGGGAAGTAATTTATTTTTATTTTATTAATTAATTATTGGTTGTTAATGAATTTTAATTAATTAATTTGTAATTAATTTTGGTAATTTTGTAATTAATTTTAGGCTTGGGTTGTGGTGTTTTTAGGAGTAAAGGGTGGGAAGTATTTTGTGTTTAAATAATTAATATATAGTTGTTAATTAATGTTAATTATTTGATCTGTATTTTGGGTAATTGTTTATTTTTTTGTGTGTTGTTTTTACTTTTAAAGGAGTTGGAATAGTAATTTTTACCCCGCCGCTATCCAGCACTTTCCCTACTGTTGCACTGCACTCACTGGAGTGGGAATAGTCATTTTTACCTCTCCGCTATCCAACACTTATCCTACTGCTGAACTCAGTGGAGTGGGAATAGTAATTTTTACCCCTCCGCTATCCAACACTTTCCCTACTGTTGCTCTTACTGGAGTGGGAGTAGTAATTTTTACCCCTACGCTATCCAACACTTTCCCTACTGTTGCTCTTACTGGAGTGGGAGTAGTAATTTTTACCCCTACGCTATCCAACACTTTCCCTACTGTTGCACTCTTTGGAATGGGAATAGTAATTTTTACCCCTCTGCTGTCCAACACTTTCCGTACTGTTGCACTCTCTGGAGTTGGAATAGTAAATGTAATTATTTTGCTATTTAACACTTTTCCTACTGTTGCACTGATTGTATTGAGCAATTTAAGTTTAAATATTTTTTCATAGTTTAATGTTTTAATTTATTCTATAATGTTTTTTTATATTTTAAATTATTTATATATATATATTATTTTTATAATTTTAAAGTTTTAAAATAAATTAAAGATAATAGTTTATTAATTATTTTAAAGTAAATATATATATATATATGTATAAAATATTATGTTTGTGTGTTTATTTTTTAAATTACGTTTATTTGTAATATTTTATAAATATGTATATTACATTTAATTCATTTTGTTAAAATTAATATTAATATTTAATATATTTAATATATATTACTTTAGCTTATATATATATTTAAATCGATATTATTTACATCTATACTTTTTACATCGATATTTTTGATTCAATATTTTTGTACTTACCTGTGTCGGTATGGGAGTCATTATTTTTGTAGTCTATATTTTTTTCCCGATATTTTGAGCATCGATATTTTTAACATTGATATTCTATCAGTGAACCGGGAGACACACATGAACTGTAGCACTGGTTGGCAGTGGTAAAGTGTTCAGAGTCCTAAGGCCAACAAAAAGAGTCAGCAAAAAGAGGAGGTAAGCAGGCAAAAAGTCCGGGGAAAGACCACCCTAAGGATGCCAGGTCTAACAGCAGTGTATAAGTGCTGATTTGTAGGTGGTCTTGTAAGTGTCATTCTGACTTTGTCTCCATCTTTCACACCACTATAACCGGAAGCGGAATGTAGAGTCATTGAGTTGGTTAACAAAGTCCAGTCCCACCATGGCGTATTCTGCCGTTTGTTAAACTGGCACCATCTTTAAAGTTCTCAGAATCCATTATGTGGTGGGTAGAGGTGAGCTACACAAGTGTATTAACATTAATTCTGTGATATTAGCTGGATCACACCTGTGCACTAGGAGAGGTAGGAGTTGCTTCAGTATTGGAAGTTTGCCTGTCAGTTGAAGACTGTTAGAAATGGGGGGCCTTATTTATGAGGCCTTGCAACAGTTTTGCGCTGCCGTTGCATCATTTTTTGTGACGCATCGCGGCGTAAAACATGCCCCCTGTTGAGCCCTATTTACAAAGTGATGCATCTAAGTCACTTTGTAAACACCTGTACTACATTATACCTGATCAGGTATAATGTATGCAGGGGGGGGGCGTTCCCAAGCAAGTAAGCCTCGTAGAAGTGACGCAGTGAAATCTATGAAATTTCACTGCACCACTTCTAGGACTCAAATGCATCAAAACCTAACGCCTGCCATGAGCACGGCAGGCGTAAGTGTGACGCAGTGCTTTATCCCTAGCCCTCCCCCCTGCATTGCTGGAGTCACATCACGCTTCAGACACAACTCCAGCAATGCGTAATTTTTGCACCGACAGATATGTCAGTAAAACTGAAGTATCTGTCATTCCTTGAGACAGGATACGTCATACAGTAATTATGACGCATCCATCATGTCGCAAGGAGGGTGCAATGAAAAGTGACGCATCGCTGTTTTCACGCAGCGATGGGTCACTTTTCTTAAATGAGGCCCGGGGTTTCTGGATGGCTAAGGTATGCACCTAAGCTAGGCAGAACCCACCACTCTAGTCAGAGCAAAGGAGTTACACACTGAAGATAACCCCTGCTCACCCTCTTGGTAGCTTGGCAGAGCAGTCAGGCTTATCCCAGAGGGAATGTGTAAAGCATGTGCTAAACACACTCACACACCAATGACACACTAGGCACACCACAAAAGTAACTCCACACAAGGTTATATAAAAATATCCTTTGTATTATCCCTAAAAACACATTAGATCACAATCCCATGTATTACTGTGCCACTAGGCACTTGTCATGACTTCACAGGGATTACATAAATCACATGGCCAATCGGGCCACGGTCATAAACATCACAGTTATCACAACCCTGTAACTACTGGTAGGATTACCTTTAGCATAAAAACATTAGTTATAAACAACATCAGTAGTGCAATATAGTACACAATTGTAGGGGGCCCACACTATGGGAACCTCTTAACTGGCAATGTCACATCACATATTTCCACGTCAGGGACTAAACTGCAAGGTCTGACACATGAATACTGGCTGGCTGCAACCGGATATACCATAACCAACACAGGGGTCATCAATGCAGTGCCAACAGAGGAATAGCACTACAAACACCATCAAGGATGGCACCTGCGCTATTTTATAGCATCTGGTGCCCCTGTTCCCTCCACGTAGGTTCCTGGGCTGCCTGCCCACCTACAACAGGGAATATGGTAATTTACACCAACACTCGAGTGCCCGTAAATGGTGGCCCCTCTGGACCGAGACAAGCAGGGAGGCGGACGTTAATCCACATGGTAAGTCAGCCCTGGCCCTTCAGGGCCGGAAAGGTAGTTGCTGTTCCTCAGCTCTCCCTGGTATGTTACACATGTAGGGTCACGGGGGAGACCTCCCTGGGTCCCCCCTGCTGATGAATTCTGCCTTGACGATCTTCTTTCCAACGATGCAATGTGGTACACCCACACTGCAACCCAAGCGGGAAGACCTGCCTCGGTCTCCCTCCGGTCACCTCACGGCTGGGGCTGCTGGTCACTCAGTACTGGAGACAGGGAGCCTGCGGGCAGCCACAGGCAGAAACCCAGTCAGGCCTCCAAGACTAGGGGGACACGGAGCGAAGTCTCTGTCAGCTCGGCTCCTTTTCCTCTGATTTCTCTCCCCGGCTGGGCCACGCCCCCTTTGTTGATGTTGGTGTTGCTAGGCAACGCAGAGAACTTCCCGGCCCGGGAATCCTTGTCTTTCTGGCGCCATCGGGCAGCTGTGGCCACGCAGCAGAGCCGCAGCTGCACTGCCACACAAAGCTCTCTTTCCTGGCTATAGGGCAAGGGAGAGCCCACACCAGGGCGAATCGGAGTTTCAGTGTGCTTTGGGAAGCAGCAATTAAAAGCGCTCAGTCTGTCTTTCACATGAAGACAAAAACAAGGAACATGCAGTGCTCACCAGTGCTATATTCTCTCAAGCTCTGAGCAGCCCCAAGGAGCAGTCTACAGCGCTCCTTTTGTGCTGGGCTCCTTTGAGAGCAGTGCGACAATCAGGTTTAGGAAAGCAGGCAGCGGGCAGCACACAGGGTCCTTGGGCATAGGGGCAGTCCCTCCAGCAGATCAGCTCACAAGGCAAATTCACAGTGGCAATTCCCTTCCAGGACAGCTCTCCTCTGGTCCCACACAGTGTCTTCTCTTTTTTTATGGGGTCACAGCCCCTATACTTATAGTACCAATGTCTTTGATCTGGGGGGTACTTCAACCACTATTGAAGTGCACAACACCCCCATTCACATTTTTAGCCCAAGCCCCAGACACACCACAGGGGGGGTGGAGCCAGCATTGTGGAAGGCAGGCACAGCCCTATTCAGGTGCAGGTGCTACTCCTCCGACCTCTCAAAATGCAGACCAGGCCTATTCAGGTGCAAGGGAAAACTCCTCCCGCTACTCAAAATTCTGCCAAGGTCTATTCAGCCTAGCGCTGAGTCACCCAGGAAAGGCAGAACACACCTCAACCCACATCCAGGGACTGGCTGGAGTGAATGCACATCCCCTCTAACCTGTCAGTCAGAACCAGACGGTCAATACACATTCAGGTAGGGCACAAAGACACATCAGTAAACAGAAATGCCCACTTCTAAAAGTGGCCTTTCTAGGATACTAATAATAAATCTGCTTTCACCAATAAGCCAGATTTATCACTACTATTCCAAACATACCAAACATGGTCACGCTTCCCCTCTCATGTCAGGAATTACCACTGAAGCACATATCAGTGAATCCCCAATGTAAACCTATGAGAGGGCAGCCTCACAGCAGTGAGAAACCAAATAGGCTGTTTGTCAGTACCAGGACATGCCACACAGTTAAGGCACATGTCCTACCTTTTACCTACACCGCACCCTGCCCATAGGGCTAGCTATGGCCTACCTTAGGGGTGACTGATATGTAGTAAAATGGGAGTTGCAGGTGTGGCAACCACTTTAAATGTCACGTCACAGCAGCAGTAAACTGTGCACGCAGGCCCTGCAGTGGCAGAGGCCGGAGACAGGTTTGAAAGGCTACTTCGGTGGGTGGCACAAGCAGCGCTGCAAGCCCACCAGTAGATTTAATTTACAGGCCCTGGGTATATAGGATACCACTGTACAAGGGACTTACAGGTAAGTTAAATATGCCAAACAGGTGTAGACCAATCTTACCAAGTTTACAAGAGAGAGCACATGCAGTTTAGCACTGATCAGCAGTGATAAAGTGCCCAGAGTCATAAAACCATCAACAAAAGGTCAGAAAAAATACAGGAGGAAGGCAAATGGTCTGGGATGACCCTGCTAAAAGGGCCAAGTCCAACAAAGACCATATTTCATTTCTGCTAATTGTAGGGTGACGAGGTTTTCAAAACTAAAAACAAGCTTAGGCAGTATGTTGCTCCCAAGAACCTTCATTAGCACTTTGCAAAAACTGCTGACATGACTAGCATGGGCAGGCAACCAGCCACAGTAAGTTGGGTTGCTTTGACACTTTCTTATGAAAAAAGGGTGGCTGAAAGTTCCTGATTTGAAGGCAGTGCAGTGTATGTTCACTCATTATAGGTTGCATGGCCTGAATGACTTTTCATACCTGTGTCAGCACTCATACAAAGCAGCATGGAACCTTTCACAGCTGTGTTGCTTTAGTAGAACTTCCTTAATGATGGCTCCAGAGCATTCTGGTAGAAGTAGCCTTTGCAGCTTTCATTCGGATTTTCCAAAGTTAAATAACAAGTGATTTATCTCCATTTATTTAAACAGTTACAGCAGTTGAATTTTCACTGAGGTAATGCCCTCACATCATGCTATTTCACTTTTATTAAAGGGCTTCAGATGGACTAACCTTATAAGGTGGTGCAGAACAATTCAAATAGCAATAAACCCTCTACCTGTATCAGTGAAGATGTAAGCTTGTGGTGCAGACCAGTGAATATGGGAGCTGCAAACTTCATGATGTCAAGAGGTTTCTAAGGTGAAAAGTACATTTTTCTATTTGAACATGAACTTTTTTTCAAGGATGTGCTCATAGCCATAATTAAAATGACAGTGGAAAGATGCCTACAGTATGAGGAAGAACACAGCTGGGATTTATGTCTTAACATGCTTTTAAAATATAAGCACTTTGCATTCTGGGACTTTCTTTCACAAAGAAATGCAAAATGACCTGAGCAAAAAAACACTGGGGGAGGAAACTGATACAAATGACATTCAGGCGGTAGAGTCAACTGTTGGCTATGTGCTATATATGTGGTGCCTGCCTGTGGTATGTTTGAGTAACAGGGGTAGTGTGATAACAATCAGCACTGGCAATGAGTGGAAACCAGATTCTGGTTCCAGCATCTGTCCTTGTGCTGGAAAACCAGGTTCCAGTTGGTACCTGCTTACTCTTCCCACTTTGCCCAGGTGCATCGTGCTGAAATCACGACACTTGCAGCATTGTCTGAACAAATTTAGTGTGTGTGCTCTGTGCAGTAGATTTATGGAGAGGCATAATGGGTTACACTGGACAGGTGGCAAACACTTGGACAGGGGGTGGTTTGAAGCTTTTTTGTGCAGGATGGTGCCAGGAATTGTGGCTACATTGTACTGTTGGTATGGTGCAGGTGTTCTGACCAGTAAGATCTGCTGGATATGGGATTCTCCTGTGGGAGAGAAGCATATGGGATGAAACGCCATCTTTATGGTCACGGATGCATAGATACCACACCAGTCATTTGGATCGGCTCAAGACATAAGCAAACATGAACTAAATAAACAACCTGACAATGATTGATTTGTTGATAGTGGTGCATTCAAGGCAAGGGACCCACAGATGCGGCACCAACCTGTTGGACAGGCATACTACAAAACACCTCTCTCCGGAAGTGCAAAGGCTCCATACCTCAAACCTCCAAACTCAGCTCTCATATATCCATATCAGTATCTGCAAGCTTCCAGGAAACTTGTGAGGTACAACAAGTTATACAAACAGTGTGGAGAAATTTAGGGTTACAAGGTCCCAACAGTGGCTGCAGGAGGTCACCTTGCCAGGAGAACTGATTTGAAACTTTCTCTCAAAACTAGTAAGACCTGAGGAGTTCATTCATCCAAAGAGTACCATCGGGATATCGCTGAACAGCACCATCCAAAAAGCGGCTGCCTACCCCCACTGTCAACCACCCTTGATACCAAGTGCATGAGGTGAGGCACCCCTCAAATGGGCATCCAGTAATACAGCTAGGGTCTCTCAACAGGCCAGTGGTCATTATCTGTGTACCTGCTCATACAGTCTTACCCAGCAGTCACTGTCCGTGTACCTGCTCATACAGTCTTACCCAGCAGTCATTGTCCATTTACCTGCTCATCCATTCTTATCCTGCTGTCATTGTCCGTGTACCTGATCATACAGTTTTACCCAGCAGCGCTGTCTGTGTACCTGCTCATACAGTCTTACCCAGTAGTTACTGTCCATGTACCTGCTCATACAGTCTTACCCTGCTGTCATTGTCCGTGTACCTGATCATACAGTTTTACCCAGCAGCGCTGTCTGTGTACCTGCCCATACAGTCTTACCCAGCAGTCTTTGTCCATGTACCTGCTCATACAGTCTTACCCAGCAGTCGCTCTCTGTGTTCCAGCTCATACAGTCTTAGGGCCTGATTTAGATCTCGGCAGATGGGTTACTCGGTCACAACGGTGACGAATATCCCATCCGCCAAAATATAAATCCCATATGATACAATGGGATTTATATTTCAGCGGACGGGATACCCGTCACCGTTGTGACAGAGTAACCCATTTGCGGGGATCTAAATCAGGCCCTTGATCTCATTATCCTCAGAGAATGTTACTTATACATATTTACCAAGTTAACTGATATAGGCAGTTGGCTACAGTTGCTTTCAAGAAGACCGACTCTTTTGGAGGCATCCTACAGTCTTGAAAAGCTGTGAACAAAACTGCTAAGATAGCCTAAGACGATACAGTTAGCAGCCTGAGCAGAAAGACAACTTACATACAACCTCTGAAAAATGGACAATCAATTTAAATGCATGCATCCCTTTCCAGCTATTGGGCTGCTTATGTCACTGATACGTTTCAGGTGAGCAGAAATATAAGTGAAGGAAAGACTAGACATGGTGCTCTGAATCAATCCTTTGTGTGTCTATTATTTACCTCTCATGGTGTCATTTTGGTTCAGAATCATAACATAATTTCCTCTAATCTGGTCAGTGTCAAGGGATGTCATCCTCCTGTATTGAAATAATTGGTACTGAGATCAAGCACTTCAGTTAGCTCGCATCCCTAAATCTTCCCATGCTCGAATTGGGGGCCGCTCTTTCCAGGTGCAAGCATCACGACTCTGGAATAGTCTCCCCCTTGCACTCAGACAGATGCAGGATCTTCTCCCTTTTAGAAAGTCATTGAAGACCTGGCTTTTTCAGCAATAGTGTGACTTATGCAAGATAGAGCTCACGGTTAGCCCCACCCAGAATTTGTAGTGCAGGGACACTCAATCGAGTAGCCGTGCGCTTTATAAAGACCCTAATAACATAACATAACAATAACAAGTCATGTTATCACATTTGATGCAGTATTGTACAACCTTACACAAATATAAAAATTTACACAAGACATTCTCTCTCAAACACACTCTCTCGCAAGTGTACCCAAGTAATGCATGAAGGATTTAATATGCCTTAATTCTTCACCTGGCAATGGATCAGGAATGTGATAAGGAGCCTCACTTTCCTATAAGTGAGAACATGGTTGGAACGGAGATAAGAGGAAGTGTGGATGGAACCAGAGGTGGGATGGTAGGTGATACTGAGGCCAAGGCAATAATTCCCAGCACTTACACTATGAATAAAATGCCTTTAGATAGAAGTGAAAGGAAGGAGAACGAGGTCAGAACTCAAGTCCGGGGCCCAGATGCAATCTGAGGCACAAGAACAGCAAAAGGAACCAGACACACAACTCCCACCCGGTTGTATGTACCTGAAAGAAGGAGCAGCTAAACATGGGGGCAGTCCTCTCCCCAATGACAAGGCAGCATAATTAGATAACCAGTCTCACTGCCTGCGCAAACCAGCCCAGAAGGAACCTGAGCTGGTGGCACTGATAGAAATGTGTCTTTGTTATTACATGAATAATATACATTTACATAGCAGTACAACGTGACTCTTTTGCCACGTAATGCCGTTTATTACTACTTAACTGAACCAATTGCATGAAACCCCAGAAGAAAGAAAGATTGAGCAGGAACCGCACGCAAACACGCCGTCGAGCTCTGGGACCTGCTCGACACATCATCACCGGACGTCGCCTTCCTGACAGAGACCTGGATGAATGACTCCTCCGCACCCGACATCGCCATAGCCATCCCAGACGGCTATAAGATCACCCGCAGAGACCGCACCAACGGAGTAGGAGGAGGAATCGCCATCGTCCACAAGAACACCATCAGGGTCTCGACCAGCACCGACGACATTCTCTGCACCGCCGAACACATGCACTTCCAGATCCACACGGACCCCAACACCACCCTTAGAGGCACCCTCGTCTACAGACCCCCTGGACCCCGACCCCAGTTCAGCGACTCCAATGCTGACTTCATCAGCACGCACGCCCTGACCTCCACCGACTACATCTTCCTCGGAGACCTGAACTTTCACCTGGAGAACAACAACGACAGCAACTCCACCACCCTGATTGACAACCTCGCCAACCTCGGACTGAGACAGCTCGTCACAACGCCGACCCATTCCGCCGGCCACACGCTCGACCCCGTCTTCTCCTCAAGCTCCCACGTCTCCTTCAGCCACACCACCGAACTCCTCTGGACCGACCACCGCTGCATCCACTTCACCTTCCAGAAACCCACCACACACCACCGCACCCAACAGATCCCACGCCGCTGCTGGAGCAAAGTCACCGAAGACCAACTACAGGCAAACCTCGCTCTCAGCCCACCCACCGACCCCTCCAACACCGACGACGCTGCCCGCAACCTCAGACGATGGATAGACGACTGCGCCAACACCCTCGCCTGCTGAAAAAACCCACCTACAGAGACACCAGCAAAAGAGCCAGCTGGTTCACCCCGGAACTCCTAGCATCCAAGCGTACCTGCCGGAAACTAGAGAAGAAATGGCACAGTGAAAAGACACTGGACAGCCACGCAGCCCACAAAGACGCCATCCGCAACCACCATCACCTCATCAGGTCCGCCAAGAGGATCTCCTTCAAAGACCGCCTCGACAACAACGCACACAACAGCAAGGAGCTCTTCAACATCGTGAAGGAACTCTCCAACCCCAGCTCCAAAACCAACGACATCACGCCGTCGCAAGCCCTGTGCGATTCCCTCGCCACCTTCTTCCACCGCAAGATCGCCGACATCCACGACAGCTTCAACACCCAGACAGCCCCAACAGACACCGACACACCAGACCCGCCGCACACCATCGACCACGACCCATTCCAGCCTGGGCCAACGTGAACATCGATTACACCATCAAGACCATGAGCACAATCCACTCCGGCTCCCCGTCAGACCCTTTCCCGCACCACATCTTCAACAAAGCCAGCAGCTCCATCGCACCCCACCTGCGCAACGTCATCAATCTCTCCTTCGAGACCGCGACCTTCCCAGAGAGCTGGAAACACGCCGAGATCAACGCCCTACTCAAAAAACCCAAGGCGGACCCGAGGGACCTCAAGAACTTCCGGCCCATCTCCCTGCTTCCGTTCCCAGCCAAGGTCATCGAGAAGATCGTCAACAGACAGCTAACCCGATACCTCGAAGAAAACAGCATCCTGGACCCATCCCAGTCAGGGTTCCGCAGCAACCACAGCACCGAGACTGCCCTCATCGCCGCCACCGACGACATAAGGACCCTGCTGGACAACGGTGAGACCGCAGCCCTCATCCTGCTGGACCTCTCCGCCGCCTTCGACACTGTCTGCCACCGCACTCTACGTGCACGCCTCCACGACGCAGGGATCCGGGACAAGGCCCTGGAATGGACCACCTCCTTCCTCTCCGGCAGAACCCAGAGAGTCCGCCTCCCCCCATTCCGATCCGAAGCCTCCGAGATCATCTGCGGCATACCCCAGGGATCATCCCTCAGCCCGACACTGTTCAACATCTACATGGCCCCGCTCGCACGCATCACCAGACAGCACGACCTCAACATAATCTCCTACGCCGACGACACTCAACTGATCCTCTCCCTCACCAAGGACTCCCTCACCGCCAAATCCAACCTCCACGAAGGAATGAAGGCCGTCGCCGATTGGATGAAGAGCAGCCGACTAAAGCTGAACACGGACAAGACGGAGGTCCTCATCCTCGGCTCCAACCCTTCAGCCTGGGACGACTCCTGGTGGCCAACGACACTGGGGGCAGCCCCGACACCCACCGACCACGCACGCAACCTGGGAGTCATCCTCGACTCAATGCTCTCCATGGCCAAGCAAGTCAACGCAGTCTCCTCCTCCTGCTTCAACACCCTCCGCATGTTCCGCAAGATCTACAGGTGGATCCCGACAGATACAAGAAGAACAGTCACCCAGGCCCTCGTCAGTAGCAGACTCGACTATGGAAACGCCCTCTACGCGGGAGCCCCGGCCAAGCTCATCAAGCAACTGCAACGCATTCAAAACGCCTCTGCACGCCTGATCCTCGACGTACCACGCCACAGCCACAACACCCCCCACCTGAGAAACCTGCACTGGCTCCCCGTCGACAGGAGAATCTCCTTCAAACTCCTCATCCACGCACACAAGGCACTCCACAAGACCGGCCCAGCCTACCTCAACAGACGACTCTTCTTTTACGTCCCCAACCGCCAGCTCCGCTCCGCCGACCTCTCCCTCGCCACCGTCCCTCGCATTCGAAGAACAACCACCGGCGGCAGATCCTTCTCCCACCTCGCCGCCAAGACCTGGAACACCCTTCCACTCAGCCTACGACAGACCCAAGACCTGCTGACCTTCAGGAGGCTACTCAAGACCTGGCTGTTCGACCAGTAGTGGCACCCCCCCCTTTTTTCCCCAGCGCCTTGAGACCCTCGCGCGTAAGTAGTGCGCTCTACAAATTCTGTGATTGATTGATTGATTGAACCTGCAAAGATGCTAATTTAAACCCTGCTTGTTATATAGAGTTTTTACTGTTCATAGCAAGTATATTAGCCTGCTACGAGTATCACTTAAAGACTCTGATAAGTCGGACTTACACCCTAATTATCTTAGCGAAGTACTACTGACTTTCATTGTCATATAAGACTGACTCACAATATGTTAGGCCACATATTTGTTAAGCTCTGTTTTGCACACCAAACATACAGACCTGAATAACCATCTATTTCCAGTCACTATTTGTGTCTCCCAGTCTATTGGGGGACTTACTTAATTCTAATTTCACTCATCCCGCATCCAAGATAACATGCATCACACACACAGTTTGCACAGCCCTAGTATCTTTGCACATCAATGAATCGCTTTTAGCTTTGACCTTTGCCCAGGAATTTGCAATCTCTTATTGTCTTTGATGGAATTTATTGCATGTGGTTTAGTAAGGTAAACACAAGGAGATGATGGACAGAGTGCTGAAACTTTTCAGACACTCACCCCCAGTCACAGATCTGGGCTGAATCCATCATCGTTTTTTAGCTCACTTCGCCACCCCAGTTCAGACACAGCTATATGCAAATCAGTCTTGACCCTGTGCCTCATGGGAACAGTTCAGTCCGAACTTCCAAGCCATGTCTTCCCTGGACCGGAGACAAGCATCCTGGGACGAGTTTCGGCATAACACCCCTCATCAGACAGGCTATCTTGAATCCAGTGGCAAAGTGAGCAAGGGACCTACATCTGGGCAAACCCTGCCAACTTAGGGCGAACAAAGCAACACAAGGAGATGATGGGCGGAGCGCTGAAACTTTTCAGACACTCGCCCCCAGTCACAGATCGGGTTGAATCCATCATCGTTCTTTAGCTCACTTCGCCACCCCAGTTCAGACACATCTATATGTAAATCAGTCTTGACCCTGTGCCTCATGGGAACAGTCCAGCCCGAACTGCCAAGCCATGTCTTCCCCGGACCGGAAACAAGCATCCTCGGACCGGTTTCGGGGTAACACCCTTCATCAGCCAGGCTATCTTGAATCCAGAGGCAAAGTGAGCAAGGGACCCACGTCTGGGCATACCCTACCAACTTAGGGCATACAAAGCAAACACAAGGAGGTATGGTAGACATTTTTAAAATCAGTTTTCAAGTTTATGCACGCAACTCATTTGATTTACATTCATGTTTTTGTCCACCAATTGCAAATGATTTTAATGAATTAAGCAATAAGGGATTTATGACTGACTGACTACTCTGGATGCATAAGTCAGGGAGCTATTTCACCAGGATTAAAATGTGTGGCTCAGAGAGAGCATGTGTCACATATATCTATAAGGATATATTTAAGGATATCTACAGCAAAGTATTAGCCGACATGACTAGATATTACACACCAATCTATGACCACATCAACTGGTTCACCAGTAACTGCATTAAGTTGCAGAGGACCAAAAGCAAAAATTAGTTACAGTGTTTTATAGTAGCACTGTGGGATGAAGCGCTACAATCAAATCTAATCGTTTACACACTGACTTCTGCACACAACTATACATGTCTCTAGGTAGTAATTAGGTCATAGGTATTATCAGTGCCCTGGTACCACTGTCCTGCAGTGTAGGTAAAAGTAGATGATGCCGCAACAGAACCTGATGTTTTTTTTTTAGATTTTTATATAGCGCGAACTAGAACCGAGACATCGGGTATCAGAGTGCTTTACATGAGTACCAGTTTCGTTACAGAAGGACACATTCATTTTTTTTGTTAGGCACGGGGAGATTAAGTGATTTGCCCAGAATCACAGGATGTTGAGCGTCGTTGCCGAGACTTGAACCCGGTTCCCCAGCTTCGAAGTCGACAGCTCTAGCCGTAAGGCTACATCCTCTCCCCTATGATGGTTTTCAGAGGTGAAGGATTGTGTCTCAACCTGAAAGGTCACCAAAGAAGCCTCATTTACAGCTGCACGAGGATCTTTATAGCAAAGCTTTTTGAAGGCATCAGTTATTGCAAGTGCCAAATACTGAGCCCTGGGTGTTGAGGAGATATTAGTCAACTCCCAAAATGACGAGGCACACACTCAAAAAGGAGATTGTTGCAATATTCCATTATCTCTGTACGGGAATATTGTCTTGTCAAATAGTGCTTAATTTTATGTTTTATTATTGAACGTTTGTCACCTGGAAAATGTAAGTGTCCATGCTATTATGAATGTAGGTTCAACATATTTTATGGCATCCTAAAAAGTTTTATCACATTTCCGGCCTCTTGGTACAATGGTCAAACCTTGCAGTGAAGTGCTGTGCCGGAGAATGGGCCTAGGCTTGCACACTCAAATGCACAATTTACACATACCACATTATGCAGAGCAGCAGGGGAGGTTTTGTCATAAAATTCGTGCCACCCTTGAACCAGCATCAGGGTATTCTACACATCCACCGTGAAGAGGGAATGAAGGGGGAGGAGAATAGAGCCAGTGCAGCAGCTTGGATTGAGAACCGCATACGACCTGGCTTTCTGGAGCAGTGTCTACATAGAGCCCGACTCCAGCAGCACCAAAGTGAAAATTAATACATCAGGTGATCTGCAATGAAATCTGGATTCAACTGGCATGGCCGTAACCCGACTCAAAAATATCATTAGTGGCTGTTCCACCCCATACACCCACTGTAATAAAGTACGATTGTAGCACACTGGAGAAGGTTGCTAGAAGACTCTTTATTAGTTGACAGCAGGTATCTTCATGTAAAACGTCCTACCCACACAGCTCCAGCAGCAACTGAACTCGGAGTGTTCTAGAGCAACTCAAACTAGATGAAGGCTCTAGAATTAGGAACTCTAGAGACCAAGTGAGGAATAGAACATTGTGACACGCAGGTCATTACACCCACATAAAGGTACGCCCCTGTTGAGAATGCATATAAAGGAAAGATAAGGCGATATTTTAAAAGTTAGGGTGAGCGCTTTACTCCCTCAAATGGAGGAATACGATAATCTGAGACCTCAAAATATTCTTTATAGAAGCTCGCAACTCCACCTCTCCTTTTTGGCGTTCTATCAAAATATTTAATCAGGTAGGTAGACTGCGAAGCTAGGAAAATTACAGGTCCAAATCATGTCTCTATAATAAAAAAACAGTCTAAATTGGACTCCTTAAATATTCAGTGGACTTTAGAACAGTGTTTAACCAAAGACTGTACTTTGAGAAGTGCATATTTAAGAGATGGTGAAGGAGACTTGAGACACTAACATTGGAATAGTGACCTTTGGGCAGAGACACAGGAATTGAGCTGAGCATATTGACACTGGGACACTGACATGGGGACATAAACAGGCAAATGGACATGAAGACGTGTAAAATCATGTGTAAAATCTCAGTATATTGTGTTCTTTAAAACTATGGTAGGGGCAGACACATCCCTGTACACCGAGACTCCTTTTATGCTATAGTTATCCTTTGGGGCCAGGCCCCCATAACCCCTGTCTACGGGCCTTATAAGAGCACTCAATTGCCCAGAGGCATCTTGGTGCTAGCTTTGATGATATCAAGAAGAAACCAAGAAACAAGGAGGATTGAAGCTCATTCTGCATTAAGCAACCAGATTCCTCTCATCCATGGCCAGCCTCTTCTCCTCAAGAGCTTACTCCTTTTCTAATTGGGCAAGAGCCTGCTCTGTTTCTAGTTTGGCAAGAGCCAGTGCCTGCTCCTTGTCACTCCTGGTAAGGGTCTGCTATACTTCTCCAATTTCAATTTGCAAGCTCAAGTTTCAGTTTCCTCTCTTCCCTTCTGTCCTCCAGTTCTGCTGGGAAAAGGTTCCTAGATGACACTCTGATGCCTGGTCTAGAATGAACTTCCAGTCCTGCAAGGAGATTGGTCGCCCTCCTCTATAGGCGGAATGACAAGACCCTCAGTCAGGTCCTGCTCTGATCTCTCCTCCTTCTCATCCTCTTTTCCAACTGGGTGGGCTGCTGCCCATGCTCTTAAGGCTTTCTGAAGCTATGCCTTCTTGACATTTCCCTTATGAAACACCCTTCTCTCCTAGCAGAACCCTTTGAGCTGGGCCACTGTGTATGTATACAGATTGGCAAGCTCAAATTCCATGTTGCCAGGCAGGACCACAGACATTGCTGAAAAAAGGGACCTGGAAAAAAATACTTTTGGAAAAATCAAAAATGTCCAATCAGGGAGGATTGAAAATGGCTTGAATTGGTCTCAGTACAGAGTTTTAGGGAATAATGATTACTATATGGTATTGCACAAACACAAGTCCTATCCCACCGCTGACACTAATGTTAAAAATGGGATTCCTTGTTGGCTTAGTTATGCACCCAAGCCAGGCAGAAGCCAACACTCTAGTCAGGGTAAGCTAGATACACACTAAAAGATAACCTATGGTAGGTTGGCACTGAGCAGTCAGGCTTAGCTAAAGAGGCAATGTGTAAAGTATTTGTGCAACACACACACAGTAACAGAGTGAATACACAACAAAACAACTCCACACATGTTTACCAAAATAGATTATTATATTCGGAACAAAACAAGATAAAAAGAACAACAAAAATACAATGTATAGAAGTTAATATATTGAATTTTAAAGGAGTAAATGCAGTAAAGGGCTTAGAAGCAACTAGCGCGAAAACAGTTACTTCAGTTTGCGCTGGGCCGGGGCAAAGTCGAAGTTTGGGCCGTTCGCAATGGAGTGCCGGCCACCTACAGGACTCACGCAGGCCCCAGTGAACAAAGTACCTTATTTTGCAAGCTGTAACAGTACATCGCCTCACTGCAAGATGAGCTACTCAGAGACTTAAAGGAAAGGTGATAAGACCTGGGGTACTTGAGGCAAAGGGTCTCTTGGAGGACACTAGAGATACAGGGGAGGAAGAATTGGATTCCTTTGTAAGAGAAGTACAAGAATTGCAAGACTAAAATATAGAACTGCAGGGCCACTTTAAGGACCTTGAGAATAGAACCAGCAGATCTAAAATACACATTAGGAGAGTACCGCTAGAAGCTGAAAAGGGGGATATTGAGAGCTTTAAAACATGCTTGTTTTACCATGTACTCCCTAGACTTGCAGAGGCAGGCATTCAATTAGACAGAACACATCATGAGCATTGCACAGCAGACCTGGAGACAGGTCGTCAGACATTTGGACCTGTGTGCATCACTTGCAACAGAAAGAGGCCAACATGGAGGCAGCAGAAAAGATGGACTTGATCATGTTTCAGGGAGGCCAGATTTGGCCTTGTTTCTAAAACAGAAGGTGATACCTTACCACTGTGGTCCCTTTTCAAACTGATGTTCACTTGAAATGAAGAAACACACAGCATCCGCACACTGGCTCAGGCAAGCTTGGTGATGGACTTGCTTGAATCTGAAGTGAAATCCTTGTCCACACGGTGTAGGACCTCCAATGATATTGATATTGTTTGTACAGCGCGCAAATTCTCAAGGGTGTCTTGGCACTAATGTCTGCGAAGTTCATGACAACAAAAGACTAATAAGGCAACGAGAAAAGCTAAGATGGAAATTGCTTCCTGAAACAGGTAAGACTGGACTGGTTTTTAAGAGGCCAAGGCAATTTGTTTCAGAGTTCACAAGTAGAAGAAGCTTCTACTGCCCCAGGGTGCTTTGTTGATTTTGGGTACTGTCTTGGTTTTTATGCAGCTGATTGGAAAGCTATCCTGGGTATATACCATTTACATTTCTTGCTAAAGTACTCTGGGGCTGTGTCATGAAGGGATTTGTAAGTCATGCTGAGTGCCTTAAAGGCTGCTCTCTTCTTGACAGGAAGCAAGTGAAGCTCCACTGATGTGTGAGAGACTGATTTGAATTTGAGTATTATCATAAGGAGACAAGCTGCTGTGTTCTGTAGTATTTGAATTTTGTTCATGGATCATTGTTGAATGCCCATGTGGAGGGCATTACAGTAATCTAAGCTACAAAGTACCAGTGCAGTGATTACTGTTTTCTGTAGATTAAAAGGGATGAATGGGAGGATTTTTTTGCAGAGTTCCTAAGAGAATTGTGAGATTGATAAATATGATATCAATGTATGCTCTGATGTATGCGCACATAGCAGCAGCAGTACCAATACATGCAATATCTATGTATTCTGTAACCTATGCACATGCAGTGATGTCAACACCAGTAAATCCGATGTCAGTGTACACCGTAACTGTAAATGCAATGTTGATGTACGCTCTAACAACTGTCCGTGTAATAATGAGAATATCAGTAAATATGATATCAATGACCACCATGTTACACGTTCTCACACTCACAGCTCATATCATTGCTGTTGGATTTATCCGAGATGACCTCTATCTCACCCCCAAGTCAGAGATACATGGTCAGACAGGCCCTGCGACCCAAACCCAAGCCTACCGATTGACAGGTCACAGGTGGGGTTACACTTAGCCCAAAGACAAACGCGCACCCAGGGAAAATCCTGATTGATCCCACAGATAGGTAGTCACACCACAAACAGCCCAAAGGAGATTGGCCCCAATAAAACACATTAGGCCAAAGGTGCGCATTTACAAAATACCACAAAGTTAGATGCCACATGTAGTTAGGAACACTTAGCCATTCAGGACAAGACATGCACACCGCACAAGGTGATCACACGCTCACCACAACAGACATCTGGACATGCACACACTGGCCCACATTAGCTCTCCATGAGGTTGAGAGCCATCTTTGTCCCCCTTATCTGATGGTTTTCCTTGTTATTTATGACTATGATGCTTTTCAAAGAATGTCAAAGTGTTTTATTGTTCCAACAAAATGTATTTATGTGTGGCCAAAACTTCTGTACTTTGAGACTGTCTTCAGACGCGCCTCTGTCGATACTCTCTCAGCCGCTGCCTTTAATTAAACCAACTTGTTCCTGTTTTGCCAAACGCCTTTTGTCTTTTCATTTATTTAAGGTAAATTCATATTCAAGCAACATTTTGGCGAGCCAGATAGGTGAGATTGGTTTATCGAGCCCGACTGCTGTCGAAGGAAGGACCTCTGCCCAAACTGATTCACATTTGCACACGAGTTTGGTGAGCAGACGCCATAATTGATTAGAAGTTCTGCTGAATTGACAGGTTGGAGGTCCATCCAAAGACAGCCGTCACAGGGTAAGAGACTACATCTGATCTTTAGTCCCAGTATGTGGCGTGTGGCAAGTGCATAGATCACTTTTGCTTTTGCCCTAGTCAGCACGCTCAAGAAGGCAAAGGTAGCTAGTTTTTTTTACCACTGTTTGTGATATATGGTACACTTGTCTCTGGGTGTCAGATAGGGACCGCTTGGGCCACTGGGCGTGGCACAGAACGGTACGTATAGGCTCCGGGTGTGATATAGGACCAGCATCTTGATCTTATTTTTTAGTCCCAAAGAGTTTTTCTTAGTGCTATCAGCTTCTAAACACCAGTAGCATCTGAAAGAAGTGAGAGTTGATTTTTTATGCGCTTGGACCGCTGCACATTAGGAAGCCAGTATGCACTACCCCTGGGTGTGACATAGGGTGCAATTTGGCCATTAGGGAAAATTCGGACCTTGATGAATAAGGTATAGCTTGTGTATGCATGACTGCTTTTGTGCCAAGCAACCAGAGGGTTAAGCAAGGGTTTATTCATCGACTGTTGTGGTTCATCCTGACAAAGACTGTGTTTATTATTTGGATGGGTCTCACAACCTCCCCTCAACTATGCCACTGGAGTCAAGCTATCCTGGCTGAGGAGGTGTGAAACCCCAAAACCGGTCCTAGGATGCTTGTTTCCAGTCCAGGGAGGACCTGGTCTGGCAGTTCGGGCTGGACTGTTCCCATTGGGTGCAGGGTCAAGACTGATTTGCATATGGCTGGGTTCAAACTGGAATGGCATGGGGAGCAAAAAAACGATGGATTTAGGCCCAGATCTCTGTACTGGGGTGAATGTATGACATTGTTCTGCATTCTGTGCATCAATTGTTCTTTTTGCATTTGTCACCCAGAGTGGGACGGGTATGCCCAGATGTGGGTCCCGTGCTCTCCATGCCACTGGAGTCAAGCTATCCTGGCCGATGAGGGGCAAAACCCCCAAACTGGTCCTAGGATGCTTGTTTCCAGTCCAGGGAGGACCTTGCCTGGCAGTTCGGGCTGGGCTGTTCCCATTGGGCGCAGGGTCAAGAATGATTTGCATATGGCTGGGTTCAAACTAGAATGGCATGGGGAGCAAAAAAACGATGGATTTAGGCCCAGATCTCTGTACTGGGGTGAATGTATAACATTGTTCTGCATTCTGTCCATCAATTGTTCTTTTTGCATTTGTCACCCAGAGTGGGACGGGTGTGCCCAGACGTGGGTCCTGTGCTCTCCATGCCACTGGAGTCAAGCTATCCTGGCCGATGAGGGGCAAAACCCCAAAACCGGTTCCAGGATGCTTGTTTCCAGTACAGGGAGGACCTGGCCTGGCAGTTCGGGCTGGGCTGTTCCCATTGGGCGCAGGGTCAAGAATGATTTGCATATGGCTGGGTTCAAACTAGAATGGCATGGGGAGCATCAAAAATGATGGATTTAGGCCCAGATCTCTGTACTGGGGTTAATGTATGACATTGTTCTGCATTCTGTCCATCAATTGTTCTTTTTGTATACAGATGCACATGCTGTATACAGCTCCTATGTGGCAGAATGCGCTCGTACACCTGGAAAGGTCCGTAGTGCTCCTCAGTGGCCTGAGACCTTCTTACCTCAGTGTTATTTCATCTACTCATCATTCAGAGGCATCTGAGAAAGGTGGGCCTCGCTGATGCCTACCAGTCCAAAGAGGGATTAGCCTACCTAGGGTGCTGGGGAAGACGATGGGGGAGCAGAAGAATGTGCTAGGCGCTGCCCAGGGTGCAGGAGGTTCATGGGAATGCAGTGGGCTCTTCCCAGGGTGCAGAGCCATCTCAAGGTGTCCAAGCTGCACAAGCCCTGCTCGGAGGTGTAGGGAATGCAGACATCAGCAGGGGGAGGGAGGGGCGGGTGGTACTCACTGGCTGAGCTCTCGGACAAGGCTGATGATGGTCCCGTTTTCTGCGCTCATAACCTCTTGGATCAGGGATTTCTATTGCAATTTCTGAAAGATGCAGTCATTAAACACCATCCCTAGCCAGTGCCTCCTGCATGGCATCTCCGCATGTCTGAGACACAGCGAGCTGAGCCACTACACTGTGTAATGTCGCAGGTCGCTGTGTCACGCCCATGCGCATATGTCACGGAGGAGGCACCGGCCGAACCTCACACATCCCGTCACTGCCGGAGGATCTGTCTACTCTGGATGTGCATGTGCTGCCTCACCGTGGATACCGATTTATTACAAGGTAAGGACCGAGGGGCTAGGAATGATGTTTAATGACTGCACCTTTCAGAAATTATAAAATCAATCCCATTATGGTGGAGCGGAACTCAGTGGAATTCTGCAGAGTTTTTATGCAACTCCACGTAATTCTGTGTAGTACAACTCCATGAATCCTGCCCACCCCTAATATAGACCAGATATACAGGTCAGAAGAGTTCTAATCGAGAGGCCCTACTTGAACTATGGACCATCTTTGAGGTGGCCCCGGCCTATAAGGTTATCCCAGAGTCTGTAAGTAAGGCATCTGCACATCCCCCACCATACACCGGCAGGGGTGTGTTCTCACTGATGCCAGCCATCCCAGCCACCCCTGCACTGGGCTACACCAATCCACCGGTCGAGGGGCTGGTGGACCTGCCCCAAGGCAGCAAGCTACCAGACGCGGGGGGAGATCACAGGACCAATCAGCCCAGACGCAGTCAGCCCCGGCTCAGTCCAGTGCCAGTCTCTCTCAGGGTTCAACCCCCACCCATCGGTTGCTGCCCATCAGATCTGAACAGAATGTGGAACACATACTCCTGGCCGCCCCACACGAAGCCCTAGGATCAAGGGAAGTGTATTGCCCTCCTGGAAGGTGATTCCACCCGTGGAGGGGAAGACAGGGACCCCAGTCCTCCACAATCCAACTCCGAAAGGGGAGCTGTGGGCTATACTTCCCTAGGGTACAATCATGTGGATGAAGCATCATGAAGTGAGTTTGAGGCCAAGACATTACCTAGAAGAGCATCATGCAGCACTGAGTGAAGGAGGCAGCCCAGCTGGGAAGTAGAGGAGAGGCATGAGTTAAGGTTAGAAAGAGCGAGCTCTAGCATGGGAAGCCCAGCAGGGAAAGGGAACAATTCCCCCTCCCCCGGAGTGAGCCGGGGCTAGGCCTTGGGCCCCCCATGGGGATGAGCCTTGAGAGAGAAGGCCCCTATCAGAAGCACACACACCACCGTGTGCAGGAGAGTGGCCGACTAGGAAATAAGTAGTCAAGATAGCCTGACTGCAACACAACTGAGATACAGAAGGAGCAGCATTGCACTTTTAAGTGCGCATGAGGAGAGTGATGACGAGGACTTCCACCACTCCCCCCCAAGCGCGCCGGTTAGGCAGACCAACCCCTAGAGAGATAGTGTCCAGAGAAGAGGGCGAGGAGTTTGCATGGCCTTTCTGCCATCTACTGGCCTGCTGGACTGAAAGGAAGGGCCAGTATGATCGTACCTGGCCATAGGTGGGAACTTCAAGCCCGAGGACATGGCTGTAGCGGAGGACTCCATTTGGCATGGAGAGGGGATCTGATATTGAACTACCACTACATGCAGGAATGCTGAGACGATGGGAACCCTACGTCGGGGAGAAACTAACGGAGCCACCCACACCAGAATTTGTCTGCTACTACAGAAAGGTGTATCAGGGACCATCTATGTGTCTTGGGCACAGATGGACAAAGAAGGTCTCAGAAACAAACTGACCCATTGATGGACGAGGCAGGTAAGTGGATCTAATGTTTCGAGAAAAACACAGCAGGAATAAACTTAGCGACATCAAAAGCCTGCTCAGCAGTCTCATTGGGGAGCAAACAGACACAGTGGGCCCGATTCACAAAAGTAATCTGAGACAAAATCCTAAATTTACGACTTTCGGTATTCACAAAAGGCATTTAGGAGTAGCAAAGTTAGGAATCCTAACTTTACTACTCCTAAATGCCTTTTGTGAATACGGAAAGTCGTAAAGTTAGGATTTTGTCTCAGATTACTTTTGTGAATTGGGCCCAGTGTTTTCTCGAGCACGCATCCCTCCACTCGCGCTGATTAATACCAAGCATGACGGGCTGCATTTAACTCATTGAGACATCAAATATGGATGGCCCTGAGGGAGATAATCCCTGACCGCCCAGACATAGGAGGATTGATGACAGAAAGCATGAAGCCTGGGGAGATTGTAACCAGTAGCGGTCGGTGGTAGGAGTGCCGGCCGGGTGGTGACGTGGGGAGGGAGGGGCAGGGTGGGGGTAGTAACCACGGATTACGGCGGAATACAGGTAAGTAAACATTTAAATAAATAAAACGAATTTCGTTGTGAGCGCTGCATCGCAAAATGCGATGCAGTGCGCGCAACGAAATTCGTTTTATTTATTTAAATGTTTACTTACCTGTATTCCGCCGTAATCCGTGGTTTACTACCCCCCACCCTGCCCCTCCCCCACCCCACGTCACCGCCCGGCCGGCACTCCTACCATGGACCGCGACTGATTGTAACCGATTTCCTAGCTATAATGAGAGAACGATGGGGACAAGTGACAGGTTAGCCATGGACCGACACAGGTTCCCAGGTTTCATTCTTTTACAACATCCTCAAGAAGGGACTACCCACTGAGATCCAAACTGGACTAGATGGCGCAGTGGGGTTAGACACCAAACCGTGACAGGAGATACAAGCCCACATATTGCATTATTACCAGAAGAAACAGGAGAAGGACAGTGAAAAGCAGGAGCAGGCCTAAAGAGACACAGCCAGATTGGTCCAGCAGAAACTGAAAAAGACCACTCTACAAGGGGTCGCATTGGCCATTAGCGTCCAGATGGCATCAGTCTTAAAGGGAGCTCCGCCCCAGGACCATAGGGGATACCCACCTAATCCTAGCTGCAGACACCAGGGTAGCTGGCCACAGACAAGCACCACTGAGTGCCACTATTGTCACAAACCAGGCCACATGGTCAATCGATGTCGCCTGAAAGTATACCACAAACAAAAAGGCATAATCCCAGGACAGCCCACACAGAATACCCATCCACAAAATCAAGTTCAGGGCAACACCTTTGCAGCTTCCAAACAGCCCCAGGGAAATCAGGCAACCAGTGCCCTGCCACAGCAGGGATGTGACAGTTGGCTGAGTGCATAGTAACAGTCACCGCAGATAGGGAACCCATCCCAGCAAAGGCCGGGCCACAGCCCCAGCAGGGAGGGGTAACTGTTTGGGGATGCAATGCCTTTACACAATCACAAAACATGAACACACAGTAGCAGGATCACCCCCCATAGAATGTATCCCCCCTCACACCACTGTGTAGATATATTTCATTACCTACATCCGTAACAGTCTTATAGGCGGCCAAATGCTACATCGAGCGAGAGGCTACGCCAGAATTCGCCATCCAGGTGCCAAGACAGGTATAAGCCTCCCCCCGCTGTTGGTCCCCAAGGGCAGGGTTAGCTGACTACACTCCAGGGAAGACAGTCTGACAAAGGAACGGGGAGGACCCCACCTGGTGCATAAAAACGGGCACCCAGGACCGCTGACCCAAGTCCAACTTTAAGCTGGTTTCGTAAGTCTCGCCCACCTCAGGGTTTGCCACCAAATGGAGGCCCTCCTTTAGTTCCAAAATGAGGCGAATGCTCCGGCGTCCGGAACTGGGTTCCTCAACATGCGTAGGGCAACAATGTCCTCAAAATGCAATCACATGACCCCAGTCTGCAGTAGAAAATCCATTGAGTCCATTAAAACCACCCACATGGGGCTGTGCACGATGAATCTCAGCGATGCACCCGACTCTCATCAGAAAATACAGCAAACAAGCCCGAACCCAGCCATTTTCCTGCACCGCCCTATGGGGGTCCACGAGTGACCCTCAGACCACCTCTGGTATTCCTTGTTTAAAGTAGCAATGCCTAGACCACAGGTAAACGCCCAACGGAACCCGCACAAGGCAGCCTAATATCAGCCCAAAATTCTCAACCCTTCAGAAAGAAGGCATAACCCAATAACCCAACCACCATTTAGAGAAAGCCTCATTGCATGCCACGTGCAGAGGCCAGAGAAACACTCACATGTCAATGGAGAGACCTATCCAAAAGTTAAGACTCCTCTGTTTTTCAAAATTGCACACAGCCTATGCAAGTCAAAAGGACGCTCCCACTTCGTTTAAAACAACACACCTTTTTTTGGAGCAGCCCACAGAGGAAAATACTCTACCTACCGTAGCAAGCAGAGGGGGAGCAAACTTACAAACAAAACTAAAACCAAACTTAAAACTCACCATTCCCTAAAAATGATCCTGCCATTTTTCAGCAGCTTGCTCGGTATCTTCACTCCACAGTGAAGCCATAGAATACATGTGCACCATCATTGCAACAGCTGCCACCTCTTCAGCCAAGGCCTCCAAAAGAAATTTCGATCACAGCCTCCAAAAGGACTTCCACAAGCCAACCGCTCAAGAGCACAGACTGCAAATTGAATTTACAGCCATTTGTTGATAGCAAACAGCAAACTTTCCTTTTCACTCTTTACCAAGACACCTCTGGGCTCCCAGGCGACAGACATCTCTCCCGAAGACCATCGTACAGTTGACAAATGTTTTTTAAGCCATGTACACACTTTGCTTAGCAGGGGTCCTTGTACACCCCGTCAATTTTGAAATGTGCCAAGTTCCATTAAACCCACTTTGACTTTCTTGCAACGCATGCACAGAGACCTCTTGCACCTCACGTACTGTTACATTAACCCAACTCTAGCATCCCACCTGCACTACACAGTGCACTCTTACAGAACACATGGTACCAACGCATGACCACTGTGGGCACACAAACCACGAATAGATCATGTTACATATGCTCACTGATTCCACACTCCATAGGTGCAGACACACTTTGTTTACCACAAGAGATAGCCCCTGAGAATTGCAAATGTCTCATCTGCCTGTATCTCTGTAGGATTAGGGCAAAGATACAACCCAGTAGAGTAGTACCACATAACGCAGTAGTAAACATCTCCCGATACAAGGCCTATCCCACAGCACTGTACCTTTTTACTGAACCTAGCGACTTTCAAACAGAGGTAGACAGGATGCACAGATGGGGCAATGTAGGGGAGGACACTGTATGGCCCCAGGACTTTGAAGAAAAGTGGTTCTTAGAGGTAGTAAAACCACTGCTCCAGTGTGCAAACAAGTCCATCCCCACTTCTGTCTGTGGTACCTGGAGGGCCCTTAATGCATTTAGGGCTGCCTTTTTTAATGACAAATGGTTCCTTGGTGTGGAATTCCAATGTAGGGCCGTCCACATCTACAACACTAGGGGAAACAAGTCCTATGGGAGGAGGTTGAACTCCATCACAGACACCCCATGTCAGGAGATTTGGGATACTGAGATAAATAGGTACACATGGATGGAAGGGAAGGGGCAACCCCTAATTGTATGGAAACTTACATGGTATTCTTTGTGTTTCAGAGGCAAAGGGACGATACAGCTCGGAACCATTGTCAACTGTGAAGCAATGTTGCACATACCGAACCTGCAATGGGGCACCTCTTCTCTAATGGATTTTTACTGGCATTGTGGCAAACTTGCCTATGCCCACATCGTTCCTGGATGGCGAGGCCTCTGTGCACTTGTAATCATACACACCCCAACTCTGGTGAAGATCTGTCTGGGTTGTTTCAACATCCACTACATAAGAAAACAACTCTGTTGCATCATGTTCGAAGAAGAAGAATTCCTGATTTGTTTTGGTTGGGCTCAGTACAAGGACATTACAGAAGAATTCAGACTGTTCACAGACACTGAAATCAATGCAGGAGGCTCCATACATTTTTTCACTGTTCAAACGAAAGAAAAATACCTGCTGGTTGCAAATCAACAGATGGGAGCTGCTGAAGATGATAAATGACACTAAGCTTGGCCTCAATACTATCAGGGACAGGGCCGGACTGGCTACCGGGCGTTTTTTTCTGGGAAGGCATAGTGGGGCCCAGGTTCACTGCGGAGGGGCAGATTTTGTTGCTGGGGAACTGCAGGCACTTCTAAATAAACAATGCAAAACAAATAGCTTTAAAGCCTACTTTTTAAAAGATTTGTTTTGCATTGTTTATTAAGGAAAGCCCGGTAGCCAGTCCGGCCCTGATCAGGGAAGAACTGAGAGTCATACGCATCATGGTGATGCAGCATCAGTATGTGTTGGACGGTGCTTCCTATTGTACTTTTATCCCTGGAAACGACATGGGCAACGGGACACTGGCTCTTGCCATCCAGGCACTGCATCGTCTACAAACAAACATGAAGGAGGAGGGGGGTGCCGCAGAGCAGGACTGGTTTCATAGCCTTCTCTTATGGGTGACCCAGCTGTGCACATGATTGCTTCATGTTGTTATGGGTGTACTGTTACTGTGTGGTTTCCTACAGGTGGGGGTTGCCTGCTGTAATAACACAGTCAGCAAACTAGGTAGCATGCAAATAGTGGATAACAGATACCACAGAAACACACCATTTTAAATAATGTGACTGTCATGACGCATGAGGAAATTATTGTAGTTGAAAAATCAACTAGAGGGGGTAATGTTGAGATTGATAAATACGATTGTAAGGTACACCCTGATGTATTCTCGCTTAGCAGCGGCAGTACCAATAAATGCAATATTGATGTACGCTGTAATCTATGCACGCCCAATGATGTCAATATCAGTAAATGTACTGCCAATGTACGCTGTAACTTATGCATACACAGTGATGTCAAATCCAGTAAATCCAACGTCCATATACACAGTAACTTATGCCCGCATAATGACGCCAATATCAGTGAATGCAATGCTGATGTAAAATGTAACTGTACGTGTAATAATGAGAATATCAGTAAATATGATGTCATTGAGATCACCTCTATACCAACCCTAAGTCAGAGATACGTGGCCACACAGGCCCTGCGACCCAAACCCAAGCCCACCAATTGACAAGTCACAGGTGGGGTTACACTAAGCCCAAAGACAAAAGCACGCCCAGGGAAAACTGTGATTGATCCCACAGATAGGTAGTCACACCACAAACAAGCCAAAGGAGATTGGCCCCAATAAAACACATTTGTTCCAAGGCGCTTGTTCCAAAAATACCACAAAGTTAGATGCCACATGTAGCTAGGAACACTTACCCAATCAAGACAAGACATGCACACAGCACAAGGTGATCATGCACTCACCGTACTGGACATCTGGACACCTACACTAGCTCTCCACAAGGTCGAGAGCCATCTGTGTACCCCTTATCTGATGGTTTTTCTTGTTATTTATGACTATGATGCTTTTCAAGGAATATTAAAGTGCTTTATTGTACCCACAAAATGTACATAAGTGCGGCCAAAACTTCTGTACTTTGAGTCTGTCTTCAGACGCACCTCTGTCAATACTCTCCCTGCCATGGCATTTAATTAAACCAACTTGTTCCTGTTTTGCCAAACGCCTCTTGTCTTTTCATTTATTTAAGGTAAATTCATATTCGAGCAACAAGGAGAAAGCAGGAGGAAGTAAGCTTATTGATCTGGTCTGCAAATGTAAGATTTGCATAAAAATGTACTCACAAATTCCTAACTTTTGGGACCGGGGAAGGAAGGGGGCATAGATGTTGGAGCCATCAAGAAGAATTCCAGAAGGATGTATCTTTTTCAAAGAGCAGGAAGTTGGTTTTCTCCTAAATTAATTTGAGGCAGTTATCTCTCATCCATCTTACTATTTCACTCATGTAGCTGTTGAGCAAATAGAGACCTCATCAGTGTCGCTTGAGATCGACAACACGATTTGGGTGTTGTCTGCATAAGAGGTTGTTGAGAAACCAAAAGAAAAAATAAGCCTAGCTAGGGGAACTACATATAAGTTGAACAGTGTGGGGCTCAATAATGACCCCTGAGGGACAGCACAGGGCAATGAGAAAGATTTTGACGTAAATTCTCCAAGGGAGGCCGACTGCTTTCTATTTGTGAGAAATTAGCAAAGAAGATCTAATGCTGATCCACCGATCCCAGTCTTTTGTAGATGAGCTAAAAGAATAGAGTGGGTCACCTTTTCAAAGGCTGCGGATAGATCCAGAATGATCACCACCGCCTTCCCCCTTTTTACCCATGATTAATCTGATCTTCTGTGTAGCAACTATCAAGGCTGATTCCATGGTATGTTTTTTTCTAAAACCATAATAAGCACCACCCATGACTTCATTTTTATCTAAAAAAACTGGAAGTTTGGATTTGAGATGTATTTCAAGGATTATCGCCGGCATTAGCAAAATAGGGAGACCGTTTTTTCCTTATTGGGGTTAAGAGTGGATTTCTTTGACAGAAGAAG
Organism: Calotriton arnoldi; assembly: GCA_963921515.1. Classification (NCBI taxonomy): domain Eukaryota; kingdom Metazoa; phylum Chordata; class Amphibia; order Caudata; family Salamandridae; genus Calotriton; species Calotriton arnoldi. The sequence goes on from CAWUFW010008923.1 coordinate 555,901, forward strand.
TATGGATACCTTTTTCTAATCGTTAGGGAACTCTCCAGAAAAGATGATGACATTCAGTAAGGTGGTAAGGAGGGCTGCTACCGTACCTGCTATTTCACGAAGGATTTTAGGGGGTCAACGATCAGAGGGGAGCCCTGACTTGGTGGTTTCAATTAATTTAATCACTCCTTCTTCCATAAGAAGGAGGAACTCATGGACCTCACTGGACAGTCTTTCCAAACTGGTCAATAGAACACAGTCACTTTCACCAAGCCATCTATTAAACCATCCCAGGAAGAAGTAATATGTTAAAGAAAGGCAGCCTTGGATAAATTGCTTTTGGACAATCTACAGGAAGGGACTGGAGGCACAAAACATGATGCTCTCTGGATAAAGCACTAGCAAATATATTGACTGTTGTAAGGCGAGATGCTGACCAACTGGTGAACGGCGACTCTGTTGCTGTTAAGAGGGAGCTGAAGAATGGCACAGCTTCCAGTTAGCGGTGAGCTGGGGTGGAGGGACACACTGATTCTACTTGGCAGTATGACAGGCATGACCACAGACCTAAAGGATTGAATGAAAGTCCTTCACAAACACGGGAATCCCAGTTGAGGGAAAGGTTTAGTTTTGTTCAGTGTTCTTAGTTTTTTCTTTTGGGAGGCGTTATCATGAGTGTTTTGTTCCGCTCTATTATCAGACTGGTGCTCTTGATGGGAGTTTAGGGGAGGACCTTCTTGTCCTCTTTCACATATCATACCTTTTGACAGTTTTTAATGTACACGATTATGAGCTGTCATGTCCTGGAACTTAATGCCCTGGTTAAGTGTATATCTGTATTGAACATGCTAAAGGAGTCCTCTTGTGATATTTGGCTCCTACTAGAGACTCATCTAATATGACGTGACTGGTGGGCAACATAGATAACACTGGTTCTCACAGCAGTTTCTATCCTCAGTCCCCAATAAGAAAGAGGGTGTAGCCATTCCGTTAGGCACTATATTTAGAAGGAACTTCCTGAGTACTCACTGAAATCCCTGGGTATATGCTGAGATTGAGTATTTCAGTGGAATACTACACATTCTCCCAGTGTTCTCTTTATGCTCCAAACGGTAAACAAGAGAGATTCTTGAAAGATGCTCTATCCAAAATCATGACCACCCCAGGCTCTGAAATAGTGGTGGGCGGTGACTTAAAAGTGGTAATGGACTCTATCCCTTGATCGCTGTTCAATGAGTGGGCCAGTTGGGGGCTCTTTCTAAAGCAGGGTTACAGTGGAACGATAACCTTCTGAAAAGTGAAACTATGCACATAGCGATTGGGGAGAGAATTTCCACATATTTATGGAAAAATGGGGCTCATTCTTCATTGTGGAAGTACCATGCAATGTGCCCACGGCAGGAACTGATTTCACTCATGGCTAAAAGAAGTGGGAACTGCAGGGGAAACGGCTGAACTAGAGGCAAGAGTAGGGGACCTAGAAGCACACGACAAAGTCACCGGTTCTAAGACAATTTGGCGTAAACTCACATGAATTCTACCAAAGTGAGAAGGCATTACTATGTTAGTCATCAGCAGAAGATTTAGATGGTAAAGATTTAGGCTGGAATCTTTTAGATTGTATAAAAGGATCATCACCCACAGGTACCACACGTGAGACATTCTTCATCATCGGATCCTCACCCATTGCACCTGATGTGAGTAGGTGGGCTAATGATGTGTAGTCAACTCAAATGAGCCAGGCAGGAGCTTAATGCCTTAGAGCTAAGGTGTAGTATGCCTTGCTGTGACTTCAATGGTGCTATTACAAAGAGGGGGGAAGAGCTGGGAATCTGTTAGCATGTAAACTGTGGCAAAGGATCAAAATGTTTCCATTAATAGTATCACCACTGGCCAAAGGGAACTGACATATGGGAATGATGGGATTGTGGAGGCATTTAAACATTCTTATAAATATTTATACACCCCCGATCCACTGCCGCCCTCTGACATTACATCTTACCTAGACCTAGAAGCCAGACAATTCCCATTCCTTTCAGACCTACAAGCCACTGCTTTAGAAAATAATATGACTGTAGAGGTAGTCATCTCTGCCATTGGTAAACTACGGCTAGGGAAAGCCCCGGGGCACGGACAGCTCCTTTAAACTGTCATGCCCTCTCTTAGCACCACTACTAGCCTGCCTATACAATTCTTTTGATGAGATCGCACTTTAACACCCATGATGCAAGAAGCTGTGATTTCTGTCATAGATAAAGTGGGCAAACGACCCTACTCAATGAGCCTCCTAGCACCCAATCTCCAATCTCAATATAGATTTCAAGATTTTTACGGGCATGTTGGCAAATCAGCTGAGTCCTCACATGCAGGGATTAGTGGAACCGGATCAAACCAGCTTCATCCCAGAGAGAGGGAGGAGTGACAGTACAAAGCCCATCCTACATATCCTAGATATTACTGTTTGCTCAGGGACATCAGCCTTTTTAGTATCTATGGCTGCTGTGAACAGTTCTACATGCACTTCTTGCAGGAAGCATTGAATGGAATAGAATTTAGCCATCAATGCAAGGTTTCGATATGGAGTGGCTACTCGCACCCTGCAGCTAGGGTCCGAGCCAACCATTAACTCTCTGGTATATTGGGGATCTACAGAGGAATGAGGCAGTGTTGTCCACTTCATCTTTTCCTTTTTGCCATGTATTTGGAGCCCTTGGCAGAGTGTATATGATCAAACCCCCAGATTATTGGGATACAAGTTTAAAATTATGATCAATAAGCTTGCTTTCTTTGCAAATAATATATTAGTAATGCTAATTAACCCCCAGATTTCCATCCCTCTACTCTTCAATGAATTTGAGGTTTCCGGAGAGTTCTGGGTTCAAAATGAACACAACAAAGTCCCAGGTCCTAAGTCTTAATTCACCAGAAGATATCAGAGAAGCCGTACATTAATCCTTTCCCTTTACTTGGGCCCAGTATTTGATCCAATAACTGGGTGTACAGATATGTTCCACAATTGATAAAATGGGAATGCAAAACTACAGCAATATTTTAAAGCCACCCGTATGGCTCCATAGAATTGGCAGATGGAAGGTCTGTCTTGAATGGGCCTCATTGTAGCATTTAAAACGACACTGCTGCCAAAATTCGTGTACACAATGTAAGTCTTATCATTACAACCACACCCTGGAATAGCTGACAAAATGCTGAAACTACTGGAGGGCTTCATCTGGGGAGAGAAGTGTGACCGCCTGCTGAAAAAAATAAGTGTATCTTTCTCCAACAGATGGAGGCATGGGTGTTCCACATTTGATGCACTATTATAATACTGCGCAATTCCAATAAATGGTAAAATGGCAAAGAACTTCATGAGAGAAACATTGTCGCTTTATGGGCCTGTTGGTCACAGGCATCCGTATGTGGAAGGTCCCGTGGTTGCCCAGAAAACCTAGGCCTTGGGGGCTGTATTCCTCCCCTGTGCTCAGAGTCACTCAAGATACATGGGACTCCGAGTGGACTTACAGCCTGGCCCTTACCACTGACACCTTCTATAGGCAACCCGGACTTCTTTCCAGCTTCCTCGGGCAATGCCTATATAGAATGAGAACTAGCAAACCACAAACGAATGGTCCCAAACAGCCCAGCAGATCACTCACCTCCTCTCTGGCAACGGAGGCCAGACAGCCTTGCAGTGGAAATGTCCTGCTCGGGTTTGCAGCTGGTGGCTTTTAGCGCTCACTACCCCCCCTTAGTTTCACCAGGGGTCCACCACTCGCAAGGGGAGTATTTTGGGCTCACCACAGCTCCAGCTGGGACAACAGCCACGATAGGTTCCGACAGCCCGTCTCATCAGGCCGCCAAGATGGCGGCACCATCCTCACCTCCTTCAGGCCCCAAGGCTAAACACCTCGGGCCATATGTACAAGCCCCTACTACCACCACAAAGTCAATCAATCAATCAATCACAGAATTTGTAAAGCGCGCTACTTACCCGCGAGGGTCTCAAGGCGCTGGGGAGAAAAAAGGAGGGGGGTGCTGCTACTGGTCGAACAACCAGGTCTTGAGTAGCCTCCTGAAAGTCAGCAGGTCTTGGGTCTGTCGTAGGCTTAGTGGAAGGGTGTTCCAGGTCTTGGCGGCGAGGTGGGAGAAGGATCTGCTGCCGGTGGTAGTTCTTCGAATGCGAGGGACGGTGGCGAGGGAGAGGTCGGCGGAGCGGAGTTGGCGGTTGGGGACGTAGAAGAGGAGTCGTCTGTTGAGGTAGGCTGGGCCAGTCTTGTGGAGTGCCTTGTGTGCGTGGATGAGGAGTTTGAAGGAGATTCTCCTGTCGACGGGGAGCCAGTGCAGGTTCCTCAGGTGGGGGGTGATGTGGCTGTGGCGTGGTACATCGAGGATCAGGCGTGCGGAGGCGTTTTGTATGCGTTGCAGTCGCTTGATGAGCTTGGCCGGGGCTCCCGCGTAGAGGGCGTTCCCATAGTCAAGTCTGCTACTGACGAGGGCGTGGGTGACTGTTCTTCTTGTGTCTGTCGGGATCCACCTGTAGATCTTGCGAAGCATGCGGAGGGTGTTGAAGCAGGAGGATGAGACTGCGTTGACTTGCCTGGCCATGGAGAGCTTTGAGTCGAGGATGACTCCCAGGTTGCGTGCGTGGTCGGTGGGTGTCGGGGCTAATCCCAGCGTCGTTGGCCACCAGGAGTCGTCCCAGGCTGAGGGGTTGGAGCCGAGGATGAGGACCTCTGTCTTCTCCGTGTTCAGTTTTAGTCGGCTGATCTTCATCCAATCGGCGACGGCCTTCATTCCTTCATGGAGGTTGGATTTGGCGGCGAGGGTGTCCTTGGTGAGGGAGAGGATCAGTTGAGTGTCGTCGGCGTATGAGATTATGTTGAGGTCGTGCTGTCTGGCGATGCGTGCGAGCGGGGCCATGTAGATGTTGAACAGTGTTGGGCTGAGGGACGATCCCTGGGGTACGCCGCAGATGATCTCGGAGGCTTCGGATCGGAATGGTGGGAGGCGGACTCTCTGGGTTCTGCCGGTGAGGAAGGAGGTGGCCCATTCCAGGGCCTTGTCTCGGATCCCTGCGTCGTGGAGGCGTGCGCGTGAGAGTGCGGTGGCAGACAGTGTCGAAGGCGGCGGAGAGGTCCAGCAGGATGAGGGCTGCGGTCTCACCGTTGTCCAGCAGGATCCTGATGTCATCGGTGGCGGCAATGAGGGCAGTCTCAGTGCTGTGGTTGCTGCGGAACCCCGATTGGGATGGGTCCAGGATGCTGTTTTCTTCGAGGTATCGGGTTAGCTGTTTGTTGATGATCTTCTCGATGACCTTGGCTGGGAACGGAAGCAGGGAGATGGGCCAGAAGTTCTTGAGGTCTCTCGGGTCCGCCTTGGGTTTTTGAGTAGGGCGTTGATCTCTGCGTGTTTCCAGCTCTCTGGGAAGGTCGCGGTCTCGAAGGAGAGATTGATGACGTTGCACAGGTGGGGTGCGATGGAGCTGCTGGCTTTGTTGAAGATGTGGTGCGGGAAAGGGTCTGACGGGGAGCCGGAGTGTATTGTGCTCATGGTCTTGATGGTGTCCTCAATGTTTACGCTGGCCCAGGCTGGCAGGGGGTCGTGGACGATGGTGTGCGGTGGGTCTGGTGCATCGATCTTAGTTGGGGCTGTCTGGGTGTTGAAGCTGTCGTGGATGTCGGCGATCTTGCGGTGGAAGAAGGTGGCGAGGGAATCGCACAGGGGTTGCGACGGCGGGATGTCGTTGGTGCTGGGGTTGGAGAGTTCCTTCACGATGTTGAAAAGCTCCTTGCTGTTGTGTGCGTTGTTGTCGAGGCGGTCTTTGAAGGAGATTCTCTTGGCGGACTTGATGAGGTGGTGGTAGTTACGGATGGCGTCTTTGTGGGCTGCGTGGCTGTCCGGTGTCTTATCACTGTGCCAGTCACTTTTTCCGACGTTGTGGTGGCGATAGGGGCTTAGCCTTATTTACAAGGCAGCGTTAAGCCACTTAATGGCTTAACGCTGCCTTGTAAATAAGGCTCCCTTTCACGCTATGCTTAGAGTGAAAGGGGTGGGCAGTGGGTGCTGCGGTGGGTGTTCCATCACAACACCCATTGATTTTGACGCTGCCCCCTATGTACAAGGGCAGCGTGCATAGGAGGCAGCACTAAAATTAAGACCAGGGAAACCTTAAGTTGGCGAAACGAGGAGAAATAATTCAGAGAAATGCATTATTTCTCCTCGTTTTTGCTTTTTCCATGTGTGCTGCCTTGTGCAACACACATGGAAAAAGCAAAATGCCTTGAATTGTTTATGTACAGGAAGGTCCCCCTTCCTGTACATAAACAATCTGTAAACAAAAGCCATTTTTTGACTTTCATGTGTGCTGCATGAAGCAGCACACGTAAAAGTGACAAAATGGCATTTTAGGACTGTTTATGTGCAGGAAGGGACACCTTCTTACACATAAACAATCCTCCCCTGCACACAGACACCCTTGCATTCTGGTGCAAGGGTGCCTGCGTTGGCGCTACACTGCTAAGTGTAGCACCAGCGCAGGGGGAAACGCAAGGCTGCACCATATCCTTGTAAATATGGTCCAGCCCTGCGTTTCTGAAGTGGCGGAGTGAGGCGTTAAGACATGACGGTTAACACCTCACTCCGCCACTTCCTCGTACATATGCCCCCTAGAGTGCAGCATTTTGCTCCTGTGTTTCGGACCCTATCCACTCTCGGATCTTTCCGGGAGTGTTCCCAAATGCCTACAGCCAAAACTTCAGTCTTTGGCCTCGGATTACTGGTGGATCCTGCCTCCTGGCCGGCAGACCCCCGCTATTGCGGAGCCATCTTGCAGTTGCACTCTCAATTACCCCTGCCTAAATCCAGTAACTAATGTGCATTGTACAAATAACCCTGAACTAAAACTAAGTTATCATCCTATATATGTTAAGGTAAATGGCCTGTTATCATTTTATCTCAATACATTGCTTCATTTCATAACTGACGCTATAAAAATCTTATAAATGTATTTGCTGCACGTTTTTGGAAAATAGTAGTACAAATCTTTAGTACAAAGGTCCCAGTCTTAAATAAGAAAAGGTATCAGATGCATCCCATAGCCAGTAAATATCTATTTACTGATGTACTACTAAGCTATATGTAATATTTTAAGTGATGTTAGAATTGTTTTGCCATGGCAACTTTGCATGAAGACGAATTCTAATATGTTGCACTACAGCTCTAAGCGATGGCGCTGTGCATTTCTCGCAATCAAACGATCAAATGTACGACTGTGTAATTAAAAATAAGGCAATCAATATTTTAATAAAAACTGGACATTTTCTAGGTACAGTGGCCTGATCTCTCATCTGCCGTTGTGAAAAGAGGAAATACTCTTCTTCAAATTGAAGTCGAAACGCTCTAATTAAATGAAGAAATGTTCTTAGAATCAATGCTAGGCTCACAAGTTGCAGTTTCCAGATATAGCTTAATAGCTTTTCCTCGGTGGAGAAAATGGCTGCACCTTATGTTCACTCCTCATTTTCACTTGGAATCTATTTTTGGCGACCTCGGAAACACTAAAGTCACGTTGCATCGAAGGACCTGTTTAAGATGCCAGTACTGATCTCATGTAATGAAGTAGTTGTGTAAATTACATTCAGAAATGCCAACATATGTTCAGGAGTGATCCGTCCTCTAAATGCACCCTACAATGAAAAGCAAAGGCACAAAATATTTCTCAAAATCACAAGTTCCGTCTCCCACACAAATGCTATAGCCTCCTTTTCTGTAATTAAAGGTAAGAATTTACATTTTTAGAGACCCTAGTTTTGTGATAAATGTTTGGGTAGGCTATGTATTCAAATAATTACCACCGCGTTCTACATGTTCGTCCATACATAGACAGAAGAGAAGAATGCCCCGAAAGGTACAAGGCTTAGACTATCCATAATTTAATCCACACATATGTTTTTATTGCAAACTCAGTGAATATATAATTATTTTTCTCTACTGTAACCAGAAGTTTCTATTTCTTTGCAGCTGCTATATCTTGAATGAAAGTTTCATTTACAATACTTAGTCTTATAGCCCTAAAATGTTACATCTATCTTGCGCTCTACATTATTTTATAGTACGCGGACAACGTGACATTCACTCCTCCCCAACTCCCGTCACCTTACCGCCCTGCTGTGCCCAAGAACTCTCAGAAACAGAGTATGTTGTCAAAGGCGTAGCCTTTTTATTCACATCAAACCAGGTAATTCTCCACAACCATTATGAGAGTAAAAGTATCCTACTTGGATATATAAAAATTATACACAGCCTCACATTTTTGCAGCATCAACATGTCAAAGGCAGTAAGAAATTAGGCATGACATTACACTTGCACTTTAACTTGGCCGTGCACTTGAACTTGCACTTGGCCGTACACTTGAACTTGGCCGTCTCGGCCCACCAAGCACCCACTCTGCTGTGCACATTGTGCCAGCAGGCCCCAAGGCGCTACAGCAAACAGTTGCACTACTGGAAATCCAGGGCACCGCATACCGCACCGGCCCACCGGGGTACCTGAACACAGGCAGCCTCCCCAAGCTTCTACTTAGTCCATACATTGCGGGTTAGGGCAGCAGAGTCCAGGACCACCAGCAGGTCAGTCCCTCCTCCCCTCCTACCCTCTGCTCACATCGATCCTACCCCCTCCTGGGGTCCATCCATTCGCTGAACCTCTATGGGTGTGCATCCCCCTTTGTTGTTAAGTGTCAGTGCTCTGCCTCCGCGAGGCTTTGCTCTTCTGCCGGGTGGGTGGGTGGTCTACGACGCTCCTACAGCACAGCTGAGGTCCAAGGGGACAAAGAGGACGAAACCCCTGGGGCGCAGCCTTAAGTAGCCTACCAGGCTTTTCCCTGCGCACCCCGATGACATCACCTCACCCCTCCTTCGTCCAGCCCACTTTCTTGGCCCAGGGGAGGCTCAGTCCCGTGGCGCTACTAAGGGCGCCCCTCCCCAAGGCGCGGGGTGCGCCTGTTCATCGTACGCGCAAAACGTGACATTCACTCCCCCCCAACTTCCGTCACCTTACCGCCCGCTGTGCCCAAGAGCTCTCTGCTCACATCGATCCTATCCCCTCCTGGGGTCCATCCAGTGGCTGAACCTCTATGGGTGTGCATCCCTCTTTGTTGTTAACTGTCAGTGCTCTGCCACAGGGTGAGAAGCTCCCTGGCGCACTCGCCCTCCTCCCCCCTAGCGCTGACTGTGCTCCACAATAGCCCCCAGTATTGCCTGGATAAAGGTCTGTTGCCCTTTTGCGGATAGATGCACCCCATCCTGATGGAACAACTCCCTTTTCCCTGGTTGGAGCCCGTTGTGCCGAAATGTGTCCCTAGTGGAACTCAGCAACATTCTTTGGTCGAATTATTGAGCTTATTTACAGATCCGTTGATTGACTTGACTGGAGCTCCCCCAGGCCATACCGCCCGCGGTATTAGCTCTGCCCACAATATTGGCGTTGTCGGTAAGTCTTGTATAAACCGTAGACATAGCTGCGAACAAGGCCTTGCTTACCATTCGCCTGCCTGGCGGCATCATATTGTTCAGGCCAGCGTGTCCAAATAAAGTGACCGGCGGGGGACTTCTTTTAATTGTATCGCTTGTTCACGCCGACCCAATCGGTCCTGCCAATAGAATGGTGTGCAAACTCAATGGCCCCCTGTGCTTCCTTCAGACCGGACCCGCGGAACTTGTGCTCCGCTCTACGAATACAGGAATGCCCACACCAACCTAGGTGTCTAGGTGTACTGGGCTGCGCGTATCAACTGAAAGAGCGAGAGAATTGCTGTTAAGACTATGACTGGCGACCCTCTGGACATTATTCCTCCCTCTACACGAGACTTGGCCGCACGTATTGCTCCAAACGTGCTGACCGCCATCGACCCACCTTTTTCATAGCTTCCGCTGGCAGGCCCATTGAGAATCTATGCACGATTACAAGTAGGTATTGAAATGCAACGTTACCCACTTCTCAACATTACTCCATGCCAGGGGGCATACCAATGACACATTACTCCAGGGCACCACCAGTGCACTGGCCCTGCCGGGGTACCTGACCGCAGGCGCAGCCCCCCAAAGTTGCAACCCAGATATCACACGACAGGAGATGCCAAGACCACCAGCAGGTCAGCCCTCTCTCCCGCCAGCCTGATGTCCATAGACGTAAACACGCTAGGTGCTGAATTACCATGACAAAGCTAATCCTGTACCAATACCCCTGCTCAGTTATTTGCGAATGATGTCTACATTGGTTGCACTCAGTTAAGAGCCCATGGAGAAAAAAGGGGCCCCACCTTTCCCTAGGCGTCCTGAGCCGCGTGCAGCACTCAAACCCTGCAGACTGTTGCAAGGACGACACCTGACACCAGCCTCTGTAATTGATTATTAAGCATACTCTGCCAACTTTTTTTTTTTACAAGTTCCTGCCTTCCTTCTAGTTTAGTCCCCAACAGGGAATCCGGGTGTGCCCCGCTTTCAACCAGTGGCTCCACATAAAGCACTACTCCCCGTATCCAGAATTTTACGCTGAGAGTTCCCAAACACAGAATAGAAATATGAATCTTAATGAGCCAATTAACTATCACAATGGACGGTGATAATGTATAGTAACTTGGCGCCAATTTATGGAATGCCATTCCCCAGAGAAGAAGACAAAATGCAGTTCAACAAGAATATGTCCGCAGCCGTCATAATAAAGCGCCAAATGTAGGAGATACAATATCCTTGTGCGCAAGTGATGTGTTGCGGCCCATGTTTAACTATTCGTCACGCCCCGGGGTTTTACCGGGAGCATTAATGTAGCACATAGGATACAGGTGAGCTGAACAAAACCCACGGAGATCTATCATTACCATGCCTAGAAATCTTTGTCTGGGGAACATTCTAACTGATGACATTTAGCCATGAACTTTAAGCACCTGGACCAGGATAAGCTCAGTTGCAGTCCCAGATCAGCTATTCAGACTCCTTCCTGTTCCATGATAAGCTAGTGAGACTCCTTCATACGTAACCATTGTCCCTTTCTCTCCTTAGCAACACAATGGGAGAGCAACCACACCTGGATCAAGGACATAACATTCTCGTGTACTAATCCGGTATGTGAATGTGTATATATATAGTGCAAACTTGGTGTGATTTATATGAGCACCAGTTACATTACCCAAGATATATTGATTTGTTGAGTTACTGGCTTGAAAGCCGATATATTGATTTGTTGAGTTACCTGCTCGAAAGCCGGCAGCTCTAGCCAATAGGTGACCTTTTCTCCCTTTTAAAATGGGCAACCAATTGGATGCAAATCATCTTAGCAAATAATGCAACCAGGTGATATAGTAGGTGCGAGTAATTGAGGTTTAACGGAATATACTGGATATTGCTTGTCCAGCAGCCGCCCTTCCTCAATGAAGCGCTGCTGTTTGAGAGAGAGAGAGAGCGCGTGTGCGTGCACCCATATGCGCACAAGAAGCTTGCACTAGTTTGGGCTGTACCACCCTTGCTGGAAGTGGTGATTGTACTGTTGCTGACAAGCCATCCTCTGTGTATACGGATGCCAAACTTGGTGCGATTTACAAGAGCACCAGTTACATTACCCTAGACATATTCAGATGGGATGCTGCATTCTCTTCGGCCCTTGCCCCGCATGTCCTAAGCATTAACAACTCGCTTTTGATTACCTGCCGCATACCCTGCAGCCTTTGCATCGCCCCATGCCCATTAACATTTATGAGATTACCAGTTGACGCGTCAATAGACAACAAGCCCCACACATTCCAGAACTGCCCTGAATGGCACCATCTCTAATATTGACGTTCAAAAGGTTAAACGTATAACCGCCTCAGTGCCTGCATAACCGACCTGGTAACTACGGCCCCCCTCTACTGCGAACTCCGTCCACCGTACCACCAACATCACCGATGACTTCTGCCTCTCTGGGCATGGCTGCTGGTATAGCTAGTCGCTGTCTCAGCCGACCCTGTTTTCGCCCACCGGAAATGTAGATTGTTCTGGGGAATTACGTGAAACCGCCCTGAGTGTACAGCAGTCACATTGCTCCATGTGGCCCGTGTACCCCCCGAAAACAGAAAAATTACCCAAGGGTTATAGACAATACATAATTACTATTTTTCAGAGCTTGATGCATTGCGGATTAGCTGTAGAATTATTACTGAAGAAATCTTATGCGGTGTGCCTGCCCAGACAAAGGTTTTTTTGTTTTTTTTTGGGAAATGGGACGACAGTAACCTGCCTTGATATGCGGTAACCTATAAAGTAACCCGCCTTGATATGCGGTAACCTATATAGCGTTGCATGCTGCCTGAGAGTCTTGCCCCTCTTAGTCCCTGGCCCGTAGCGATATCTCAAACGCAGGCTTCATATATCATTTAATATGCACCGCTCCCGTTCCCTGGGCTCACCAACACCTTAGCCCGCTTAAAGAGGCATGAACAATGAGTTTGTGCATTTAACCACGCAGTCTTATGTGGGATGTTATAGCAATGTTCGCTAGGCCCCCAAATATGCTGCCCGCATTGCAATAGAGCATCCAGCCCCCCTCCACCCAACGCGCCAACAAGCGCCATGAACTACAGCAACCCTAAACTATCATGATGCTGCTGCTTTGTGCATAATGTCCTTAACTGCTTAATCCTTATGGAGAGGCCAAGATATGATCGAGTTCCAATTGGAGGAAACCCTAGACTACCCATCATCCTGAAGGCCCTGAGCCTACTACTGCTGGCCCAGCCGAACTATGATATTATGGCTCCCTCTACTGGCTGCATGACTTAGCTATTTATTTATTTTTTTAAACGCCTGCCCAAGGACTAATTCTACATTAAGATCTTTTTTGGTTTTATCGTAATATATATGGCTCTGTTATATTGCTGGATTTTAAATTAGCCTGGGGAAACCACCTTGAGTCTACCGCAGCCAAAACGCTCTACGTGGCCCCATATACCATCCCAGCCCGTAGAGATATCTCCTGTTATAGCAATGTACGCCAGCCCGTATTGCGGCACATCAGAAAAGGTGCCTGGCACTTTGCCCAATCGTCTTGCATGCTTTGTTACCAGGACCGCTGCGTGAGTTTGCGGCCAAGCATAGATGAAAAGCGCGGTGGATCCACCCCGCCAGCCCTGCTGTGCATGCTCAGTTCACTCGGCCCCCCAGGCTGATCACCGACCAGGTGCAGCAACAACAGAACTTTTAATGCGGTAGCGCCAAGGGGAGGATTCCTTTAGAAGTCACGCCCAATACTAATTATACCTCTATCCGGCTGTGCCCCTATTTGGTTACCCTACAGCACTTCTCCTCCACTCAATGGAGTGCCCTACCCTCCAGTGTTCTTGCTTCCTTAGGATGGTGAGCCAACACCGAGACTTGAACTCGCTTCCCTGGCTCCAAAGTAGGCAGCTTTAGCATTTACTCCACCACCCCTCTACATTATAACCCAACCGTACAATCCATGAAAAAGACCCCGCTAGGCCATTTGCAGCGTTTCTAAGGCGGCTCTGTATTGCATTTGGGCTATGCTGCTCCACATCGAAGCTGGCTAAATCTACCCTGAGCCTGTTTGCATTCCCACATGAAACAGTTACCACACGGGACACGGAATCCTTCACCCATGTCTGCTGGTACCGATCTGGCTCCAAAGTAGGCAGCTTTAGCATTTACTCCACCACCCCTCTACAATATAACCCAACCGTACAATCCACAAAACCGACCCTGCTAGGCCAGTTGCAGCGTTTCGAAGGCGGCTCTGTATTGCATTCGGGCTATGCTACTCCACAGCGAAGCTGGCTAAATCTACCCTGAGCTCGTTTGCATATCCCATACGAAACAGTTACCACACGGGACATGGCATCCTTCACCCATGTCTGCTGGTACCGATATGTCGGCCAACCTCACGTTCCTGCTAGTCGCCGTCTTGAGACCATGTTGCTGCCATGTCCGCGCGGTGTGCCTCCCGCCAGCATATAAGGGAAAAGAAAACAAGCAATCAATGTTTGGGCGCTTCCGCCTTTTAAGGAGCATTTATTCCAGAATTTACTGAATTGCACTTATTGTAGCGCACTACACAAAGTCAGATGCATTTGTATTTAACCGCGACTGAGGAGGCTCAACCTTATGACTGCACACATACAATATATACACTAAGCCTCAGAAATGTTGCTCGGACCCAGCGCCGAGCCTAGAACCTCATACTCCCAGATTGTAACTCAGCAGGTCTGGCTGTAACACCACCTCCTCCTCACTAAACAAGGCTATTGCATGTCAGTGCGGCCCCCTAATCCGCTACAGTCCGCATCACCCTTTTTTTTTTTTAATTATACTGTTGCGCGATCATACAGGCGTGGCCCCCACTCAGCGCGCCCCCTACTCCCTTACAGTGCGCTAATCCCTTACAGTGCGCTTTTAGCCATCCCAGCAGCAAGCCGCCATTACCGCCGCCCCCACATACGGGCGCAGCACCTGCCTATTGCAGCGTCGCATATTTTTATTGACCACCGGGCCGCCATCACCGGGCTTCCCCACCTACTCAAGCGGTCTCATTATTCAAGTAAGGGTTTGCCATAGCCCCCTCGCATACAGGGGCCACCGTATTTCAGAGCTGCCACCATACGGGCACGCCCCCCCACATCGCAGTTTAAAATCTATCACCTCTATTATTAAACGCCCATTATGCGGGCAAACACTACGCCATGGCCCCCTCAAACCCAGCTTGCCACACTCCGCCCGCCGCCGACAGGAAACCTCACTCCACGTCTACGACGCTCCTGCAGCACAGCTGATGTCCAAGGGGACAAAGAGGACGAAACCCATGGGGCGCAGCCTTAAGTAGCCTACCAGGCTTTTCCCTGAGCACCCCGATGACATCACCTCACCCCTCCTTCGTCCAGCCCCCTTTCTTGGCCCGGGGGAGGCTCAGTCCCGTGGCACTACTAAGGGCGCCCCTCCCCTAGGCGCGGGGGGCGCCTGTTCATTCTGAGCAGAAGCCTTTTTATGACGGGCAGAGATAGTCACAGCTGTCAGTGGCAGTTCCTCCGCTAAGGCGGAGGAGCGTCGCCCCACTGCTTTTCAGCAGTTCAAAGAAGGAAAAATAAAATGATAACAACACAATGTTGTTATCATTTTATCTTTCCATGCTGAAGCAGGTTTTGGGGTGGGCGGGGCTTGCAGTGGGAAGAGGAAATATCTGCACTTAAGTGAGCATGACGGTTTGGCTGGCCGTCTTGAGCCGGCCAAACAGTCATACGAACTTAGTATGTTCTCCACCAGGCTGTAATGCGCAGACTGGGTGAAGAACATTCACAGGCTCCCACTGCCTGTCTGTGCGCAGAACCATGGCGCTCAGACCAATCACGATGCTGCTGTCATGGTGACAGCAACGTCATGATTGGCTAAGGGGAGCCTGTGTGCTTCCTGACTCCAGAAGAGAAGCGGACGAGAGACGACGATGGAGGAGAGAGTTGGCGGCCTTACAAAGGTAAGTGTTCTTTTAAACCCCCCACCCACCACCCCGATCAGTATCAGCCTCCACTGGCATCTAGGCATCAATACACTTTACACAAAGAAAGTGACAATAGGTCATCTCTTCTCAGTCATTGGTTCCTGTGTAATTTAATATTAATCAGGCCACATTTATAAGCCGTTGATGGACTGTAGCTGGTAATCATGGCATGTAGACTAGGGGTGGGTGTAACTTGCGTAATCTGCTGTAGCTTAATTTCACAAAATTACAGCAAAATTACGCAAGATTTCACGTAATTATGCGCAGAGTGCTAACAAACATATTGCACAATTTTCTTAGCGCAAAATGTACTCTCACATCCAAAATGGAGGATGCATTTTGTACTCTGAAAATAGCTGTAAATTCAACAGCACATGAATTGCAGCAGCCAGCAGCTGCCGAGCTCGCTAAATTAATTGTTCCTGTGCTCTTGCAGTAGGGTTCATGTACCAAATTACTCATAATTATGCAGACAGGCGTAATCACGTAATTTTCATTAATTTTGCATTAATAGAGTAATGCAAAATTACTGAAATTACTCCAGCGTATGACTTCACCTAAGCAGTGCTCCTATTGCATTGCTAAGACTTTGAAACATCCTCGCATTGCAACAATGGGCATTTTGGTAGCCTCATGTGCAGCAGGAATTGGAAACTTTTCTTTGAACAGTGCGAAGCTTATTTCATTTTTTTGCAGCTTTATATAGCAAAATCTCGACCCTAGGGCATTGGGATGCTTTTTAAGCACAATTACACAAGGTCAGATTTTTTTTTTTTCGTTTTTAGGTATGGGGAGATTAAGTGATTTGCTCAGAATCACAGGATGTTGAGCCAATGCCGGGACTTGTAGCCTGGTTTCCCAGTACCAACGTCTGCAGCTCTGGCCAAACTCCTGGAGGTTTTTAAAAGATGTGGATCTTTAGTGTCGATTATCACTACTGACTTGAAGCAAGTTGCATTTATAAAAACAATGAAGGAAAGGAAATTTCTAAAGTAGACCTTTACTCTGAATTAACCCCAGTACATTCCCTAGCTCCTCTGAGATGCTGTCCCAGTATGCCCGGATGCTCGAGCATTCACAGATCATATGGAAAAATGACCCATTGTGAATTTTCCCCATTTTATGCAGTTTATCCCTAGCTAGGTATGCGTTGTAGAGAATTTTTAGTTGTATCAGTCGTAACCAGTCCTGATTGCCACCTCACAGGGGTGCATCTGGGCTGTCTCCCAGTCTGTGTCTTCCATGTCGCCCATGAAGCTCTCCCAGCAGTTCCTAAGGATACCCAGATCGTCAGGGATATTGTTGATGATCACCCTGTAGGTGGCTAAGACTGCTCCCTGTCCCAGTGGGCCATTGAGTAAATGACTCTCCAGGGGGTACGTTTCTGGGAGATCAGACCAATCTATTGCTGCTGCCCTCTGGGCATGCCTGAATTATGCTTACTTGTAGGACTGCGTTGCTGCCAGATCATATTCCTCTCGTAGACGCTGAAAGGGTTTCACAGTGCCTTCCTCAATCACATTCCCAAGAGTGGAGATGCATATTAGATCCCAGTGATCAAAGCCATGGAGCTTCCTGATCTCCATGATCACACCACTCTCCCACAGAGGTGTGGTCTTGGTCACCCTTCTCCTTCATCCCACATGTGCCTTAGTCCTGTCCCAGGCCCACAGCACCACTTGGGTGGGCCTCATCTCTCACAACTGCCCTCACTGCACTAGGGGCGCTCCATAGAGCACCTCTATATGCACACCGCAGGGTCATCTCATGGGGCATGGGCCAGAAAGAAGGGGAAGGCGATCCCACTATTGTATACTTACTGACATAAAGTCTCCAACTCGATCCTGGGAGGCTCCCCATCCCACAGTAACTGCCGTATCTTCCTGTCCAACTGAGCAAAGAAGGATTACCGAAATTAGGAAGGGGAGATTTTGCATCACATGTAATATCTTGGGGAGGGTGAACATCTTGAGGATGGCTGCCCTACCTAGGATCATCAAGGGCAAGTTTCTCCATCTGGACACGTCCCCCTGTAAAGCCACCATTTGCGGTTTAAGGTTTCTCTCCCGGTAGGTCCCTAGGTCCTGCATCACTCAGATGCCTAGACATCTGAAACTCTCCATGGAGACCTTTCATGAGTCAGGGACCTGTGATCTCTGGTCCCATTTCCCTACTGTATAAAGTGTTGATTTGCCCCAGTTCACCCTGTACCCAGAATATTCCACCAAAGGCCTCCACCTTCTCAAGTAGATCATGCTTGCAAGAGGTTCCATCCAAAGGTCAAACAATAAGGGGGAAAGTGGACACCCTTGTCTAGTGCCCCTGTAGTTCCCAAGCATTGCAGAGACACTGCGGAGTTCCCTATCTGCTTTCTCCCTCCTGGGTCACGGACAGCCGGGAGTGATCCGTGATCCGAGATATTGTTAGCATCATGTTGGTGGAGGAGAAGAAGTAATCCAGTCAGGAGAATGATATATGGGCCCCTGAGTAGAATGAGAATGCCAACTCTTACGGGTGTTTTAATCTCCAAATGTCTTCCAGGCCCAATACTCAGGTAAATTGTGCTAAGGCGATGGGGTGGTCTACTTCCATCCTTCCCCGCTTTGACCTGTCCAGTGATGGCTCAAGGACATCATTTCAGTCCCCTCCCACCAATGGTACAGATTCCCCGGCTTCCAGTAATATCAACCCTACTTTTCCCATTGCTTCCTTCTGCAGGCAAGGAGGAGCATAGACATTAATTAGTGTGAAGTCTTGGTGTTCCAGGGTCCCTTGTATCTCAATGACCATGCCGTCTGGGTCTAACCACTGTCTCTTGACCCTGAAAGTGGAATTTCATTTTGCTAGAATTGCAACTCCCCTGGACCCTTTGAAGAACAGCATGCCCCAGTGATTCATATCTGCACCTACCTAGAAACATGCACTCAGTATCCAGGAGATGAGTTTCCTACAGGAAAACAATATCTGGGGCGGCACGCCAGATAGATTGTGAGACCACACCACATTTAATCGTGTTGCCTAAGCCATTAACATTCCTGGGCTACCCTGCTTCCACTTGTCTCCATTGTGCATCAAAAGCTGCCCTCCCCAACTGCCCATCCTCCCGCCCAAGACAGTTCCCCCATGCCAGCTTCAAGAACCAAACATCACTCAACTTTCCATTCACTCCCCCCATATTTCCCAAGACAAAGCAAACGTCTGCTTGTCCTCAACATGGGAAAAGTCTGTCGCTCACCCCCCAAACAACAAACAACACAACAACTAAGGAATACGGTCTTCCAGAACCATGAAGGGGATCTGTGAGCAATATCTCTCCCTCCAACCTGATCTGATAGCAAAGGTGTGCAACAGATATGCCTCCCAGCGGGGCAATTGCCAGCCCACGCCCTTTCCAGGTCAGGCAGAAATGAGCGTTGTCGGCTCCCCCACCACCATTCATAGTCCCAGTGACTGGTGTTGTCCTTCCAGTCTTTACAGCCTCTGGGGTTCATTGGCTTGCACAGCGTGTCCCCCTCCATCATTTCAGTCCCTCAGCGCTCATGGGGATCACCTCTAGCCCCAGTCTGAGGGGATCCGAGGTAGAGTTTGTCTCCAACTTTGAAGTTGTCTGGGAGGACCCCGTTCAGGGCGTATGTATTTGGTCCTGGGATGCACGCAAGGTAGTCAGCACCTCCACCACCTTGGCCTTCTCCGGTCTCACTTGTGATGACTTCGGGCAGCTGTCAACTTTTGATGCCCCACGATGAAGCCTCCGACGTTTCCTCCTGCCTGGCTGCTGACAGGTGTTATCTTTTGGCCTCAGCACTCCCTCCCACTCCAACCAGTGTCATACTTCCTCTGGAGTCCCAAAGAAGTGCACTTTGTAATTTTGGTGACTCACAGTTTTGTCGGGTAAAGGAGTGCATACTTTAGGCCTCAGTGTCTTAGTGTTGCTTTCACTTCCAAAATGGAGCTCCTCCGCTGTTGCACCTGCATGGTGAAATCAGGGAAGAGATGGACCAAACTCCCTCCACCAGCCAGGGGCTGTAGGCTTTAGCAGTCTGAAGTATCCAGTCATGGGCATGAAAATTCAACAGTCTGGCCACCATAGGGTGTGGTGGGGCACCTGGGGCCATCCAGGCACCTGGTATACCCACTCCATGTAGAATAGAGCAGAGGAGTGCCATCATAGATGTTGGCGATGAGCCACTGCAACAGAAAGAGCTCTGCTGAATGACCCTTTATTTTTTCAGGAAGGCCTGCAATCCAGACATTATTACAGCATGAGCATATCTCCATGTCTTCCACTCGCTCCTGGAGACTCTCTACCTTGTCAGACAAGTGCTGGAGCTTCTGAGCTACATCTCCCAGTCTGGTGCCATGTGTTCCTCCATGTTGGTGGCCCTGGAGCCCAGCTTCCTGTGAGCTACTCTAAGAAGCCCCAAGTCCAGCACAACACCATCAATTTTGAACTCTAGTGAGCATTTAAGGTCTGAAATGGCCCCCATAAATTTCCCCAGCTGACCTGCTTGGTTCACAAGGACATCTCCCACAGCCTTCAGAGAAGGCACTTTGTGGTCCACCTCCCCCACCTTGGGGAGGTCCTGTGAGCTCCTGGACACCTGGGCTCTCTCTTGGCATCACTTGACCATTTTCGACGCTCACTGTTCTGCACCAGTTAGTCTCCTGTCTATGGAGCCTACCACTCCTGTCCCTAGAGACGATGTTCATGATTCTATGCCCCGTTGCCACACCGCTGGCTCCTGTCGGTGTCCTTGGGGGAAGGGAAGTGGCAGGATCTTGTCCTGCTGGGGGCCCTCCACTATGGCCCTCAGCGCTCATGTTCGCCCCCTGGCTGTTGACCTCACAGGGCAGTCGAGGGAAAGGAGGTAGCTCTGGGCAGTCATCACCACTCCACCTCTCGCAACAACCCAGGAGGCACGATATCAGGTGCCTGGGCCTCCAATGAGTAAGAGGGGCCTCCGCTGTCTCAAGTGGGCTGAGGCTCCTGTCCACCGCCATTTTGACAAGGCAGTTGACCCCACTCTCCTACAGTCTGTCAGGCACAATGGCTAACCCCCGCAAGACTCTGGGGCCTGCAAGCTACCCAGTGCAGGGATCACGACCGACATCTCATGGCCTCTTCCTTCTCAGGCGACACCTCTCCACCGTTGGAGCAACCCCCTGGGAACTCCTTTTGGCAGTCGCTCTGTGCAGGGGGGCCTGAAATATGTCAGGATAGCCGGCTGAGCTCTGAAGCGAGCATCCTATGCCTTCTTCCACTAGGCCACACCCCCTAGATTCCCCAGTCTTGATAGCAAAACAGGGAAGATGTATCATTTTTCAGTATCAATGATTAGGGAAAGGGTAGGCCAGATAGCCTAGGGATAATCTCATAGAACATACATGTTGTAAGGAGGCTGATGGACACTGCTGGAACAGAATGTTACAAGAAAATATAATTTTTCTACAGGAGACTTGGCTATGTGGGACTGTTTGATCTGGCATCCTTGGTGTGGTTCCCCCTAACTTTTTGCCTTCAGACTTCATATTTTGCTGCCTTCGTTTCTGCTGGCCTTAGTACTCTGCACACTTTACCACTGCTAAGCAGTGCTAAAATGCTTGTGCTCTCTGCTAAAATCATGGTAACATAGGTTTAAACCCAATTGGCATATTTAATTAACTTATAAGTCCCTAGTAGTTTGCACTACATGAGCCTAGGGTGTGTAAATTACCTGCTGCTAGTGGGCCTTTCAGCATTGATTGTGCCACCCACTTAAGTAGCCCTTTAAACATATCTGAGGCCTGCCATTGCAGAGCCTGTGTGTGCAGTATAAATTGCCATTTTAAACTGGTGAAATAAACCTGTTGCCAGGTCCAAACCTTCCTTTTCAATACACATAAGTCACCCCTAAGGTGGGCTCTGAACAGCCCCAAAGGCAGGGTGCAGTGTATTTAAAAAGTTAGGCACGTGTTTTTATGTTTTACATGTCCTGGTAGTGAAAAACTCCTAAATAAGTTTTTCACTACTGCAAGGCTTATCTCTCTCATAGATAACATTGGAGTTACCTTATTACATTTTATAAGTGTCGTTTCAAAATGGAAAGAGAAAATTGGTTCGTGTTTAGTGTCTCTGGAATTCTAATTTAAAATCCTAACTTATGGTGATGTCAGATTTTAAATTACAAATCTAAAAATGCCACTTTTAGAAAGTTGCAGTTTTCCTGCCTTAGCCATTTGGTACCTGCAGCCTGTCTCTGGTCACACAACTGGGTGTAGTTGACAGCTGGGATTTGTGTGTCATTCAGACAGCCACACACAATGGGAACTTAGTTGTGACTGGATGAGCCATCACTGGCAAGATGGGAGGGAGCAGCTGGGCCCAGCCTCACTTACACCCGAAGAGGATGTGTCCTATCTCCACACAAAGGGCTGCATACCCAGTGTAGTTAGTCTGGAGCCAGGGCAGGGAAGGCAGGGAATCTGTACACTTCAAAGGCATGTCTCTAGAAGCTTCTCCCCACTTCAAAGGCACAACTTGTGCGGCGCAGGCACTAAAAATGTGTATAAAAGAAGGACCTCAAACACCACCACTTCAGTACACTTCTGGACCTGTGGATAATCTGCCAGGAAGAAGGACTGCTGTGCTGCTACAAGGACTGCTTCTTTGCTGGACTGCTGCTCTGAAGTACCTGCTGCCATGCTGTGCTGACTTGCTGCCTGCTTTCCTCTTGCCTGGGTGAGAAGGGCTGAACCTGCATCACTTGAATCTAGAACCCAGAGTGACTCCAAGGGCTACTTGGCTTCTATCCTTATCTGAAGCCTAAGGGACATAACAGGCTTCCAACAACCTTGCATCTGCACCTGGACTCTGCCATCTGTGAGTCTACCCTACCAAGTGGTGCCACCCCAGTCCTGGACTCTTGGAAGTGGGCATACAGTGTTTTGCCAGCCTCTGTGAATCCAGTGCAACCCTGAGCAGAACCAACGTATATCCGCTGTTGCATAGATTGAACCCATTGCAAAGACATCACATCCCCGCCGCAGTCCCCATCAACTTCAAAACCGCCATTGCGCGAAGCATCCTTGGCGCAGGCTCTTGCATCTCTCATCAATGGCAGCCTCGATGACAATGCTGGACACCACATTGCAGCCTCACAGCTCTTCAGAGCTGATACATCGCCCTGCCTCTGCACTGCTTCCTCGACACCGGACCTCGCATCACAACCTCTGTCGACAGGATTCTCGACATCAATGCAACAGGACCTCACACCGCATCCTCGTCGCAGCTCAGAACCGACTAATTGCCTCTGCTGCACAACGCATGTTTGACGCGGATCCATGCAACACTCCACAAACCAGGATTTAAGGTGCTCTGTTCAGCTGGCCTAACTAGGACCCTATAGCCAGATATCTCTCATCTTTGTGATATTAGTAATAATGCCCCGGCCATGATCATGGGTGATTTTGATATGCACTTAAATCCAGCATGAACAGATAGAGATCTGGCGGATATGCTGCAGGCTGCTTAAAATATACCGCCCGCCAAATTTCCATATTAAGCAGTGCGGAAAGTGGCCAATAAGATGCAACAAGCAGAATTGGGATTCATCTGTTTTAGTGGGAGATCTCCAGCAGATGTACCAGCCAGTAAATCCTTCCCAGGGGCAATTTGCAAGGGCCCATTGATTATGTCTTTATTCAGCTATGGTTCTCTGAACTTTGTAACAATTTTCAGATTTTGCATGCAAGAGGGAGTGATCACTGTCCCTCCTTGTACATGGGTTTGCAATTTGGAACATTGAATAGGGAACAACTGCTATCCGTTAAAATTGATTGGTACAATAAGTTCGTATTCAGAGTGGTGAAATGCCTGGTGGTTTCATTAAAGATGCAAGGCGCAATTTCCACGAACAACCTACAAAAAGATGTAATGCATAGGCTGGCTTGATTCGGAATGCAAAAACCTAAAAAAATCCTAAGGAAAATAACGAAATTTAAGGGGGAAGGACTAAACCCAGAAATGGAAGTGACTATTCATAAAATAAAATGCAAGCAGAGTATGCTAAATTATTTAAAGAAAGGAAGTAGGAGTATTACATAACAAACTGAGATGGGATGCTGTTTGTAAATGCATCAAAGGATGTGAAGGTGAAGAAAGGAGGGAACAAAAGTAAAAACACTTCAATATCTTTGAATAAGCCTAGGTACTAGAGATGTAACATACAAGAGTTATACTGACCAAGGAGAATGTAATTTGTAGAGACTGCGTAATGTTCCACGTCATCATTAATATGTCTCAAAAGATGCCATCTGTGATATCTGTACTGTTGTTTACTGTAATAATAAAAAGAGTTATATAAAAAAAAGAATAAGCCTAGGTTGATTACCTGCTGGAGCTGTATTCTGCAAAAAGCAAGATAGTGTCTGGAGATTGGGCCGACCCGGATGAGGATCTTTTATATTATACATCCCAGTCAGCAAAAAAAAGATGATAACAGGTATAAACCTTACCAGATCTGCGGTACAGACAATGTTCCAGCAATCATAGTCAAATCCAACCCGGATTGGTGGTCTAGATTATTTCATATTATCTTTAATGGTTTCATAAAGAAGAGAAAATGTCCGGAGAGTTGAAAGGGAGCTATTAATAAACCATTTTTATAAAATATCCATTTAACCCCAAAAACTATAGCCAAATTAGTCTGATTGATGTTGGAGTGAAGTTATTTGCCAAACAGATCATCATGTATTTGAAGGATTGGATTGAGGATAAGAGCTTAATCCCTATTGAGCAAGGTGGATTTTGTTATTGTTATTGTTAGTTTATATTTGTAGAGCGCCAAATCACCAAAAGGTCTCTAGGTGCTAGCAGCATAGACCAAGAACCCGGGGATCCCTTAATCCCGCTGATACCCAGCACACAAAGAGATGGATTATCCGAAAGCCTCAGTAAACAGGATGGTCTTAAGTTTCCTCCTGAACGGGAGTAAGGTGGCTTCCCTGCGCATACTATCCGGTAACTTGTTCCAGATCTGGGGAATCCACTGAAAAAGCCCGCCCCCCCAATGTAGCTCTGTTAAAGCGCGGCACGTAGGGCTGCAAACGATCTTTGATGTAGTGGGGCGCCACTCCATACAGTGCTTTATGTGCAATGCACAGGCCCTTGAACCTGACCCTCTGCTTGATAGGAAGCCAGTGTACCTGTTGTAGCAGGGGGGTAGCATGAGCTCTTCTTGGCAGTTTAAAAATCAACCTTGCTGCATCATTTAAAACCACCTGGAGTTTCCCCAAGAGTTTGTGAGGGAGCCCTGTGTACACTGCGTTACCGTAATCCAAGCGTGACATGATAAGTGCTGTCACGACGGTACGCATGGTGGAAAATGTCAACAGGGTCCCAAGCTTCCGGAGTTGCCGCATCAGGCAAGTACAGCTCCCCACTACAGCAGACACCTGACTGTTTAGAGTTAACTGAGTGTCCAGTTTGATACCCAGGCTCTTCACGGCTGGCACCGGTGTCGGGGTGGTGCCCAGCTCTTGGGGCCAGAAGAGGCTGGACCAAGGTGAAGCATCTGTAGTAAGAGCAAGCACCTCAGTCTTATCGGGGTTTACCTTAAGTGAGTTAACAGTCATCCAGTTCACAGTGAGCCGAAGAATATTCTGAACATTGATCTGTACCTGAGGAGAATTATCAATTCGTACAATTAACTGAGTGTCATCGGCGTAGTTAAACACTTGACAATCCAATTTTGCCAGTGCTTCTACCAACGGCTGGAGGTAGATATTAAATAGCAGGGGGGACAGCGCAGAACCATGCGGAACCCCCCAACGCAAGACTCCCCACCTGGACCTACATTCTCCTAGTTGGACCTTTTGAGATCGATCCTCCAAGAAGGAGGTAATCCATTGGAGGACCGTCCCGGTGACTCCCAGCCACCGGACATGGGCCAACAACTGCACATGGTTCACCGTGTCAAACGCGGCTGAGAGATCTAAAAGTATCAATGCTGAGGGATTCTTCTTATCAGCTGCAAGCCTCAATTCATCCAGCACCGAGAGCATCACCAACTCAGTGCTGTTGTGGGCCCTAAATCCTGCTTGCTGTGTGTGTAGCAGCTGATGTTCTTCCAAAAAGGACGAGATAACTCTAAGCACAAGTGGCTCGAGAACTTTGGCCAGGAAAGGAAGTCGGGAAATGGGTCGGAAGTTTTTCAGGTTGTTAGTATCCGCCCCAGCTTTTTTCAGCAATGGAATCACCATGGCTTCCTTAAATTTGTGAGGTACCTTCCCAGTGGCCAAGGAGAGATTTAATAGGGACAACACCTCTGGCTCTACCACCGGAATAACCATTTTAAGCACCCTTGGAGGGCAGGGATCGTCAGGTGACCCGGACTTTACTTTGGCCATAATATGGGCTAAGTCATTTGAATCAAGTGCAGGGAAGATTGACAGAGAGCCGCCCTGGAAATCAGGTGGGTCCACCACTGATATAGGACAGGGGGTAATGCGAGTATCACCTATTTCTGTAATAATGTCGTTGACCTTAGCTAGAAAGAAGTCCTGTACCTTTTCACAGTCAGCCTCATTAGCGACCGTCCTAAGTTCTTTCAGGCGACTCAGCTCCCTGAGTACATTAAAGGTTTCTTTCTACATATCTATAGCCTCCCTGATCCTTACTTCATAGTACGCAGATTTAGATCTGGTGATTGATGCTTTATAGAGGGCTAGTTTTGCCTTATACGTCTCCTGGGATTCTGGGTCATATGTTTTCCGCCAGTGCCTTTCACATTGACGGAGAGCCTGTTTTTCCCCTCTTAGTTCTTGCGTATACCATGGGGCACCCTTCATATTGTTCAGTATCCCTTCCCTTCGGGCAGGAGCCACCCAATCGATGGCTGTCCGCAGCCCGAATGAGAATTTCTCATACACCAGGTCCGGATCGCCGGACTGTAAACCTGAGTGTACCATCTCATTTAAAGCTTCCCTCAGCTTGGCGTCCTCTATTTTACGCCAATTCCGTACCACCCTCCACACGGGGGTGGATATTTAGGGCGGCTACCCACAGGGAGTTTGAAGCTAATCAGAAAATGGTCTGACCAGCTACACGGTCTGCATTCAGTTTGTAGCTTAGCTGATGACGTGGTCCAGATAAGGTCTAGCGTGTGACCCTTCACATGGGTGGGGACTCCACAATTTGTTGCAGCCCTAGCATGGTCATAGCTTCTCCAAACCTACTAGACACACAGTCTCTTGGTGTCAGATCCCATTGGTAGTTGAAGTCCCCCAATACCAGAATCTGTTGGTATCTTGAGCAGAGATCAATGACCACTTGGTTGAACAGATCATTAAACAGCGGGGTTGGCCGAGGGGGGCGGTAGACCACTACCACAATCAGGCAGGATGATTTGAGCCCAATCTTGATCCCCAGGACCTCCGCCCCATCTAGGCTCTCCTCAATTATTTTCTCGGTGGTGAGTGTCCTGCGGCTAAGTACTGCAACTCCGCCCCCTCTTTTATTCCCCTGCCTGTTATACGTCAGGGCGTCATAGTCTGGGGGGAGGGAGGCCACTAAATCGGGACCCGAGGTCTCCTCTAACCATGTCTCTGTTAGTGCGAGGAAGTCGAGCTCCCTTTCCTGGAGCAGCGTGAAGATTTCTAGGTTATGCTTTTGAAGGGACCGAGTGTTTAGCAGAGCAGCCTTTAAACCAAAGGTAACATCAGACCCCGTGTCCGTAGCCCTCTCTGCTAGCACACCGCTCATTGGTATAGCCCCGGTGTCCGCTAGCAGATTATCTGAACGGAGCTTCTCTCTAAGAGAGTCTGAGAAGACCGGCGTGTGGGGAACCCTTTTTAATTTACTATGTTCTTCCATAGAGTAAACCAATTTTTGACCAGGGTTCCTGGCCCCTCACTCCGGGGCTTGCAGATGAGCTTGCCTTAGGCGCGCCCGCTGCACGTGTCCGCTGCGCATCCGTCGCAGCATCGGTCTTATGACCGGGAGCAGGGCAGCAACTGGAGCGCTAACCTGCCCCAAAGCGGAAGTGAAGCCAAATACCTTCTCCACACAAACAGGACACAGCTGCGGTGGACCGGAAGGCAGGCTCTGTGACAAGCGGGCGCGAGAGCAGGGCCGAGCAGTAAGTAAAACCAACAGGTTAATAAAATCGCAATTTAAATTGAAGAAATAGCAGTTTAAAATGGGGAAACCAAAATACCCCAAACGTGCAAAATGGCAATCTATGAGGCACTAAAAGTGTGTACTGACATTTAGCTGTGAATATGCGCTACAAAGTGGTCGGCGTGAGAGAGGGAACCCAGCATCTGATCATCTGCGAGTCCATCGCAGCATCGGTCTTATGACCGGGAGCAGGGCGGCAACTGGAGCGCTAACCTGCCCCAAAGCGGAAGTGAAGCCAAATGCCTTCTCCACACAAACAGCACACAGCTGCGGTGGACTGGAAGGCAGGCTCTGTGACAAGCGGGCGCGAGAGCAGGGCCGAGCAGTAAGTAAAACCAACAGGTTAATAAAATCGCAATTTAAAATGAAGAAATAGCAGTTTAAAATGGGGAAACCAAAATACCCCAAACGTGCAAAATGGCAATCTATGAGGCACTAAAAATGTGTACTGACGTTTAGCTGTGAATATGCGCTACAAAGTGGTCGGTGTGAGAGAGGGAACCCAGCATCTGATAGGGAGAACACTCCACTATTGACCATTGTTTTAGTCTTTTGACAATGGGCCGAAAATCGATAGAAACAAGAAGGAATGTGTTCTGCTATTTTGTTGATTACTGTTCCATTTTCAATCTAATTAATAGTAGGGGTGGGTGAAATATTCCATTCCGCCGGCAGAATAGGCAGAATTTTGGCAGCAGAGCATTACTTTTGTAATGCAGAGTTACGGCCAAAACGGCAGGTTGGCAAACTAGAGCTAGATTTAGCATCCCCTAGTGCGATATTCGGTCGCTAGAAGGACATCCAGCAAGATTTTTCCAACGCATGCAGTCGCGGGTGGGCACAAGCAGTCATGACCCTTCATGATCAGAAGGCTGCCGCTTGACTAGAAAATCTACTTGAGTGGCAGCAAAATCAACGCAAGTAGCTGTGCCCTTTGGCACCCTGTGTGGTGCCGTTCGTGCTCATTTTTCAGCATAGAACGTGCTCCCGGCGCTGAATCACAGTGCAAACAGTGTGCCCTTCCTATTTCCCCCCGCTGGCAGAACTCCACAAAATCTTGTGGATTTTTTCGGTAACTCCACAGAATTCTGCTGAGTCAAATTTTGTGAGTTCCGAAGTGTAAGTAAGTAAGTAAAGTATTTATAGAGCATACGAATGCCGAGGCGTCTTGGCGCTGAGTGTAGCATGTGTCATGTTCTGTTTCCAGGAACACTAGCAAATTACTTTGAGGGGAATAGCCATGTTTTGATCATTTTCCTAAACAGCAGTCTATTAGGTTGTAGCCTAATAGTAACCAGCAACTTGTTCCAAAGTTTGGCTGCCCGGTAGGATAGGCTTTTTCCACCCCATCTGGCTCTTTGAACTTTGTGGACCTGAACTAGTCCTATATTGGCTGATCTAAGATCTCGCCACAGGGAGTACCATAGAAACAGTTTGTGCATGTCCAATGCTCCCTCCCCCCCATACAGTGCCTTATGTACCAAGCAGAGAGCTTTAAATTCGACACGCTGTTGGACCGGAAGCCAATGAAGCTGCCTGATGCTACCAGAGATAGAGTGGCATTTGGGAATGTTAAGCAATACTCGAGCTGCGGCGTTCTGTAGAGACTGAAGTTTTACTAATTTACACTTGTCAATGCCCAAAAATAACGCATTGCCATAATCAATATTTGAGAGTACTAGTGCGGCTATTACTGTTTTTCTAAGATTCTGGGGAATAAAAGGCAGAATTTTGTGCAAGATCTTTAATAAGAAAAAGCAGGAGGAAGTCAGAAGGTTAATATGTCCTGCAAAGTTTAACTGGTCACGGAACATCACTCCCAAGTTCCTAGCCTGGGCAGACGGGAGGGGGCAGCTTTCTGCCTCTGTTGGCCACCATATTTGATTTCATATGGGTGGACCTTTCCCAAACTCCATGACCTCTGTTTTATCTGTGTTCAATTTAAGAAAGTTCTGATTCATCCATGCCATAATGCGCTTCAGACAATTATGGAACTTCCCGGCCATAGTTTCTACACTTGAGGAGATAGATATAAATATCTGAGTGTCATCAGCGTAAGAGACCAGTGAAAAACTGTGCACTTTGATTAACTTGGCCAGAGGGGTGACGTAGATGTTAAACAAGGTCGGCGATAGTGCAGAGCCTTGCGGTACTCCGCATGGAAGGCAAAAACTCTCTGATTTGAGATTGTCCCAGTACACCCTCTGCTCCCTTGAAGTGAGGAAGGAGGAGAGTAGGGCTTTAGCCATCTCTTTAATACCTATTGCCTTCAGCCGCCGCGTTAGCACCGAATGGTTAACGTCTCAAACGCTGCTGATAGGTCAAGTAGGATAAGGACGACTCTTCTCCCCCATCCAGCTGTTTACGAATCTCCTCTGTGGCCATAATCAAAGCAGATTCTGTAGAGTGGGGTGGTCTGAAGCCATGTTGGGTGGAGTCTAGGAGGTCATTGAAGTCTAGGTAGTCGGTTAGTTCTTAGTTGACCAATTTTTCCAAGATTTTGGCCGCAAGCGGTAGGCAGGATATAGGCCGGTAGTTTTTTACTTTGGTAGGGTCTAAAGCGGGTTTCTTCAGAATGGGCCTAATACAGGCTTTCTTCCGGGACAAAGGGAAGATCCCTGAGCTGATCACTTTGTTTAGGAGAGGGGTTAGATAGATGCTAATCTTGTCCGAGACCATTTGTAATGTAGCAGGGGGGCAAGGGTCTGTGGGGGAACCTGACTAAGTCAATAACAGCAAGTCATTAACTTTGCCAGTGGTTAGAGGGGAGAAACCCGACAATTGGCAAGGGGTTAGATTTTCAAAAGTGTTTTCGTCAGTAGGTAGGGTTTTGGGCGAGTTTGGTGTACTCCCTGAAAGTTCATTGCAGACCGATTGTACTTTGGTTTGGAAAAAGTTATGATCTTATTACAAAGGGCTTGATCTGGTATGAATTGATTCTCCTGCTGCAATTTGGACAGGGCAGTGACAGTCTTAAAAAGTTCTTTTGAAGAGTTTTTAGCCACCTCTATTTTATTTGTGAAGTAGTTCACAATGGCTTTTTTAATTGCTTCCTTATATTCTACTAGGGCTAATTTATAGGCAGGTTTGCCTTGCTCACTATAGTCAACCCTCCAAGTATGTTCTTGTTGTCTACATTTTGATTTTATGACTTTAAGATCAGAATTGTACCAAGGGGCTGAGGCTTGATTTCTTCTCTGTTTATTAGTTTTTTCTGGAGCCAGCTGGTCTATTGCTGATCTAATCCATCTATCAAGGTTGTCAGCAGCCACATTATTGTCTGGGACTAGCGTGGGAGGGTTGCCGTCAAGGGCTTCTTCAAAATCCTTTTTTTTTAATTATAGGCGGAACTTAACCGGGGGCGGCCTGTCTGAAGGAGACATATTTCTCTCCGGGCAAGGAAGTTTGAAAAAAATAGCTTTATGGTCCGTCCATGTTAGAGGCAGTATTTTATCCAGTGTGATATTAGGGTTATTAGTGAAAATGCCATCGAGAGTGTGGCCAGCCTTGTGCATGGGTTCTGAGATAATCTGAGTCAGTCCAAATCCTGTCATGTTATCCAGTAAGGTAGATGTATCTCCATTGTTATTGGATTCCAGATGAAAGTTAAAGTCACTAAGTCTAAGCAAGATTTCATGAAAGTCTATAGTTATTGTGTAAATGAGGATCTCAGCCCCGGCGGCCGGTAGAGAAGTAGGCCAGGGAAGGTCCAGGTGTTATTGAATTTAACATTAAAGTTCATAGCCTCTACACCAAGTTGTTGCGTAGGTTCAAAGGTTGCTTTAAAACAGGGACAGTATATAATCGCTATACCCCCCCTTTTTCCCTATCCTATCTACACTGGCCATTTAGTAACCTGCTTGTAACTGAGTATTCCAGTCGGGCTCAGAAGTATCATTCACCCAGGTTTCCTTTAGGTAAACCAAATCCCGATTGAACGTCTGCATCATGTATTCAAATTCATATTTATGCTTAATCAGAGATCTGGTATTCAACAGAATACACTTTACTGAGTTTTCCGCAGAGTTGTGGGAATTATTTCCTCCTTTTGGGGGGACTGGGGAGTGTAATGATGTCAGAGTGACTCCCTTGGCAACGCCTGTTAAGTCATTATGCCTGTTAGAAGGGCTTGAAGATGGTGCGACTGTGAGGTTATTTTTTGTGCAGTTAGTTTGTTTGTTAGTTGTGTCCCAGATTTCTGATGAGAAGTTACAGGAATTACAGCTAAATGGGAGGCAATCCCTTATCCCTACCCATAGCTGAGGGTTGCAGCACTCACCATTATTGTACATAAGTAGCTGCTCCCTGGTATATGTCTGGAAGGGAAAATGGGCAGGGGTCCTGGCTCAAGGCGCAATCTGGCACTGACGGACGCAGACGGACTTGCCTTTGGCGCGCCGGCGGCGTGCCCGCTGCGTGCGTCCACTGCGTGGTCTCATCAGCATGCTGTTTTATCACCTGCGTGCAAGAAGAACTAGCACGCCGACCTTGTTCCGGGCAGGTACGCTCTTACATTTGGGCACCGCAGGTCGAGGGGGGAAATGCCTAACAGTTTCCAGGCAGTGAGTTAAAAGACAAAGTGCAAATAGTGCGATTAGAACAATTAAAAATGCTTGAATTCATAGCATGAACAATTACGATCAGTTTCAAACAACGTTACCACAGACACATCACACGCTGCGCTGTCGCGTCAGCATGCTGTTTTATCCCCCGCGTGCAAGAAGAACTAGCATGCCAACCTTGTTCCGGGCGGGACGGCTCTTACATACGGGCCCCGCAGGGCGAGGGGGGAAATGCCTAACAGTTTCCAGGCAGTGAGTTAAAAGACAAAGAGCAAATATTGCGATTAGAACAATTAAAAATGCTCGAATTCACAGCATGAACAATTACGATCAGTTTCAAACAACGTTACCACAGACACATCACACGCAGTGTCTCCTTGTAATATTGAAAGAAGCACACCATGAAAATTGGGCAAGGGTGGAGCTAGATTTTAATGGGTCCCTCTCATGGACAATGACTATAAATAATGGAATCCGGCAGGGCTGCGTTTTGGCTCCTACACTGTTTACACTATACTTGGCCATCTCCCCGCTTGTTTAAACCTGTCACACTCTTTTCCCCAAGGATGGGTGGTCAGCATACAACATGTTTACTATATACTGACTACCTTTTTATCCTACATGAGACCTAGGTAGCTCTCCAAAGAAAGCTGCATGTTTTTGATAATTATTGCAAGGCAAAATATTTAATAAGAAATATTGACAAACTAAACGTTTTAGGAGTGGGGAGAAAATCCAAAACATATAAGTGGTATATCGGGGATATGTTGGTGGAAGATTCTTCTACATACAGGTATCTGATGATGATGTTTTCATATAACTTGCAGTAAAAATTCTCATCTAGAATGCCTAAAAGTTAGAGCATGTACATCTGTGGGGGGCTTGAAGAAGTTTAAGAGAGAATTTGACGGTACTTCGTTATCTCAGGCAATTGCAGCTCATGAAGCTATACTACCTCGTCAATTGTTGTATGGCACAGAGATCTTAAGCCTAGGTTTGCAGCATGACTGGAATAAAATGGAGGGCAGATGCTTAAAAAATCTTTTAGGTCTTTCTCCATCATCATTGATACATGCCATTCATACAGAACTAGGCTTACCCTCGTGGAATCACACTTCTGCTAATATCACAATACGATTTTGGCAATGATTGCAAGCATGTTCAATAGATAAAGTGTTCCTGCTTTTTTTAAAATAAATTTATTCTATATAAGAAGTTGTTGGATGTTTGAATACATTTTGGATTAATGGATTAAGGTACAAATAAATTGGATATTTCTCTTATTTTTCTTCCTACTGTGCATGTTCTCCCACACACCATTCTCCTCACTGTTGCAGTACCACCATATAACTGTCCATGCGCAGCCTTTGGGGGATTTGGTTCCAAAATATTGTCCGTAAATATTATGGGGCTTATTTACAAGCCCCTTGCACCGCCGGTGCATCACTTATAATATGGGGAAAAGTGACGTACCGGCAGCGCAAGGGGCTTCTTAATAAGGCCCTATATCTTTAACATTGTTTACAAAAAATTTACCAAAAATGAATTAATAATAGAATATCTACACTCAATAGTACGCTATTTTTGTAAACAAATTTTTAGAACACATGGGCATATGTAAAAGGGCTTAACGCCGCCATAGCATACATTTTTTGACGTTACGGCAGCTTTTTTTTTATCGCCTTATTTACAAAGTGCCGCTAACTGCAGTTAGCGGACTTTTCTGGCGGAACCGTGAATTTTTAAGATCGCCACTTCTGTTAGCGGGACTTAACGAAAATGAAATGCAAGGTGGGCATTACTGTGCAAAAACTGCCGCTAACCCAACTCCGCGATATTTACAATGAATATACTGCCCCGCGATATTTAAAAAAAACTGCAGCTAAGCCAGTTAGCGGCTGGTTTTTAAGACCAAAAAAAAAAGCTGGTCTAAAAAATGGTGCAAACGCACCTATACATAAGGTAGACAAACCCAGACCCTCATTTGCTTACCTAATGACACCATGGAGGTACTACTCCTGCAGCTTGGAGCTCTAAGAAGAAAACAACCACCACCACCACTGCCACCAGCACCACCACAGAGACAGTGGCAAAGAAGAGAGCGGGTCTACCACCAATGCATCACCCTGATAGACCTCCGGCCAGAGGATGTGATAGCCCACTACAGGCTTAAAAGGACCTCCATCC
The DNA here is from genome assembly GCA_963921515.1 of Calotriton arnoldi. Lineage (NCBI taxonomy): Eukaryota > Metazoa > Chordata > Amphibia > Caudata > Salamandridae > Calotriton > Calotriton arnoldi. The sequence goes on from CAWUFW010008923.1 coordinate 590,321, forward strand.
TACGCATACTCACCCAGATAGCGCCAAGGCTGCAGGCACCATCACAGCGCTGCACAAACATCCCTCTGCAGACAAAGCTACTTGCAGTGCTGCACATGTTGGACTCTGGTACCTTCGAACCAACCACTGCCAGAGTGGGTGGAGTCTCACAGTCAGCCTTCTCAAGGTTCCTCCCAACTGTCTTGGATGCCATCATAAGCCTGATGCTGCAGCACCTACGCTTCCCCAAAACACTGCACAAGAACAACTTGACAACAAGCAAGGCTTCTATGACATTACTGAGTTTCCGCATGCGTTGGGGGCAATTGACCTCACCCATGTTCTACTTCTGCCTCCTGCGGAAATGCCACATATATGCAGAAACAGGAAGCACACACACTCGTTGCACAAGTAATTGTGGACCACCTGGGCCTGTTCATCAATGTTGTCGCAAAGTTTCCTGGGAGTGTGCATGACTCATACATCTTTCGCCAATCGATCATCAGCCAGCATTTTGAGAATGGCACATATGGACATGGACTGCGTGTTGGTAAGTACAAAATCGACACACCACACACCTCAAGTACACAAACATAAAGCTCAAATATGTGAGAATGCACATGTAGCCAATGTAATACAAAATACCTTGGAACAGGTCAAAACAATATACACAAACACCCAATGCAAAATATACAAGACAGATGTTACACAGACCAACAAGGGAGCAGCCTAGAAAATCTCACATAAACCACTATGACACCCTTCGAATATAGATTTTGCTGAACTCATCAGACAAAAATGTAAATCAATCAATGCAGCACATGACACAAAATATATGCTTCTGCTCTGCTACATACATCTTGAATTAAACACATCTGCCATATGTACAACAAGATGACAGATTCCCTGCTCTCACATGTGATGGTGCACAATTAGCTGACATGCATAAACATAGCCAGTCATGCACCATGCAGCAGGGGTTCCTGCTTCATGTGTTTGTTCTAGTGTTGCATGAGGGGAGCACCAACTGCACACAAATATTCCCCAAAGTTTATTAAGCATCACTCTGTGTTGTTGCAGAATGGAGCATGCATAGGAAGAGCATACAAACAATTCAAATCACAATTTCACTACATGTTGTGCATGTATATGACTACCCTGGTGAGGTGTAGCAATCTAATGCTCAAAATAAGAAATTACAATGCATGTCGATTGTGAACTGACACACACATGGCAATATTGATGGGTATTACTCAAGCATGCATACATGCAGATTTAAAGTCAACTCATGCACAAGGACATCAATGCATATGTACAAGGTCTTCACATGTCCCAGTAAGTTAATTGCACCAGGCAGCAGTGCCACTGTCACTTAAACACTGACCCACCTTGGTGGCAAGCTGGATATAAAGACCCCACAATGAGTTTAACATTTAGCGGACTAGGATTTTCACTTTCAGCTACCCTCAGCACAATCACTCCCAATGAGGTATCTTGATGACGTTCCAACATAGTACTCATCAAAAAGTTAAGGTGGATGTGTCAGCAGGCACATGTGCCAATGGTCACCCTATAAAATATGTGCATAGGAGAGGTTCAGTTTGTGCAACGGGCCTGTCAAGAAACTCAAATCTCTTTTCTAGTGAAACATATATCCTGACAGTCACAACATAGAGGTAATTCACAGGACCCAGACAATGACAACATGGTGATGTGTAGGCTGTCAAGTATAGCCAAGTTAATTTCAGTGATGCTGGTTAATTGTCTGAATATCCACATGGCAAACCAGAAAGTACAAAGTTGCACAATGCACCCCCCCCAAAAAAAGGCACTGTGCAAACACAGTAGGCACAAATACTAATGGACACATATCTCCATTATCTGTTTCAGGTGATCAAAGATATGCACTCTCTCCATGGCTGATGACGTCCATCAAAGTGACACACACACACAGGCACAAAGAGACTACAACGTTGCACTGGGACGCACAAGGGCCATTGTTGAACGGACCTTTGGAGTCCTCAAATCCAGGTTCCGGTGCCTAGATATATCGGGGGCAAACTCCTGTACAGTCCAGAACTTATATGCAAGATCATAATGGCATGTTGCATTCTGCACAATATTTGTGTACACAGAAACACACCATTGGATGAAGACCAGGTGAAGCAGGACAATGCAGGGGACGACAAGGACGAAGAGACAGATGCTAGACACACCACAACTTCTGCTGCTGGAACAGCAAGGAGGGATCAAATCATCAGAATTATTTTTACATAAACACACTAAACAGAGATGCCATCACATGGTTTTATCCTGAAAAAAAAACCAACTAATGTTACTTTCTGAAATAAAATATCTATACAAAAGTCCTCTATACTTGGTTCATATCTTTAGAAGTCCATATATATGTTAAGTGAAAGTTAAATAAAAAATGATCCGCACAGCTCTCACATATAGCAGTAGACAGAACATCCATCAAACAACGATTGGGTATGGAACAACGGATTGGGCAGATGACCAAAGTAATGTGTATTGTCCATCAGTGAACAGAGAACAGACATACACATGAGTGAAGTGCTACAGGAAAACCAATAAGTACAGCCAAATTTTCCCAGCATCATACTAACAATTACATCATGAATAGACAATGTATTTGGTGAGACGGATATGACAAGAAATAGTAGTACCATGACATTGTCAAAAATGTCTGGGGATGGTCACTACAACTTTACTAATGTCAATTGTATAATGTATGTAATTTAGTAAATTATTATGACTACACAAATATACATACACACACCTGCAGTCACAGTTGAACACATAGACAAACATGCAACTTATAAAATGTGGCAATGTGACATTTCGTTGTATCTCTCAAAAAATTTACAACATACCCTGTCGAATACAATGTTGTGCAAGGAGGCCAGAAAATATATCTAGAATGTGTTGCAGCCCCGTGTGGGCAACCAGTAGCTCAACTCCACTCATGTGTATGCTACCCCAAAACCTAATTAAGGAAAGAACCAAATACAATCCACCATACCCACAAAAGAATCATAACATGTGATGATGAAAAACAGACACACATGGTTGTCTCCTGGATGACAACTTAAGAAAGGAAATTACATGTGAGCCATATCCCATGCAAGTCATGGTTGTACAAGCAGTGTGAACATGTTTTGGTGAACATAACATTGCTGTGTCTCATCTGCTCCATAGAAAACCATCTCACAACCATGGACAATGACACAAAGCCTCTAAACACAACACACTGACATATTATGTGACTCACCCAGCTCAATCCTTGGTCAACCGTGAGCAGTGGCGGCTCGCATAGGGTGTTCTGTGGGGGGTCGGGTCGGGGAGGGGCAGGGTGGGGGGTAGTAAATTCAGAAATAGGACGGAACGGAGGAAAGTAATTATTACGTTCCTCTGTTCCGTCGTATGTCCGAGTTTACTATCCCCCACCCTACCCCTCCCCTGCCCCGCCCCACCGCCCCGCAGCACGCCCTATGTGAGCCGCCACTGACCGTGAGTATGCAAGCATGGGTACAGCTGGGCACTCTGAGTATACCGGGTAAACCACAGGTACTGGATATGCAAATGGGCACTCCAAGTTACACAGTCACAGGTAACCTGACATACAAGATTTCACATGGTCCTGTGCCTCACCTTCACCAACTAAAGCTCTGCACAAACACATCATGCATGATGATGAGAAAAGGGGCAGGACAAAATAGGATGTCTCCCCTGTGAACCCATTGTTGTCTTGGTGTGTGCCATGCAATACAGAGTACCCTTTGTACATGATCATGTGCACCTTGATTGTTCACTCCTACACGGTGCACCATTTCTGCATCTCTAGTCTGCAGTGGGTCTACATCTGGCATGCCAGAGTTTGCCAACAGTTAAGTGTTGTTGATGCTGCATCAACCTCCACTGCTAGTGCACACAGGCCTGTGGAAGACACAGGCCTAGCCGTCAAAGACATTTTGCATAAACACTGCTGTACCTGACAATATGGTTCAAATACAAATAATACAGTGTTGATTCAATAAAATGTGCACTGTATGTGCTTACTGGCATTGTACATCATGCTGTTGTGAGTAGTGCACTATGTAAAGTGCTGCTTTGTTGTGGCCAGCCAACAATGTCCTGTCCACCTTGGACTCTGGCTCCACAACATGATACCAGATGGCTTTGTGTGCTTTGTTGACCTCTACATAATTTGCACCAGGCTGACACATTCTGCATTCTGGTTCATAGACTTATGACAACTACATCAGTGGTGCCACCAATAGCTCATGCTGCCTACAGAGGCTGAAACATGACATACTGCATACTCACATAAAATGGTTGGTGTGTCACCTGTCCAGCCATCATATTGTCATCCACCTAGCTTCAAGCTGTGTATTGCTGTCACACTAGACTGAGGGGAAATTGTGCCGGACACAAACTGTTCAGTGTGACATGTAAGAATGTTTTAAACATTTGTTGCAGAAATTACAAATCAAATGCCAAATCTACACATTTTGCCAACATCATCACATTATGTAAACCACCATCGTGTCCCACTACCACATTGATTCATGCACAAGACTGACTTTGCAGCTGCGCGTATTAATTGTGCACATCGGCAAATCTAGGTTGAAGAATAACCAAGTACAAATCTGTGCTCAAGCCTTCACATTCTTTGCAGCATCCGAAATATGTTTTACAAGTACTTGAAGCCTAAAGTTCATTTACATGTGTGTTGCAAGCCTGTCAAACAGTTGCAGCCATCACAGCAATGTGTAATTTAACAGTCACTTATGTTGTCACACATACAAACTATGCCAAACATAATGACTACCACTGATGCATGCATGTCAAATCACACATGAATCAATGTGGATAGGCTGCAATGTGTGGTCCAAGGGCATGTAGACAGCTATGTATAACTGTAATCTTGACATATCAGAATGACTGAAGTCACATACACAACACAGATCACATCACATAGACAAATGGTGTCAGCAGTCATGCTTATTCATGACATTTTCTACATCTGTTGAACAACTTGCACTTTGTCACTTAAACACGAAATCAATAATTTGTTCATAACTGCCAGAGAAAGAAAATCGCAATATACATGTTACAACACGAAAACTTACAGCAAAAGCCAATATCGTGCACAATATTATCGAAGAGTCAAAAAACGGGCCGCAAACACACAGGAAGTGATGTCAGCATGCATCCTGTGTAATGGAGGAGTACTGAACACATTCACTTTCTCTTTTAAGCACACTGTCAGTGTCTGTAGAGAGTGTTGGAGGTGGTTTGAGTTGTGTGCTGGTTTGTTTGGAGTAGAGAGTGGTGTTTTGTACTGTGAACTGCCCTAGTGTCTCTGTGCAGTCCTGTGTACTTGTCCTTACGTGTATTTTGCGTCTTGTACTAAATCTTGTTGGGTGTCTGTCCAAGGGGTACCTAGTTTATATGAACTGTTGCAGGGGGAGTTTTTGGGGCTTTTCTTTTTGGTTAGTGGGTTTTGGGGTGTTTTGGGATATGTCGGTGTGGGTAGGGAGGGCAGGATGTCAGAGGGGGCATTGGGGGGCTTCCTCTGGCTTGTCAAATTCTACTTGCCATCGATGGTTGAGAGTAAGTGAAGGATCCTGCAGGGATATGCCGTACATGTACATAAGGTGAGGGGGGAGCATGTCCGCAGTCAAATGTTGAGGGTCTTTCGAGTGGACAGGACTGTACGACAATGGAAGCACCGATGGCAGGATTGCGTGGGCCGTGAGGGTGACATGTTGGACCACCTGGGAGTCATAATTGGCCGGCAAGGTGGTAAGTACAACTCCAAAGTTAATTAATTATCTTTTTCTTACCAAATTCAAAAATCTATTCAGGAACAAAATGTAAGAAACGCTACAGGAGGATGTCAGTCAGTTATCTTAAGTCAAGCTGACAGCTTCAACACAATCACACTTGCACCATTGTGCAAATGAGACAGTGTTTATGATGATGTTTGGCCATGTGCAGGAATGTGTACACTCCTACACACAATAAATTAAATGCTGTGTCAAGGTTCAATGTGTGCTGCGCAGTGCATCCTATTAAGATAGTGTATGAAGAGATTTGTGTGTGGACACTTAATGTGAATTAAGTGGCCATGTGAGCTGCCCAATGCAGGATACATGACAAAAAACAATGCCTGATGTACAAACATGTCTGTCACTACTGTGCAAGGGTGTAATCACATGTTGACACTTCACTATGTGACTATAAACGTGGCCTTGGGAATGTGTCACGCAAGTAGTGTGTGCAAAATGATCACATTGGCTAGCAAGATTGTCTTGTGTTGCACAACGATGCATTGGTCATGTTTTGTGGGTACAACAGGCAAAGCAGATACAATCATATATGCAACATGAGCAGAGACAGTACTGTTACAGGGCATTGTTTTTGATGGATATGAATCTGATGATGAATAGGACATATGTGAGAATTCACGCTTGACACCAACACACGTTTCTTTAATGTCTCACAGCTGGAAGACCACTGATTACTCAGAGTGACATCGATGTCTTCATGGACCCATACTCCACTGGTGAGTGACTTCATGAAATATTTGCATTGTGAGATGGGAAGAATGTTTGTGGTAAATCCTCATGTAGTTGTATACAGTCTGGGTGTGTATGACATGTACCTTGCCTCAAGGGTGATGATGGATCATATACGTGTGAAGTAAGCACAATTTAGGCATTTGTCTTACTGACGTAACTTTGCACATCCACAGTCAGTGATACCCAGCCCCAAAAAAAAAGGGTTATGCCACTCCAGCCGATGCATGTGCATTACACATCGTACAGACAAGAGAGGAGACGTGATTGATGTTGTTTATTGCTATGAGAAGACATGGAATGCGTCTACAGCCTTGAATGAGATGACTGTCAATGAGGATCAATTCTGTGGTGCACCAGGTGTCAGTTAGAGCTACCAGTACAAAGAGTCAGTCACATACACAATAATAAAGCAGTTGTACGTGATGAAATAGTCAGTGCTGCAGGATCCAGAGTCATGCCTCCTTTGGATGTGTCGGCATCACTTTGATGGATAGTTATGTCCCAAGCTTGGATTACTGACAATAGTCATTGTCTTTTCTCTGGTGTGTTGTATCTCTGACATATTGTTGCATATTACAAGGACACCATTTACTCATCAACGTTACATGGGACAACATTGTGGTAGCAAGAGTGCCTTAGCCTGAGTCACGATGCTGCTTTAAGCTGGCTGCCTGAGAATGAAGCCCAATAGTGCTCAATACCACCTTTTCACATCATATCTTGTGTGCTAATGGTGGGAAATGTTTCCATGCACAACCAACATTTTTGATGTCTGGACCCTATCTCCAAGCCCAGCTTGAACATGTTTGAGTGTGTAATGTGTGATACCCCGGCCAAATTGTATATGAATATGCACTGTGGTGAGATTGGCTTAATTAGTTCCCATCCCTGCTGTTCCAATGTGTGCTGCATTGTGTGGCACCTAAGAAACAGCAAGACACCGTTGATTGTTCTTGTGCAGGAAGATGCACCTTTCATCACATCACCAATCTGTGTTGAAAATGTCATCATGTGACATAAATATGTGCGGCATTATGTAGCACACATAGAAGTGGCAGGACATCATTTAAATAATGGTTATGTGCAGGAGGGGGCACCATAGTGCAAGTGGGCCTGTGTAGTTGCAAGTAGGCAAAACTTTTCCTGCAGCATGGGGGCAGGCACAGGTCTGCGCCATACTATTGTAGGTATGATACCAATCTGGGTTCCTGAAGTTGCAGGATGTAGCGTTAAGCCAAGGAGACCAATGGCACGCTCCACAAACACCTTGCAAATATGGCCCTATGTATTTCTTGGGCATGGCATGGAGTGCCTCTACAATGGTCCCATCAACTTGTCTCCTTGGGCTCATTCCCCTGGTAGGCTCAGTTTGAGTATGATCCTAAATTCCACATTGCATTGTTCAGGTCACTTTTGAACTTCACAATCTTTGTTTAGAGTGTAGGGTCAATGTTTTCATGCCCTTGTGTTTCAAAGTTAAATGGAGAACATTGACATAAATATCATGACTCACATATAGTCATTTGTCTTTTTTTTCCAGACAACATGTCGCCAGAGGAGGCACACGTGTTCCAGATCCATAAGGAACACTATCTGCACATACACCGGGTGGCCAAGGGCTATCGTGCTATGGCAAAGAGATACAGAGATGACCGGGCAGCTGGGAGATGGAAGTCTCTGCCTGAATTTGCACAGCTAACAGTGGCTATGGACAGTCAGGCCATACCAGGCCCTCCTAACAGCAGGCATGGGTCCAGACATACACACCGATCTGGCACTCAAACTCAGACACAACACAGACAACCTGCTGCAACTGTATCTGTTACACAACCAGGTGCCCCCTCACATCCACGCACACAAGGGACTGCCACACTGCCATCTGCTGCACGGACACATGCTGTAGACTTCACCAACAAGGACCGTCGGTGCATGATGGACATGAATGTATGACTGGCACAAGTTGAAAGGCATGTGTCGGATATGAACACCCACCTCCAGGACATCACGGGTGCCCTGGGGCTCCAATTTTTAGCAGGCCAGGTTGTGAGCCTTCCCCCTTTTCCACAGTCCCCCGATAGTTTTTGTACACATGTTTTTATATTAGTGTAAGTTTGTAATTGTTATTTAGTGTAGTTTTAGAATAGACATAGTTAGTATAGTTTTTAGGTAAGGTTTTAGATTTTTTATTCTCTTAATGCAGTGTTCTGGGCTAAGTTTTACATTTCCTTTGGGTGGAGGGGTCGATGTATTTTTATTTTTCTTGTATAAAAATTAAAAAAACAAAAAATTATATATTTGTATAGGATATTTGTATAGTTAGTTCATGTTTAGTTAGGATGTATTTGTCCTGTCTGATGATGTGCTTTAAGGGGGGAGGGGGGATGATGTCTCAGTTATGTTGTTGCGTGTTTAGTTTTAGTTAAGGTAGATAGTTTAGATCAACATTTAGGTAGTACCAGTAAGTTCAGATTAGGTTAGTTGTAGTGATAAGTGTTAGTTTAGGGTAGGTAATCTCGTAGTATTTTAATAAATGGTTACTGTTTTTGAATTGTGGTTGCACTTATGTCAGAAGTGATTTGATGGAGTGGTGCTTTTGACATTGTATACAACTTATTCAATCACACAACAATCATTAGAATGTGTAAGTGTGATCATGACATGATGTTTTAGTGAACGGATACTGTCAGGATACAGTTGTTTTGTGTTCAGGGAACAAGCATGAATTTCAGGATGGCTATTATGAGTTATGCCCTTGGATAGGGATACTCTGTTGAAACGTTTATCAGGCACATTTACAACACAATAGAGAAACATGGGCTTAAGCAAACATTGAAATTGCTACGCTTATCCATCAAGAAAATGCAGGTATGCGCCGTGTTCCCAAGAATGCTGCACACCCCTTCATTTCACATGAGCCTGGCGCAGAGCCCAGCTGCCAAGAACAAACGCAGGTACCCTTGCTACATAGTGCAAGTGTGTCTGCATTTGTGAAATTGGATGTTGATGTGCAGGAAGGCTCACCTTCCTGCACATACACAATGTTGTCAGTTTGCTGCTCCATTGTGCGCTGCATGGAGCAGAAGACAATGAAAC